>OX453062.1:8052338-8721062 GCA_949699795.1 Spicauda simplicius
ATTTTAAATGTTAACGGTGGAAAGTACCTAAAGACAAAAAAGAACAAAGGTACATGAAGATATTTATAAAAGTAGAAATAAAATAAATGTAAAAACTTATTATGGTTAGGTTCAACATACACATTATTTTAGGAACCGTTAGGAGTATAATGTGCAACTGTTAGCAACATATTCATACGTATTACAGTGCTTTTTATCTGATTGAATTAGCAGATGAGCATGCAGTCCACCTGATGGCAAGTGGTCACTGCCGTCCATGGAAATAATAAGCAGTTGCACATAGAACAGGGGTTTACTTGAAGGCAATAATAATGATAATGATGATGTGTTGCTACTCCCTAAGACTGAGATGCCTCACATGAAAAGGGAGCCGTCAACCACATCCTTCCACCGAAAAGCCAGAACTGTTTCATGTTAGAAATAAGTGTGACGGTGGTACCTCCCCATTCGAACTTTATTGGTTCTACCACCTTCAAAGATTTGGTTAATGTTGTTATCATTGAACATCTGTCTTTAATAGCAGAAAGGTTTTAACCTCGGAGGTTACGAGCGGATTGAAAACATTCAGCTCGAGTTGAAGGCATCCATTAATTACATGAGGTGATTGAGAAGAGCTTTCTACACCCCCTACGCCTTGTTTAAATGGAGTGAGATTTTTCTTGAACCTCCCTTCTGCTAATCGCACTTGTAATTCAGTTTTTTCGTTTTTTTATAGTTTCATACAGTTTCGTGATTTTACAGATTTTACAGTTTTAAAAAAGTAATGTAAGCCAAGTCCTTGTCTCTCCTTCTACGTGGGATTTAATGACATTTTGAATCCCCCTGAATGTCTTACGTGATTATTGGATGTCTATAGACTGCTGGCAATGAAAAACTTTCAGGACACATTTTGCAGCTACTGCGTTAGTCGTCATACAATAATTAAGTCGTACCAAATACAAATTATGCATAGTATTATTAGCCTTTGAAATAGGAGTTGTAGGATAGGCTTATCAATATTTTCAAATCTTAAGCTTAAGGTAGAAACTTAAGCGTTAGCAATTCTTGCGTTTTGGTGGAATTGGTTGGTGTCCAGTTCCAGTTTCGGTAAGTAGGGTGCGATTGGCCTATAGGGGGCAGTTACCATAGCTCTCATCAACCCATTATTGTGCCATGCCTGGGCTCGGGTCTTCTCTCAGAATGAGAGAGTTTTAATTGGTGGACTTTATATGGGTGTGTAGGTTTCCTCACGATGTTTTGCTTCACCGAAAAGCAGTGATAATTAATTTCTAATACGCACATAAATCAGTGGTGCGTGCCTGGGTTTGAACCTCGGACCTCCCGATTGAGAGGGCAAGTTTAAACCATTAGGCTATTACTGCTCGTGATACCATACCACCGAGTTGCAAGCTCGTTTTCTTCTTTAATCTTTAAAAATAAACCTTCTCATGGCATACCTGCTAACTCGGATCTTTCTTCTTTTACATTGTAGGTACTCGTAGGTACTAAAGTCGCGTGGTGAAATTTCTCTAGGACTTTCCTAGTCGTGGGAACTCCTGTATAACATTCTGATATAAATAAGAAAGTTTGAGTTTAAAAAGGCTAATCTTCAAACAGCTCAACAGCTTCCGTGAAGTGCAGTAAAACATTTTCGTACAACTCGCCTTTCAGACAAAAAAGAAGTAAAAATCAGACCATCTGCTTAGAAGCTACAATGGAGCACATTGACAGATTGTTATACCGGTTTTTTCCTTTTAATAACTCTCTTTTGCGTCGAAAGTTAAAAGGGTTGCAGGCAATATATGTTCCCATAACCTATCGTCGGCTTACTGACGTCATATAGACGTATTAGCTCTCGATGTAAAAGTAATTAATACGAATACCTATATACATGTAATAAAAATGAAGGTTCTGCGTGTCAAACGTTACAAATATTTGCAATATAAAAATAGTTTGAATAATTAGGAAAAATGAAATAATGCAAATTTGTATGATTTTTTTTTACTTTTTTCTGTCTGTCGGGCTTTTTCAAATCGTTCCTCAAATGCTAACTAATGAAGGTAATTTAAAAAATTGAAAATATATTTATAGATCTTATGTCATTAAAATCTATTCTAGCAAAAGTAACATTACATTTTTAAAGTTGTATTATTTTTTTAAGGCAGCTAAAACCGTGGGGTACACTTAGTGTTATAACCATTTAATTCTTATAAGTGTTGTATTTAGGTAGATCTGTGCTCAAGCACAATTCACTTTCGTTATTAAGAACTGAAATATAAGGAAGAAATAGCTTAAAAAATTAAAAACATTTCTTTTGAGACGCGAATTATTATTTACAAAAAGTATTTTTCCTGGCTTTGCTTATTGTGAGTAACGGTTTTTCTTTCATTTGCCACATTATTCCGCTAAGTATTTCTTTTATTATTATTTATTACTGAGCTCACCACTCATTAAATTATAAGAACAGACTTATTTATAAAAAGAACGGTACAACCAATTACATTTATTGACATATACTTACAAGGTGGTAGAACCTGTGTTGTCGACCGGGGAAGTACCACCGCCACACCTAAGCATTCCTTGCATTTCGATAGAAGGGTGTGGTTGCCGGTACACTTTCACATGAGGCGACTATCATAATCCCCGTGAGAAGCAACGCATCTGTGATTGACTTCAGATGGAACCCATGTTCTGTATATAGTTGGTTACAGATGTCCATGGGCTGCAGTGACCACTTACCATCAAGTGGACTGCATGCTCGTTTGCTACTTCAGTCAGATAAAAAAGCTTACAAATTAATTAAATTAAATATTTCGTTACATTGCCATGTCCAAATTAGGAATATAGTAATGATGACATATAATGTTGACACGATCTCACGCTATGGAGCGATCCCGTGTCGGTCTGACAGGAGATTTCGGGTTTCTTCTCCAGCTAGACATACCAGTGCATATCTATATACTTGCCATTGTGTGTATAAAAAAAAAACGATGAAAAAGACGAATTGTTAACCTCCTCCTTTTTGGAATCAGTTAAAAACATGGACGAAGGTTGTCTATTTTGAAGCTCTATGACAAATTGACTATAGTTATATATGTAGCATATACACAGTAAGTAAACACGGTCTGCAATCTCCAGGTGGTAGAACTAGTGTAGTTCGCCCGAGGAAGTACCACCGCTGCACCTATTTCTAGCGTGAAGCAGTTTTTTGCGTTTCCATGGAAGGGTGTGGTTGCTGGCACTCTTTTGTATGAGGCGACCATCTTAGTCTTCGGGAGTAACGACGTATCTGTGATTGACTTCAAATAGAACCTCATACTCTGTATGAAATTGCTTACAGATGTCCCTGGGCGACAGAGCACTTACCATCGGGTGGACTACAAGCTCGTTTCCTACTTCTATCTTATAAAAAAATGCACGTAGTGCATCTTTACCATTTGGTATTAAACATTTCATTACTAGATTCTTGGTTCTTTATTTTATTTTATCAATTACATAATGCAAAGGTATTTTTTTGTTGTATTTGACCTAAGCCCCAGTATTAATCAATTAGTACCAACCAATTAGCGTCAGACTCTACCCTAAGTCCTTTTCAAATTGTGTGTTTTTTATGCCAAGGTAAGCTGTAGGTCATCTTATTGTAATTTGACTTATATTAACTATTCCATCACATATAAATTCGCAGTTATCGTTGTCGTCGCAATTAGCCGCAATTATTCGATGCAAATAGTTATCTAAGTTAGATGGATCGTCCATAATTCAATTGATAATTAATTAAGAACCATTCCGAAGTTTGTAAATCGTAAAATACCTTTTGTAAAGACTTATTAATAGGGGAGTAATTGATTGGAATATTATTCAAAGCTACTTGCTCGACCACGGCGTCGGGCTTAGCAATGAGCGATGCGGCGAGCGGCGCGAATTTTACCTGACTGCATAATAAAGAAAAAAATATATAAACAGGGTAATCTTTTTGCTAGCAGTGCTGTGATCATGTCACGTCATTGAGCGACGGTACAAGGATTGAACAAAGGCGCACATACTTAGGCTCTTCATTTAGTCGTATAATTAAAGTAATAATCTCAAAGTATAAATAATATTGTAAAACATATTTTTTTTATATGAACAGTTACCTAAATTTATTATCCTTTTAAGTATTGTAGATCTCTCGTCAATTATTGTCCTAGAGCTTAGGCCATAGCCCACCGCACTGGCCAAGTGCAAATTGGTAGACAGGTAGTGTAGGCGAGGCTGGTGGTAGGTATTGTAGATGAAATTGCTTTATTTCATCTGTAATGATCTGAGAAAGTTTAGGCATCTATGTGATTTAATAGATTGCTTTTTTGACTTACGTTTAAAACAAGATTATTATAAAACTCTACATAATTTGTATTAAATTTTTAGTATGAGTGAGAAATGAGTATAAGTAAATAATATTATATCTATTTTCCACGTAACCGTTGAAAGATCTTAATTTTACGAATCACCGCTCAATCTATTTCGGTTTCATCATTTTTCCTCTTGCTGCCCCTCCTCTCGCTTGGACAATTCGCTGTCGCTATCCCGTCTTCGTTGCACGCTTCGTACATTTCTATACTATACTAGAAATGTACTATACTATATCTTTCATTTGTTCTTTAAGCGGTTCTAGCAGTCGCTATAGAGATATGCGGTGAAAGAGCGGTAAGGGTCAATTAAAAATCATTTAACAGTGCATCCGACAATCAAACTGAATAGATATCTATTGATGGATATCGCTTAAAGTATATATTTCTATACAGAGAATGCCGTCTTGATTTCCTATATTAACCAATGTTATGTATAAAGAAAAATAATGAAAAGCAAATAGATTCCGTACGAATTAAATAGACGGTTTATAAAATCGTTTTTGCTACTGCATGTAAATTGTTGTTTTCAGAAAAAATACTCATATTTGTGTATAAATTGAGATCGACAAAAACAATTTCCGTCTCGCAAAATATCACATTGAAAAATTAAATGTTCAATCAGTTCACTTTATTGTGGACATCCCAAAGCAAAGTTTGGCGTTTATTTGCTGATAGCAGCAAATAAACGCCAAACTTTGCTATTGATCTAATATGTGTTGTTTGCTGGAATTATGTAGTAAAGATAAATAGGAAGCAATAAATAGTGCAGAGACATAGTAGCAACAGGTAATTAATAATAACGCATGTAGCTCGTTGTAGAAAATATTAATCAGTACTTAATTATACAGATTTTAATAAGTGATACTGTACATTAAATTGTAGTGCTATACTATACTGACTTTAAATAATTTGATGATGGTAAATTAATAAAATATGTACCTCGAATTCGAGCTCACCTATGATTGAATGATGACTATGTCTACTATAACTCTGGTTTTACAGAGTGTGATCTTAAAAGTTCAAATAGGAAGACCTTTACGGCAGTACCGTCGTTACGTCATAAGCGTCATAAGATTACGTAGAATCGGGTGGAACACATACCTATCCATGTATCTATATTTTAACCTACCTTCGAAAGGACGGTTATCTATTCGTCACTCACATTTTTTTTGAGGTTCTCTGCTGAACATTGGCATTCCTCAAAGAGGTTTTTTGCAATTGTTGCCACTAAGAGCACCTGTCGTCGTAAAACACATAGTCAAAGCTACACAAGAAGATTGTTACATACCTTTAGAAGGTCAAAAAAAAGAACAAAAAAATAGATGGCAGCTGACCATCACTTGGAATTCGTCCCTCAATCGTTTAAGATGGGAACAGAGGGAATAGTACCTAATAGTAGTAGTAATATATGTTACATTGGTACCTATACATAATTTTTGGCATGGCAACAGCCTTCTAATTAACAAAAAAACTTGTCTAATTACTTAATTGCTTCAAAAGTATTACAATAATGGAATTCCAAGCTGTATAAGCATGAAGCTGCTTTAAATAATAATTGTAATTTAATAGTCCGGGGAGGTACCACCGCCACACATATTTCTAGCGTGCTGTTCTTGCGTTTCGGTGAAAGGGTGCGATTGAGTACAACCTATTACTGTCCCACTGCTGGGCACGGGTCTTCTCTCAGTATGAGAGAGTTTTAAGACATAGTCCACCGCGCTGGCCAAGTTTGGCGCGAATTGGTGGAATTCACACGCTTCCGAAAACTTTTTATTTAATAACTCTCAGGTGTGTAGGTTTCCTAACGATGTTTTCCTTCACCGAAAAGCAGAAAGGGTGTGGTTGCCGACTCACATTTATGTGAGGCGACGATCTTAGTCCCTATTGAACCATTCTATATGAAGTTGACTACAGATGTCCTTGGGCGGCAATGACTTTTTACCATGGACCAAAAATACTTGATGTGGACTGCATATTTGTTGGCTACTTTAATCGGATATAATGTTTTTTAAATGCAATGGCATGAGCCAACAATTCACAACAATGGACCTATTTATCTTCAAAATAAACTATTTAGTTTTTCCTTAAACCCTTTTTCTACTTGAAATGCGTCTCGAAAATTTAGTTCGCCATTTACAGCATTCATGAATTCTATTTAAATTTACATTGAGTAGCAGATGGTACTCAATGTAAATTTAAATAGAATTCATGGACCAATAATCATCTTAGTCACGAAAAGTACTTATTATATTTTATTTCGACGAAAAGGTACGACATTCGTTTGAAGTAAGAACACAATTTAGCGAATGTATATTTACTTATCTTTTATCACAATTTGCGATATCACAATATTTCATGTATGAATATTAGTGGTATATACCTATTGTACTTAGATGTATACAATATAAAATGAATAATGTCAATAAGAAAATCTACAAGTAATAAATATACCTATGTCGTTTTATTTTTTATTGTGTGGGTTGCTTATCCGGATTAAAAGGTTAAAGGACTTATTTCCTGTTTTATCTTACTAGTACCCAGCTTCCTTTGTCAATTTAAAGTAGGCATGCATCAAAAGGTATACCTACACAGACTAGATTATTCTTTAAAAAATATATATGAAAACAAATAAAATGTCTCTTTGTATATGGATAGATATGGTTATATACGTGTTGATTCAGGCGAAATCTGACTTTCAGCACAGATAGAGAACAAACAATATTGGCTTTCAGTGATACATAACTAGAAATACATTTAGAAATAAAATGTAGCAACTCTTGTTTTACTTACTTATCTTGTTATTAATAGCAAGTACCTGCAATTATCACTTGCGTTTTTTTTCTATAAATACGTGGATATTAAAGGGGAAAATTGAGATAAAGCTCCCAAATAACAAGCATATTTTAAATTAAACATTTCTAGATTTTTGCTCGCCTTTTATATGTATCTAATAGGTGTACGTTGAAATACAAAATGTATATGTATCGGTTTAATACATTTAATACATGCCCAAATAGATGCGTTTTTATGTAACGACCAGCATGGTTTTAGATGCAAACGTTCTGTTGACACGAATTTATTAACCATTGTGGAGTACATATTTGCGTGCCTTGATAAGGGAAGCCAGGTCGATGTGCTATATTTCGATTTTCGGAAGGCGTTTGACAGGGTCAATAACGACATACTGCTTGAAAAGCTTGCAGCCATTGGCTTTGCCCCTGGTCTGCTCAGGTTCTTTGCAGACTATCTGTATAATCGCCAGCAGTATGTCAAGCTTGGTATCTACGAGTCTCG
Source organism: Spicauda simplicius (assembly GCA_949699795.1). Lineage (NCBI taxonomy): Eukaryota > Metazoa > Arthropoda > Insecta > Lepidoptera > Hesperiidae > Spicauda > Spicauda simplicius. Next base: position 8,060,000 of record OX453062.1, read on the forward strand.
ACCTTATCATACCCGTTCAGGAGTTAGCCAGGGATCGATCCTTGGCCCTTTGCTGTTCTTAATTATGATAAACGATCTGCCGTCAATAATCTCTCATAGCAAATGCTTACTTTACGCTGACGATCTAAAACTCTTTACTGAAATTAAATACGAGACTGATTATGTTGCTTTACAGAGAGACGTTGACTCGATTTTCCAATGGAGCATTGCGAACAAAATGGAGTTCAACATGAATAAATGTTATACGATGACATTTAGTCGTATGCGGACGCCGCTACACTTTGTATATAAAATTAACAACTGTATAATAGCAAGGACTTCTACCATCAGAGACCTGGGAGTCATATTCGACACGAAGCTTACATTCCATGATCATGTAATGTCTTTGGTGAAAGAATTCCAATAAACGACTTGGATTTGTTCTTAGGAATGCAAAAGACTTCCATTCCGTCAGTGTTTTGCGATTAATCTATAGCGCACTTGTGCGCTCTAAATTAGAAACGAGCGCTTGTGTATGGAATCCCTACCAGAGTACCTACAAGCTCGTACTCGAAAAAGTCCAAAAGATCTTTTTGCGATACCTGTACAAGCGTGTTTATGGCTACTATCCCTACTTGTATCCAACTGCCTTTCTATTAGGTTCTTTAAATTATAACTCCTTAGAGGTTCGGCGTGAGCACCGTCAGTTGATCACAGTATGTAAAATATTTCGCGGAAATATAGATGCACCAAATTTAAGTAATGAGCTGTGTCGATTCTATGTGCCTAATAACTACTTTCGTTGCCGTAAACATACACTGTTTGTTGCACCATTAGCACGTACTACTGCGAGAGCGCTCTCGCCTATTCCTCGCGTTCTCACTTCACTCAACGCTCTTCTGGATGCATACCCTGAGTGTGATCTGTTTGCGGATGAATGGTTGAAAATTTTGTCTGTATGCTTAAAATTTTGTGAGTGTGAAGTATAACTGTAGTGTCTACAATTAATGTAATTGGTTTTCTTTTTATACCGTTTTAATTGTAGTAAAAAATAAATAAATAAATAAATAAATAGAGATAATTTAGTAAAAAGTTAGTCCCGGTCGTTGTAAATGATGACAAACCGTCATTTTTTTCACAGTTAAAATGGTAAGGGTACCATTTTTATATAGGGATACAAATCCTTATATGGGCATTGGTACAAAATGAGAAAAAAATAAAAAATGCGTTTTATTCAGTCATAGCCCCACACTAGGATTTTCTCCTGTGTCGTGGGTATCATGGTCACAGACAAGACGAATACACAAACACCCAGACCCAGAACCAAAATCTAAACTCATCATTCAGATACCTGTGTGGCCGGGAATCGAACCTGGGACCAATAGCGTGTCAGACCGGTATGGCAACCGCTCCGCCACGCGGGTCGTCAATTGAGAAGTGATGAATGAGCGTGAACTGAGAATTGAGGCGGGTTTCAAATTATTAATTCTGTTGGAGCTAACTTTCATTACCATGTAAGAAAACTTGATTGTAATTATATAAAAAAAATGGATATAAATAAGAAAAAAGACAAACCCGCTGAGTTTCTTGCCGGATCTTCTCAGTTGAGGTCGTATTCCGATCCGGTGTTAGTTTAAGAAAAAAAATGTAACAGACAATTTGTAAGTGCCCCCGTAGGCCTATACAAAATAAAGACATTTCATTACATTTCATTTCATTTCATTGATGTATTTACGTCAAAATGGCTAGTAATTGAATCCGACGGGGAATTTCTGTGTGAATGAGAATAAACACATAAATCCTCACAAACTTCCGCATTCACTATATTAATAAGTTAGATGGTTTTTTTTATTGACGCAGTAAACATAAGTTCGTTCCATCTGAAATCAATCATAAATATTTTGCTACTCCCGAGGACTTAAATGGTCGCCTCATATAAAATTGTGCCGACAACTGCTTCACGCTAAAAATAAGTGTGGTGGTGGTACCACTCCGGTGGACAGTTCCACCTGGTATTTTTTTTGTCTGATTGAAATAGCAAACGAGAATGCAGTCCACCTGATGGTAAGTGACTCTGTAGGCAACTTCATATAGAACTTAGGTTCTCCCTGAAGTCAATCACAGATGCGTTGCTACTCCCATGGACTCAGATGCTCGATGTAAAAAAATTGCACGTTTCCATTATTAATACCTTTCGCATCCATGTCAATACATATATATCATACATATGTACATAACGTATATGGTCCGCGTGGTATTCAATACGCGCCGTACATATCGACATTTCCAAAGCTACATTTTCGTGGAAGTAGTGCATAACTACAGTACAATAAACAATTTTGCGAAACCGACCAGGCAAATCAGAATTTTGGCTTTAAGCATGTAGGTACATGTTGGTACATGATTAGGTATACGGTTTATGCAAGATCGCAAGCGAGATTAAATAGGTTATTTGGAAAGTTTGCGTCATATTTTCGTATTAAATTGCGGTTCTACGAAGTTATAATCGATCCGATCTTAATATCACACCAACTTATAAAACACCAAAATTGTAACAATTAAGTTTGAAGATAAATATGATTGTATTAAAAAGGCAAAGATTTTGATCATTTATATTTTACTAGAAAAACTAGTAATATAATCCATCGAAGACTTTTAAGGTCTATTGGTGGTTACCCTACTTTATCAACAGTCACCAATATATTGAATCATAAAGCTAAATACTAAGTTTCATTAGGTTAGAATCAAAATTCGCTCAATTTCTGTCTCTTCTTTACTGTATACTATTTAATCCGACATCCCCTCCTCATCTCAAGCAACGCTTTCAATTTTTACATCTAACTCATGACCGATCGCTTCGCTCTACTGAGAACCTTGCTCTTTGTACTCCTTCCCATTCCACTTCCTTTTATAAGAAATCCTTCACTGTTGTAGCTACCCGTCTGTGGAACTCCCTTCCTGTATCTATAAGAAATGCACAATCCCTACACTCCTTTAAAAATCTCGTTAAATCCTATTACCTTCAGCTCTAACTCTTCTCCCTTTTTATCTTATGACGTCTTTTCCTATTTATTCATTGCTATCGCTGTTTTGTTTTTGATTGTTTGTTTTATTTTCTTAAATAAGTTTATTATTCTACTCTTAAAACTTTTTATTGCACCTCACCTATTTTTAATATTATTCTTTTTTTTTTACATTATCTCCTCACCATAAGGTTGTCTGGAAGAAATCGCTGTTTAGCGATAAGGCCGCCTTTTGTATCGTTATTTAAATTTGCTACTTTATGTAATTTATTCCTTTTAGGTACAATAAAGAGTATTATTATTATTACTATGGATGAAAGATTCTCTTTCCACTCGGTTTTTAAGCCGGTATTTTTAGAGTACAAGTACGGGCAAGAGCCAAGTATCCTGTATCCCATGTATATAATTTATGTTGGTTATATTAATTGCTTACTAATGATGAAATGTTTAAAAGTCGCCGAACAATTGATGTGGTATCTAAGACCGTCGATTTTTGTAACTCGATGTAGATGGACTTCCGTAAATCTAATTCTCGTATAGAAGTATGGAGGTTTTTTGGTATAACGCCTGTTGATGATAGAATTACAGGGACAATTCTAACCGTATTTTGATGCCACATTTGCTTAATCTCATCCGCAAGCGATAAGTATTTTTGAATTTTGTCAAAATGTTTTTGTTTTAAATTTTCTGTATTAGGAATTGAAATGTCGATAAGGTAAGTTGTTTTAGTGTTTTTTAAAGTCAATGTAAGGTCTGGTCTATTGCAATTAATTGTCCTGTCTGTAAAAATATCTCGATCCCAGTATAATTTAACTTTATTATTTTCCAATACATTTTTCGGAGAGTATTTGTAATAAGGAACTTTATCATCGATAAGTTTATATTTAAGTGCCAGGTATTGATGTACTTGTTTTGCTACATTGTTGTGTCTATTTATATATTCTTTGCCAGCTAATACTTTACATCCACCAGTAATGTGATCTATAGTTTCATTCGTAACGTTGCATAATCTACATTTATCATTTATTATACTACTGTCTTTTAAAATGTATTTAGAATAATTTCTGGTTTTTATTATTTGATCTTGGATAGCAATTATAAATCCTTCAGTCTCTGCAAAAATATTTCCTTTCATTAGCCAACAGTTAGATGCTTCGGTATCAATATGGTTCTGTACAATATTAATTAGGTGTTTGCCATGTAAAGATTTTTTCTTCCAATTTTCTAACTTCACCTCTTCTTTAACTATTTTATCTTCAGGTTTAAATTCTTTATCATTAAATTTTAACGGCGTCCCTGATGTAGTAATTTCTGTAATTGCTTTGTGTATCAAACTATCATTAGATCTGTTTAAAAAGTATGTTCGAAGATTTCCTATTTGTTTGTAATGTAGGTTTTTAATATCAATAAATCCACGGCCTCCTAGCTTTCTTCTCAGTGTAAATCTTTCCAATGCTGAATGCACATGATGAATATGATGTTTGTATGCTGTGGTTCTAGTGAGTGTGTTGAGTGCATCTAGATCTATGTCAGTCCACTTAAGAATGCCAAAAGAATATGTCAGTATAGGTACGGCGTAAGTATTAACTGCTTTTACTTTGTTCCTACCGGACAAGTAAGATGTAAAAATTTTATTTAATCGCTGTTTGTATTGTGTCGTTAAGTCCTGTTTGATTTTAGTGTGTTCTATTGATGTAGATTGTTGAAAACCTAAATATTTATAGTAATCTCGGTATTCCATCGAACTTATCGTATTGTTGAATAAAGTGAGTTTATATGGTTCTGATAGCTTATGACGACCCTTTACTATACTATTTATTTTACATTTCTCAATACCGAAATTCATCTGTATATCCTTACTAAAAGATTCTGTTAATTTAAGTAGATTATTCAGTTGATGTCTAGTGGATGCATATAATTTTATATCATCCATGTAAAGAAGATGTGAGAGTTTTGTGTTTACTTGTCTGTCGATGATATATCCATGTCCTGAGTTATTAAGTATTTTAGAAAGCGGATTTATAGCTAAGCAGAACCATAGAGGGCTAAGTGAGTCACCTTGAAAAATACCACGAGCTATGTTAATTGGGGATGTTTTAAGAGCACTATTTTGTATTGTTATGTTTAGCGTTGTAGTCCATTTAGTCATAACATGACTAAGGAATCTGATTAAACTATTATCTATTTTATACAGTTTTAATACATGAACTAACCAGGAATGTGGAACACTATCGAAAGCTTTTTGATAGTCGATGTAAGCATAGTACAAATTTCTGTGTTTTTGTTTAACTTGATTGTGGATTTCTGTGTCTATAATTAACTGCTCTTTACATCCTCTTATTATTATTATTATTATTTGTTTTCATTTCTTTTTCTCCCTTTTACGGGGTTAATCCTCTAGATACACGGGTTAACAACCAAGTGCATCTGAGTGGTTTATAGTGCTGGTCTGTCAGTCATGTCTGTCATTTCGTCGTCAATATTTGCTAGGAACTTGCGTACTATCCGACAAGTGTTGAGTATAGCGGCTTTTTGCATTGTGTAATACGTTTGTGGTGGAAGATCAAGAAGTTTTAGGCTATGAAGTAAATGTTTAGGAATTACGCCTGTAGTAGAAAGAACCAGAGGGACTATGTACACTGTTTTCAAATTCCAGATTCGGATGAGTTCTTCTTTTAATTCAATATATTTGCTTCATTTTTCAGTTATTGATTTCTGTATATTGTGTGTGTTAGGGATAGTAACATCTATTAAGAAGACTGTTTTGGATATTTTGTCAAATAAAGTATTATTATTATTATTATTATTATTATTCGCAGACTTTCATAAAAAGCTTTATACGCTTTTTCAACCCCTTATTATCAGTGTTCCTCCGCTATATTATGTATACATAAAAACCTTAGTCTTGAATCAATCTATCTGTTAAAAAACTGCATTAAAATCCGTAGCGTAGTTTTAAAGATCTAAGCATACATAGAAACAGACAGCGAAGAAGACAGCGAACAGAGGGAAGTGACTTGGTTTTATACTATGCAGTGATGCGTATTCTCAAAGTACCTATCATTTCTAGCGTAAAGCAGTTCTCGCGTTTCGGTAAGTGGTTGTCGCGGCTCAGTTTCACATTAGTTCTCGAGAGTAGTTAAACAACTTTACTTGATTGACTTCAGTTATAATACTTGTTCTATATAAAGTTGCTTACTGATGTCCATGGGCAGCAACGACCACGTTTGTAACTTTAATCTTCTAAGAAAAAATCACAATGGACGTACATGTTACCTGCGCACGCATATACATGTATATAGCCAAGACAAAAGCCACACTCTGTATGGCCATAAAGTTATATAATAAACTACCTTACCAATTAAAACAAATAAAGAAAGACCACATATGTGCCAGTAAATTAAAAAAATATATTAATAGAAAAATGCTATTACACGTATGACGAACTCTTAAACGATGATTTCAAAATGTAAAATACAAAAAATATTTAATCTTCTAAAGTTATCAGCATTGTATATATTGTCTAATTGTAAGTCTTTTAATGATAAATACGAGTATGTGAGTGCCATACATTTAGAACGCCTTAACCGGCATATTCAATTTTTGGCGCCCTTTTCTTTTTTTTTAACATCTTATGTAATCAATATTATTGTAACCCAAAAATTGACTAAATAAAGATCTTTCTTTCTTTCTTTCTATACACGACATAAATACAATTTTATCAGGTAAAACCGTTGTAGTTCCACCGAGGAGGTACCACGGCCACACTTATTTCTAATGTGGTTACCGGCACGTTTTTATATGACCATCTTCGTTCACGGGAATAGCGACACATCTGTAATTAACATCAGATAGAACCGATATTCAGTTTGAAGTCACAAGTGTCCATAAGCGTTAGTGGCCACTTACCATCATGTTGACTTGTTTGCTACTTTTATCTCATAGAAAAAAAATAGCGTGATCGCGACCGCATATCTTTACTTTCCGAACGTCTCTGGTAAATGCATAAAAATATTTATAACTCTCAGATCTTCGATTGCCTTAAATACTTGTTATACCTTTTATTTTATGATCACTTAGACAATTTACGAATATGTATTACGTCGTGATTATGTCGTTTTAACAGTTATATTGTGCATAATAAATAAAATATGGATTTCTAAACACTTTTACTATCGAAGATTCTAATAATAACATAATAATCTACGTTTTCAAATCAGTTCTGTTTACTTTTTGTTTAAAAAGTCTATTTAAATGTGTATCGACTATTATATTATCCATATAGCGACTAATAAAAAATAGAATATTAGTAATCGTATACTGATATAAAACTTTATAATTATAAGTAAGCTGCGTAATGGATTTCAGATTTACATAAAAAGAGACTTATTACTCAACGTAATTTAATCCCAACAAAAGAGCGCTCTCTGAACAAGTCACTTTAGCAATGACATAGGTTTAAAATGAGATTTATCCTGATAATGTTATACACAATAACTTTATAAGTAAAAAATTAGGTTTAGACTTGCACTTGCCTGCTAAGTGTATAATGAAATATCTATAAATTTTACCAAAAAACAAAAACAAATTAAAAAAATGCAAACGAAATACTTATGATAGAAATAGTTATGATTTTGCATTGTTTTTGGAAAATTTATGATTGTAACCAAATAAGAAATATTATTATTATTATTTTATTTTTAATAATAATATATAAAAATTGTAAAAAGAAAATACAAAAGCAAGTGCGTAAAATCGTCTACTTAACATTAAAAGTTTACTCACCAAAATATATTTGATAAAGATCCGTTTAGATTTTTGACGCAAGTTTTAGTTAACTATTTCACCGACAGAACTCAAAACCCAACAGTTGATCTTAGTGATTTAAAACAAATCTTGAAATAAAAAAGATCTCAGTCATTTAAAACAAAAAGTTTCGTTTCATAAATCTTTCACTGAAAAACACCGAGAAGTTGCCAAACTCCTAATTACCACTTAATTTGGGTTGGTCAATGTCACATCTTAATGTATATGAACTTTTAGTCACTTAATAGTTACTTTAAAACTTTTGCAAGTCAAGGGTTTCCGTACTGAAGGCAACGTTTGCACCCTCACGGCGAATTGTGAATGTACAAAGTATGAAGGAGAGTGGCGCCGGTCCTGCGCATGCTCGCTGCTACCCCGTATTTCATGTCGGTTCACTACCATGGGCAGTGCCGGATTAGCCATATAGCAAGAGTAGCAAATGCTACGGGCCCCACGACTAGAGTGGCCCCGCGGCCCAACACCTACTATTTATTTTAGATCTTAAACTGAAAGAAGTAGATATAGAAAGTGTCATCTCTAAATTTTCAAATCCAGAAAAGCTTACAGTTTAACAGTTTCTTACTTAAGGCAAACTATGGACTTCCTGTCAGAATTTGCTACATGCCCCGCGCTGGCTTAATCTGGCACTGATCATGGGTAGATAAATATAGTAAATTCAGAATTAACATTATATATATTGACATCGCCAAAAGTTTACAATGATCTCATTTCTTAATTCTTAATTCAGAAATATCTTGTCTTTTTACATCCTTACGTATTCATATTAAATGGTAAATAGTAGGAGAGTTCTGAGAAAGATTCTAAACAACCTTATTTTCACTACATATTCACAACGAAATGGGATTCTTTTATGTTATATGTACATATAATATAATATTAGCATTATGTTAATAAGTAACATTTTGAAGAAAATATTTAATTTTTCATATTGTTATGTTACCAGTATGATACTAACCTCCTTCCATAGACTTACAGAAAAAACAATAGGATTTTTGAAGTGAAACTTCTTTAGGCGCATGAGGGTAAAATTTTTACACATGAAACGTCACGCCGGTATGCAACGGAAGTGTCGGAAAAGAGAGAGAGAGTGATCGAGACCGATTGAGAGAGAGTAAGACAGGGCGAACGTAGCATGAGCAACTAGCCGTGGAGTGAGAGTAGGGAGCAAGCGAGTGAGAAAGATTGAGAGAAAAAGTGAGACAGAGCGAACGTCGTATCACGCCTTTTTCCCTTCCTCTTAATCTTGGAAATTTAAAGTTTTAGATTTGTATAAATATAAACAAGATTTATAAATTAGTTCGCCAAAGAAGTTTCACTTCTGACATGTGTACTTTGTACACGTTGCACGCATGTTTTTTGTTATGTAGCATATTTTTTATTGTTTTTCAGTTTCCAACGTTTCTTTTGTTTTCTGTAGGATCATTAGTTCCTGAGTAGGAATGTAAAAGCGAAAATTGACTTTTTGCTTTAAGCAACGTTAACTCCGCGTGAAATAATCGTACGAATAACGCTAAAAGAAATTAAATCAGATTAAATCGCTTAAAAGAATTTCATTGTCCTATGATAAATAATTTTTTGAAGTCCACAGAACACAGGCGAATTTTATTAAAAAATGTTACTTTTTAGGCGAATTACCTGAAAACCGCCCAGGTAAAACACAATACAGCCCAGATCTAAAAAGTAACTTGAAGCTACAATATACATTTTATTGGAATTTTCCGTGCCACCGTTTTCTCTTTGTAAGTAGTATAGAATGTAGGTACCTCGGAAAAACTAAACTTGAACGTCTTATTAAAGAATTAGGCTCACGACTAACAGCTTCTTCTAGCTAACTTCTACTGAAATGAAATGAAATGAAATGTCTTTATTTTGCACAGGCCTTCGGGGGCGCTTACAAATTGTCAGTTACATATATATATATTTTATTTTATTATAACTATTATTTTATTATAACTGAGAAGATCCGGCAAGAAACTCAGTGGGTTTGTCTTTTTTCTTTGTATATCTTTTGTTTTTTTTTTTTATTTTTTTATATGCCATCTTGTTTTTACATGGGTAACAAAAGTTAGCTCCAGTATCCTGCCCTACATTTGGCCTAACAAGGAGTACTACTAAGTTCTCATAGGGCTGCAACTTTATAGTTCTCAAAATTAGCAATGAGCCGGCCACATCGCTGGAAAGACCTATAACCGATGGGAAAGAAAAGTGCTCGAGTGGTGACCACGTTTAGACAAAAGGAGTACAGATCGCCATCTGACCAGGTGGACCGATGATCCGAAGAAAACCGGTTAAAGTGGCGCCATTTAGCTTCTAAGTGACCTCTGCCTTTAATTGACATGTGTAATTAAACGTGGAAATGATTCAGCCCTACCTGACATCCGTTGTCTGTTTGCATTATTCTTATCTAAGATTAATTACTGATGTTCATGTGTGGCATTGGTCATTTAACATCGGGTATACTGCATTATCGTCTGCTACGTTCTTATAATAAAACTAGTCGATCCGGCGAACTTCGTTCCGCCTAAATGTCAAAATTCTAAAATTGTCAGTGTTTTATATCATGCATGTGTTACAAAAACATTACATTTGAATCACTCTATCTATTAAAAAAAACGCACTAAAATCCGTAGTGTAGTTTTAAAGATCTCAGCATACATAGGGACAGACGACGCGAAGCGACTTTGTTTTGTACTATGTAGTGAAGACGGACCATTATTCATAATCCGAATATCATAAATAATAAGACCGTTGCATATTATACCCAGCACGTAAAGCGTTCTAATATGCTTGATATCACAGGGGTGTAAAATATACGACGTTCACGAGTATGTATGTCAGCTTTCGTCAAGTGGTAAATGCTCTTAAATATTGTGCTTTCACAAAGCAAACATTCATTAAGAGATAACGTTTGCCAAAAATATCACTTGTCTCGATTTGTGTAAGGGTCCTCGAGAGAGAAAGCGAGTAAAACCTGGCGCATAAATAGAACTTTGAGCGGAACACTTATTTAGTTGTACCTATGTTAAAGTACATAGAATGAATGTATGTAGCTACGCATAGCAATATCTAGATAGTTTTTGAACTGTAAAATCAAGTTAACGTCAATTGCGTTTTGTGTAAATGTTGTACAACTATCGACAGATAATTCAGTATGTATTGCCTCGACTATACAATAGATTCTATAACGACAGAACAATAAGTGAAACTTTAAAATTTATGCATAAATCGGATATTCATTACTTTGTTGATGCCGATTGATTCAATGATAAACAAACGTTATGAATACTCTAAAAAGTGATAAAAATAGTAATGATGTATAAATGTAATGCAAAATGCAATTTTTTATCTAATATGCAAATTAGAATTGCTATTTGAATACGTTGCGGATTAATGGTAATGTTGGATCGCTTTAAGATTATTAACAGATCATACTTAGCGACGTGTGGTGTTTATTGCTGGCTTGGAAGATGCTCTAATCAAATCTAGATATCGATTATACGCGCTGCAGAGTAAAGTCGAATCTGATGTTCGGTAATTTACCGAACAATGCCCTCAGTAAATATTATACTTTTTCAAAACGATCATTGTCTTCTCCATCACAGGGGATACCCGTAAACAGTAACGTAAACGTGCAATGTACATTATAATGTATGGGAGATTACGGAAACAAATATTGTTTTGAGAAAATGTCTTAAACTCATACTAAGAGTACTTACATAATTGGTAAATTCGTTAATCCTACTACGCATATGCCATATTATATTTACAGACCGAAATTGTGTAAAGTCTAAGCTATGTAATTGCAAAATATGATTTTTCAATTACTGTCTGCCATTGCTCGTTCGGTGTCTGCTATAAATGAATCCTAGGACATACCTATATTTTGGCTCGATCGTACTTTTGTATGGCGCTCCGCCTAGCTTCTCAAATTCATGTACACGTAGGAATATTGTTTTTTTTCCATCCCCATTATCCAAAATATAATAATAAAACAATTTTAAAGCCTAGGAACTCGAGGTTCTTTGTAGGGCTGAGTATTATAACCCTTCTGCAACTTTGTTACGTTTACATTTTGTTAATAAGTAAAGATACGAAAACTGGAAAATATAAATATTATTAATGTGCTAAATTTGTGTTTCGAATGTAATTGTGTGTAAATATTTATTTTATGATAGAAACCGCGTGCCAAATATATTGACATATATTCAAACATATATCAACACGCTCGAAAAAATAGCACCCTCTGACGAAGTCGGTAGAAAGGGCGTCAATGGCAGCTTTTCTGTGAAACATTAACACTCTGCGGTTACTAACGCGCAAGGCAGGTACGGTGATTACTGGACAAAATCCCCATTCGGGAAAGCTATTTTCAGAGGTCTAATGCTTGAAAATGTTAGATCAAATTCGGCTATCGGAGCTACTTGCTAATAATGAAGGAAAAAGATAGAAAAGTTCGCAATGTTATTAAATTCCTCAATCTTCATGCAAACGACGCGTACGCCAAAGATTAATGAGACGATGTTAGGTACTACATTATTAATAGCCAAAGGTTCAACGTAAATATATGCATTAATTCCGATCAAAACACCCACACTTAGTCAAATAAAGTTTATTTTTAGATACACTCAAAATAACATCGAAGTATCATTGGCAACATAGATATATTAACAAGATTGAGCCGTACATTCAATTTTCGAACAATATCTACAACTTTTTTGGTAAAGCAGTTACAACACTTTTTACTTCCAAGTAAGCTTCAACGGCCGCCATTCCACTGAAACAGATAATTGAAAGGTAAGATATAGTAATATGGCTATACAAAAAATGATGTAAAAGTATAATACACAGTTTAATCAAAATAGGAAACTGAAAGGAAAGAAAACATACAGGGCATACAGGCGGTAGAACATTATATACATAAGTTGGTAGGAAAAATAAGGGACTTATCTTTGGAGGGTGTTGATTATTCGAGCTCATATATTGCAATGAACATTGCACGTTTACGGCTCTGGTGTTTATACGCTGGAGATTTTTTACGACAATTTTATTACGTTTCATGCATTTTTTTTTCGTAATTTATTATTGCTTTTACAAGTTCTTTTAGTTTTCATTTGTAACCATTAATAACCATGATTGTGGAAATTAGTATGTGATACAAATGGGTTTTTGTTCATGTGGAGGAAAATCTTTTTAGGTAGAACCGATCAGTAGTAGTGCCTTGGTAGGGGGTTAAGTGGGATTTAAACGCACTATAACCACAGTGGCATTCTTCGGCACTACATAAAGGATTCTGGGATCTCAAGCAGATCGCAGTCCACCACACCATCTCGTGTTTACGACGGTATGTGGCCGCACATATAGTTGTCCTTCCCGAGATCGCTGGTTGGACGGTTCGAGCTAGCACTCTTGCCGCCGCAGACCGCTTGCTATTCATAATTAAATTCTAAATGGCTGTAGTACTTACGATTCCCGACCGAGACCAGAATCTTTGAAACCACCAAACGGCGTTTGAGGCGTCATAGTCATATACGTATTTATCCTGAAAAAATATATTAATAAGTTACTGATATATAATTTATATTTACTGTATTTATCTTATAATCTGTTTTTAGAAATGGAAAATACCTTTCATACTTTTCAACAATTAATGCAAATTGAAAATCATACAAAATCAAGCACTTTCACTTCTTCACATTTTCAGAAATTATATATGTATTTCCTTTTGATACTCCGTATTAAATTTTATTAAATTCAATATGTTTGATTCTAACAAGCGTTTACATACCAAACAATGCCAGCCTCCACATGCTTGCTAAATTGCAGAGCGGTTTCAATGTTTGTCGTGAATATGCCAGCAGCAAGTCCGTAGCTGGTATCGTTGGCGCGATCAATCACTTCTTCTAGCGTGTCAAATTTAAGTATGTTCTGAACGGGGCCGAAGATCTGTTGGCAAAAAGTCATTAGCTTAATAATCATTAGTCTTAAGAGTTGTATCTTACGATAGCACTTTCAGTTACTTAAATGAAATTGGATATTAACAGCCCGACCATAATCTCATTCTATTCTCAAATATTCTCTTTTTTGCCACAGTCGTGCAAATTGTGGAATGAGCTTCCTCCTGAGGTATTACATGGGGTTCTTCAAGAAAGGTGCGAAAAGAGTTCTCCTTCAAAGCCGGCGATGCATTGGCAACTCCTCTGGTGATGCGAATGTCCACAGGCGACGGTGACTACTTTCCATAGCAGCCCGTCTGCCTTATCGTAAGGTTAAAGTATAAAAAAAAATCTGTATAACTTTAGCATAAAATTTGGTGGAGAATTACTGTTTTGATTTATTCATTTTTATAAAAAATACGTTACAACGGATAAGCTAAATAATAACATTTATCAAAGTGTTTACATTTGTGTTGTGTGTGGTCCTCTCAAAATTTTTACGGACATTGTATACTTGAAATATTTACGTATAAAACACGATTTTTAAATTAAAATAAGTTTTTCTTATATTTTCTGCCCATATCGCTTTGTTATTCACGACCTATAATCTACTTATAGGTGTGACCTACTATGTATTTCATACATTTCTTTTTATTTGATTTAAGTAGCAAACCAGCATGCAGTCTAGTAGATGGTAAATAGTCACTGCCGCCCATGGACACCGGCAAGCAACTTTATATAGAACATAGGGTTCTATCTAAAGTCTATCACAGGTGCGTTGCTGCTCCCGAGGACTAAGATGTTCGCCTCATATAAGAGTGTGCCGGCAACCACACCCTTCCATCGAAACGCAAGAACTGCTTCACGCTAGAAATAGGTGTGGCTGTGGTACTTCCCCAGGCGAACTACACTTATTGTACCGAATTATTATATGTTTATTATGACGACCCGCGTGGCATACCGGTCTGACGCGCAATTGGTCCCGGGTTCGATTCCCGGCCAGACATCTGATTGATGAGTTTAGATTCATGTTCTGGGTCTTTGTAGGTGTTTGTGTATTTATCTTGTGTGTGTCCATGGTACCCACGACACAGGAAAAAATACTAGTGAGGCTATGAGTGTAGAAAGCGTGTTATTCACATAAAATAAATACCTCTTCCTTAGCGATGGTCATATTATCTTTGACATTGGCGAAGACTGTAGGCTCAATATAGAATCCTCGGTTACCAATTCGCTTTCCGCCTGTCAATAACGTCGCTCCCTCTTGTTTGCCCTTTTCGATGTATCCCAAAACTTTTTGCATCATCGACTCGTCGATCTAAAAACGAATTAATATTAAAAGTGGTATTTTATATCGTACTTATGGTTTTAAATCTTAAACTAGTTTTTTAGTTTTATCCGATACATATTTATCAGATTCTAGATCCTGTTTATCTAGAATTACTCATCCATCCATTCATCCATCAGCCCTTTGAGGTCCACTGCTGGACATAGGCTTCCCCTAAATAACGCCACTCCAACCAGTCCTGTGTCTTCTAAATCCAACGAATTCCCGCCGTCTTCTTCAATCAAAATGAATCACTGATGTCTTTACATAATTAAAAAAATAATGTTACATTAATGAGTTAAATTTAATGCATGAACGTTTATTACGTTTATGAATTATCAGTATAATGGACAAACTTATTAACTCTAGCGCTACGTAATTACTAAAATGGGTCAGAATTTATTGGGAGTAGAACCCCGCTTTAACATAGTTTTATGTAAAGTGAAAATAGAGTTTAAAAACTCACGCCGACAGTAAAGTGCTAATGTTTTGGTGTAAAATAATAAAACATTTGTAGTAGGGACATATATTTATATCTGATATCGGTAAACAGGAGGAAGAGTTACCATATATGACAAACATCACTAATTTTAAATATCAATATTCAAAAGAATATCGCGGTATTGAAATCCAGTTTTATTATCCTAACTGCCTAAATTCAGATTTTAACTGGATCATGATTACGAGGAATTTAATATTTCATTTCAATGGAATATTAAATAGAATGCAATGCAAAAGAATGCAAAAACTATTGTTTGAATAGCAACTATTATTTCGATGGCATCAATTGTCGGAACCAACTTTATTAGTACTTATTTTACCAAAAATATCTACCTGTGGACCCTGCTCCGTTTTAGGATCTTTCGGATCACCAACGACCCTTTTCCTAGCGACTTCCACCGCTCTTTTCACGAACTCGTCGTATATCTCCGCCTGCACAAATAGTCTTGACGCGGCGATACAAATCTGGCCTTGATGCCTGAAAACAGCGTTAGCTGCGAACGGCACCGCTATATCCACTGAAATAGAGTGAAAATTGCTATTGAAAAGAATTAATTTAACGCTTTACAAAGTGTACACTTTTAATGACATTACTAAAATGTTAGATTTATTTCGAATTGTTAGACAAAAACGATGGCCTTAAGAATAAATGATGATGATGATGAATATTTCATCAATAAACAGGTTGTACATACATAATATATAGTCCACCTGAGGGTAGTGTTCACTACTACCCAATGACATCTGTAAGCAACTTCATGTTAAACATAGGTTCTATCCGAAGTCAAATATAAAAGTCGAAGCCTCATATAAAAGTGAACCAAACTCTTCCACCTAAGCACAAGAATTGCTTAATGCTAGAAATAGGTGTGGCGGTGGTACCTCCCCGGTCGAACTATATTAGTTCTATAACTTGACAAATGCAACTGCCTAAGAAAATATATCTACGGCCGACCTCAGATATCACTCTAATTCTATCTAGAGTTGATTACAGATTTCTATGGCCCGCAAGTCTCTTACCGTCAAGTGATTTGTTGTTACTTCTAGAGACATATCATGCTTATTTTTTTTTGCGTAATATTACTTACAATTGGCATCATTCATGATAATGAGAGGGCTCTTCCCACCGAGCTCGAGCGTAACGCGTTTTAGGTTGTTAACGCCAGCCGCTTGTTGAATTAGTTTTCCCACCTGAAATATAAATTAAGTGACATAAGTGGATTATTATCCAACTCTATAATCTAGTCGCCTTGAAAGCGTAAATGGAAAACCGTTTTGATATTAATATCAATAGATAAGTTTCTATCAGACCTTACACAGGGATGTTCTTCATGTTCCATAATTTGCACTAAATCGAACTTAGAGACGTATCGGGAAGATTGACTGATATATATCGAGATAATCGTTATGTTTTTACCATCATTTTATATGGAACAGAAGGTATTAATACTTATGAGTCAATTTGTGCATGACAGACACTTAATAGTTAGTAAATCTGAAATGCTATTTTAAGTTATGTGCTACTACTTGACTGCTGGATATTTTTTAAGGATAAACGTTTTAAAGGATAGAATTTAAACTTTATTTTTTATTTTTCAATTATTTTTATATTTGAATAATGTCTTAATTCTTTAGTATGAACTAACTTGTTACTATTAACAAATATATGGACATCTGTCTGAAATAAGAATTATTGTTATATTATTAAATGCAGGATACCGGATAAATATATACAAGGACATCGGCAAAACAGTATCTTATTTGTGGAGATCGTGTCGCTGCATCGACAAATGCGAATTCTCCAAATCGCTACCATGAAAAATATACAAGCTTGTGAAATCGCGCCGCTTAAAAAAATCATGGCATCTTTTATTCTAACGGATTCCTTAACCAAGCACCCTATACGCAACACAATTCGTTTTAATAAAATAAAATACGGTATTGATAAAATCCCGTTGCAAACAGAAACCGCCGCCCAGGCAATCCAATTGTGGGTTGAAAGCCAATAATCTGTTTTTATGCGTATAATAGGATAGATCATCTCAAAATCCAATACGATTTATTCAATGCGCTAGAATCTTTTCATTTCATATTAGTGATGTAATAATAATATAATAATATTATTTGATATTCGCGAATGCGATTGCGAATGGTGCCAGAGGATATAAATTTTGGTGACCTTTTTTTTGTCGACAAACTTTAGTCGAATTACATTTGTATACATTTTCTAACGTTTTTTTGCAAAACACTGCAATTCAATATTTTCGAATGCTAATATGTAAAAACATGCAAATATTCGCGAATGAGAATGCGAATTCTATTATTCGTAACATCACTATTTCATACTTACATCTTTTATGATATTTTTATACGGCATACTTTTATACGAGGCGACTATCGTAATCCTCGGGAGTAGCAGCGCATTTGTGATTGTCTTCAGATGGAAACCATGTTCTATATGAATGTTTACAGGTGCTACTTCAATCAGAAAAAATATTGGCCTGGAAATGTGTATACTCGTAAACGTAATTGTTGCATTAACGGAATAAAGCTGTTTTGTTTGTTTGTTTGTTTGTTTGTTTGTTTGTTTGTTTGTTTGTTTGTTTGTTTGTTTGTTTGTAATAGTGTGCGAGTAAAAACTTTGTTTCTCTCTCTCAGAGGATGTCAATGGTGTAGGAGCCATACTTGAATATTCGATTCGATTCTTCAGATTTTTAGAAGTTATATGTATGTAACTGAATTATTATTGTGTTACATTTTTTCAACAATGATATTTTATTATCGGTTTTATGGTCATACTATTCGTATGGTAAACATATAATTCTTCGTATGTTACTTTATGTATCCCAGCAAAAATATTTTTAACAATAACCCAAATGAAGAAATTGCCAACTAATGTAATAATAATTAATTACGTGTAGATTTTCGCTCGTCCCTCTACCATATCAAAATATTTTTCCAGCGGTTCTTAGACTTCTCTTTGATAGGTTTATAAACAAAGTGCTTCTTATAATATTAAGTATCTTAATTTAATATTGTTATAATTTTATTAAGGGCTGAAAGATAATGATGTTTTACATGCGGCTAATTTACGTCAACTTATATTGTTTTAATGATGGAGACCGTAGACTTTACGTGACAACGACAAACCGACGAGGTCTAGACTTTTAATTATGATGCGAATAATTTCACGTTTAATCTTCAGTAATAATACGGACCAAATGTATCTTTTTGATGTCAATTGGCGCGGGTATAAACCGGATCGTTGGCATGGCGATGCTTGCCGTGGCGACGGGTTGCCACGCTATGCTAAGGTATGTATATTGTCTATGAGTGTACGGTGTGGTGAGCAACGCGAAATTAATATAGTTTTTTTGTATTAAGCATAAATAAATGTTTATTAAATAAAGTCACCATTTTCTTCACCCAAATTCGTAATACACAGTACAAATGTGCATATTATTTGCAGCACAAGAACCGTAGTGTGAAATTATAAGTGTAGAAATCATTAGTTTTACCTCAACGGATCCCGTGAAGGATATCTTAGCTACATCCGGGTGATGTGTTAAAGCAGAACCGGCTCCCGGACCAAAGCCAGGCACGACGTTGACTACTCCGGCGGGTACGCCAGCTTCTGCCAGTAATGCAGCTAAAGCCAGGGCGGTTAGAGGAGTCTGTTCCGCTGGCTTCACAACCACTGTACAACCTGTAATTTTTTTCGTCAATCCATTATTCTCCCATTGCTGGCATAGAGAAGTTTAAGTATGCGAGTTTGAGAACATATTTTGGTAAACCCTCTGGCGTGTAGGTTTCCTCATGATGTTTCTTATCATAAAGCAGTGATAACTAATTTCTAATACGTATATTTGTTTAGTAATATCAATGGTGCGTGCCAAGTTTAAATTGGGAACCTTAGATTGAGAGGCGCAGTTGCAATCATAATGACATCACTGCTCAAAAGACAGCGATATACTAAAGTATATAATATGTAGTGAAAAGATATAAAAGATGAAAATACCTATTTGTAATGAATACAAGATGATCCGGTGAACTTAGTATCAATTAAAACTAATTAAGTTTGTTATAAGAGATTTTTTATCGTAACCGGTTGGCTACGATTAAAAATCTTAATTTAATTTATGTTTATAGGTACTTTCATTAAATTGCAGGGACAAATCATAAGAATAAGCGCAGACTGAAGTTCCGATGTCAATAATTTTAAGCATTTCATTAATTCTAATATATATTATGTTTGTTTAGGATTTTTTTTTCACTTTGTGTTCTTATTGCTTACCAAGCGCTTCGCCATGAAACATTCGGTTAGCGTTGCAGCGAATTTCGTGGCTCTATAAAAACACACACACAGAGAAAAAACTAAGTATTTATTTTACCTGCTACCAAAGCTGTAACGACTTTGTTAATAAACATCAGGATGGGGACATTCCACGGCAGGATGAGACCACAGACTCCGACAGGATGTTTCAAGGTATAGGAAAAAAAATCTCCACCTGTAACCATAATCATTATTGATATTATCTAATGATAAGGAATAGATGTATGTTTGAGATATACAAATAAGAAATAGTCAAGGATGTCATGTTATTAAATGTTGTGCAATAAAAATGAAAATTCTGCATGTCATTACATCCCTCATGATTTTATTTTATTATGGCGCGTGTACTTTATCTTATCGTAAAGCTATTATGTGTCTACTTCAATTCTTATTTTTATTATTACGCTAATTTCCTAATATATATCGTCAACCCATTATTGTCCCGCTGCTGGGCACGGGTCTTCTCACGGAATGAGAAAGTTTTTTAGGCCATAGTCCACCGCGCTGGCCATGTGCGAATTGGTGGACTTCACATACCTCCGAGAACTTTTTTTTTCGGGTGAATTGTCGGTTGTGTAGGTTTCCTCACAATGTTTTCCTTCACCGTAAAGCAGTTTAAATCAGTCGGACCTCCCGATTGACAGAGAAAGTTTCAACCATTAGGCTATCATTGCTCTGCTCTCACTTTTCCTAATATTAGCCATTGATTTGTTTACTATTGGTATCTTTGAAACTCTTATTTGATTTTTCAATGGACAGTTGCTGTCCTTTGATCTTCTTCTTGCCACAATTCATATCATGTTTCTTATAATGGTATTTGCGTGAGGTTTGTGTATACATACATACATATCACTTTTATAGATACTTTTGCTATAATACACATCTATACATACAACCGTCGCAACGGTCGAAATTCGACCGTAATTTAAATTAAAAATACTAAACTTCATATTGTTCAAAGTAGCACGAATATTTTTCAAATTCAAATAAATTGTAATAATTTTCAAATTATTTTGAACGCATCCGAAAAGTAAAAAGAAGTTTATTATGCTAAGCTGCATTTAAAAGCAATAGCAGATATTTTGACAAAGACTTCTATTTTTGACGTTATGTGCTTTCATAGTAAGACATAGAATGTTTTATTTCTGGTTAACGACATTTAATCTCAAAAGAAATATTATACATTTCACTTAATGAGATAATTTAGCATAAAATAAACAATTGGTGAGCATGCAGAAACATTATTATGAGGTTTTGTGTGCAAAGAAAAAAAAAGAAAGAAATGTGGGTACAATGAATTATTATATCTTTGTTATGAACGGAACGATACAGGGCCGGATTTTGATTGCAGTTAATATGTATTGTTATTTCGTTTATTATGTAATGTGTTTGGGTCAAATGCAAAGTAGTATGCAATTTTTAATGCATTATTTGAAAAAAATATTAGCATTGCGTAATCCTCCTGTACATCAACTATAACCGTAAGCAATTTATATTCGTACGTAGATCTTGGTGATAAGGTAACCGGATTTAGTTAGTCCCTAAATATCATCTAATTAATTCTTCAGATATTCAATTTCGTTTACTGACTTCGTCTACTTTCGTCGGTTTCATTTCTTATTCTATTTATTCATCGTAAAGAATTTTTATTCTGTGGTGGTCTATACATTTAAAGTAAAAAATTAGTGATTATTGTATTTCATTTAAGACTGATAATAACACTAATTTTATACATTATAACATGTAACGGGTACATACTCCAGATACGCGATTTATGATTTTCTTTTTGCCGAATACCACCCAGTTGCATGGATCGTGGTCCCGGCGAAAATCACGTTTAATAAAAAAATGTTATTTTGTGGAGGTTTTAAGTTACTGGAAACAAAGTTAACCTTAGTTCGAAGTACGAAGTACTTCGTTCCGCCTAAAAGTCAAAAGTCTGTAGTTATCAGTGTTTCTCTACTATATTGTACATGTACTGTACATAAATCCTTCCTCTTGAATCACTCTATCTTTTAAAAAACACTGCATTAAAATCCGTAGCGCAGTTTTAAAGATCTAAGCATACAAAGGGACAGATAGCGAGAAGCGACTTTGTTTTTTGCCATGTAGGTAGTGATAGTGAATATAATCAATTCACGTTCGCCGTTTATTTTAGACTGTCTATTTATATCAATAATATTTTTATGAACTATATTATTCCGCACAGTAATAAATTAATATTTTCATCACAAATATTTTGTATTCACTCGCGCAATATAATAGTTGTAATGCTCAATATATTATATTCGCTCTTAACCAATGCGGTGAACTATGGCCTAAACTCTCCGTATTCTGAGAGAAGACCCGTGCCCAGCAGTGGGACAATAATGGGTTGACGATTGAATGCCCAATAAATTGATAGCACTAAATTTAAATGCGAATTTGTGTTCCTTTGTAACTTAATATCTGTTCATGTGTACCTTTGTAATAAATAAATGTGTTTATTATATTCAGACAACATTTCAATTAATTTCGTAAAATAAACATGAATAACGTATTCGTAGAATAACTGAAACTTAATAAGTACTAATATTATTAAATTTACTGCGCCACTTCGACCGGTCCTGAGCCATATGAATCCAGCGGTTACCCGCCGTCTTCTCCAGGTCATATATGATATAGCATTAAAAAGGTAAATTACCTATAGGAATAGTGTCTCCCTGCATCTTATCCGCTAAACTTGCAAGGTAGCGGATGGTGTCAGTCACCCTTTGCATTGACGCACGGCTCATAGTGATCACCATTCCATTGTTGTAGCTCTCCAACGCGGAGAGGTATTCCGCGTCGCGCTCCACCAGGTCTGCAAACTTAGCGAGAATCTTTCCCCGTTGCGTTGCGTCCATTAAACGCCATTCGGAGTTCCTGTGGAATGCACGTTTTGCTGCGCTGACCGCTAAATTAATATCAGCCTGAAACCATGTTAATAATATACAAATTTCGTATATGCCGATAAATATGAATAAATCTTAAATAAATTTTAAACTGACTTTGAAAGAAAAGCTCTCAAGTCGTTGCGTTTTCATGTACCTAAGCTTCGATTCAACACTTTTCGTTAGATAAAAAAACAAACATGTTTACTTTATCTTCATTTTCTTCTTCATTTTATTACATATAAGTTTATGATGCCTTAGTTGAACCATGAACGAGTCTACGCTATGTAGATCATACACAAGTAAAATCCACGCACCTCATCTCCTTCTGCAACTTTGGCAATCACTGATCCATCATGAGGGTCGTATGTCTCGAAAGTCTTCCCGCTCTTTGCGTCCACCCACTTATTGTCTATAAAGATCTGTAATAAAATAATTTTATTTTCAACCTGAACGCTTCATTACGACGCTTTGTACAATTTTTGTACAACTTATATTAACTAAGGAACGGTAGGTTCATTATAACCTACCTATATTATTATTTTTGTTAGAATTCTTATATCAATTTCGTCACATTATATCATACTATCTATTACCTATATATTTATTCACCGTTCAAGAAATCTCGATACGAATAAATTGTTGCATTGCATAAATATGTAATTATAATCTACTCTGTAAAATAATTGCCTGTGCCGACATATTTTGTGTATTACAAATAATAAACTCCAGTCTAATATTTTTTAAAATGTTAAAGAGAAAATATGCATAGGTACAATCCTGCTGACTGCATTCGGTCACTGCCGTAAGTTGTGTAACATACTTATATATATAACAGGTTTTTATCTGAAGCCGGTCTCAGATTCTTGGTCACTTCTCAGGCTGAGATATTTGCCCCAAAAGACAGTCACCGGTAACTTCACTCATTTATCGAAGACCGAATCGTCGTTAGAGGCGACTTTATTATAACCTATTTCTAATGTTATAATAGAATCATACAATAACAATATGATTCTTTAAAAACATATTTCTACATCTAAGATAACTTAAAAATTTAATGTATTCAAGTAAAGTAGTTGATGTTATCGTAAAATAAATCCACCCATCAGCCATGGGTTTCACTTATAGACAGAGGTTCTAATAGATAGTGGCTATTGGCAATAGTCACCGCACTCCGCGTTGTTGTGCATGTCGCGTTGTCATCATAATTATCACAAACAACATATCATATCACATGATAATTAATTAATAATCAGAATAAATTGCAATTACAAAATTAATATCTTACATATACTTATATCACTATAATTTAAAATCAATTAAGTAGTAGAACTTAACTCTTCTGAATTGAAAAATACAGTCTTAAATAATTTTGGTCGATTTAATTTCTGAGTAAGATTACCTATAGGTGAACCTACTTTTAACATTAGTTTCACAACCTTGACGACCCGCGTTGCGGAGCGGTTACCATATCGGTCTGACGCGCAATGGGTCCCGGGTTCGATTCCCGGCTAGACAGATATCTGAATAGATACATGTTCTGGGTCTGGGTGTTTCTATATACGTCTTGTGTGTGTCCATGGTACCCACGACACAGGAAAAAATCCTATGGGGCTATGAGCGTAGAGAGCGTATTTTTATTAAAAAAAAAGTTTAAGTTAAAATTAAATCCATCCATCAGCCATGGGTTTCACTCACGGACAGACGCTTCTAATAGATAGTGGCTATTGGCAATAGCCACCGCACCCCGCGTTATTGTAGACAATAAGACGATGATACCCATCTTCACCATGATCATCAAGACAACATATCATATCACAAACGACATATCATATCACATGATAATAAATAATTAGAATCAATTGCAATTACATAATTAATATCTTACATATACATAAATCACTATAATTTAAAATCAATTAAATAGTAGAAATTTACCTTCGTATATTTTATTTTAGGCACCATTTTGCACAACGATCGAAATTCGTTTAACTAAATGTCAAGGCAAAGACAATAAATAAATGTAAGATATCTAATCTTTTATAGTAAACGTATAAATAGTGATAGCTAATCTCGGAATGATAAATAATACAACTGTTGCCCGCTTCTGTATTCGTGAAGATAACACAAATTTATAATATGAATAATCAACCTTCGGTATACTCTTCTAATGAAATAAAATCGAAGTTTATTATATAAACTACGTCATGAGGAAGTAACTGTTTCTCGAGCATATAATTATATATGTATATATGTCCACATCTTTGAAACGCGCTGTAACCTAAATGGCTTGATGGTTTGTAACATATGATATAGCATTGGAAACGACTCAGTTTGCTAAGTGACATAGGCTAATATTCCATCTACAGTCAGAAAAAATAAAGGCAAAGCGACAATGTTATGATACACACACTTACACATGAGGCGACCATCATAGTCCTCGGGAGTAGCAACGCATCTGTGATTGACTTCAGATGAAAACCATGTTCTATATGTAGTTGATTACAGATGTCCATGGATTGCAGTGACCATTTACCATCAGGTGGACTGCATGCTCGTTTGCTACTTCATTCGGATAAAAAAAACACAACACACAGACACATTTCAAAATTTATTCATATTAAGACACATTTCAAGGTTAATGCATGTCATGTTTGATATTAAGCGAGATTTCGTAGTTGTGTCAGAAAGATTAGCGTCTCAGTACCACATTACTTCGCGATGAATCGATAATTTGATCAACCGGATGGAAAAATCAACACGTCATTGAGAAATATTAATATTATTAGTCGTAAGTAGTGTAATTTCAATTAGGACAGATAATAATTAAAAAAATATATATATCCACTCAATGCCTCCATAAAGTAATTACGACGTAATACTATAGGTACTATACTTATATTTGTGTTGAAATAAAATCACTAAGTTTGCTTCATGAGTAAACATATATAAACATTACTGAAACCTCAACTTAAAACTTATATTAAACATCAGTTTAAACACAACATACGATATTTTTACAATTCATATGGACAGAGTCTGCTCGCTTAGTTTTTATGTTTTCTTTTATGCTTCAACCTAACCATTATCCATCCTATAGTTAAATCTAACACAACACAAGAGCTACAGTTAAATCTAACTCTAAGCCATAATATGACAACAATTTTGCATTAATTATTATAGGTATGTCCTCTCAGGAACGGGTTGTATTGCATTGTAAGCAATAGTACCAAACTCATACGGCTTGAGCAGGCTGCATACCTACATTATCAGAGTTGAAGAGTTGAAGGTCACATTATTAATCATATGTCAGTTTAATGAGCTGTCATTAAACTCATAATATATTTAAAGGCAGGAGGGCCTAGCCTATATCAGTCATGGTCACGTTCACTAGTGGGCGTAGGAATTAAGGGCTAGAATATAATTACGACACTGATTAATAGTCACTATCACACTTAACGAAATTAATATTCGGAATAACTTATAACTGGCATCAGCATGACCCACACTCCGCTTAGCGGTGTCACTTACACCGCGTTCAACAAAGCACAGCGTTACACCCCGTCCAAGAAAGTAAACCCTCAACTAACTCAGCCGACCCACTTTGTATGCACTCCGATCGCACGACATAATCTACGCCTACCCGCTCAGCGTTGCGTTAAGAGAAGGTACGTGCTACCCTCTCTTGTCTATGTTAATAGGTACCGAACTATAAAACTAAGCGGCGTTAATTATGAAGTGTACGTAGATTTCCCGTCATCCACCGACATATTCATAACCGCTAAATGGCAAACGCTTATGGTTTAGTTAGGCAGTACCTCTGGAGGAGTTGAAAATGATGGTTCACATCAAGCACCTGTTCTTAGGGTTTTTGACCACTTTTTATAGTTTAGGCTTGCGGGTAAGCGCATCATCAGAATTCAGGAGCTGTAAGTAAAAAATCATCTAGTCTTTGCTCTCATCTTTGCTCAGTAAACTTATTACATATATGTAAGCGCCAGATAGCCAACTTCTATGATTTAAGCTTTTAGTACCCTGCACCATCAGAGTAGAGAAGATGAAAGTAAAATTTTTCAAGTTATATCTTTGCTTAGTAATTTTACTACATACCCGTAGGTACCACATGGCCAACATCTATGTATGCTTTAGGCTTGAAAACCCCTGCATCATCAGCACTAAGGAGTTGGAGGTTAAATTTTTCATCTTATACTACCTAACTCGGCGAAAGTAATTTCACTAAATAATGATCAGGTGTAAGATTTTAAAATCAATACAAAATCATCAAGCTCATTTTTATTATTAGGACAAATATATAAATATAAATAAATATTATGAACTGGGCGCGCCCGCTTGCAGAGTGCTTCCGTGCTCCGGTCGCTAAGTTTTGTTTCTTGTTTGTATTTGTGTTTTCTTTTTCTAACCATCATCCATCAAAAACCCAAAACCATAACATACACAGTACTTCATTATGAAAGTTGTAGACTTTCATAAACAGTATTGAAGGGTTGTAGGTCTAATTTTTAATTCTATGTCTCTGCTCAATAATCTTACTATACTATATGTAAGGACCAAGTGGCTAACACCTATGGTTTAGGAAGATTGTAGCAGTTAATGAATGCCAAGGAGTTGAAAGACAAGATTTTCATCAAGCATCTCTTTTCAGGATTGCTCTTATACATAAGCACTCATTGACTAACTATATATAACTATTCTATGGGCTAGGCCTGAGTGGCTGGTTCCATAATCCATCCATGATCTTTAATATACAAAGAAAGTCATAATTTAGTGCATGGGATCCGCACTTAAACAGTTATATTTAGATACGAACCAATTACATACTCATGAAATATGAATAACTTTTTCGTTCGTACTGGTATAAAAAAGTAAGAACTGGTTATTTAAAAAAGCTATTATAATAATATTAATATACTAAATATAAAAAAAACGTGCCGCCATACGGGGACTGCCGCGGTAAAGCTATTCTATAGATAGCATTTCTTATCAACTTATCGATGATGAATTGGCAATAACTAATATCTCTTTTTTGCGGAAATGCGATCATTGCATATTTGGGCTTGAAATGACGTATGGCACGTCCTCAAGACACAGGTCCTTAGATTAAAAAAATAGCGAAATATTAAAGTTTGGCAATAAGAACCGTCATTCCAATCTCTTGCTGACATGTTTACAGTTTACAGATATTACTATTTCAAAAATGAACAGGAGAAATGCGGGTATACTTCTCAATTTTATTCTAAACATTTATTATTAGGTATTGTTACCAACCAACAAGTAGCTTGCCTGGGGACAGTACTGTTAAACTCATGACTACATTAGTTACAAACATCAATAAGAATCTATATAATGATTGTATTTAAATAAATCGTGCCATGTTATTATATAAATATCAAGAAGTCACAATATAAATAAATATAAATGGTTATCTAAATAAATATTATAAATGCATATATTTAATTTTATATAATGTAATAGATTAATAGTAATGTTTTTGTTTCTGTGGCGGTTTTCTTAACGCCTGCCATTTTTAGTATAAAAGGGAGGGTATTATCGTAATATGGATCATTCTAAACATTTTACAAGTGTAAGACGTTACTCTGCCTGAATGTATTCTGAAATTGTATAAGTGTGAAATCGGCTTGTTACAAGGCAGACAATTTAAATGAACATTATTCCGTCCATGCATCCATCAGCCAAGTCCACTGCTGGACTCCCCTAATCTGTCCCACTTCGACCGGTCCTGAGCCATCTGAATCCAGCGATTACCAGCCGTCTTTTTCATCTCATCAGGCCACATAGTCGGGGGTGAGCCTACACTCCTTTTACCCAGACGTGGTCTCCATTCGAGGACTTTTCCACCCCCATCGGTTTTCTGTCCTACGAACGATTTGGCCTACCCAATTCAGCCTACTAATTCTGAGAGCTCTGTCGGTAACTTTCGTTCTATTACGGATTCAAGCATGGCTCACTTCATAGCTCGCTAAGCGAGTTTAAGCTCACGCACGAGGGTCACAGTAAAGGATCACGTCTCGGCGCCGTATGTCTTCACTGACAACACACACTGCTCGAACATCTTCGTCTTCATGCGCTGAGGTATATCGGATGAGAAGGTATGGCGAAGATATCAAATTACTCGGGAAATCCTGTTTTCGCGAAATACTAAAAAAACTCGGGAAATCCTGTTTTCGCGAAATACTAAAAAAACTCGGGAAATCCTGGTTTAAAATTCGTGTGCCTTGAGAAATAAAAATGTTGGGAACACAAAAAGTCTACACCTGCATAAGGTCTATTTCTCAAAATCACCATTACGGAACTCAAAGTTCTAATTAATAAAGATGGCAATGTTATTAAATTCCTCAAATTTCATGCAAAAGATGCACACATTTTGAGGTTGATGAGCCGACATTTACTTTAGGTACATTGTAATTAACCAAATGAGCAACGTTAATGTTTAGATTGGGGTACAATTTTGAAAAACATGTTTAGATTATTCCATTAAAAACACTCACTTTTAGTGAAATATAGTTTATTTTTAGATAATTCTGAGGTTACAACTGACATTGATTTTTAAACTATCTACAACTTCTTTGGTAGAGCAGTTATAACACTTTTTACTTCCAAGTAAGCTTCAACGGCCATCAGTCCACTGAAACAGAAAATTAAAATGTGTAGTAAAAATAGAATACAAATTAAAAAAAAACACGAAATCTTAAACGGTGGTAAAACTAAAAGGCGGGCAATCATTCTTATAAACATGGGGTACAACCCATTATTGTCCCACTGCTAGGCAAGGGTCTTCTCTCAGTCTCTCAGAATGAAAGAGTTTTAGGCCATAGTCCACTTCGCTGGCCAAATGCAAATTGGTGGACTTCACAGACCTCCGAGAACTTTTTTTTAAGTACTCTCGGGTGTGTAGGTTTCCTCAGGATGTTTTCCTTCAATCAATTCAATAAATCAGTGGTGCGTGCCTTGGTTTGAACCTCGGACCTCCCGATTGAGATGACATTAGGCTATCACTGCTCTATTATACATACAGACATATATTATCAAAATTGTGTCCTGTATTCGAAACCATACATTGCAATAAACGCTGCACGTTGACAGCTACGGTGTTTATACGTATGAAAATTTTAACGATATTTTCATTACGTTTTACAGCATTTCATTTTATTTTTTTTATATTAGTGTCTGTCCATTTGTGTTTATAAATAGTCATGAGCATGAAATTACATATATTTTAATATGTTCTCTGTTTGACCTTAAACACTGTACAATCTTATTTCGGAGAAGTTAATTTATCAATTTAGATATTTTCTTTGCAAATATTACTAAAGGTAAACATTATACAGTTGGAGTTGAAAATAATATAATTGTAATGTATATACTTACGATTCCCGACCGAGACCAGAATCTTTGAAACCACCAAACGGCATTTGCGGAGACATACTAAAATATGTATTTATCCTGAAAAAATAAATACCTTTAAGTCCATATGACTTTAAATTTATTTACCTTACAATCTCATTTTAAAAATGGCAAATTATACCTTCCATATGTAAATCATGCACTTTTGAGTCTAAGAGTTTATATGCGTATTTATTTTGGGTACTATTCAAATTTATTAAACTAAATATTTATGATTTTTAGGTTTTTTCCATACCAAACGACGCCAGCCTCCACATGCTTGCTAAACTGCAGAGCGGTTTCAATGTTTGTCGTGAATATGCCAGCAGCAAGTCCGTAGCTGGTATCGTTGGCGCGATCAATCACTTCTTCTAGCGTGTTAAATTTAAGTATGTTCTGAACGGGACCGAAGATCTGTTGACGAAAACTCATAATCTTAAATAATCAGTAATATAAGGTAGCTGTATTTTGCAATGTCGCGTTCAAATACTTGCGTGAATATAAATAGTCTACGATAATTTCAGTCTATTGGCAATATCTGTACTTGTACAGAAATTCTGATCCAACATTCAACATTACGCAGTATTACATGGTCAGTATAAATATATTATTTAATTATTAGCCAATAATAATAATAATAGTATAATTTCGGGATAAAACTGGGTAGGATATTACTCTGTTGATTTATTTACTTATAACAATAAATAATATTTACTTATAATAGTAAATAAGTTAAAATGATCATAATAACGTTTACCAAAATGTTGATATTTATGTGAATCTCTTGGAAAGATATGTATTTTATTGACCATTGAATTACTCAAAGTTACCGGAAATTACGTATAAAATGATTTTTAAAAACAATTTATATGTCTTCTTTCTCTATCCTTATGTAATTTACGACTTACGAGTAGGTCAAACAGTCATACAATTATGAAATGTTTATATATTATCGAAAAATAATACCTCTTCTTTAGCGATGGTCATATCATCTTTAACATCGGCGAAGACTGTAGGCTCAATATAGAACCCTTGATTACCAATCCGCTTTCCGCCTGTCAATAACGTCGCACCCTCTTGTTTACCCTTCTCAACATATTTAAGAACTTTTTGCATCATCGTCTCGTCGATCTAAAAGAGAAACCAAAGTTAATACCAGTTATATTTTATTATGTCTAAATTATAAAATGCTTCTAAATCGGAAATTAGTTTATTTTGTTAGTTTAATATGTTTTTTCGTCGTATTATAATTTATACGACCGTTATGTTTTATTAGAAACAATATGTAGAGTATGTTTTAATAAACATTTGACACGATTAAATATGATTTTAAGTTTTTTTTCTATTTTATTCCACTTACTATGATAGCAATGGTTATGATACCAATATTTACAATACCTTTTACAGTACTACAAACCTGTCAGAAATTCTTGTCTTTCATCCCCGTTGTTAGTTAATATGACAAGTTGCAAGTAGGTATTTAAACAACGAAATCATTAGAGAGTATCGTAGATTTATAGAAATATATTGAAACTTTAAGATTTGAACACTAACATTTTTTAAGTAGAATAATATTTCGAGTGTGGGAACATTTATTTCGTCGCCGTTCGCCCTTCCCTCTATACCTATATAGGGAAGGGCGAAAAACTACTCGCTAAGACAAATGATCATTAAAGCAACACGCCAGATATGGCCAATTTTAAATAAGAATATTTTATAAGAAAATTTCGGTATTGTAACATGTTCTGCTTCCTTCGATATAACCCAGTAAAATGGATCGTGGTTACAGAGAAATTCATCTTACCTGAGGACCCTGCTCCGTTTTAGGTTCTTTTGGGTCACCAACGACCCTCTTCTCAGCGAATTCCACCGCTCTTTTCACGAATTCGTCGTATATCTCCGCCTGCACAAATAGTCTTGACGCGGCGATGCAAATCTGGCCTTGATGCGTGAAAACACCGTGAGCTGCGAACAGCACCGCTGTGTCCACTGAAATAGTATAAAACTAACTATTTTAAAGTATACTTCGTTTTTGAAAGTGTACTTCGCGGATATAATTAAAAAATTAGATTAAATTCGATTTTTTACGCAAAAACGATAAAATGGGGTTCAAGACGAAATGATGATGCTTCCATCCTTCCATCGATCAGCCTTTTGAGGTCTACTGCTGGACATAGGCTTCCCCTAAATGACGCCACTCCAACCGGTCCTTTGCCTTCTGAGTCCAACGGTTTCCTGTTGTCTTCTTCAAGTCGTCGGTCCACCTGGTCGAGGTGCAAACGGTGCACCTTTTGCCTAAACGTGGTCGTGGTCGTGGCTTGTAGTTAACGCATAAATAATCTTACCTAAGAAAATGTATGAGCTCGCAACCCCAGGCAGCAGATGCATAGCGTCAAAAATTCTGTTGCTAGTTCAAATAGAATTGGCAGACACGTCGTGTTTATTAATTTAATCTGAATAATCACTTACAATTAGCATCATTCATGATAACGAGAGGACTCTTCCCAC
The DNA here is from genome assembly GCA_949699795.1 of Spicauda simplicius. Classification (NCBI taxonomy): domain Eukaryota; kingdom Metazoa; phylum Arthropoda; class Insecta; order Lepidoptera; family Hesperiidae; genus Spicauda; species Spicauda simplicius. Next base: position 8,092,765 of record OX453062.1, read on the forward strand.
CGAGCTCGAGAGTAACTCGTTTTAAGTTGTTAACTCCAGCTGCTTGTTGAATGAGTTTCCCGACCTAAAATATAAATTATGTGACTTGTGAATGGTTTAATATCCAATCCTACTACCTGCCCGATATGAATTTTTAAATGATATTCATAAATCCCTGTGATATGTTACATAATCTTGTGTCTTTGTATAAGTGAATCCTGCAAAATGTTAAAATTTCTAGTCATTCAATTAAAGTTCTATAGTATATACTTTAAGTGCAGTAAAAGACTTATCCAGAAGATTATGCCTGGAATCGTTATGCTTTTATTAATAAAAACATAACATCGGCATTAGGTTAACGCGATAATGTCCCTGTAGTTCCGGGACCAGAATAGGACTACGGTACCCTCTGCCTGTCGTAAGAAGCGACTAAAAGAGGCTTCCGGGGTTGCGGGCGGGAAGAGTGGGAGCTCGAACCATCCGGCCAAGCGACCCCGGGAAGGACGGTGGCATGTATGGTTGCATGCTGCCCTAAAAACCAGTAGGTGCGGTGAGCAGTTCACGCCCACCAGAGAAGAGCCCGATGGGGCACACGCTGAGGACACCGGCGGCGGTCAATCGGAGTTCCCGGAGTCCACTTCGCAGCGTCGAGGTCGGCCATCGGGGGGTTTTAGTGCGGTAAGGTGCGGTATCCCACATAACCCGCGTCGCTCCCACGACGTCGGGTGCTTTTTGAAAGTTTCCCCCTCGAAAACAAAAAAAAAGGTTAACGCGATAAAGTTATACGTTTTATCCCCGCGGAGAAATATGAAACGAATTGCAAATAATGTGAATTAATCTGTCCATGACAGATACTAAAAAAACTTTAAACGTAAATATGTTCAAACTGTTGTTTATTAAATGTAAAGAAATGACATATGACACAGAATAAATGTGTGTGAGGACAACAGCAGAGTGTAGCTGTATCGCAATAGTTTCGCAGGACCTTTCTTTTCTCGGATTTGCCAGAACCACAGTAGACATATTATCAATCACAAACGAAAATACCCTCTTGTACTGGCGCCCGCGCCGCTTATCACTGAAGCCATGGCATCTTTTATATTAACAAATACTTTAACCAGCAGCCTATACGCAACAATTCGTTTTATTAAAATAAAATCAGTATTGAGACAATCCGGTTACAAAACGAAACCACCGCCACCCGAGCAATCTAATTGTACTGTACGATAGGGTACGGGTACAGTACAAGCCAATATTCTCTTTTTAACACGATTTTTAACACGAACGGGTACAGACAAGCCAATATTCTCTTTTTAACACGATTTTTAACACGATAACTTTGGTTATATGTATGTATGTAACGGGATCTTTGAGCTCATTTTTCGCATGTTTCTAGAAGGTTAATCAATATTAAAGTTTGCACACCTATAAGGGCCCGATGAATAAAGGTAGAGGTGGTAGAATCAGTGTAATTTGCCCGGGGAAGTACCACCACCACACCTATTTCTAGCGTGAAGCAATTTTTGCGTTTAGATGGTGGTTGCCGGCACATTTATATGAGGCGACCGTCGGCGAAACGCGAAACTGTGATAGACTTCAGATAGAAACCCATGTTCTATATGAAGTTGGTTACTGATGTCCATGGGTGGCAGTGGAGACTTAACATTAGGTGGACTGCATGCTCGTTTGCTATTTCAATAGTAAAAAAAAATAACGAACGACTGAGTGGTTCTTTCTAAAAAATCTAAGTAATTAATAAATTCCCCAATTCAATTCGAAGTATTTTTACTTTTTGCGCAGAGTGCATTTTACTGCGGTTCGTAACTATCCTCTCATAAACAGTTGCCAATAGAATGTTATATTTAAAATATCAAGCACCCCTCGCTTTTTACTTCGAATTGAATTATTCTGTTAATAACTTAATAAATTTTATAATTTTATTCTGAGGCTATTCGTTGTGATTGATTGTTAGATCTTCTACTACTAAAACTACTCCTACTCTAAACTCTTGGTCATTAAAAATATTTTCTAGTTTTTAGTACCTACAATTAGCAATAAGAGCGTCTTTTTTATTTTTTTAAAACTATTACTTTATGCGTATAATATCTCTGATCGATACACTATTTCAAAATCCAATTTCACTCGTTCAAAGCGCACGAAGGGGGAATTTGGAAGGTTACATGTAATAATGCAGCTTTTACGAAATTATAACTGGAAATATATACACCTATATTACAGGTAAAAGTAATATTTCTTTAGTAAAAACGTAGAAGCTTAATGGTATAGCTATTATAATTGTAGTCTGAGATACGATTCCTAGGCTTGTTTGATTTTTCAGAAACAATACCTACGTATGCATTGCATTTGTCCCTAATTTTTATGAATTTGTTGTTTTGTGTCTACAATATACCTACGATACAAGGATCCCTCGTGTCGTTGGTCTTATAAGTGTGATTATAAGAGTAGATATCATTTGTTTCACCTCAACGGATCCAGTGAAGGATATCTTAGCTACATCCGGGTGATGTGTTAGAGCAGAACCGGCTCCCGGACCAAAGCCAGGCACGACGTTGACTACTCCGGCGGGTACGCCAGCTTCTGCCAGTAATGCAGCTAAAGCCAGGGCGGTTAGAGGAGTCTGTTCTGCTGGCTTCACAACCGTTGTACAACCTGACAATTTTTTTTTTCGTCAACACATTATTGTCCCACTACTGCGCAAAGGTGATGCCTATGGGCGCACTCCTCTTATAATGCAAGAGTTTAAGGCAATAATCGTTCGCGCTGGTCAGGCGCAAGATTTCTCACAGCTATACATCTTTTTTTATTTCATCAGGTAAGCGTGTCTCTTCCCGCTCTGTTTCGTTAGCAGAGATAATTTTCTTATGTACATCTTTTTAGAAATATCAGTGTTGCATGTCAGGATTATTACTTCGTACCCTTGATTCAGGCATAGTTTCATTACTTATTACTATCACTACTCCACAAACAGAGATGGAGTAAAATATATATTAAGTAACGAATGCTCACAGTCGCATTTATTCATTCATTTAGGTATATTTACATGGTAAACATTCACACTCGCATTCGCAAATATTGGTGCAAATGTTTGGTGAATTTTGAAAAGCAGTTTGAAAATACAGAATCTATCCAAAATGAAGTCGAACTGCAGTTTTGCACCCAAAAAAGTCACCAAACCTAGACCTCTGGCCGCCTATGCCAAGAAGTTATAAAAAACAACATTTTCGTGAAAGTTCAAATAACAACATTCGTTACACCACTGATATGAAGTAACGAAAAAACAGAGAAATTAAAGAAATTTGCCAATCATACTAATCATACTTCATACTAATATTATAAAGGCGAAAGTTTGTGAGCGTGTATGTTTGTTACTTCTTCACGTATAATTGGCTGGAGCGATTTTCATAAAATTTGGTAGGGAGTTAGCTGACACTCTGGATTAACATAGGTATACGCTACTTTTTACTGTGGGAGAATAACTGTGATTCGATCGAAGAAAAAATAACGTCAAATTCACCTGCTGCTAAAGCTGTCACGACTTTGCTAATAAACATCAAGATGGGAACATTCCACGGTAGAATGAGACCACACACTCCGACAGGATGTTTCAAGGTGTAGGCAAACAAATCTCCCCCTGTAACCAATAAAACATTATTTTTTGATGATAACTCGCCTCTTTACAAGAATAACCCGTTATCTTGAACTACAAATTATATTGGAGGCTAATTGTTGACTTACACAAAATAAAATTCCTAAACACAGACTTTTTCTTTTTCTCTAGGGGGAAACCTTCAAAAGGTACCCGACACCGTAGGAGCGATGCAGGGTTATGTAGGATTTTTACCGCACTAAAACCCCCCCGGTGACCGTCCTCGGCGCTACAAAGAGGACTCCGGGATCTCCAAAGGAACGCAACCGGAGTTCCTAAACACGGACCCAATACTATCATACGATAGTCCATTAAATTTTAAGGAATTTTATTTTGCGTAACACAACAATTTGCCTCAAAAAAATTGTAGTTTTCAAGATAACACATTCTTATAAAGAGGCGACTGATAAATATATGAGGATAAAAATACGTAATGAAAATAAAAAGTCCTGTGCCTGTACATCACATATCATTGTATTTCATATTATCATTCGTAATTGAATCACCTTTTAATAAAGTTAGTATTTACTTTAACTATTACTGTTGTTGCATTTAATAAATAGACAACTATTTGTAATATTTTTCCTGATGCAAGCCAAATTTATTAGCTTGATTTGTTTTCCATTGAGGATTTATTCAGTTATATGAAGGTATATTATGTAATATATTAGGTACTGTTTGATATGAAAATTATTGGATCGTAGTATAACAGAACCTCAAACAGCCCTCAGAAACAATGAAACGCCGATAAAGCAAATTAAAATCGCATACCCAAGTAATCAATGTTTACGTATGTTTTACGATTTCCGCAAAATTGTTTTTGAACTTTTCTGTTTGCTTTGCAAATAGTAACCCTTGTTTGACGTTTAATTTTCAGAAGCTTTAATCAAAATTGCTATATTACGTAAAACTTTTACTGTAACTCATAATTTAACATTGCATATGTTGATAAACAAATATTGGAACAAACTCCTTTGTAAAGATTTTAAATGCTGTTGATTATTTAAATATGTTGATTTTTGCTGCACTTTGGGCTCTTTCCTATTACGAGATCTTGTCCACGCATGGAGTTATTATCTATACGCGTGCCACTTGCGTTTTAAGGATAATTTTCTTATCTTCTTATCCACATGCATGCAGCGGAATACACTGCAGCGAGTTAATTTACGCATGCGAGTAAAAAAAGACATTTTAAGAATTTTAAGTATTTCCGTGATAAGCCCTTTATTTTTTTTTCGAGGGGGAAACCTTCAAAAGGTACCCGATGCCATGGGAGCTACGCAGCGTTATGTGGGATTTTTACCACACTAAAACCCCCCCGGCGGTCACCCTCGGCGTTAAAAAGAGGACTCCGGGATCTCTAAAGGAACGTAACTGGAATCCTTTGATCGGGTTGCCCCATCAGGCTCCTCCGAGATGGGCGGTTAGGCCCACCTCTCCGTAACACACACCACACATACCGCAGTCGGACGGTTCAAGCTCCCATTCTAGCCACCCGCAATCCCGGAAGCCCCTTTAAGTCGCCTCTTATGACAGGCAGGGAATACCGTATTCCTATTCTGATCCCGGGACTACAGAGACACGTGAGAAGCCCTGCAGCTTCACTTGGCGGAAAAAGAAGGTAATTAGTTATGATAACTGGGTGTTACTATTATTTGTTACTACTTTTAAATATCATACACGGAAATTTAACAGTTGAATGGCCATTGACATAATAAAAATCTATACAGTGACAGATATTAAGGTCAGTACCCCAAACAGGAAATACGTTTTAACCCCAAGACGATCCCTCTCGCGTTTATAATATTTAAGAACCAAGACGAAATTTCCTGAAAAACATTTTTCTACCTTACCTCCCTTTATTTCCTGTTTTGCCTTGGGGTACAACCCATTATTGTCACACTGCTTTTTTTTGTTTTCGAGGGGGAAACCTTCAAAAGGTACCCGACGCCGTAGGAGCGACGCAGGATTATGTGGGATTTTTACCGCACTAAAACCCCCCCGGTGGCCGTCTTCGACGCTAAAAAGAGGACTCCGGGAACTTGGTCCGACCGCAACCGGAATATTGTCACACTGCTGGGCACGGGTCTTACTACATATTAAAACGAAAATAGCTCCTATTTTATTTATATAAAAGACGTATTTACGTATTTACGTATTTACGTAGACCTATTTTATTTATATAAAATACCTATAGGCATGGTGTCTCCTTGTATTTTATCCGCTACACTTGCAAAGAAGCGGATGGTGTCAGTCACCATTAGTGTCGCCGCGTGACTCATGGTGATCACCATCCCGTTGTTGTAGGTCTCCAACGCGGAGAGGTATTCCGCGTCGCGCTCCACCAGGTCTGCAAACTTGTTGAGAATCTTCCCCCGTTGCGTTGCGTCCATCAAGCGCCACTCGGAGTTTCGGTGGAAAGCCCGTTTCGCTGCACTGACCGCCAAATTAATATCAGCCTGCAAGCCAAGAGAAATAAGTTTATAGAAGAAGAATAGTATTAAAATTCTTTTATTTCCACGATATATTTTAATTGCCTTCCTTTGAAAAACGATGTTGTCACTTCGTCGTGTTTCCATCTAACTATGCTTCCAGTTAATAAGAGGATTCCAAAGAACTTAGAAGATAAACCCACCGAGAGTTTTTATTCTATGAATAATGAATTTATAAATTTCAATACTCGTCCTCAAACCATAAAAAAATGTTAATTTTATTTTATCTCAAAAAATCTCAATGATTTGTGGGTCCATCTTCATTTTAATTAGATATTTGTCAGTGATGCCTCCCTAATTGCACCTCGAATTAAATATCACAACACAAGTAAATTCCACCCACCTCATCACCTTCGGCAACCTTGGCTATGACTGATCCATTATGAGGGTCATAAGTGTCGAAAGTCTTCCCGCTCTTCGCGTCCACCCACTTATTGTCAATAAACAGCTGAAATAATATTATTTTATTTATAAACTAGCTGTACCCGCGGCTTTGCCCGCGTGCAAATCAACGTGTCACAAAGTTTTTCCCGCGCAAATCTCGACACCGTGGGAATTCTATGATAGAAAGTAGTAACATTAAAATCGGATTGGCCGCTCAAGGATCACCTGGTCAAACACAGAGTGAAAAAACGAATTTAAAGTGTATATTTGTTGGTAGGAACGTGTTGTTATGTATTTTTTTTTAATTAGACGAATTCTAATATTGTAAACCGCTTTTTTGGACCAATTTACATTCTTAATGATCTAATTCACAATTTCGGTATACTTTTTTTCAATCAACTCCTCCACATTTGAACCAAAACGTATCGATTATAAAGATTGATTTGAACTTTTCCGAATAGGAAAATACTATTTGAAGTAATTTTGGGGGATTCAAATTTCTAAGTAAGATTATAGGTAAACCTACTTTTAATATTAATTTGTGTTCAGGAGTTCCGGAAGGCATTCTGTTGGAATGCAAAATTCTGTTGGATAATGTACTGCTTCCTCCATCTCAATGACTGTGTCTACCGAATAGTAGATGTGTGACGCTGCTTTAAATTAAAAAAAAAAAACATTTATTTTATCGACACGTTCATTGGTGGGTGGGTATATAGCCGTCTTTTGGAACCAATTTATAGTGTTATTGGCATTGGTTGTATTAACAATATCGGGATATAGTTTTTCAACCAACTCCTCCACATTTAAACGAAGACGTATCGATATAAAGATTGATTTTAACTTTTCCGGATATTTGTTATCCGGAAATGTTACTACTATTACACTATTATCTACTTGAAGTAAATTATTAGAAAATTGGAATATCACTGAACAGCGACATATGTTCTAAGTTCATATTTTGTTTCATGTGGCCAAAGATAAGATCTTTTAAGAGGTGCATCGGGCTATTTGTGTGCGTAAATCCCGCATTGTTCTTTGTAAACCAAAAGACATAATCAAAACACTTTTACAATTCATACGAACAGGGCGCACCCGCTCGAAGGGCGCTGCCGCACCCTGCTCGCTTATTTTTTACGTTTTCTTTTATGTTCCAACCTAACCTAATCCATCCTGTTTAAAAAGCTACAGCTAAATCCAACTCTTAACAATAACATGACAATACTCCTGCATTTTCAGGATTTAGGTATTCAAAGTGACACTTTTCATCATAATGTTCTCTCAGGAACGGGTTGTAATGTATTGTAATCAATAAGTACCAAACTCATACGGCTTAAGTAGGTTGTTTACTTAGATTATCAAGGTTGATGAATTGAAGTTTAATTTATTAATCACATTTCAGTTTAATGAGCTGTCATTAAACTTATAATATATATATATATATATACTAAAAACAACCGTAAGCATTATGTGACTACCTTTTATAATTTAGGCTTGCACTATCCCTCATCATCAGGGAGGAGTTGAAGGTAACAAAAATATCCCGTGTCTTTGCTTAGTAATTATATTACATACCCGAAAGCATTAAATGGCCAACTCCTATGGCTTAGGCTTGCAGTACCCTGCATCATCAGGCTTGAGGAGTTGAAGATCGAAATTTTCGTCTTGTGTCTTTGCTTTGTAATTATATTACACACCCGAAAGCATTAAATAGCTAACTTCTATGGCTTAGGCTTGAAGTACCCCTGCATCATCAGGGTTGAGGAGTTAAAGTTCAAAATTTTCATCATATGTCTTTGCTTAGTAATTATATTAAATACCTGAAAGCAGCAAATGCCCATCTCGTATAGTTTAGGCTAGCAGTATTCTGCATCATCAGGGGTGAGGAGTTGAAGGTTGAAATTTTCTTTTTGTGTCTTTGCTTAGTAATTATATTACAAACCCGAAAGCACCAAATGGCCATCTCCTATGGCTTAGGCTTGAAGTAACCCTGCATCATCAGGGTTGAGGAGTTGAAGGTCAAAATTTTTATCGTGTATCTTTGCTTGGTATTTTTATTACATAACCGTAAGTACCAAATAGCCAACTTTTACGGTTTAGTCTTGAAATACTCTTGGTTCATCAGGGTTGAGGAGTTGAAGATCAAATTTTTGTCCCATGAATTTGTTTAACAATCTCATTATATATCTATAAAAACAAATTGACTTACTTCTACGGTTCAGGCTAGCAGTACCCCTGCATCATCAGGATTGAAGAGTTGAAGGTCAATTTTTTAGGAAATATCTGCTTAGTAATCTCATTCTACATTCAACCTAATTGGACTCCTACAGCTTAGGTTTGGCCGAGTATAGCTAATTTCGTTAATTTGCTTCAAAGAAATGGATCCTATGATCAGAACCGTATCAAACTCATCAGAGTACCCTTGAAGTACATTCTTTCAAATAAAAGAAAAATCATCAAAATCGGTGGGCGGGAAATCGAGTTATTCATCTATTTATCGTTAATGCAAATATCAGACTTATGCGCTTTTCTTATGGATGCCACTGTCAAAAATGAACTAAAAATAAATAGGACCCCATGACACGCACTACCTTTCAAAAAAAAAAAAATACAGACTAATAGATAACCTCCTCCTTTTTGGAAGTCGGTTTAATACTATGTTTTAACATAAAAATCAAAGCGAAATACAAAATTTTATTGAGATGGCCTCAAAATTGACTGACTTTCATACAAACTTACATCTCCTATTTGGTTTAAATTGGGGGGGGGGGGGGATCAGAAAATTCATTCTTAACTGACGTCTACGTCATAAAAAGAACGCCTTGTAAAAATCATATTCGTATCTTTAGCAGTTTAGGCTCTACGATGTTTATTCAATAGACTAGCTGTACCCGCGGCTTTGCCCGCGTGCAAATCAACGTGTCACAAAGTTTTTCCCGCGCAAATCTCGACACCGTGGGAATTCTATGATAGAAAGTAGTAACATTAAAATCGGTTTGGCCGCTCAAGGATTACCTGGTCAAACACAGAGTGAAAAAACGAATTTAAAGTGTATATTTGTTGGTAGGAACGTGTTGTTATGTATTTTTTTTTAATTAGACGAATTCTAATATTGTAAACCGCTTTTTTGGACCAATTTACATTCTTAATGATCTAATTCACAATTTCGGTATACTTTTTTTCAATCAACTCCTCCACATTTGAACCAAAACGTATCGATTATAAAGATTGATTTGAACTTTTCCGAATAGGAAAATACTATTTGAAGTAATTTTGGGGGATTCAAATTTCTAAGTAAGATTATAGGTAAACCTACTTTTAATATTAATTTGTGTTCAGGAGTTCCGGAAGGCATTCTGTTGGAATGCAAAATTCTGTTGGATAATGTACTGCTTCCTCCATCTCAATGACTGTGTCTACCGAATAGTAGATGTGTGACGCTGCTTTAAATTAAAAAAAAAAAACATTTATTTTATCGACACGTTCATTGGTGGGTGGGTATATAGCCGTCTTTTGGAACCAATTTATAGTGTTATTGGCATTGGTTGTATTAACAATATCGGGATATAGTTTTTCAACCAACTCCTCCACATTTAAACGAAGACGTATCGATATAAAGATTGATTTTAACTTTTCCGGATATTTGTTATCCGGAAATGTTACTACTATTACACTATTATCTACTTGAAGTAAATTATTAGAAAATTGGAATATCACTGAACAGCGACATATGTTCTAAGTTCATATTTTGTTTCATGTGGCCAAAGATAAGATCTTTTAAGAGGTGCATCGGGCTATTTGTGTGCGTAAATCCCGCATTGTTCTTTGTAAACCAAAAGACATAATCAAAACACTTTTACAATTCATACGAACAGGGCGCACCCGCTCGAAGGGCGCTGCCGCACCCTGCTCGCTTATTTTTTACGTTTTCTTTTATGTTCCAACCTAACCTAATCCATCCTGTTTAAAAAGCTACAGCTAAATCCAACTCTTAACAATAACATGACAATACTCCTGCATTTTCAGGATTTAGGTATTCAAAGTGACACTTTTCATCATAATGTTCTCTCAGGAACGGGTTGTAATGTATTGTAATCAATAAGTACCAAACTCATACGGCTTAAGTAGGTTGTTTACTTAGATTATCAAGGTTGATGAATTGAAGTTTAATTTATTAATCACATTTCAGTTTAATGAGCTGTCATTAAACTTATAATATATATATATATATATATACTAAAAACAACCGTAAGCATTATGTGACTACCTTTTATAATTTAGGCTTGCACTATCCCTCATCATCAGGGAGGAGTTGAAGGTAACAAAAATATCCCGTGTCTTTGCTTAGTAATTATATTACATACCCGAAAGCATTAAATGGCCAACTCCTATGGCTTAGGCTTGCAGTACCCTGCATCATCAGGCTTGAGGAGTTGAAGATCGAAATTTTCGTCTTGTGTCTTTGCTTTGTAATTATATTACACACCCGAAAGCATTAAATAGCTAACTTCTATGGCTTAGGCTTGAAGTACCCCTGCATCATCAGGGTTGAGGAGTTAAAGTTCAAAATTTTCATCATATGTCTTTGCTTAGTAATTATATTAAATACCTGAAAGCAGCAAATGCCCATCTCGTATAGTTTAGGCTAGCAGTATTCTGCATCATCAGGGGTGAGGAGTTGAAGGTCGAAATTTTCTTTTTGTGTCTTTGCTTAGTAATTATATTACAAACCCGAAAGCACCAAATGGCCATCTCCTATGGCTTAGGCTTGAAGTAACCCTGCATCATCAGGGTTGAGGAGTTGAAGGTCAAAATTTTTATCGTGTATCTTTGCTTGGTATTTTTATTACATAACCGTAAGTACCAAATAGCCAACTTTTACGGTTTAGTCTTGAAATACTCTTGGTTCATCAGGGTTGAGGAGTTGAAGATCAAATTTTTGTCCCATGAATTTGTTTAACAATCTCATTATATATCTATAAAAACAAATTGACTTACTTCTACGGTTCAGGCTAGCAGTACCCCTGCATCATCAGGATTGAAGAGTTGAAGGTCAATTTTTTAGGAAATATCTGCTTAGTAATCTCATTCTACATTCAACCTAATTGGACTCCTACAGCTTAGGTTTGGCCGAGTATAGCTAATTTCGTTAATTTGCTTCAAAGAAATGGATCCTATGATCAGAACCGTATCAAACTCATCAGAGTACCCTTGAAGTACATTCTTTCAAATAAAAGAAAAATCATCAAAATCGGTGGGCGGGAAATCGAGTTATTCATCTATTTATCGTTAATGCAAATATCAGACTTATGCGCTTTTCTTATGGATGCCACTGTCAAAAATGAACTAAAAATAAATAGGACCCCATGACACGCACTACCTTTCAAAAAAAAAAAAATACAGACTAATAGATAACCTCCTCCTTTTTGGAAGTCGGTTTAATACTATGTTTTAACATAAAAATCAAAGCGAAATACAAAATTTTATTGAGATGGCCTCAAAATTGACTGACTTTCATACAAACTTACATCTCCTATTTGGTTTAAATTGGGGGGGGGGGATCAGAAAATTAATTCTTAACTGACGTCTACGTCATAAAAAGAACGCCTTGTAAAAATCATATTCGTATCTTTAGCAGTTTAGGCTCTACGATGTTTATTCAATAGATGAGTGTGATCCTTTCGTTTTTATATAAGTATATATAGATATAGAGATATAGATTTGTATAGTATCAAATAACATAGGTACACACATAACCAATAAAATAAAAAATACATAACAAAGGAATACATTTTACAGACCATAACATGTTTACTTTCAACCAATTCAACTATGCAGTTACATATCTTGTTAACACTTATCGAACACTGAATAAATACTGCGTAGTTTTAAATGGACATAACTTTTTTATTTATAAACCGATTTACATAAAATAAACACTAAATGTTAAGTGAAGTTTCCCACAACACATCAGCGAAAATTATATTCAAATTGGATAAGCCGTTTCTGAGATTAGCGTTTTCAAACACACAGACAAACAGACAAACAGACAAACAGACAAACAGACAAACAGAAAAGATTTCTAAAAACCATTATTTTGGGTTCTATGTCGTATTAAAGACCTCTAGAAATGGTTTTTACCTAAATTTATTCCATGTACAGACAGCGACCTCTTACAGATTTATTATAGTATAGATGAGTGTGATCCTTTCGTTTTTATATAAGTATATATAGATATAGAGATATAGATTTGTATAGTATCAAATAACATAGGTACACACATAACCAATAAAATAAAAAATACATAACAAAGGAATACATTTTACAGACCATAACATGTTTACTTTCAACCAATTCAACTATGCAGTTACATATCTTGTTAACACTTATCGAACACTGAATAAATACTGCGTAGTTTTAAATGGACATAACTTTTTTATTTATAAACCGATTTACATAAAATAAACACTAAATGTTAAGTGAAGTTTCCCACAACACATCAGCGAAAATTATATTCAAATTGGATAAGCCGTTTCTGAGATTAGCGTTTTCAAACACACAGACAAACAGACAAACAGACAAACAGACAAACAGACAAACAGACAAACAGAAAAGATTTCTAAAAACCATTATTTTGGGTTCTATGTCGTATTAAAGACCTCTAGAAATGGTTTTTACCTAAATTTATTCCATGTACAGACAGCGACCTCTTACAGATTTATTATAGTATAGAAGATAATGTAACCTGATACTGTTGTATTTTTGTGTCGTAGTCCCTTTTTGCGAATGGTTGTCTAAATCTAGACTTAAACACGTTGGGTGGTTTAATAAAGATTTCTGTAGAACTCATTTTAAATAAGCAACGTATATCTACGTCGTCAACCCATTATTGTCCCACTGCTGGGCACGGGTCTTCTCTCAGAATGAGAGAGTTTAGGCCATAGTCCACCGCGCTGGCCAAATGCGAATTGGTGGACGTAGGTATATCTACATACTTAAATAATTTTATGTAAATTTACTTATATGTTTTAACATATGAATAAATAGGTATATTTTGTGCTTTTTAATTACCGTCTTAGGAATAAACATTTTTTTAATGAAAAGGTATTCCGTGAAACAATTGTCTATGTTAACATAAACACATGAACAATAAAACTAAGACTGAAATTTTCTAGGATACAGTCATCTTGATGCCAAGTGGTCACTGATATCCATGGACCGTAAATTCGAAACCTGATCTAAAACGAAGATTTTTAAAGCCGTTTACACATGATTTAACTATTCTGAGGCTAAGATAGTATCCTTTACCCTTAGTATGAGTTTACTATGTTTCTCCAAAACAAGCATAGACCTTGTTTTCATCCATCATTTGTAATGTACATTGAATGAAAACACGAACACTGCGAATAAGAAAGTCAGCCGGCGTCGACATTTTTCCATTGATGAACGATTCATCTTTAAAACTTCCACGACTTCATTAAAACCGATTCCTAATGTTATAATAGAATGTCAACATAAAAATATAGCATTCGTTAAAGTCATTACATCGAAAGATAACCTTTAAAAATGACTATGCAAACCATAATTTAAATATAGTGCTATTATGTAATGATCCATCCATCCATCAGCCCTGTTAGGTCCACTGATCGACATAGACCTTCTCTAATGGGGGCATTTGGATGCCAGCTCTTTCTAATGGGGGGCAGTAGTCACCACGAACAGTTTTTTTTACACGTGAAGACACTCTTGGATTTTATCTCTTAATCACGACATTCTCGAGAAGATTGGTGTTATTTTGTACAGACACGGCAATATATCACTCAATAATGAGTAGGTAATTATAATAAATTACAATTACAGCACCAATAACACTTATATAACGATAATTAATATTTAATTACACTGCTAGACATATGTACCTTGGTATATTTTATTTCAGGCACCATTTTCCACAACGATCAATATTCGTTTAATAAAATTTGAAAGCAAAGGCAATGATAATAAAAAGTAGGATATCTGATCGTGATAGCGCGTTATCAAGTACCTTTAATCGATAAATAATAAAGAGTTATTATGATATACATATTAACCTGGTAATAACTCATGATGTAATTTTTGATACATTATCATTCAAAAACAACGTAAGTAGTATTTAACTATAACTATGTTATAAATATAATATCTTTAATGGTGGATCGCGATCGAGTATCGAGCTATGAAAATAAAATACCCGAACGCATTATTGTATTTTTGTATTCATTCGACCATAATTTTGTAAAATTAAATGAAGAAAAGACGTGTTGTCATATTGAACGCAATCTAATTTTCGCCTGGTGACATGTTATTATCATAACATTATTGTAAAAAATAACTTTCTTTTATATAAATTTCTTTTGTTTAAATTAAGTACCGTAAACGTATATTTAGTCCACCTAAAGAAAGTGGTTCTTGGCGTCGATGGACCTAAACGGCAACTTAAAATATAACAGAGCTTCTATTCGAATTCAATTAGAAATGTAGTGCTTAGAAATGTCTTGAAGACTAAAATAATCGATTTGTTTTACCTGAGCCGGTAAGCATACATACTCACAAACACACACACACGTACGCACACACTTTTCTTTTTTTTTCCATGTCTCATAATGTAAGTTATATAGTACAAACGAAAATGGAACCGGACCCTGAAACACAGTTTCGACTACCTCAGGGTCCAGAGGCTTCAAATGGCTGTAATGTACTTACTATTGTGTGTCAATAAAGTTATTAATATTATCCAGAGTCGTTTATCAACACGCAACAACTGCTTCAGGCTAAAAATGTGGTGGTCGTGTCTCCTCGATTGTACCATACTTATTCATCTCGTCAACCCATTATTGTCCCACCTCGTGGCACGGGTCTTCTCTCAGAATGAGAGAGTTTAGGCCATAGTCCACCGCGTTGACCAAGTGCGAATTAGTGGATTTCACACACCTCCGAGAACTTTTGTTTTTTTTTAAAGAAATCTCGGGTACGTAGGTTTCCTCGCGATGTTTTCGTTCACCGAAAAGAAGTGATAATTAATTTCTAATACGCACATAATTTCTTAAAAAGCTGTGGTGCCTGGGTTTGAACCTCCCGATCGAGAAGGCAAGTTTCAATCATTAGGCTATCTATCTAAAAATGTGTTTTACCCTAGGAGTCCCAAACTTCTATTGGGTCACAATAGAAAAGTATTAAACAACCGGACCATGGTATAAAAAGTTCGTAAGAGCATATCTTATAAGAGTAATAATTCCATCAGTCGCAATTCAAATTCTCGCAGAGAGCGTGTCTTCTTTCCCCTTCGAGTATTAATTAAATGTCAAAGTGTAGCTTATCCTACCAAACATGTTTCTTGTTCAGCCAAATATAAAACAAGATACTGGAGCTAACTTTTATTACCAATCTGGCAATAAAAAGATACACAAAGAAAAAAGACAAACCTACTGCATTTCTTGCCGGATCTTCTCAATTGAGGCCGTGTTCAGATCCGGTGGTAATATAAAAAAATATATGTAACTGTAAATTTGTAAGTGCCTCCGTAGGCCTATGCAAAATAAAGACATATTATTACATTTCACTTCAAGGCTGAAATTAGCTAAAATGTGCTTAATAACTAAATGTGCCTGACATTTAGTTAATATCAATAAATTATATCAGAAACTTTGTTTACCACTTGTATATCTCTTTATATATATTGATTATATTATTACCGAAATAAAATAGTTCTGTCAGGATAGTAAGAGTCGTAGAATAAGACAAAATCGCGATATATCTACAATCTACTCGATGTCAAAATCAATACGATCCCCACAAATAGTCAATTAATCGCGTTAAAAGTAATGAGTGAAAAATTATTGTGATCATATTTCAATAAAAAACGAATAGTCATTATATTCACAATTCCAATCCTATTTTTTTGCAACTAGTATGTATATGTTGATATATCCGAAATTTCTAAAATTTCCACTGCGTTTACTTTCATACTTTACCCGAATGAGACATTTGTCAGTAACAAAGGTGGTAGAACAATGGTTCGACCGAGGTAGTACCACCGCCACACCTATTTCTAGTGTGAAGCAGTTTTTGCGTTTCGATGAAAGGGTGTGGTTGCCGGCACACTTTTATTTGAGGCGACCATCTTAGTCCTCGAGAGTACCAATACATCTGTGATTGACTTCAGATTGAAACCTTGTTCTGTATGAAGTTATTTACAGATGTCCGTGGGCGGCGGTGAACACTTACCATCACGTGGATTGCATGCTCGTTTGCTACTTCCAAGTTATAAAAAAAATCAGTTAAAATAAATGATAATAATCAGGATAGGATTCCATACGGGATCGTATTCCTTCCACGTTCAAATAAATCCCTTATTCCACTCAGTTGTACCAATATTCGCTAATATAACACCCATTTAGTCGCTATGAGGCGTTACATAGGCTTCGATTCTTTATTGTTCACACGAGGTTTTGCAGGAATATCATAATTTAACTTTTACCTTTTCCTATCACTTGATATACACAAGATGACATAAAATCACGTGGCTACGACTTCTTCTTCACTGATAAACAATAATATTACTTGATAAATTAATTGTATTTCAATTTGTACCAAAATAAAATGTGTGTATATTTTACAAAGAGTGGATGCGATTGAGAGTACATTTATCGAATTCACAGAGATATATAAAATATTCATTTCTATTTTATCGTAAGTAGATGTACCAAATTAATCAGCTGCTCTTTGAAACTATGATTACGAAATCGATTACGAAATGTTTGCGTATATTATAACAAAGTATATGTAGCAAGGATGATATGTGACAAATTATAATGATGACATTGCTAAGGTAATTGTTATAGCAATACATTTTGGTCATCAATAACACTTGAAATATGATAAGCAGCTTATGTCAGCGTTATGATTTATCAATTAACATAATTTTGAGGTATTAATATTATATTATTACTAACTGTCCCGACAAACGTTGTTTTGCCATATAAAAAATAAAAAAAAAATGTTAAGGGTGGACAACCCTTAAGGGCTATGAAAAATATATGTTGGCCGATTCTCAGACCTACTGAATAAGCATATAAAATTTGGTAAAAATCGGTCAAGGCGTTTCGGAGGAGTTTGGCGACAAAAACTGTGACACGAGAATTTTATATATTAGATAACAATAAATCAAAATGATTTGATTGAAAGGATATTATGACGAAGCAGCGTGACTAATGTTGTTTTTAAATACAGACTTCAGCATTGCTGACGTCATGTATGTCAGGGGTCTTGATATTTGTCAGCCCTCGAAGGTTCCAACTTAAATGCAGGAGTTATTCTTCTTCGATTTTATCAAAGTTGAGGAGGTCCGATCGCTTTGACGGTTCGAACCTTCGAACTAGAATGCTCGATACCGGCGTAGTATGAATTAGTATGAAAATTAAAAGAAACGTTTTTCGTATAACCAGGAACATTTTATTTATATAATTTTGGTGCTGGAGTTAATTTCCCTACACTTTGTGAAAGTATGTAACAGAATCTTAACAAGATTAATATTCAATATTTTTTCATACAAAATTGTTAAGGTGTACTAAAGATTTATACAAAATATACCTAAAACTAAATAAAACATAAATAATATACAATAAGTCTGGACATGTCCACAAAATTTAACACGTACAAAACAGGTATGTATTTATTGTTTTGTTTTATATCTTCTTATTAGTACTGATGGCAACCGTCTTCACTTCTAAATAAGCGTCTACGCCTTGGAAGCCACTGGAATGAAAGGACAGAACATTTAGCACGTGAATTTCATCATCATCATAAATTCGTCAATATCCCATTGCTGGGTATAGGTCCTTACAGATTGAAACGAGTTAAAGCCAACGTTTACCAAACTGTCTAGTACACTTCGCCTGTCTTTAAGAACTTTAACGCATCTAATTTTTGTTACGATGTTTAACTTTGAAGCATGATGAATATTATCTAATTTATACAAAACAGGTTTTAAATTTGGTAAAACGAGCATGTTTTAACCGAGGGCGTACCAAAGCCAACCTATATTTAGCGTGAAGCAGTTTATGCGTTACGGTGGAAGTTCTTCCGTAATGGGTCACTTCTATAAGTATATATGAGGTGATTGTCTTCTTCAGGAAGAAATACATCAGACTACAAATGCATCACAACTTCAGACACAATAAATTTTCCAAATAAAGTTGGTAACAGATGTGGGCGCCAATGACTATTTACCATCCAGATAGGCTGTATACTCGTTTGCCATTTAGATTTATTAAAAATGCTCCGATAAGTGCTTGTCTGGGATTTGAAACACGGACATTCAAAGTGAGATGCTGAAACTTTTACTGCTAACATTTATAATACTTTAAATACGTACTTCTCTCTTCCAATTCCTGATTCCTTGAAGCCACCAAAGGGAGCATATGGCCCAAATTCCATATATGTGTTTATCCTAGAAGAGAATATCGAATATATTAAGAATTGTTTAAAAAAAATTGAAGTGGAATTGGAAAGACAAAAATATGAATAACAAAATTTTATTCTGCCTAATATGAATATTAACAGAAATTGGAGCGTTTTAAACAAATCGATAATTTGATTTCCATATTGTCGTAAATGATAACAAAGATAGAACTAATCGTACACGGTAATAAAAATAGTTACCAAATAGTTCCAGCCTCCACATGTTTGCTGAATTGCAAGATGTTTTCGATGTTATTGGTGAAAATGCCAGCTGCCAGCCCGTAGTTAGTGTTATTGGCACGATCGATCACTTCCTCAAGTGTGTCAAACTTCAGAATACTCTGCACAGGGCCAAAGATCTGCGGCATAGAGTAAAACACATTTAGCATTTTGCCGACCTTATCTACACAAATAAAAATAAATGTTTGTTTGTATGTCCTTTATACAATCGCAAACATTTGATTATGTGATGATCTTTAGCAAAGTTGTTGTGCAGGAGCCCCGTAGGTTTTTCTTTCGTTTATGGTTGTGTAGCGACGCACGGATTTTTGTGTCTGAAATTGTGATTCTTTTTGAACATGCCCGTTGTGCTTATCTCTCGCACATAGTTATAATTATTCTGTTCTCTGGATGCATACTACTACGTTACTTTCTTTCTATCTTACTATTATGTATAGAATAGTAAGATAGGTAGGTATGGATTACCATGATAGCTCGAGACAAAAAAATATATATGGTTTCTTTAAATGTATATTTATATCTATTATTAGCCCAGTGCTGATTGACCGTGTGGTACACGTGAGACATTTCTCTCTTTCTCAAAATATACACTACAATAATATTCAAATGCACCTAACATAGCTTGACCGTTCCGTTTACATATTATATTGGTACGAAACGGTAACGAAGTATGACTATTGTTATTGCTGAAGATAAAACTTAAAACATTTGGTTTAATTTTCAAAATAACATATTTTAAGACTAATTGTCCCTACATGTTGGCTATAATTATCATGTTTGTTACTAAAAACAACAACTGTAAGGTAACTTTGATACATTTTTTTAATTTAAATTTGAATTGGATTACTAATCTTAAGCATAACATCAGGAGTTGGTGGGTTGTTGAGTGCTTAATATTTTAACTCATAATTTTCAATAGAGCTTACGTTTTGATTAGTTAAAAGCAAAATAAGTTCCAATACCGAACTAACTTTGAATGTGGATTTCCTCCTAACTTAATCGGAAGCGGGCAAATGATAGTTTAATGAACATCGGTTAATGGGAATTAGTTTGCTTGTTAGGGGGTATGTACATTTCAAACTTTAATATTTACATCGTTACACAAAGTATCTACTCTGAATTCTGTGTACGAAAACCCTTATTTCATTTGTATTTCTTCTTTGATTTAAATTTTGAGAATCAAACATTGTAGCAGAGTTACGTTCTACGAAAAAATAACTTGCAGTAAATCTTATGATGTGTGGTTATAACTGCTAATGAATATTCGTAATAAATATTAAATAGCATTTTAGATCTAATTGATCTCAGTCACAGATGTTTTAATACCGTTGTTGTAAGTTGAAGGTGGTAGAACCAGTGTAGTTCGATCGGGGAAGTACCACCGCCACACCTATTTCTAGCGTGAAGCATTTTTTTGCTTTTCGATGGAAGGGTGTGGGGCTGGCACACTTTCACATGAGGCGACCATCATAGTCCTCGGGAGTGGCAACTCATCTGTGATTGACTTCAGATAGAACCTATGTTCTGTATGAAGTTGATTACAGATGTCCATCGGCGGCAGTGACCACTTACCTTCAGGTGGACTGCACGCTCGTTTGCTACTTCAGTTATATAAAAACAAAAAGTTGGAACGCCTCTTCACTCAGAAAACACAACTATGAACATAAATATAATTACTGAACAATACTCGTGAAGATTTTTCTGTCTGGCTTCCAAAATTGATCAGTTTTAATTAATATTACAATTAATTTATTCTAATTTTTATTTACTTCATTTGTTGTTGACCACAACAGAACATTAGACGGATTAAAGGCGGGTTAATGTTTAAGTATGAATGTATACATATTAGTTGACCCGGCGAACTTCGTTCCGCCTAAAAGTCAAAAATCTAAAATTATCAGTATTTCTCTAATATGTTATACATGTATTATACTTAAAAACCTTTCTCCTGAACCACTCTATTAAAAAGCTGCATTAAAATCCGTAGCGTAGTTATAAAGATCTAAGCAAACATAGGGACAGACAGCGAGAAGCGACTTTGTTTTACTATGTAGTGATAATATGCCGTGAATATATTAATTTGAATTTGAAAATTACCTCCTCCTTGGCAATGGTCATGTTATCCGTAACGTCAGCGAACACAGTAGGCTCGATGTAACTGCCAGTGTTACCGAACCTCTTCCCTCCAGTCAGCAACTTTGCACCTTCCTTTTTACCTTTTTCTATATATCCTAAGATCTTCGTCATCATCTCTTTATCAATCTAAAAATATAAACATTATTTGTGATTTAATGTGTCATTTGACGACCCGCGTGGCGCAGCGGTTACCATACCGGTCTGACACGCAGTGAGTCCCGGGTTCGATTCCCGGTATCAAAAATGATGAGTTTAGATTCTTGTTCTGAGTTTGGGTGTTTGTGTATTCGTCTTTGTGTGTCCATGGCATCCACGATACAGGAGAAAATCCTACTGTGGGGCTATGAGTATAGAAAGCGTTTAAGATTAAGTTTTTATTTAAATAGAAATATAGAAGACTAGGTTATTGCCGCGACCTCACTCGCTTTAGTTACGTCAACCATGGTAATGAGTATTCTATGTGTAAAATAATCTAGGTTATAATCGTGCATTTATCAAGTTTTAGAAAAACCCTTCGTTTTGCGTGAAAGAGCAACAGACATGGATGTTTGTCACAAACATTTGCATTTATAATATTGATACGAAACTATATTTATTACTACTATTTATACAAAATTATAAGTTGGACTTTACGAAAGAATTAAGCGGTTTAGCTACGGTAAGTTAAAAATTTGAAAATATGTTAATATGATGTTGAATTTTATAAATTACAACGTACTTTGACATATCACGCAAGTTTTTGTGACGAAGGTTATCGTGTTGATTTATTTTGTAATTCGTCTTTAGATAGCGCTACTAATCAAATTTTATACCGGTAAACACATAAATACAGGCACATAAACACATACAGTCCACCAATTCGCACTTGGCCAGCGCGGTGGACTATGGCCTAAACTCTCTCATTCCGAGAGAAGACCCGTGCCCAGCAGTGAGACAGTAATGGGTTGACAACAAACACATACATAATTGAATACTTATTTATACTACATTAGCACAAAGAAAGTTTCATAATATTCGATTCTAGATTACAGTATAGACCATACTTTTTTATTTAGAAATATAAAAATAGCTCTTTAGTATTTACATAGGCATTTGTTACAATCCCCTGCTAGTGTTTATTGTTTTTTTAATATTGTTTAATCACTTCTCACACATATTTACTGTAACTTCATTAGATACACTTCGGCACACTTTTACATGAGGTGACCATCATAGACCTCGGGAGTAGCAACGCATCTGTGATTGACTTCAGATGGAACCCATGTTCTGTATGTAGTTGATTACAGACGCCCATGAGCGGCAGTAGCCGACTTACCATCAGGTGGACTGCATGCTCGTTTGCTACTTCAGTCAGATAAAAAAATTATACTAGCCTGTGGTCCATGTTGTGTGGTAGAGTCACAGGGATTTCCAATTTTTATGGTTTTAGCATATTCCACAGCTTTCTTGACGAATTCGTCGTAGATTTTGGAATGGACGTACAAGCGTGATGCAGCTATGCATACTTGCCCTTGGTGGGAAAAGACGGCTTGAGCTGCATACGGAACCGCTTTTTGTACTAAAATAAAAATGCATGTTGGTTTTTTGACTTACAATACCAAAAAATATAATAATGCCTATGCCCAAGTCCAGAAAAAACTGAGATAACAAATATATATTTTATGTAATATCAAACACTTCTAAGCCACATAATTTACAGTTTGAATTTTTCGTGCGGACTAGAAATCGCAATGTGTGGAGTAAATATTATATAACTTAGTACAAACATACAATTCTTGTTTTTCTCAATTAGTGGTGGAATTTATAAAGTATAACACCTATTTTTTATAACTAGATAGAATACATTAAACTGAGTTTTTTTGGTGCAAAGTTTCAACCTTTAACTCGTTCGAAATAAATATCACAAATTCTTTTTTGGTGTTTTCCGACGTTATATTCCGAAATTACAACTTTATTAAAGATAATTATTAGCGATGTTGGTATAATTTAACATTTTAGTTCTTGAAGAACAAATTTTCATCCTATCTACCTATCTTTACGGGAAGCATTTTCAAAAGCGTTGAATCAGTTGTTTTAATATTTGTGACCAGAAAGCCAAATAGCCAAATACTTAAGTAGTAGTGCAATCGGTTGTACTCATTACAGATATGATATTTTAACCAATAGAATTCGTATGATGTAAAGACAATGATTACTTTGTGATACGATCTCGTATATTAATATATCCTGATAGTTTTTTGTCTTACATGAAAATTAACACTAAAAATAATGATCAACATCTGCCCAGTAGTTTTTTGTTTGATGCGCAAACAATGGAGCACTCGTGTAATTTACATGGATTATAACGTCAATAGAGCTCGTAAGACGAATATGACTCGTAATCAGTAAATTAACCAAATTTTAATGATTGTTTTGTTCTAGGAGTTATAAAGCGTGGAGTCAGGCAAAGATACATTAAAATTCGTATGTCTCTCGTCAACCAATTATTGTCCCACTGCTAGGCACGGGTCTTCTCTCAGAATGAGAGAGTTTTTAGGCCATAGTCCACCGCGCTGGCCAAGTGCGAATTGGTGGACTTCACACACCTCCGAGAACTTTTTTTTTTATAGAACACTCGGGTGTTCAGGTTTCCTCACGATGTTTTCCTTCACCGAAAAGCAGTGATAATTAATTTCTAATACGGACATGAATCAGTGGTGCGTGCCTGGGTTTGAACCTCGGACCTCCCGATCGAGAGGGCAAGTTTCAACCATTAGGCTATCACTGCTCAGGCTAAATTCGTATGTATTTGTAATAAAATAATTATGCTGAACGTGTAGTATAGCATGTACAATAAAACCAATAAAAAAAACATACAGTCAGCATCATCCATAATGACAAGGGGACTCTTTCCACCGAGCTCCAAGGTAATACGCTTCAGGTTGCTTGCTCCAGCTGCTTGCTGTATGAGTTTTCCGACCTATAAAAATAAATGACATGAACATCAACAATAAAGTATACAATAAACTTAGTCAAAATGAAAATTGAGACAATTGCTGAAACTTAAGCGTTGTAAAAGCCATTCGTTGAGATTCGTTCTGTTCAATAACTGTTAAGCATAAGTGAAGTATATTTTTGTGATAAAAGTTAACTGCCAATCGAGTAGTCCTTTTTTGTGACGGGGAGGAAACCTCCAAAAGGTACACCGAAGCCTTGGGAGAGACTCCGGGTTATGTGGGATTTTTACTCACTTAAACCTCCTCGGTGGCCTTCCTCAGAGCTTGTAAGGGATTAGGAGTCTCCAATGGAACGCACCTGTGCCCCCTAGCGCGGCGTCCCTCATGGGGTCGTCTCTTGGTGCATGTGTAGTTGTCCCCTACACCTTCTGTGGTGTCTACGACGAAACTCAGCCACACATGCCGCCGTCTGTCTCGGGGTTGCTGACTGGGCGGTTTGAGCTCCCACTCAAGCCGCCCGCAATCATTCAACTCCCCGACTACAGGGGAAATAAGAAGTCTTGCCCGCCCCTATTTAAAAGGTGTCTGTATTTACTGAGGACTAAATTGGGATACCTCATAATATAAAATTAATCTTCGCATCCTTAAATTAAAACACTCAAGTGTAATAAAACAGAAATACTGACATAAGCCACAAAGTGAACGTCAACCCTTAAAATAAAATGTGCGGATATGAAAATATAATAAAAAATACCTCAACAGAACCAGTAAAGGATATCTTCGCGACATCAGGGTGGTGGGTTAGTGATGAGCCTGCGCCGGGACCGAACCCGGGAACCACATTCACGACGCCAGGCGGTAGGCCTGCCTCCGCCAGCAGCGCCGCCAACGCAAGAGCAGTTAACGGCGTTTGTTCAGCTGGTTTCACCACGACAGTGCACCCTGCAGCAATAATTCCGTGATAAATACAGTATTTTCGTAACAAGTACATAAGGTTTGGATAAACATTTTGGAGATGACCTACAACTCTATTGAAGGACTTTAACGAAGTTGGTCGTAAATAGTATTTTAATAGCAAAAGTAGATTTAAACCTTTTAAAATAGAGAAATAAGATGAAAATTTATAGTTAAAAAACACTACATTTTCTGAATTCATTAAATATAAAAAAGTGGCAAGGTCACAGATGATTGCAATAAATCTAATGACACTTCAAATTTCAAGTCCGTCATTTGCGTGGTAGAGCGTGTCATACATACACTCGAAAATGTAAATATGTTGTAAATCCACTTCATACAAAGCACGTTTCTTATACCTTGCAATTAAGTAGACACATTAGGAAAAGATACTAATAGTATACCTACTGTAGTTAACTTACTCATATTAAATATGAGTAAGTTACCTTTTTTATATATCTGATTGACGTAGCAAACCAGCTTGCAGTCAATCTGATGTTAAGTGGTCACTGCCGCCTATGGACATCTGAAAGCATATAGAACATGGGTTCTATCTGAAGTCAATCACAGATGCGTTGCTACTCCCGAGGACTATGAAGGTCACCTCCTATAAAAGTGTGTCGGCAACCACACCCTTCTATCGAAACGCAAGAAACGCTTCACGCCAGAAATAGGTGTGGCGGTGGTATTTCCCCGGTCGAACTACACTGGTTCTACCACCTTCAAAAAACTATATAATTTATACAGTATAGTAAATGACTAATAGTACACATCTTGCCATAAAAATACCTACAAAATGACAAAAATTACCTGCAGCCAAAGCTGAGCAAACTTTCCATGTAAACATTACTATGGGTCCATTCCAGGGTAAAATAAGTCCACATACACCAACAGGCTGCTTAAGGGTGTAAGTGAATACATCACCGCCTGCAACATAGTAAACAAAAAGTAAATATTATGAAGAGTTTTCTAAATATTTATCTAATCTTTTTTTTTTATCTGACCGAAGTAGCAAACGAGCATTCAGTCCAACTGATGGTAAGTGCCACCCATGGACATTTGTTTACTTCATACAGAACGTGGGTTCCATCTGAAGTCAATCACAGATGCGTTGCTACTCCCGCGGACTATGATGGTCGCCTCATATAGACGTGTGCTGGCAATCACACCCTTCCATCGAAACGCAAAAAATGCTTCACGCGAGAAATAGGTGTGGCGGTGGTATTTCCCCGGTCGAACTACACTGGTTCTACCGCCTTGAAATCTATTTAATGTAATCTATTTTACCTTTGTATAATGCCAGTTTTACATCCTATTTGTTGAAGATAATTAAGTAGCTGGATAATGGACATAAGTATGTTCTGAAGATGGTAGCACTCATCATTCGTCATTCGGTGAACGTCTTGCTATATTGCTACGGCTAATTCAACATACGGGCGAGGGGCAAGGATGTTCGGGCCTCGAGGGTTACCTTCTTTATCTGGACTTCATAATAATAATATTGTAATATGATATAATATATATGTGAAAGATATGTACCATCCCCAATGCACTATTGTCACTATTAGTCAGTTTTCGACCCACGCGGCGGAGTGGTTACCACGCCGGTATGACTCGCGATGAGTCCCGGGTTCGATTCCCGGCCAGACAGGTATCTGAATGATGAGTTTAGATTCGTGTTCTGGGTCTGGGTGTTTATGGACACACGACACAGGAGAAAATCCTGCTGTGGGGCTATGAGTGTAGAATGAGTGTTTTTTTAATTTATATACTCGTATAGATGATGATGAATTCAAATATTTATCGTGCAATAATGCACTGGGAGGTTCGGTACTTCTAAGCGTCGCTTAGGAGCTCCGCCGTCCTCCTGATGGTCGGAGGTCGCCAATGCAAAGAGCTCCCGTGGGAGTGATCGCATTAGCACCCGTTGTGGTCCGAATCCGAAGGCATCGTCACTACAACTATTTCTACTTGTTAACTGCAGTGTTAAGTGCTGCTGTTATGAACATAGTAGTACAATAGTAAATACTAGTCACCCGTCGCATCGGTCGAAATTCGACCGTAATTTAAATTAAAAAACTAAGCTTCATATTGTCCAATGTAGTACGAATATTTCTCAAATTCCAATAAAATGTAATACTTTCAAGTAATTTTGAACGCGACCGTTAAATATAAAAAAAGACGTATAAATAGCTAAGTCGCATTTAAATGCAATTGATAAAAGCAATATTTTGACAAAGACATCTGATATTTTTGCCGTTATGTATTTTCGTAGTAAGACATTGAATGTTCTATTTCGTTTATTATGTTTGTGTTTGTGACAAACACACATTACTAAAAACACATTACACACACTACCGTGCTGGTAGTGTGTGTAATGTGTTTTTAGTTGATTTTTTGTGTGATATATGCATTATTAAAAAAAAAAAATAACATTCTGCACTCCTTCTCTACGTCCACTATAACCGTGCAAAATTTCATACTAATCCGTCAGCGGCATATTACTTTAAAGTGCACCTCGTTTTTGCTTTACGTATTAATATATAGAGAAAATGAATGAGAATTCTTTAAATGTTTTTATCTTATCTATTTTTGTCTCTATATTATGCCAGTTTTACAAGCTACATTCCTTAAGTAGGGATAAATGGTTCTAGATATTACACAAAAGTAGCATCTGTGGCTAACCTTGGATAAAAATGATCTTGTCTAAGTAGAGGTTATTTGCAGATGTCTAATAGTGGCAGTGGCCATTTACTGTGGTGAACTATACATTAGTTTGCAACTACTATAATATATTATAATATATTCTCAAATTAAAAACGTATTTGTTTTGTCAAATAAATCCAGTACAAACTTTAATCACTAGCGTAAGTGGCCTTAAATATGCATGATAATGTTATAGAATAAGATCCGGCTGCAAATTTGTGTACTTAGTTATCGTTACGTACTAAAATCCACATTTTTACTCATATTTATGATTAGGAGAATATAAATGTACCATGTTGCCAATCAAAATGTTGCCGATAGTATTTTTAATTAAATTATTGTTCGCGAAAAAATTGATTTCGCGGAATAAATTCATTTATCAAGTTATGAAATAAAATATCGTTCACTTCACGACAATAGGTTTAAAGACTTTGAAAAATCTTTGTTGCCATTGCCAATTGCCATTGCAATCTTTGTTGCCACAGCCAGATATAAACAGGTATGATTTCGATATATTTATTCATCCTTAACGTATGTTGATCTTTTAAGCATTTTTTTCTCATTATTATGATATACGGCAACCTAATTAAATTTGGCCGCTAGTTAGGGTTACCGGCTGTTGAAGATGGCAAATATTGAAGGGTGAGTGAGAGGAAGGTAGCGCGTAACATTACCAGTCTAACAAAGATAGAGACTGCCAGCTGTACGACGTTTACATTACTACCCCTATGATGAGTACCTAGAACGCCAATCTAGTTACAAAAATATAATATAAGTAAAAAATATTCAGGGACCGCAAGTAGGTGCATAAATGCATCTGCGTTTTCTTAATTGACAGACTACACATAAGTAAATATTATGAATATGTAAATACAATTAAATGAGACATAATTATGACTTTAAATATACCTACAGGTAATAAACAAACATGCTACTTGATGGTAAGTAGTTACTGCTACTCAAGGACAACTATTATTATTAGAATTTACAATCCTAACTGATGTTAACATCGGTTATGTAAGATTGTAATTTCTAAGACAACTACCTAAGATTTTTTACGTATTCATTGCTACCCCTAAGTAATACGCTGTACAGTCGTATTTATGTTTTTCCCTTACCACA
Source organism: Spicauda simplicius (assembly GCA_949699795.1). NCBI lineage: Eukaryota > Metazoa > Arthropoda > Insecta > Lepidoptera > Hesperiidae > Spicauda > Spicauda simplicius. Next base: position 8,121,876 of record OX453062.1, read on the forward strand.
CCCTTCGAAGTGGTGAAAGCCGAAATTCGAATTCCAAGCCACACAAAACAGATTTTTCTAAAATAATGTACGTATTTGAAATAATCACTATTGTAAGGTGGAGGAAATCAAGAAATTTGAAAATTCAAAGAAAGAGTCGTCAAAGGTGTGTGTAGTCTTCGTATTTGCACTTGATCAGCGCTGTGGACTATAGTTTAACAACAATAGTTTTTTTTTTAATTTATAGTTGTACCTACCTAACGATAAGGCAGACGGGCCACCTGATGTAAAGCAATCATCGTCGCCTAGGGACATTTGCAACACCAGGGGAGTCGCCAATGCATCGCCGACTTTGAAGGAGAGCTCTTTTTACATCTTTCTTGAAGATGTCATAGCGCTCCGGGAATAGGAGGAGGAAGCTCATTCCACATCTTGCACGTCCGCGGCAAGTAGGAGCGCGCAAACCGAACAAACTGGTTAATAACAATACACTCTTCAACGAACACCAGTAATATACTTCGCTGTTGTATGACAGAAATAAGGGCTCTATCACTTTAATAGCTTGGTCTATTATTTAAATACTGTCATTTGACTTACGTGCAGGGATAGTATCGCCTTGAATTTTGTCAGCTAAGCTAGCGATGTATCGTAGATGGTCTACATTGACGGCCATGAAGTGACGGGCAAAGTTGAGAACCATGCCATTGTTATAAGTTTCCAGCTGGGCGAGGTACTCTGCGTCACGGAGGAGGAGGTCTCCAAACTTATTGATGATTTTGCAACGCTCTGCCGCGTCCATTAACCGCCATTCAGAGTTCCGGTGAAATGCTCGCTTGGCTGCGGCTACCGCTAAATCTATATCTGCCTATAACAGGAATAAAACGTTTTTCATATATTTTTTTTTTATTAAAGTATAGATACCTACTCTAAACAATCTGTATCACTACATAGTATAAAACAAAGTCGCTTCTTGCTGTTTGTCGCTATGTATGTATGCTTAAATCTTCAAAACTACGCTACGGATTTTATTGTAGTTTCTTTTAATAGATACAGTGATACAAATGGAAGGTTTTTATGTATAATATAGTGGAGAAACACTGACAATTTTAGATTTTTTACTATCAGGCGTACGCCGATTAAAGTAAAAGTAGCAAACGAGCGTGCAGTTCACCTGACGGTAAGTGGTCACTGCTGCCCATGGACATCCGTAAGCAACGTCATATAGGGGTTCTATGTAAAGTCAATCGTTGATGCGTTGCTACTCCTGAGGACTGAGGCGCCTTATATGAAAGAGAGCCGGCAACTACACCTTCTCAGCGAAACGAAGGAACAAACGAAACCCGTTTCCACTGAAAGGAAAGAACTGCTTCACGCTAGAAATAAGTGTGTCCGTCAGGATGGCCGGTCACTACCCATATTTTACATCGAAATAGTTACTAAGAGTTGCTACCTAGTTGCTACCAGTTGCTACCAATCTTAAAATAATTGCTACCTTCGTATTTAAAAAAATAAACTGCTTTTTAAGGTGACCGGCCATTCTGACGTCAGGATGGCCGGTCACCATTCCAGTTAGAACAATCTGCGCAAATGATTGGAGTTTTTTTTTTACCAAGAGTTGCTACCAAATTGCTACCTTTTTTATACATCGTAATTGACCTCATAGCTGTTAAGGATAAAAAGATATTACAGATTTAATATTAAACGCCTGTACAACAAAAATAATTGCTACCTTCGTATTTAAAAAAATAAACTGCTTTTTAAGGTGACCGGCCATCCTGACGTCAGAATGGCCGGTCACCTTAAAAAGCAGTTTATTTTTTTAAATACGAAGGTAGCAATTATTTTAAGATTGGTAGCAACTGGTAGCAACTAGGTAGCAACTCTTAGTAACTATTTCGATGTAAAATATGGGTAGTGACCGGCCATCCTGACGGACACAAATAAGTGTGGCGGAGATACCCCCTCGATCAAGCCACACTCGATTTGCTACCTGGTGCTTATGATAGTGATTTATTGGGCAATTATTAATCTTATCAAAGACTGCGTGGGTTACGATAAGTCGTTAGGGCGCAGTTGTACTGGTCATTCGCTTGCGATGCGACGATGCATTTAAAATTTAAATGGCGATAAAATATTAATATTAAAGTAAAAACTTTACTCGGACCTTATTTTTTTTATAGTCTACTGTTAAACTTTCATACTGTCATATTCATATACTTCTTTTTTCGACCTTCAAAAGTTACCCAACGCCGTGGGAGCGACGAAGGGTTATGTGGGATTTTTACCGCACTAAAAACCCCCCGGTGCCGTCCTTAGCGCTACAAAGAGGACTCCGGGATCTCCAGAGGAACGCCACCGATATCCTCTGAATATGTTGCCCCATCGGGCTCCTCTCAGGTGAGTCGCCAGGCCCACCACTCCGTCTGGTCTTAACCACGCCGTCCTACCCGGGGCAGCCTGACCGATTGGTTCGAGCTCCCACACTAGCCGCCCGCGACCGGAAGACCCTTTTAGTCGCCTCTTATGACAGGCAGGGGATACCGTAGCCCTATTGTGATCCCGAAACTACAGAGACGAATATTCATATACTATTGTGAAAACGTTTAATTGGCATTAAGTCTGAACATAGTTTTAAGTACTATTGTATTTATTAGATCAGCTTTAAGTTTTCCGAATAAATAAACAAATAAATAAAATACAAAATTAACGGATACTTAATAAATCATTGAATGGCCTAGCTTCATTGAATTTGCTTGGTCCTGTTCTCGTAGATTAGTCTATATTCACAGCAGCATTTAGTAAAGGGTTAAGACAATTTTAAGCATGTGAAAATAGGTAATTTGTACTTTTTTTTGGGAAAAAGTAAATCTAAACAATAAATGCATAAAGTTTATTGTATATAACATTAACTGGAAATCATTTTATTTGAGAAAAAATGGCAGCCGAGCAGCGATTCCCAAATGATCTATTTATTTTGAAAAGTTCCAAGGTCGCAACTATTACCTACTCGATTATTTTATTAATCAATTCACATGAAATTTGATATATATCTCTAAAAATATATCATCTTGAGAAGTATGTAGCATTTTTTGATAGGTACTAGTTTTTCGCAATGGCACACTTCCAAAAACTTATAAAAATGGGATCAGTCGCCAGTAAACTGTTAATAAAAAAGAAATACGGCATCTTAACAAAATCTGACGCACTGGTTAAGATCTTAAAGGTTAACAAATAGTTTTTAGTGTCAGTTGATTCGAAACTATTTGGAGATTTGGAGTGACTGTCATAGCTAGCGTCTTGTGTTAGCCAATTTGTTTTATTGATACCATCACGTCATCATAACCTGACTGGCCTGACCACAGTCTCAAAAAATATTGTAGGTATACCTATCACAATACTTAAAAGCAATGGATTTTTTTTTAAATAAAATAATTTAACAATACTTAAAAGATTGTTAAATTATTTTAAATTAAAAAAATACATAATCAATTTCTGATTCGCATTTTTTGTTCAAAATAGTAGGTACTAACTCATCAAACGTCATCTCCAAAGATACCAGTCTCAAAAAATTAGTACATTTACGAATATTAAATAAAAAACAAAAGCTCTAAAAGTAATTATAAAATAAATATGTACCTTATCTCCTTCAGCAACTTTAGCAATGACGGATCCATCATGAGGGTTATATGTGTCGAAAGTCTTCCCGCTTTTCGCATCCACCCAATTATTGTCAATGAATAGCTAATGAACAAAAATCCTATTAACATCTCATTGACAGAGTTTAAGCAATTGAATAATTTTGTAATTTAAATAAATCAAACAAAAACCGATTCAATCAATAATACCTTTGTATATTTCACTTTTGGTGCACTCATTTTGTTGCTTTCACTTGATTTATTACAATATTTATTAAGCTTACAGCTAGACATGTACAAATACGTTATATCACAGTAGAACTTGTATTCAAATGGACTACAAATCAGCGCTCGTATCACTATATAAGCTGAACCAACTGTAGGTATTAAATCAAACATGTAGGCAATAAGAACCACTTGATAACATATAATCAGAAGATACAATGGAGTACAGAACTAAATAATACGAGTGCGTGGTTTACCAAAACACTTAAACTAAAGATGCCGTATTCTTAGCCATGTTTGTTAAATAAGTTTTTTACAAGTCACGATGAATTGAATGTTGTTTAATTTAGCGAGAATAACCGTAGTTCTGATGTTGCTAATATGTTGCTCTACCTATGTTGTGTCATAATTACGGCTGTCGCACATATTTTTAACCTAACATTTTGTTGCATTACGCCTTTTTAATTCAAATACACGGACAACGAAAAAAATTTACATATATCTATACTAATATATAAAGTTGAAGAGTTTGTTTGTTTGTTTGAACGCGCTAATCTCAGGAACTACTGGTTGGAATTTAAAAAATCTTTTGTATTGAATAGACCATTTATCGAGGAAGGCTATATAACATCAAGCTGCAACTATTAGGAGCGAAGAAATAATGGGAAATGTGAAAAAAACGGGGAAAATTATTCATCCTTGAGGGCTTGCGTTGCGTGCCACGCGGACGAAGTCGCGGGCACAGCTAGCGTGTGATAAAAGTAATTTAAGTTGGGAAAATTGCTTGTTATTAACGCGGTGAGAATAGATTTAATGCCCTTTCTCACCGCGTCAAGAAATAGTAGAGGAAGTGGTTCTTAATCGCTTCACTTTAGACAAGCTTAGTTATATTATATTTTTCAGTACCTACTAATGAACCCGGTTATGCGGGTGTTATAAGCTATTGCATAGCTTTATCGCGGCTTTGAGCGCGGCGATTGAAATAAGAAATTCCGTAACGAAAATAAAACCTAACGGGGGGTGTTAGGTTACTTCGCCTGCCATTTCTGCCTTCGTCAATTGTAGCACTTAACTATCAAAATCTATTTTAATTTAAAAAGTCGAGAATGAATATATTTGGATCATATGCTATTATCAATGTATTTATTTGTAAGACGTATAAAAAACTAAATTTAAAGTTGATTGTAATGACATTTTCTTCTAAAAAGAACACACTCGATAAGTGTATACAATGGCCTTATTATTTAGAGTCAGATTTTAGTAAGCCATTTGCTAGTAAGAATTACTTAGGGCCGGCACTCATATGACGGAGCGCAGCGCAGCGCATTTTTTGCTGTCAAACTATTATCGTCATTGTCCCTTTAGAAATAATATCCAAAATTAAATAACAGCAATTTATTTCTGAGGAGCATGGAAGCGCATGCTCGCGCATCCGCGCGCATTCGCGCGCATCCGCGCGCATTCTCCCAGTAATTAGCGCGAATTTCGGCTAGTGTGTGATTCGTTAAGAAAATTTCGCGGGCATGCGCTGCGCTGCGCTGCGCTGCGCTCCGTCATATGTGCGCCGGCCCTTAACCACACATAATGGGATCTTCGTTTTGTCATCGTGACTCGGGAAATCTCGGTTTCCTGTTGTTTACGTATACAATTGATGATAATTATATGTATGGTTGTTCCAAGTACTAATGTCTTACATGGTATCTCGATGTAAAATCGATTAGTCGAAAAATTAATAAGGGACCAAAATCGATTTTTTTATTATATTCGAAAAATGCTACATCCGAAAATTCATTCATCCGAAACCTCAGATATCCAAAAATTTATATTTTTGAAAAAGGAGGAGGTTTTTCAATTTCTCTTTATATTTTAATTTACTTTTTATGATAAGCTTCATAACTTTTTACTAGAAGTACCGATTTGATGGTTCTTTTTAATCATATATATTAATTAGGTGCTCACATTGGACACAATTTGCTTGCCGTGATCTATTGAAATCTAATATATAAAATTCTCGTGTCACAGTTTTTGTTGCCATACTCCTCCGAAACGGCTTGACCGATTTTTACCAAATTTTATATGCTTATTCAGTAGGTCTGAGAATCGGCCAACATCTATTTTTCATACCCCTTAAGGGTTGTCCACCCTTAACATTTTTTTTTATTTTTTATATGGCAAAACAACGTTTGTCGGGACAGCTAGTATACATATAATATTGAGTGCCGACTCCGGGACTATACACTAAACAATGAATTTAAATCATTTAAATTATATCTTACTTTTTATGGCCAGAAGTCAGTTGTATTTTTTCTGGTATAATTATGTAAAAACGTGTAACGATATGATCGTGTGAATGTATATTAAATTATGGACCAAATTTCGTGGCGCGTGACCGTGGTTTTTTAACACGCTTTTATTAACTTGGTTGGACTTATATATCTAAAGATCTAGGTATGTAAGTAACGGAAATTTATGCGTGATTTTTAGCCACTTCAATACAGTTCAGTCGAATTGAGTTGAAACATCGCACACATCAAAACTAGTGACAATACAATCTTAGTATTAGATATTGTTAATACACAAAATTTTGTGAGGATATACGTATCGCAGCATTATTAAAAAAAAAGAAACTTCTTTAAATTTTGGATTTGCGAATTTATCACCTAGGTCGTTCGCTTTATGGTATAAACTCGCGAAAAATAAATTTTGTATTATTTCTTTTTTGGAATAAAGGTGCGGTATGTGTATCCTTACAAACGCAATTTTCTGATATTCCACTCCTTGTTGTTAAATAGGAGATGTATTATTATTAAGTTCAATAAAACATAAGTGTTTGGCTTTGTGATCTTCTATATAATAATGCGTGAAGCAAAAACTTGTGAAGCATTTTTAAGTAATATACCGCGGACGAATTAGAATGAAATTTTACACGGTTATAGTGGACGTAGAGAAGGAGTGTAGAATGTTGATATTTTTTTGAAATAATGTTTAAAACATACATAAAATCAACTATAAACACATTACACACACTACCGTGCATTTGTCACAAACACATAAATAATAAACGAAATAGAACTTTAGTTAACAGAAGTTTAGCTAAATAAACCTCTTTTTATATTTAACGGGTGCGTTCAAAATTACTTGAAAATGATTACATTTTATTTGAATTTGAGAAATATTCGTACTACTTTGGAAAATTTGAAGTTTAATTTTTTAATTTAAATTACGGTCGAATTTCAATCGATGTGACGGGTAACTAGTTTGATAAAATGGACCACTTCTTTCTCTGATTTTGGATAATCAACTCATATGGTGATGAAATGGGAATTGCAACTCTGCACAATTTAATTCAAGTGTAACTCAGCATTTAGCTTTGTGGTTTAATATATTGGAAGATTTATTTTATTACATTGATGGATTTTAATAGAAGACTTTTTTTTGTAGATTTAAAAATCAATACTTAAGGGAGTTAAATAGAAATTGAAAGTTTATACGGAGGACCGTAAATTTTTATGCAATGTAAAAATGTACCTATTCGGATGTCTGGTTTGATATAATGGAACTAAAATATCTGTATACCGTTTCTGTGAAATAAATCCCTAAATATAGCTATCCCTAAATATTCTATAGTCTATTAGTGCAAAACTAATGTTTTCGTAATCTTTAATTGGGCATCAACTATTCATAAAATGGTAATTTGTCTATGTTCTCAATTATTCCTGCTAGAAAAGATGATATTATATGTATTCGGATTGAAGGCTTTGATTGCTCAAAGTTGTCACATGATATTGTAATGCATTGAATGAAATTCTTAGATTATGAAATAAACCATTGAACTATTTTCACATATAGATAATGCACTAATGAGCTGATTGTTACTTACTACGAACGAAATTATTGTTACTAAAGTCTAAGGTCTAAGTAAAATATATGATAATTAAAAATTAATTATCACGCAACAACAGCAAATGAAATAAATCGAAAATCGATGTTATCAATGATTTTGAGCATCGATTTTTCTTCATACGAATCGATTTCATAGTCGATCTTATTTAAGAGGAAAGACCATCCCTACTCAGAAGCGAAGGAAAGCCACTCTCGCGGTTTTCGCTTAGCGAATACCCACGCTCGTGAGCATTAATATTTTCCTTGTCTACCCCATATTATTATAATATCGGTGGTAGACAAGGACAGAACGAAAGTGTAAGAGGAGATCGCCCAGCAGAGCCGCATCCGCGCCGCGGGTCCCAGCTGGACCGCGGCGCCAGCTCAGCGCGCGAGAAGATGCCCCAAGATGAGGAGGACCCCCGTGGCCCAGCCCCGCCACCCCTGCCGCAGCGCGACACATCGCGCACCCGCGGGCGCTCCGGCACCCGCAGGACGGCGCGTGTGGTGCGCGTGCTGGAGGGAGGGGAAGAGGAAGAAGCAGCCGCCACCGTCAGGAGGAACTCGACGGGAGCCGATGGTAACTTGGGTGAGCCGCTCACTACAGTGCAGCGCGCTCCCCAAATCACTCCACGGCCCTCGGGACTCCCGCGTCCAGTGGACGCCTCCAGGCCGCGTCCGTCTGGGTCGCGGCATGTCGAGCCGCCGCTCCCAATTGGGTTGCGTGCCGCCGACCCGCCGCGTCCATCCGGATCGCGGCCCTTAGACTCGTCGCGCCCGTCTGGGTCGCAGGCCGCCCAGCCACCGCGCCCTTCGGGGTCGCGTGAGGCAGGGCCGCTGCGTCCATCCGGGACGCAAACACCGGACATTCCACGAACGCCTGGGCCGTCTGCACCGCCCATGCCGCAATTCGCGACAGGGGCTCGCATGACGCGCCCGGCGTTCCCACCTCCGAAAATCATCGCAGCTGAACGTGAGGCAGCTGCGCCCCCGCAGACTCCGAAGGCAGGTCGTTGCCCGGAGTGGCTGGCGGAATTCTCCCCAGGCACGAGGGAGAAATACGACCGTCTTCTGGAGTCGCAGTTGCTGTCTCCCGACGTGACGCCGGATGAATTTAAGAAGACGATTACGGCGTTCTTCTGTAAGATCGCCGCCCACAGGGCGACTCCGGAGGAGCGTGCGGTCGCGGAATTCTGGAGTCAGTATCTGGACGAGGAAGCCAGAATTCCGGAGCGCCGCAAGAGGAGCCCCGAAGAGGAGGCGGATCGACGGAGGGACGCTAAGCGCCCTAACACCAAAGACCCGCGCCTCCGCAGCAGAACTCCCGGGGTCCAGAGGATCTTCTCGGACCCCGGCCCCTCCCAGGAACACCACACTGCAGAGGAGAGGAGAGCGCCACCGCCAACGCCGTACTCCTTTGCGGCGGCGGCTGCCGGTGTGCCGCGCCCTCCCTTGCTGCCACGCACCCCGCCGACTACCCTCCTGCCCGGAACAACAGCAGGTACCCCAAAATTGTTAACTTTTACACCTAACACTAAACAGGTAGTTACACAATTTCCGCATACCCACACAAGTGCGGCACCGGCTGGCGGACCAGCGGTGCCCGGACCCACGGCCACAAGCGCGCCTCCCGCCGCGCCGCCGAGGACCGGGCCCGCTGGACCCGCCGCCGCAGCCGCACCCGCACCCGCACCGAGCACCAGCGCCGCAGGTACGGCCCCGCAGGCCCAAAAGGCCCAATCTAGATTCCCCCCCCTGGTGGTCGAGAAGCTCCCCAATTGGAGCTTCCATTTTAGGGAGCTGAAAGCCAAATTGGGTAGAGCACCCAACGCGCGCCCGTACGGGCAGGGAGTCAGGTTCTCCCCGAAGGACTCCGGCGAGTATCGGACGGTAGAATCGTACCTTACCGCGCTGGAGTCCCGGGAGAAAATATCCTGGTTCACGTACTCTCTGCCCGCGGAGCAAAGCGTGAGGGTAGCCATCAGGGGGCTACCAGCAGATACGCCGCCCCAGGAGATCGAGGAGGAGCTCCGCGGCCTCGGGTATGTCCCCGAGTTTGTCCGCGCCATCCGGGCCCGTGGAGGACGGCCAGGATGTATATTTCTGGCCATCCTCAAAAGGACCGAAGGTCTCTTGCCGGGCATCTATGCGCAGAAGGAGTTACTGTGCATGCCCGGCATTAAAATAGAGGCATGGCGCGGCAAAAAGGGGCCCGCCCAATGCCACCGATGCCAGAAGTTCCGGCACAGTTCACACAACTGTCACCGGGAGATTGCCTGCGTGCGGTGCGGCGAAAGCCACGCCGCCTACCAGTGCCCGCGTCCCAGAGAGGAACCCGCCACTTGTGTGAACTGTGGCGGACCGCACCCGGCTAACCATTCTTCCTGCCCCGCTTTTAAGCGGGAAGCGCGGAATATGCGTGCAGGAACGGTGGCCCTCTCCGCGAAAGCGGAGAAGAAAAGAGGCCCATCTGCCGGCCCTGTACAGCCGCGGCAAGTGGAGGAGCATCACGAGGGCTCCCTCATGGCTGCGGCCAACGGGCCGACAGATCGCGGAGCTCCGCTCAAGAAGAGTCGGAGAAATAAAAAGAAGGGCAAGAAGGGCAAAGCCCCACCCTCCTCCGCCAAACCCGATCCAGCTGTAGCTAAACAGCAGAAAAAGAAGACCGCCAAACCCGCCGCTCCCGCTCGTAAAGAAAAGAGCGGCGGAGGAGAACAGGCCTGCAACACCCAACTCCAGGTGTTGCAGGACCTAACGAAGATGCTGCAGCTGGTGATCGTGGCCATGGGTGAGGGCCAGGATATTGGGCCAGCGATCCGCAGCGGCGTCGATAAAATATCGTCCCATTATGGACGGTAAGCCGCTGCGGATAATCTTTTGGAATATCCGCGGCCTTATTAAAAAGTCCGCCCTCCTCCGACTCCTCCTGCGGGAACAGGACGTCGACGTGGCTTTGATCTGCGAGACTCTCCTGTCCTCGTCGGACCACTTTAAGATGCCAGGATACAACGTATACCGCCAGGACGAGACTAACGACTCGGGTCACGCCTATAGAGGGCTGGCTGTGCTTGTTCGTAGAAGGATCGTCCACCAGCCTCTTCCACCAGTCAAACTGGAAGCTATGCATGCCCTCGGTATCGAGGCATGCATAGGCGACTCCCCACTCCGGATCTTTAGCGTATACCGGCCGCCGGGTGGCAGGTTGGTGCTGGCCGACGTCCACAAACTGCTGGACGCGCCGCAACCGACTATTGCAGCGGGCGACTGGAACGCAAAGCATCCGGGGTGGAATAGCAACCACGCAACGTGGAATGGACGACGCCTTTTCGACGACACCGAGCACCGTGGGTATGAGGTAAGGGGACCTGAGTGCCCGACCCATTACCCCGATAACCAGGCGCAAGCGCCTGACGTCATCGATGTCGCAGTGCTCCGCGGTCTCGGAGCACAGCCCACACTCGAGTCGCTGCAGGACGGCATGGGGTCCGACCATGTCCCCGTCCTGCTGGTCCTGGCGAAGTCACCCGTCAGAGTCTCGCCATTGAAGCCCCGTCGTAAAACGGATTGGGCCTCCTTCAAGGAGTACCTGGAGACCACCACACCAACTCGGCCCGTCTGCACGGGGGAGGACGTCGACCGGCTAGCGGTTGACCTCACCGCCAGCATTCAGGGCGCCTTGGTGCATGCCACAACCGAGCTCCCAGCGCAGGGGAGTTTACCACCCCTGCCACCCCACATCCGACGGCTCATTGAGCATAAAAGGCGCCTTGCGAGGAGCTGGCTGAGGTCTAGGTGCCCGCGCCAGAAGGCCCTCCTCAACCGGGCCATTGAGAGGCTCCGGGCCGAGTTGATAACGCATGCCACCGAAAGTTGGGAGTCGCGCATACTCGGCGCACACGACGACTGGCCGTCACTGCATAGACTTTGTCGCCAGTTGTCGAACTCCCAGCCACCGGTTCGCCCTCTTACGCATGCGGATGGTACGCCGCGCTACAGGGCGGAAGATCGGGCAGAGATCTTCGCCGAACACCTGGAACGCCAGTTTCGGCCGAACCCGTCATCGCAACCGGAGCACGTTGCAACAGTCGAGCTCCACCTCAAAGAATACTTCGCACCGCCTATAGCTCCAGAAGAAGACCCCGTCGTCTTCTCCCCGAGCATGGTCCAGCGTGCGATTGAAAGGACTCAAGCCAGAAAGGCTCCCGGCGCGGACCGTATAACGAACACAGCCCTCCGCCACCTCCCTAGGAGGACGGTGGGGGCTGTGACTCGCTTATTCAACGGGATACTGCGCACGGGGACATTCCCGCACATATGGAAAATTGGGCACGTTATTATGTTGCCCAAGCCGGGGAAAAGCATCCTGAAGCCTGAGAGCTATAGGCCGATTACATTGCTACCATGCGTCTCCAAGGTGTTTGAGAAGCTCCTGTTGCAACACCTTACCCCCCATCTGACTCCCAGACCGGAACAATTCGGGTTTCGGCCGGAACACTCCACGACACTCCAGTTAGCCAGGGTACTGCACCACATTACAAACGCGCTAAACAAAAAAGAGCGCGTGTGTGCGGTATTCCTGGACATGGAAAAGGCGTTCGACCGTGTTTGGCACGACGGCTTGTTGTACAAGATGTCGCAGTCGTCGTCGCCCAGGCGTATCGTCAAGGTGATTTCCAGCTTCTTGAAGGATAGAAGCTTCAGAGTAGTGGTCGACGGGACACTCTCCGCGGAACGACCCATAGCAGCTGGCGTCCCGCAGGGGAGCTGCTTGTCCCCAGCGTGTTACTCCGCGTACACCGACGACATCCCCGCGGCAGGGGGGGCATCGCTCGCCCTTTATGCGGACGACGCGGCGTACGTGACGACGTCACTAAACGTCGCACACGCCGCGTTGAAAATGCAACGCGCCCTCGATGCTCTCCCCGAATGGCTCGCGAAGTGGCGGTTATCGGTGAACGTGGGTAAAACCCAGGCCCTTAGACTGGGGGGCAGTTCACCAGGTGACCCTACATTGAAGCTTCTCGGCAGCGCAATCCAGTGGTCCACCCGGGCTAAGTACCTAGGTGTGACGCTGGATCACCGGCTCAGCATGCGACCCCACGTGGACGCAGTCATCGCGTCGGCGAGGTCTGCTAGCTTCCTCCTTCGCCCAGTGCTCTCATCGAAGCTCCCGCTGGGTATGAAAAGGGCCGTGTACCTGCAGTACATCCGCTCTCGCCTGACGTACGCGGCGCCGGCCTGGTATGCGCTGGCGAGTGAACCGCTCCGCAAACGTCTGCGGGCGGTGCAGTCGCTAGCGCTGCGCAGGATTACTGGTGCGCCGTGGTGCGTCAGGAACACGGTCCTCCAGCGCGATCTTCGAGTCGAGAGCCTGGACGACTTTATTTGCCGCCTCGCCACGCAGATGTTCGAGCGTGTCGACGCGGCGCGATTCCCGCACTTGCGAGATCTTGCGCCGCTCCACGCGCGTCCACCCGACCGCAGAGCGTTCCCGCGCGACTTATTGGCGCGGGACCAGCCAGCGGACCCCGGGGTCCCATGTTGACACCCGGTTTTACGGGACTGACCTGCGGCACTGGTGCCGCCCACACAGAACTCCCATAACACAACACTACACACAACATCACTCACCAACATTACACACCACATTTCACTCATACAAAACATAAACAACGAGACACATAATACTGCACAAACAGTCACCCTCACAGAGTCCCACATTTTTGTAAGGTTGCCAGGGGGTATTTCAAAAAAAAAGAAAAAGAGACAAAAAATTATGGAAAAGAAAGAGATACATATATATATAATATTTTATTTTGAAAAAAGATGATTTATATAAAGAGAAATATATATCTATATAAAAAAAAAAAAAAAAAAAAAAAAAAAAAAAAAAAAAAAAAAAAAAAAAAAAAAAAAAAAAGTACTCACCCTGGCAAACCAACCCCCAATGACCTGCCTGTGTTTACGGGCAGCGGTGGCACCCCTCTTGAAAAGGGCAAGGCCCTCAGCAAGTTTCCCCGCGGACCTGTACTCCGCGAGAAGAACACCAACGACTCAGAAGCGCTTAATAAGTGCTGTGGTGACTCATCAACTCTACAATAGAATTCGCGCTGGTTTCAATCAATTCCGAATAATACTGGCATGTGCGCCAAAATAATATACAATTATTTCTTCCACTAACTCGTCCATACAATATTAATGTATACATAGTTCTAGATTTTAACTCATATTTACTAAGTATGCCCGATTATGCTTTGTTGTGATTCAGTTGGATATTACGCAAGAAAATTCAAATATTTCAGTGAAAATAAATCTTACTTAAGAAATACATCAAACGTTTAACATTTACACACTTAGCATTACAAAAAATGAGTAAAAAACGTTATAGACAGAAATATAACGTTCTAAGCCAGGGTTTCGCAAAGCGGGGTACGCGAACCCCTAGGGGTTCGCCGTTTGATGGCAGGGGGTTCGCAATACCATTACGAGATATCGAAATAAAAACATTATTTATTGTTTTCTTTGGGGGGGGGGGGGGTTAATTAGTTAGGGTAAGGAGGTTCGCTGTCACTTGGAAACTTTGACAGGGGTACGTGGAGCCGAAAGTTGGAGAAACTCTGTTCTAAACAAATCCATCGGCCACTTTTGGAATTTTGAGGATACAAACAAGCGTAGACTGATTTTTTTACGAGTTGACCGTACAAAAATATTGTGAATTATTGTAACAATAAATTGATTGTTTATTCGATAGAATTGTCGCTTAAATCATATATTTACATCCTAAGATTTGATTGAAATATGTTAAATGTTTAAATCTCATATTACATTTTAATCATTTTGTTTACAGTTGGTAATTCTAAAAGAATGTCTCGGTGTAAAAATACTTTGCCAATATACTTAAAAATAGTTGCGCAACTATATGAAGGTCGGGTTAATTACACCATCAGAAAAAATCAAACTCGTTCTTCATCAATAATCTTCAAAATTAGTGGTCGTATTGATCTGACTGCGCTTTGAATAAGAAATTAAGAACTAGATTTAATGAAATAAATATTTAAGGGGCTGGCTTAAATATGTTTTTAGTATTTGTTATGATATACATAAGTAATACTTTATTTTATTTTATTTATTTATTTTAGAAAAACTTACAGCTAAACTTAAGAACAGTGATAGACATAGTAAGTAATATATGAAGGCCATTTAAAAAGTTAACATATATAGAAACATGTGTGTATAAAATTAAAAGACAGTCAGTTGAGTGCAGTGAGAAAACATTTGAGTCGATAGGTAATGCAGCAACAATATTAGGTAGATATCTGAAACATTATTATTACGACAGTTGTCTAGCTATCACGGTTCATGAGACTTGGTAACAGACAGACGGACAGACGGACAACGAAGTCTTAGTAATACGGTTCCGTTTTACCCTTTGGGCACGGGACCCTAAATAAACACGAAAAAATACATACTTATTACAACACTAGCAGTTCCCGCAGTTTCACTCGCGTTTAAAATTATATATATATATATATATATATATATATATATATATATATATATATATATATATATATATATATATATATATATATATATATATATATATATATATATATATATATATATATAGCCTAAAGCTTTCCTCGATAAATGGTCTATTCAATATAGAAAAAACTTTTCAATTCGAACCAGTAGTTCCTGAGATAAGCGCGTTCAAACAAAGAAACAAACAAACAAAGAAACAAAAAACAAAAAACAAACAAACAAACAAACAAACAAACAAACAAACAAACAAACAAACAAACAAACAAACAAACAAACAAACAAACAAACAAACAAACAAACAAACAAACAAACAAACAAACAAACAAACAAACAAACAAACAAACAAACAAACAAACAAACAAACAAACAAACAAACAAACAAACAAACAAACAAACAAACAAACAAACAAACAAACAAACAAACAAACAAACAAACAAACAAACAAACAAACAAACAAACAAACAAACAAACAAACAAACAAACAAACAAACAAACAAACAAACAAACAAACAAACAAACAAACAAACAAACAAACAAACAAACAAACAAACAAACAAACAAACAAACAAACAAACAAACAAACAAACAAACAAACAAACAAACAAACAAACAAACAAACAAACAAACAAACAAACAAACAAACAAACAAACAAACAAACAAACAAACAAACAAACAAACAAACAAACAAACAAACAAACAAACAAACAAACAAACAAACAAACAAACAAACAAACAAACAAACAAACAAACAAACTCTTCAGCTTTATAATATTAGTATAGATTAATTTTCTAAATCAAGTTAACGTGATTAGGTATGGTACTAACTTTAATCCGGTTCGAAGTTCGCTAGTACTTTCATAAAAAACCTATTTTGAATGAATATCATTTTATATACATGTATATTAAACTAGGTATATAGGTCCTACTCGTACTAGATAAAATATTTAACGTTCAAAAAATATATACTAGCAATTGTCTTATTGTTCTAAATGAACATTAAGACAATATATCCAAATATATATACCTAAATTAAGCATAGTACAATATATGTACGTTTAAATAAAAGGTTTATGTTTTAAATGGTGGGATATTAACCTTCAAGGCAACATTTAGGTATGCTTTGTTATTTACATTCCTATCACATAATATGCGTCTGCGGTAATGCTAATTCGATTACATAATTCTATGCTAATTTTAGAAACAAGTACCTATGTAGGTTACACCGCTGCTACCAACTAGAAATTTAGGAGAATCAATTATGTTCTATTGAATGTCTCAGCAATAATTAAATTTATACAGGTGTTACTCGAGAATATTTGAATAAACTAAGCCTTTACGGACACATTATCTCGAAGAGGTGATAAACTAATTATATCGGAAATTATATCGGACGTGTGACTACTAAAACCCCATGGTGTTCCGGACACCCCTTGTTAGGTTGCAGTTCTGCTTTGGTTAGGTAACTACCGCCACACTTATTTCTAGCGTGAAGCATTTTTTGCGTTTCATTTGCGTTTAGAAGGCTGTGGTTGCCTATCCACTTTTATATAAGGCAACCACCTCAATCTTCTAGAATAGTATTATTCTTCTTAATCTTTAGTAATAGTATTACTTCTGTAATTTCAAGTAACCCCTGTTATATATGAAGTTGCTTATGGATGTTCATGTGCGGCAGTGGCCACTTACCATCAGGTGGACTACATGCTCCATTGCTACTTCAATAGAAAAAAGGCACCACGTTCATAATCGGAAGGATTTATCAATTGGCGAGGGACACTGTGCCTTCCGTGGATTGGCAAGATACATTATTTCGGCTGGATGAGCACATACTTAGTATACCTATTTATACAAACTAGTCACCCGTATCAACGGTCGAAATTCGACCTTAATTTAAATTAAACAACTAAACTTCATATTGTCCAAAATAACACCAATATTTCTATAATTCAAATAAATTGTAATAATTTTCAGGTATTTTGAACGCACACGTTAAAGGTAAAAAGAGGTTTTTTAACTAAGCTGCATTTAAAAAGCAATAGTGGGTATTTTGACAAAGACATCTTACATTTTTTGACGTTGTGTGTTTTCATAGTAAGACATTGAATGTTCTATTTTGTTTATTATGTATGTGTTTATGTCAAATGCAAGGTAGTGTGTGTCATGTGTTTTTAGTTGATTTTATGTATGATTTTTTTGCATTATTCGAAAAAAATATTAATTTTAATCCTTCTCTACATCAACAATAACCGTGCTTAATTCCATACTCCTCCGCCTGCGGCAAGTATCTTAAAAACGAATCACAAATTTCTGCTTCAGGCAATAATGTCTAGATTGAAACTGTTGAATTGTCAAAGAATATCGGAAGTTAACAATCCAGCACATGTCGGCCTAAGTATAAAGGTGCTAGGTAAAACAGGGGTTCTACATGGAGTTGATAGAGATATTTATAGACGACAGTGACCACTTTTAAACATTTAAGACACAGATGAGATAAATATCGCATCTGTGCCTCAAATTTTGTTATGTACCTATCGGTAATCAAGTCGGTATGTACGAATATATTACAGATACACCATAATACTTACCACTGCTAACTTGTGTTACGCTCCAAAACGATACGTCAATCAGCATTGAAGTTTATAATACGGATTATTAATAATTATATTATAATTATTTTAATATAATTACTTTATTATAATAATATTAATACGGATCAAAAAAACATTCAGTCTACCTTATAGTAAACACTCTGCCGTCTATGGGTATCTGTAATTACACACTGATTTGTGCACAGATGCGTTGATACCACTATTGACTAATTATCAGACTTACCTAAACCAAGAAACGATTAATACAGCTGTTAATATGTAGCAATTGACCTCTACAATAATAAAATTGTCATTAGGTGTTGCCGAAAAAATGTAATGTTCTAAAACATTTAAATTCTAAATTAGGTATGCCAAATTATGTTAAGAAATAGGTGACGATTTTAATACGTATCTTTTTCACAATTCATATTTAATTTATGTAAATAAAAATATATTTATAACCTTGCTAAGATAATTTGTGCAGATTTTATAAATTTTAATGAAGTGAATAAATTTAGCAACATTAATTTTGTTGTAAATTTAATGAACTCTAATTAAAACTTAATTTGTCGTTGATTACTTATTCAAATTATCTATTTACATCGATTTCCGAGCATATTAAATTTCGTACATAACTATCTAATAAAAATACAAAAAATACAATCCATTTCAGCGCTACAAGAAAGTAACAAATAATTTAATAAAAGTTGGTTTAGTACACACTCCCAGAGTCGCTGCTGCTTGAAGCCAATAATAGGTTCGTAGGACTAAAATGACAGCCTTATCTGTACCATGTCTTTTGTTTTGTACTCGATGAGGAATCCTTCAAAAGGGATGATGCCGTGGGTGCGACGCAGAGTTATGTGGAATTATTACCGCACTAAACCCTCCCTGATGGCCGCCTTCAGCGCGACATCGAGGACTTCGACATCTCTTATAAGCAACCGGAGTCCTCTAAGCGCGTTGCCCCATCGGGCTCCTTCCAGATAAGCGGCTTAGCCCACCGCTCCATCTGGTCTTTACGACTATATGGGAACACGCATACCGCTATCCTTCCTGGGGTCCCTTGGCTGGACGGTTCGAACTTCCACTCTTGCCGCAATCACGGAAGTCCCCTTTTAGTGGCCTCTTATGACAGACCCCGGTATACCGTAGCCCTATTCTGATCCCTGATATGGACAATCTATAGCGTATCGTTTCCTATTATCCGGAGGTAAATTATTTAAAAAATATTAAAGTTTATTGTGATCAGTTCTACAGTTTCTGATGAATGAACAAACAAGCTTCTTTATAAAAATACTATTTTTTCATGATAATAGCAGTAGGAATAAATAATAATTAATACCGATTCACAGGAAAGTTAATGAATGTTGAACTCTGGTCAAAGCGGACGAATAGGTAGCCTACCATTTAATCATCATGATATTTTTTGTAATAATCTTTGCATTGATATTAAAACAAGGTAGTAAGTAACTGCTTGTTTACAGCGTTATTATCTAGGTTCATAACAAAACTAATTACTATGTATTTACTTCACGTCATCATAATCAATTACCTACAGTCACCCCACTAAATCAGAGGTCTTCTCACAATGGCAAATAATTTATTGGCCATAGTTCAGTACAATGGCTAAGTGTGAGTATGTTGATCATGTTCACACACCTTTGAAAACTATTTTGACATTTTGACCTATCTGGCCTATTACTAATTTGTAGGTACTATCCACTAACTTCCAACTATCAGACGTGCACACTTATGATTTTATCCCAGGCTTATGATAAAAACAGGAAACGAGCAAGTAGACCACTTGTAGTCAAATAGTCACTGCCATCCATTGATATGGGGAGTCCGGGAGACTTGACCAGATGTGAGAGTTGAACCAACTTTTAAAAATCAGCATAAATTTTGAGCTGACAATACGTCAATTAATGCCAGCGCGGATGTCTATACCAAGCTCGCCGCCATTTTTTAGGTTTAAAAAGGTGTCTTGAACGGTGGAATAAATTTTATTCATTTTGGTGATTTTAAGATTGTGGCCGTGTTTGTACAGGTATGTATGTGTGTTAATATTATTGTACTGCCCGACTATTGTAGTTTGGCATGTGCTAGGTGTTTTTTCATTGAGAGTGATTTTAAATTTATTGAAAAAATTGTATAAGCAGGAGAGTTGCACCGCGGCGGGTGCGGGAGATATGTATTAAGCTCAGTGGTTCATGTCTCCCTCTAAAGTGTTTGTATAAGGATATTGGAGTTTTTTATATAGATGAAGAAAATAAAAACTTATAAACTGAATTCAAACGCAATTTGGAAACCTAAAAATCACTTTGTAATATACCTATTTACTATTTAGTCGAAGTCAAGGCATCTGTATTAGTGACGAGTAGTACGTACGTATATATATATAAATCTGGTATACATTAAATAATTGTTGTTTTTTTAAATTATCGATCTATAATAAAATGCAGAAGTAATTATTACTTCTGTATTTTTTTATCGACTAATTTTACTTATTACTTTTACAATTTAATTAAATTGTCCATCTCCATTTTGGG
Source organism: Spicauda simplicius (assembly GCA_949699795.1). NCBI lineage: Eukaryota > Metazoa > Arthropoda > Insecta > Lepidoptera > Hesperiidae > Spicauda > Spicauda simplicius. The sequence continues at coordinate 8,142,284 of OX453062.1, forward strand.
CTAAAAAGCAAGAGGCCCAGGTCACAAAAAACCATTAGCTGTCATCGTGACGCTTCCTAACCTGTCTGATCTTGTTGATCAACAAAATCTGTCGGGAGTCAATCACTAAATCAGGACATAGAATATGTGGAAAAAAATACCTTATTCCACTCCTCATTTTTTATTATTTACACGAGACAATGGGTATTATATTTATATTACAGATTACATTACTATCTGGTGGGTAAAATATGCCGAAAATGAATTCCTGGGTCTTGTAAAGGTATGCTTTTGTTATTAAATTGTTTACCTTATTGGTTAGGAATATCACTTAACAACATGGTAAACAACTCAAATATAATCGTTTACTAATGGTTATACTACATTTTTCTTGTTTCCAAGGTAAAAGAAATCGCAATTTGTGCTTGTAGGTGTAACTAAGAAGTAGTCACAAAATGATGGGTTCCCTTAATGGCTAAGTTTGAATGCTAAACTTCTTGCGTTAAATTCTTAACGATGTATACTTTAAAGTTCAAAGTGTACCAATAGTAGGTCATAATGTTTAATGTTATCCAAGATGTCAAACATTTACTAATGCAAGGACTTGTTGAGGGTTGTAGGTATAGAAAACATCAGATTACTTGAAGTACACTGCTATTAAAGGCATCATCTCTATAACTTTATTCAATGATGGTAAAATATTATATTTATATAGTCATATTTTTTCAATCTTCATTACATAGTATAAAACAGAGTCACTTCCCTCTGTCCCTACGTATGCTTTAATCTTTAAAACTACGCTACGGATTTTAATACAATTTTTTTTTTAATAGATAAAGTGATTCGAGAGGAATGTTTCTATGTATAATATATGCAAAATATAGTGGAGGAACACTGATAATTTTAGACTTTTGACCTTTAGGTAGAACGAGGTTTGCCGGCCAGCTAGTACATAATAATATGGTTATATACAATATATTTCAGCACACATGTTAATTTTAAGTACAATATTTATTTCAGAAATGTAATGATGACTTAGAAATGGAAAATGAAGATGAATTTTTACAAATTGGTGTTAAAATGCTGCAGTTTCCAGAGAACTTGAAAAAGGTGCAGATGAAATTTGAGGAGAAACGTTTGAACGTCTCAATGACATTATCTCATGGATTTCCTATCTACTTGGATATCCAGCTAATGGAAGGATCGAAGGAAATGGTAAATATGTTCAAATTGTGTTATGAAATAGTAAACAGTTTCTGAGACTATGTAGTGTGGTACTACTAGTTCAAAGATTGATAAGTTGGTAGGAATGTTTTAGACAGTGGAGGTACACCTATTTCTAGCGTGAATAAGTTCTTACATTTGGTGTGGTGTGGTTACCAGTTCACTTGTATTGCCTAGGCGATCATGCTAATTCTTGGACATATCATATCTTTAATTAAACTCAAATCTAACCTTTTTCTATATGAGTAGATTTTATTACAGTTGTCAGTCAGACAGTTGGACTGATGATTTGCTTGACAAAAAGACTGTGCTTGACAAGTTAGATCCATAAGATTGTTCCAAAAAAATGCAAAAACCAGTAACATGATATAGGTACAAACATGCTAACTTACTTTACTTTACAAAATGAAATTAAGTATATACCACATGATAAACATGCTTTATTTAGCAATTTCCACAAATTATCGAATACATATATACCAAATTATATATTTTTTTTACAGTTTTACCAAAAAATTACTCATCAACTTTTGAAAACCGTACATGATTTAAAACAAAGTGAGAATGAGCTGCGTTTTACATTGATCAAGAAAGACAATGAGATAGAAGAATACAAAAGCGAGACTGATGTTAGACTAGCAAGTAAGCTTTAGTTACTTAATTGTATTATTAATAGAGTTCTTTAAAAAAAATAGTTCTCGGAGGTGTGTGAAGTCCACCAATTTGCACTTGGCCAGCGCAGTGGGCTCTGGCCTAAAACTATCTCGTTCCGAGAGAAGCCCCGTGCCCAGCTGTGGGACAATAATGGGTTGACAATATCATAAATAGTGGAGATTTAATGAATGGTACTAATATAATTTGTAACGTGTTTATTTATTTTTTCAATTATGTTTTAGACAATATTTGTCTCATATTCTTATATTATTTTACAGTGTATCTAAAAACAGCAATTTTCCATGATGAAGAACACATGGGTAAACATCCAATGTACTCTACCATTTTTGGGGCATTAGACGTCCCGGACTGCTTATTACAGAGGGTTCTTGAAGACACAGAAGATAGAGTAATTGTGTATGTATGAAATTGTCATATTTACTTTCACATGAGGCGACCATCATAGTCCTTAGGGAGTAGCAACGCATCTGTGTTGAAGTATGGGTGCAGAAGCATGTTCTGTATGAAGTTGATTACAGACGTCCATGGGCGGCGGCGACCTCTTACCGGCAGGTGGGCTGCATGCTCATTTCCTACTTCAGTTAGATAAAAAAAAATTCTTCATTGTTTTACTTTTATAAGCTAGTGCTGTGGCATGTCTCGTGCTATGCATAGTGCTCTACTCCATTAATGTTCGAGGTGAAGCAATTTACTAGAATTGAATTGTTTTGTCACATTATTGCTTTTTCATGTTAATATAAGTTTATGTACATCAAGAGAAATATATTTATTTTTAAATTAGGTAGTCTTCAAAAATTGTAAATTTATATTGGTTATTAATTATACCTTAATATCAGATGTTCATATGGTTACTTTGTCAATATTGGTTAAATTGAATTATTTATAATCTGTTGCAGTTACATATGATTAAGGCTATTCATTTGATAATAAGGTATTAATATCATCTATAGATGGATAATAATGCCTGTAGGTAACCTGCAGCAGAAAATGGGCCTCCTATTGGAGATTTATTACATTTATTACAAAACTGATGTTTCTTCTAGGATTCTAGGCGAGCAGCCATTTTCACCTGTTAATTTTTTATCAAATTATTATTATTGTGTGCATCCGTTTTTTTTTAGAAATAGTTTTCATATACTAAAAAATATTTTTTATATTTCAGGAAACAAGAAGAACCTAGGGTAAAGGTGGAAGCAGAGTCACAACCAGTTATTAAAAAAGAACCAGAGTCACAAGTACCTGATATTCAACCACAGATTATGATAAAACCAGAATCGCTTAAACATGAAATTAAAAGTGAACATTCGAATATAAGTCCAAAGAAAAGGTTTAGAAAAATGTTAAAAATATGAAATACAAAAATTGAAATTGATAAAAATATAGTTTTAGAGGTAACAAATGGTTCAGGTAGCCAAATAGATACATTTTGTTTATTTTTGTAATTCTGTCTTTATTTTATATATTTTTTATAAGGCTATTCCATAATTCTGGCATTTTAAATTTAAATGCATTGAAAATAGATTCTAATATTATATGAAATAGGTAGGAGATTTTTCTTATGATTTTTCATTGAAAATATATGTTTTTAATGTAAATTTAATTGTCTAACAACATTTATGATTTACTATTTGTATTGATGTAAACAATGCGTGGAATGTAACACAAGGATATTTATTTTGTGAAATATGAAATATATTTTCTATTGTCATCAAAAATGTTATAGGCAATAAATAAAAAAACCTTTTATATGAAAATTTTATTCATACAGAACAAATTTCCAATTGCAATGATGTTATTTTGCAAAAATGTGATTCATTGGAGGAATATATTTCTAATATAAGTAATATACAGTCTGTTTTCTACTGCTAACTGCAACATCTAATGAAGTATTAATTATATAAGAACGAATTATTATGAAATGCGTCCCTACTACTAATTGATAGAATAGTCTTTATTATAAGTACCCGATTATAAAGCTACATTTTTTTTTATTTACTTGTATATACACAAGTTATCGATTGTTTATGATATCTAACTATATTTCTTAGCAAAAACAACAATGAAGTTTTGTTACACCTTATTAAACAATACTAGATGGCAGTGTGATCTTTAAGGCTTAAGGTGAATATTGTGACAAAATGCGTAGTTCTGAGAAAATTATTAAATTAACCTGGCTTATGTATTGCCGCCCAAATCAACAGTATGGACAATACTGACTATATTCCAGTCTCAATGCAACGGCTTGTAACACAATGTATACCAGTTGTTGCAATGAGACTGCAATGCATACATATTTTTTTGTATTACTCTTGCAAAAAGTGTTTATAAAAAGCAGCTATGGAGTATTTCACAGGTAACCACTATTTTGTCGCTTAAATGTGGTGTTGATGTGGTACAGATGAATTTAGATCGGTATATTAAAATCAGAACCTTCCCACACTAATGTAATCATACGGCTACCTAGAAATATCCTAGAATCTATCAATCTAGTATAGATAGGAATGTGAAAACTGTAAACCTTTTGGTGAAATGCGGCTTTGAATATAGGTACTAATATCGTAGTCAAATAACTAATGTGTGTAATACACCAAGTTACCAAGTTACAATCACCTTTTCGATATTTTATATGAAAGCTCAACCCGCTTTCGATCCTATGTATTAAACATACATAATTATTAGCCAATAGTTAGATTCAAATGCAAATTTGGCTCGATCTGTAAACTGTTTTGTTGAATATCAGCCTTATTAAAGTCAATTTTCACTAATAAGTACCTAGCCTTATGTTTTCTACTGACTTATGAACATTACCAATCTCAAGTAGTACTCTGAGAGGAGACTTGTTCCTAGCAATGAATAATGAGAATTTATAAATATTAAGGCAATAGAAAGAAATAGTATACATATCGTTACTTTAAAACAAAAGGGCCACAAATCAAAAATATTCAACTTATTTTTTAGAACTTTTTCTTTTAGAAAAAAATAACCGATAAAAGAAGAATAAAAATACCTTTCTATCAGTGTATAACACATATTTATCTGATTTAAAATTACAGTAACTCTCCTGTAAAATTAGGTCTATTCGAGTTGTGGCCCTTTTGTTTTGAAGTAGCGATATAATAATGATGACAAAACATTTATACATACTTCTACATATGCAGTAGATAGGATTAACTATAATAATATAATCTCCAATGTTATCACATTATTGCTTTTACAAACATATATCACGTAACAAATGAATGTAGTAACTACTTTAAGTAATCTGTATTAAATAATTAAATTCGTAAAATGTGCTTGTATTGATTCTAACATTACATTTATCATACTTTAGTGAGCAAATTGCATTGACGCGTAGGCTAAATACTTTACGTAAGCCGACACAGTGAAGCTCATTTTTTAAAGACAAGTCCATATCTTCCGAAAATTTAGGCATTTTTTTCAAGTTATTTGGCGTAATATCGATGCTTGGGTAAAACCGTATAATTGCAGTTGCAGGGTTGATCACTTTTTTAAATTGGCACTGACGTGTATCATACGTTGAAAAAAATGATTGTGTATGTCAATTAAAAAAAATAGGCGCAATTATCCAACTCTCTGGTTGTAATTTTTTGCAACGCTCTTCCATGCATCCTAGCTAACATTAAGACTACTTCCCTATTTATAACTGAAAAGATTATGATTGCTTAATAAATGTTTACATAGACACAATACTATTTTTAGAAGGATTAGCTGGCTTTTCTAAGTATGGCTAAGTGATGTCTTGCAAAAGAACTGTTCCTTAACAGTTAGAGCCTCGCGTGATAGTGTTGAAATCTGGTGTATGTTATTTGACTTATACGGTTTTCCAAGTGCCCCAGTATTACGCCTACTAACCTTAAAGTAAATAAAGGAAATTTATATGCAGTCCATTTGACATTGTGATCACATTAACAATGAAAACCTGCAACAATATCCTAATAAACTAGAGTATTAACAGTTGATCACAATAAATTATTCACATCTTCCACAAACCGTCTAACAAAAACTGTTGGTAGTGCAAACCTTGCTTCTCAAAGTGGCAGGTGTGGTGTTATAGTTGAAACGCGGAGTTTGTTATTCTTCTCTTTAAAGTAATTTCAAATCATATGGATTTGTTGACACTAAATAATCTTTTAATACTTGATACAAATTCCGTTCATTTTTATAACGCCTTTGATAATGTTTATAGCAATAAAATCATTCTACATTAAATAAATATTGCACATATTGTTTATATAGGCATTAAAAAGTGAAATATAATTTAAATCCACACATGGTATTAAACTTATCTTAAGAACGAAATTATTACTTACAAAACAAAATTGTATACATACGGCGATATGTCATATATAAAAACGTTTCTCTAATGGGGAATAAGTAAGTAGGTACTTATTAACACCCGAAAACAACTGTATTGCCATTACAGTAGTACGTGGGTATTTTTAAATAAAAAAAATCTTATAAATTATACAATGATTATACATTAATACCATGTATGAATTTCAATAATTTTAACAAAACTTTGTATTGCACCTTCCAAATTAAAGTTTTTACTTATAGGTACCTAATACAAAATACTGAGAAATTAACTATTTCCTGAGGAAGGCTTCATCTTCATTTCATTAATTAAAAAACTGTTACATGAATTTCAAGGTGCGATTTTATCAAAAGAACATGACATCTACCTATATTAAACTGACAAAAGTACTTAATATTCTTTATGTGAACTAATATTTTCTACGAATTGGTATTGTTATGCTCTTTAACTTAAATAAGTAGGTAAATACTTCATAGACCTACCATTTACCTACTGAAGGAATTTCGATTATGATCCTAAAATATCAATCATCCCCTGTAGTTGATATTATTATTTGTAAACGAATTTTGTATTCACTTGGCTTCACAGCTTCCATTTGCAAAAGATTTTTCTATAAGTCAACGACTCTATAATACAGGGTAGATATTTTTTTCAATTTATTGGGATAATAAGTACATCTCTTTGTCCCTATAGTTCTGGGACCAGAATAGGGCTACGGTATTCTTTGCCTGTCGTAAGAGGCGACTAAAACGAGCATCCAGGGTTGCGGTCGGTAAGAGTGGGCGCTCGGACCGTTCAGCCAAGAAACCCCAGAAAGGACGATGGCATGTGTGGGCGCATGTCGTCGTAAGCACCGAGAGGGACGGTGAGCATCAATTGGACATCACCGGGGAAGAGCTCGAAATGGGCATAGGGCTCGGAGGCCTCCGGATGTGTTCCGTTGGAGATCCCAGAGTCCTCGTAGCTCTAAGGACGGCCACCGGGGGAAGTTTTAGTGAGGTAGAAATCGCATATACATAACCAGGCGATGCACCCGCGGCTGCGGGTGTCTTTTGAAGGTTTCCCCCTCGATAACAAAAAAAGGTAGGTACATTTCGTAACCAGGTACATCTCGTTACCATTACCACTTTTTCTGTAATTGGTTCATAGCGATCATAAGGATTGAGGAAGTTCCCCAAGAGATGGATTAGAAGCCATTTGCCGCGTAAATTTCACGCACGTATTTCAGATGGTCCCTGTCGTTGAACTATGTCGCTTGTATTATTTTGCACGATTTCATACTTCAAAGCATACGTTTGTATAGGGTGAGGGTTTACGGATTCCGATTTCTAATATCGCATGAGAGCAACGTGGCAGCAGCATAAGTGTTTCTGGCAAGATTAAAAATTTGTATCCTCGAGTTTGAATATGATGTCGATTTTTTGCTTCTTCTTTCAAAGTTTGCTTACAATTTTTACAGCGGTTATACATTGCCTCTCGTTTCGTTTATTGCTACCGCTCCCTCTGTCTGACTGTAGCTAATGTTGTACAGGATTCGCCAGTGAGTCTTTCCCTGCTGGGACATTACCTTACAAGCTAAGTGAATACCAAATTCAGAGTACTTGCCAAAAACATTTCTTCCTCCGTGATATAACCGCTTGGCAAAACCTATAGTGCTATAGGAGACAACTCCCCGACGCTATCATTCTGTATTGCGAAGGATAACAGTAGGTATCTCCTACGACACTACTGAAGGGCCAAATAATACCTAATACTCACTAACAGACTGCAGTGCATATTGCGACAGTCGACAGGTGTTACACGCACGCTACTAGACATAGATAAATGCAAAGCGTGCACTATACAGTCTCTAAGCCTAGGATTACTAAGCAAGGAATTACCTAAACATACTTAAACACTAATTTTCCTTGATCTGTAACTCGTCAACAAACCCTACCTTAGGTCATCTTATTGATGTAAATTGTAAGTATTTTTCCTATTATCAAATGTTTACTAAATAAATTATTGCTTATCTGTAAAGTGAAGAATTTCCAGTTATGTTCTCTAAAAATACTGTAAGAAAATAACAGTTGAATATTAATAGATAAGTGGTTGAAAGTTGCAAGGGATAATAGACTTAAAATAATGTAAATTCTTGAATCGGCGACGTGACAATAAAATCTAAATAGCCATTGTACCAATGCATGTGGTAGATACCTACTTGTAATGAAACACGAAATGTTTCGTGAAACAACTATTCTAAAGTAGGCCTAATTCTGTCACTTTAATTTCAAGGTACTTTGATACCTATTTTCGAAGGTATAGACAATTTAAATTTTATATTTCCTACACCGTCATTGATAATGGTCGAAACCAGCAGTGGTTTTTTTTGTTTGCAGCCTACTGGGCACAGGTCTTTTTAAAGAGGAGGAGGGGTTTAGGCCGTAATACATAGAGGTGATCTAGTTAGAATTTGTAGACTTTACAATGTGAACTTTTAAATAAAAGTCTCAGGCGTGCGATGCTTTCCTTTATCGTTATAACAAGTGATAAATAATGTCTAAGATGCACATAATATTCGAAACCCAGAGGTGAGTGTCTGGCATTCGAACCTCGGATCCCCATTCAGAAGCCAATTTTGCAATTAAAGCTCGCCTTGTATTTTGCTATTTCTCCTACGACGTTCCAACTCTTTCTAAAAGGTAGTTATTGAACAAATTATCTTAATATGTTTACCAGAGATGTTTATGTGATTCCTTGCTTTGCCAGCCTAGCTGTATCGAACCTACTCTTAGTTAATTATCCTCAAATTACTCATTAATCATATACATCTGAGGTGCAGAATTTATAACAATCTTTAGACTAATCTTGTACAACATTTTTGCATGCAATTTTATACCCAACATTTCCTAAAATCTTACTTTTGGTCCAAACTTTTTCTGCCTCAGATGTAAAATAATTAAGTCAAAGCATATTTACAACAGACTGCTCTTCGTTGATTCGTTCATTATCTTCCCTATATCCATTTTTCAAATGTCCGAATATTTAGTCCGAAAGATACCAACATAAATCTTTCTTCATTGTTCTAATTTTATGTGTAACATGTTGAAATTCTTTTTGCTACGTTTTAGCAATAAGTGATTGTGATTTCTATACTTAGCTTATTAAATATACAATGAGAATTAATTTTCATTGACACAACTTTCTTGTCCACAAAACGTGAATTGAAAACCTAGTTAATTTTGGATATTATCTTTCGCTTAAATTTCTGATAATTATAATGCTTAAATTTCTTTTTATTTTCCTTCTCGCTAAAAGTTTTGTTTTCATTGTCCTTCAACATTACCCTTAAAGTTATCTAGTTTATTCAGATCAGTTTGAATCTTTCATGAATATGATCAACTAACTGAATAATATCATATATTTCCATATTCGCAATTGCTAAACTCGACAGTTCTTTGAAAATGAACGTTTTGTTAAGTACCTAAATCTGGCGCATCTAATATCATTGATTTCTACGCCCTTTGTTTTCTTGTAGCCAGACAGTCCTTGCGAGTTCCAATTCTTTCAAGTCACAACTATATTGCCCTTGGTCATTTGAGAAATTGAATTGACCCTCCAAACGCGTTTCAATCAAAACCGCATCGCTAACCTGTCTGTTGCAATTTGCTTTGATGTATTGTGAATACGTTACAATGAAATGGCTAACAACTACACTTTGACACGTCTGTTTCGGATTCAGAAGGCTTGATCACGTTGTCTCTTTCTTTCAATTCGAATGCATCGGCCTGTAAATAAATGAAACTTTAGATTTGCAATTTTAATCCTCTTTGTTTTAAAAAGTTCAGATTTCATGGGACTGATACTAATATTTACACAAGAAAATCGCAATGAAGTGAAAAGTGCATGGATTTTCAATCACCTTATTCTAATCGCTCTATAATTTTAAAAAGACAATAAAGTAGGTACCTTGGTCTCTCTATATTCTCTGATTTTCCTGGCTAGTGTAACAAAAGCTTCTTCTATATTTATGTTGCTCTTACAAGAGACTTCGAAAAACGGCATATCAAAATCATCTGCAATCTGAAAAACATCATTATATTATTATCATTGTATTGATGATAGGTTTGACCATTCGACCTGGTACGCAATCAGCATACTTGGGATTCTCCCAAGAGACTGAGATTTTTACTTTAAATTTTTGAGTTTAGATTGAGTATTTTATTTCATTTGCACACACTTTTTGTTTTATGTAATAACTTGTAAATCATAACAGTAAAACTATAAATACTGATACGTCGAAACTAAAAACTTCTTTGCATTCTTCTAACGTTAATACATAAAGATCACAACACAGTTGTACGATTTTTCATTCGAAGCACTTAAGAATACGAAGAATGTTTCTTATGTGCAGTCATTACTCTAACATTGCTGATACAAGAGTGGATAATGATGATGTCATGGACCTCCAACAAAAAGACACGTCTCTTGACGTTTATTACATCTTCAACGAGTGTGATTGATGTTGTTTAGTTTCTGTCGTCGCAGATGCCTTGATAAACTAATGATTACACAGTTCATTGTCAATTTTACAACTACTTTCGAAACTAAATGTACGAATACGTAGGTTTTTTGAAGGCAGACTGATTTAGCCAATAAACTATGTGCCTACGTTTAGTCATTAGGTAATTCTACTCTTCTTACGTTTTCTTATTGTTCGTACAAGAGTTGAGTAGTTTTTTTTGAGAACTAAGAAGATACTGCTTAAGTTATTTTAGACAAGGTGTCCATTATAACAGTTTCAGTATAAATTTGATAAGAATTACCTACTTTTAAAGCATACACAATGGTTATTTTAGGTGACTGTCCCTATTTCGTCAAATAGCTGAATTTCGTCTAACGGCTTTATGAAAGTTTTACGAAGATACCTACAATATTATGTAGATAAGTATTTTTCACGTAACAAGATTGTCGTAATAATTTTCTCATTAGTAGGGAGCCTTTTCACTAAGACGACACGGCACAGCAATGACTGCGGCAGTGCGGCAGCACGACACTGGTAGCTATTTCGATTTGATCGACATCGTTACGACATGATACACGTCGCCTAAGCTGAAGACAAACTCACTGACGAAGCAAATGAACAATTACGAATGACATTGATGAATGAACGACGGCGTCGTGTCGGTCCAGTACTCTTAGTACGAGTCTATTACGTTTCCGCTAACCAATGATTTTCTAAATTTTCGTTGATACGTGCGATGTGAATTGCGTACTTACGTTGTCGTTTTCAGTTATAACTTGCGTTGTACTTTTTTTATAATTGTACCCAACCATAAGGCAGACGGGCCACCTGATGGAAAGTCCACAGAGGACTCGCGAATGCATCGCTGGCTTTGAAAGACAGCTCTTTTGTGCACCTTTCTTAAAGAACCCCATGTTATAGCGCTCCGGGTACTTTGAAAAGATGGACGGAAACATAAACTCGTAATAAGGCCTCTATTTGAATTTAGTACCATGCGTCCACTGATCTTGCCATTGGCGAGTAGCGTCGTGTCGGTGATGAAGCACCCATATACCGTAAAAGAATAATCAAAATGGACTTAAACATCTTCGACTATGATGCAGATGAAACTCGTCAGACACAATAACATTTTCTTTTACAATGCTTAGTTAAGGTAAAATGTAATGCATTCCCCCTAAAGACTAAAATAAGTGCTCTGTTGAACAATAACTGAAAATGACTATTACCTTTTGTCCTCTCTCCTTTGGAACAGCTCGGTGGTTCTCATGCACGTCGCATTTGTTACCGACAAGAACTTTAATGACGTCTGGGGACGCATACTGAAAAATATGTTTGAAATATTAATATTTTTTTATCTGATTGAAGTGGCTAACGAGCATGCAGGTCAGTAAGTGGTCACTGCCGCCCATGGACGTCTGTAAGCAACTTCATATAGAACATGGGTTCTATCTGAATGTGACGTCAATTACAGACGCGTTGCTACTCCCAGGGTCTATGATGGTCGCCTCATATAAAAGTGTGCCGACAACCATAGTCTTCCATCGCAACGCAAGAAATGTTTCAAGCTGGAAATATGTGTGGCTGTGGTATTTCCCCGGTCAAACTACACTGGTTCTACCATCTGTAATAGGTACACATTAAGCAGTAGGTAATACTGTCATTGTAAACGTAACAATAAAGTTTGTTGCAATATTAGTTGCATGCATCTTATATATTTAAAATAGTTATTCTTAAGCTCCTACATTGTTTGAGTTTAGTTATAAACGTCATTACATAATTGTTATGTGTGACTGAATAAGCAAGTGGACTGATTTAGAGAGAATTTTAATTTATAGATACAAAAAGTGATATGCTGTATACCTACTGTTAACCCTAATGACATCGTTTGAAGAGAGATCTGCGTCTCCAAAAATGAAACAGCATTATAACAAATAAATTAATCAAATGTATCTAACATTTGATTAATTTGTTTGTTATAATGCGTGCGAAGTTATAAACTTTTCAATAAGTCAAAAATCCTAAAATAATAGCTACAATCAAAAGATTCGACTTTAGCGGTAGTTCCAGGCCATCGATGATAAAACAAAATCTCTGTTGCCATTTTGCATAAACAAATCTGTAATTTTTAGTTCCGAAATATCAAAGGCTTAAAGTGAGCGGATAAACCGAATATATCACGCTTGATTATCACAATGATACTATCAACTTCCTGTCTATTGTGGTCCGTAGCGTGTCCTTAATTCTTGAATAAATACCACTTTTTATCCATGCGAAATGAGATTTAGCGTACGAACTTTAATACTTCCGTCACATTACACAAGAATGATTATATTTTGAATATTTTTTTATTATATACCTTAAATAAAATGATTCCCTGTGAAGGCCGTCGATATTAAACTCTTTTGCAAAAGAGTAAGTATATACGAGTACACAGTAATAAGAACTGAATTGCCCAAATATTTTACAAGGTAGTAGGAGTGTGGTTGGATGGAGGAGTTACCACCGCCATGTCTTAGCTAGCGATTCGGTTTAAGGACATGGATCACGGCCCACTTTCATCGACCACCTTAGACCTCGGCAGAAGAAACGCATCTGAGATTGACTTCAGCTCCTTGTACAAACTCTCTTATTCTGTGAGACGAATAATACGTTGACGATGATTCGAACGCCCGTTCTATACGAAATTGCTTATCTCATAGCTCACTTACCAAGGTGTACAGCGCACTCGTTTGCTCCTTCAGACTTATAAAAAATACCTATTTGAGCTGATGCATGTCCAGTATTAGGTACTATTAAATCTGGTATTTTTGTTTTTGTTTTGTCTTACTTTTAGGCTGGCTTGCTCGATTTGCTAGTTACTTACCTACATACCATAAAATACATACTTAATAAAGCTTCAGACAACTGTGAATTATTTTATTGGAAAGCAGATGTTGTCAGCAGAATGCGTCGAAAATAGGTATGAGTGTAGCCGCGAAATGCCTACCACTATACAACTTACTCACATTTATTTTTATCAGTGTTAAATAGGTCATATACCTAATTATGACCCTGCGAAGGTTTTAGGTTAGTTCGCAATCAAAACTACAACAAGTCATTCGAATTCGTAAAGCATTAAAACTTAAGTTCTAAGTAAACAAAACAATGTACGAATAACGTTACAATATTCAGTACTTGGCACAGATCTAACGCATTTCAACGAGCTTCAAACCGTCACGCCGTCAAGAATATTAATATGATGTTAGAAAAGAACATAACTATTCTAACATATTTCTAAATTCTAATATACTCCAACCCGTTAGAGTCTGTTAGAAACATCTTCAGATAGAAGCATAGCATAGCATCAATCGTTATAAAAGATAAATTCACAAGGATGGTTGATAGTTTCGAAGCACAATAGAAAAATAAGTTTTCCAACGGGGACTACCAGTACACACATTTTTCCCTTACACCAGTACTATTAAAAGGTCTGTCGTGGCCTGGTTTGAAGGGTAAAGTAAAATAGAAACAATTTTACCAGGCGGTAGAACCAGTGTAGTTCGACCGACGAAGTACACCGCCACACCAATTACTAACGTGAAGCGTTTTTTTGCGTTTCACTGGAAAGGTGTGGTTGCCGGCACATTTTTATATGAGGCGACCATCCTAGTCCTCGGGAGTAGCAGCGAGTCTGTAATTGACTTCAGATAGAACCCATGTACTATTTAAAGTTGCTTACAGGTGTCCATGGGCGGCAGTGACCACTTACCATCAGTTGAACTGCATGCTTGTTTGCTACATCAATCGGATAAAAAAAAAACAAAAATTATCATCAATTTTGGTAGGACTCTTGTCGTAGATATCTATAAAATGGATTACGGATGTCTAAGATCAACACTGACTGAAAGAAAAAAAAAACAATCTAAGAATTTAGGCCTCCGAAAAAAGGAAATCTCCTAAGGGTAAGCTTGTTTTTCTTGATCAAGCTCGGTGATACTACACAATTGTGACCTTACCTCTTGAATATTCCGGAGCCAATATGATAAATGGTTAAAGGACTCCAGGTTAGTGATGTCATACATGAGGATGATGCCCATAGCTCCTCGGTAGTACGCCGTGGTCAGCGTTCGGAACCGCTCCTGACCAGCCGTGTCCCATATTTGCAATTTGATTGGCACCCCATCCAGATTGATGATCTTTTGTTTGAAGTCTATTCCTGTAATTACGAAAATAATTTTCCATATATTCTCATATTTCTATATAGAATTCACCCAAGAATCTGGCTGGGATTAAGAATTCAATGTTGTGCTTCATAACCTATACAAAATAACAGTTTCACTTTCAAAATTATTTCTACTAAGGTATTTTAGCCACTAAACGGGCATTGCGAAGTATCTCTTGTCAACCCATTATTGGCCCCCTGCTGGGCACGGGTCTTCTCTCAGAATGAGAGAGTTTTAGGCCATAGTCCACCGCGCTGGCCAAGTGCGAATTGGTGGACTCAGCCTTAAACAATATTTGTCAAGTTTATTATGTTTTTACTGGAAAAATAGTGAAGATACGGTTACAAAGTTTCCCATTTACTCCCAGAATGCATTTGGTACCAAAATCACGACAAAGTTACGATGTAGATGTGGATGTAGCGAATGCATTGAGATTAAATTTTTAGCAGTAACACCCACTTCCAACACTTATTTTATGTTTTTCGATAAAATGTATTCAAGATCTAAAACTACGATATAATAAACCGCAAAATATATCTTGGCTAATTTGTTAGTGCAAATATATTTAAATTTAAAGGCGTATTGTAAAGAACAAACAATAAAAATAATTTAGTAGATATCTGTGTTCAAATATGAAGCAGACATAACGAAGTCGAATTAAAAATTCTGAAACATTTACAAAACACAAAGGTATCTAAGTCAAGGAGATATGTTTTGTCAGATTATACTTCTCACAATAATTTAAAATTAGACTATTTATTATTGTATGTACTTCAATTAGCTGGATACTTCAGACAATGCATGCAATAAAAATATCGTTACACAAGTCTACATATTTTATGTGTTTTATTTTGCAACATCTTGTATTTACTATTTGCAACCGCAAAACTAACTACAATCCAACTATTTACAAAGCAAATAAATCTAAAACAGAAATCACCTGACTGACAAAGGATCGTAAAGCCAAAAGTAAATATTTTACTCACCTATAGTGGATATGTAAATATCATAGTATCTCTCGTCGCAGTATCTGTGCACTATACAAGTTTTCCCTACATTAGAATCGCCTAAAACTAGCAATTTATACGTAGCGGAAAAGTCTAAAGCCATATTTTTTGTTTACTTTGTTGTGGGAACGCGGGTGGGAGCTCAAAACATCGGTGAAACTGTCAAAGTAAGAAAAATCAATGAGGGTCACGGCGCATGTGCGGGTTTACCCTTCTCGCAACAAGTAACTATAATAAGATAACGTCCGCCGAGACTTGGGTTTTCGTACTAATAACAACGAAAATACTTTTGTGTTGCAGAATCAATTTTTTGTAAGGTTAAAGATAGAAATCTTTGTGAGCATTTTTTGCTTAAATTCGCTCGTACAATTTGAAAGAACTAACAATGAACTTTATATCTAAATACAATTGCGTTAAGGCTTAAAATTACATATGTATTAGGAAGAGTCAAAATGTAAATTTTATTTGTAGCCGGAAGTTAATTACTGTTAGTCTTACATTTTCGCCTATTTATAATACTTTACATTGTATTTACCAAACTTTTATCTACTCTATACATACTAGTAGCAGAACTTAGAATGGTCCTAATTTTCATTTTAAAAATGCTTGCCCTCATAATTACTCTAAAAATTGTAACATCCAAATTAAAAAAAATAAGCAACCTCTGTATAGTAGGTATACAAAAATATGGAATCAACAAATTACTTCAAATTTCTGACAAATAAAGAAAATTAATGGATGACATATTTACACTGTATTGAATTGAGTCATATTCCTGGGTTTGTATTCTAGTTCTTTCTTCGCCTATGTTAATTCTCTTTACATATGTGCATGGTCAAATTAATTGCATAGCTCCCTGAAGCTAGACCTGCTAATATGGTTAGAACCGTTATATGGTGTACCTGGTTAAGCCGATTAGAATGTAATCTTCCACATATTGTGGTGAGTTAACAGAGATAAGGAAAAATGTAAACTTCTGAGAACCAAATATTAAGGCGTTAAGATCATTGATTTAATATTTTGGACTTATCCAAATCATTTGGAAGCACTAGGGTTTTTTGTTATGTTAGACATTAATTGACAAATAAGCAACGGTTAACAATTAAAAGCCATTTTTTTATTCTAATTGTACACATAGTCAATATGGTTGAATGATAAAATAAGATTCTATTTAGTCACTTTGGTAAATAATTCTAAATTTTACTTGCACGAGTTCTTCGTGAAGTTTTAGAATATAGGTACTTCTAGACCATAAATCATTTATTTGGTCAGCATTATTGAACTGTTCAGTGACTTGATAAGATTATGGATTGTTGGCCCTATAGCATAGGCTTATGCATCTAATAAAATTTTTTTAGTCGTCGGACGCGTGAAATACATTTTTTACCACGAAATCTGTAAAAAAATAAACTTTACATGTATGTGGGTGCTATTTTATATCTCTTACAAGTGTGTACCGATAACGATTGCTTTGCATTACATTGCAGGGGTTTATTCGTATTTCGTACTTTTCTTGAACTTAAATCTTGTGGCATATCTAAAGGATTCATCTCGGTGAGGCCTGTACTATGTAAATCCGTATCTGTGTATTAATGCGGCTTGAACCGGAGATCGGTTATCGTTTCTTTGTTCTGTTGTGTTTTTGTCCCATTTTCAAGATATTTTACGCAGAAGTTCAAGGTTACGGATCTCTTTCAGAATGCGATCTTTATGCAAGTGTGATAGGTAGACATTAAATATCTTTATAGAACAAAAAATATATAAACTCATGATACCTACTTACATATTTAGGTTGGTATTTAGTAGATAAGTGTGACAAAATATAGCCAATAGGATTTTTAATTTCAGAGATTCTAAAGTTATAAAAGTTCTAAGTATTGACAAATTTTAAAATTGAAAATTATAAAAAGAGGAGGACGTTTCTACTTTCAACTGGTTTCGGATATTGTATTCTTATCCACGTAGGAAAGCCTTTTCCTCAGATAAATTTCTTAATAAGGTTTTCCCTCAGCAAGATAAGCCTCTCCCAAACGAATCCTTGACCCGCCACTAAGCAGAAATGATTGCCTAATATCTGTCTGTTAGTCGATTTTTCGCACAAAATAACATGAAACTGCATCAGTTTATAAATTTCAGCTGTTACGATACACATAAACATTTTCTTAATATATTAGATAATTAAACGTTTATTAATTTGAATATGACAAAATAATAATAGGTAATATATTAGACCTTTGTTTTTGTGCAGGATAGTTACAATGTTTTTGCCATATTTCACTTTATTCAAGGTAACACAAATCACATTGCTTGAACTTGCTTTCTACATTTTGTAGTTAATCTGTATATACTTTTTGATACGAACACAATCAGAAACATTTTGATTGCTATTTGATTATTTACGAATCATTTATTTGTGTATTCATTTTAGTTTGTTTGTTGTTTTAAGGTGGTAGAACCAATGTAGTTCGACCGGGGAAGTACCACCGCCACACCTATTTCTAGCTTGAAGCATTTCTTGTGGTTTGATGGAAGGGTGTGGTTGCCGGCACAATTTTACATGATATTATAGTCCTTGAGAGTCGCAACGCATCCGTGATTGACTTCAGATGGAACCCATGTTCTATATGAAGTTGATTACAGATGTCCATGGGCGGTAGTCAACACTTACCATCAGGTTGACTGAATGTTTGTTAGCTACTTCAGTCAGATAAAAAAAAATGTTGTACCTATATCATTGTTTTATTGTCACATTTAATGCATTACGAATATTTTGTTATCTATGGATATATGTTTGAATTTTATGTGATGCTAAATACTTCAAGAGCATGCATATTCGTCTCTGTTAGCTATAAACTTTATTGATATTTTTGCATCTCTTTTTCAAAATCACGTGCGAAAATGAAACTTCTGCAACGTTTATTGTGGTCTGGGAGAACAACAAACAAAAATAAACACGATAAGAATGTGGGCACGCACCACACTTTATAACCTACAGTAGTCGCATACATTACGCAGACGGAAACAACTTCATTTGTCAAAGAACCGCAAGTCAGTGCCGGCGGCTTAGCGTGATGTATTGTAAATAGCTGCAATTTTGACATTCACGTTCCGTTTGCCATTCAAGACGGTCGCTTACTGCTTCTGTTTTCCTATAATTTGCGGCTGATGACGAATGTTCCGTTGTTTGGATTCTAGTTGGGTGCATTGAGATAGATTTACTTGCTGCGTTTATTTACGCGTTCCATTAGTTATAAATTAGATATGCATGTGTAACTGAGTTTAATACATTATTTAGAGCTCTTAATTATATTTCCAGCAATTGCAGGCAGTCTGCCAAGTTAAGCAATATGAAACGTAGTAGTTTGTATGTTTGAGCTAGTGGCTTTTCGTTAGCTCCTACGATGTTTAATGGAAAAGTTCTGCACTCAGTTTCATTTCTGTCATCAGATCCTGTCAAAACATTTAACTCAAGCATATTCTTTTGTGCGTTTGCTTCAGCTGTCATTGTTTACTATCTTTATTAGTTATATCATATCTTAGCGGTGTGAAGTAGGCACGTTGTTCTACTTCGATACATCGCTAAGGCTTTAATCTTGACTATTTGAAAACAGTAGAACTGTGTGTAGTTTTAATCCGATGGTACCACCGCCAAAGCTATTTCTCATCATAGAAGTAGTGTAAAGTGCTGGTGTATTATTGTTTTGGTGTGCTCAAGGAAAACTCATTTGATGCGGTCCATCACTGTTCTTTTTTTTATTCGTTTGCAGTAGCAAAGGAGCACCCAGTCCACCTGATGGTAATTGGTCACTGCCGCCCATGGACATTTGTAATCAACTTCAGACAGAACATGGGTTCCATCTGAAGTAGCACAGATGCGTTGCTACTCCCGAGGACTATGATGGTCGCCTCATGTGAAAGTGTGCCGGCAACCACACCCTTCTATCGAAACGCAAGAAATGCTTCACGCTAGAAATAGGCGTGGCGGTGGTACTTCCCCGGTCGAACTACCCTGGTTTTACCACCTTGAGTTCAGTTTAAGAATAGCAAAGCATGTGTCTACCTTTGATAGAATTCTGATGGGGTTGATAGCAGACATCATGATGACATTTCCTATCAGGTGGACTGCACATTCATTTGCCACTTCTATAGTATTAAAAATCTTAGTATATACATGGTGTTACATGTTTGTTACTTAATTCAATTTTGTTTGTCAAATTTGTCTATAAATTAAAAATGTAATAGCTACAACATGTTTATTACCAACAACAGGTCTTTCACAAATTGTTATTACATTAGATTTTATGGAGAGATAATATTTTCTAGTTAGATAAATTATTCAGACGTTTGATTAATGTTTTCGTGTATAATATACAAGTATTAGGATTATATTTTTGATTTATATTCAAATATGTAATGTCAATGCATTATAGTGTCTTCAAACCATTTCTCATTTGATAATAAATTAGATTTCGTAAATTAATTACGTACTACGAAACATTTGAAAAATTAGTTAATATAGTTTCATTTTTGCAACTATCGAATTTCGTATTAAGTTCTGAGTCAGGCGTTATGCATACGAAAATAATTTATGTATTACCTACCACACCGTTCATTGGATCTTCTTAAAACATTAGGAAGTTTTTGAATTGTATAAACTCCTACGAAGTTTTACGGTATACGTAGGTTTAAAGAATATTATTTTTTACCCACATCTATAATCTAATTTAAGAATAAGTTATACTACGACCAACCTTTGCTTGAGAAATAGTAAGAGATGGTAAGAATGTGGATATTCTTTGCAAAGTTTGAGAAGGAATTAGCTGTAAGGGTAAGATACAAAAATCAAAACAAAAGATAGTAAATACATCTATTTCCCTCCCTGTAGTCCTGAGACTAGAATAGGGCTACGGTTTCCCCTGCCTGTCGTACGAGGCGACTAAAAGGAGCTTTCCGGGTTGTGGGCGGCTAAAGTGGGAGCTCGAGCCGTCCAGCTAAGCGACTCCGGGAAGGACGGTGGCATGTGTGGTCGCATGCCACCGTAAATAACAGAAGGTGCATTGAGCGTATTCGCTCACCAGGGAAGAGCCTGAAATAGGCATCGCGTTTGGAGGATTCCGGTTGTGTTCCGTTGGAGATCCCGGAGTCCCCCGTCGGCGTCGGGTACCTTTTGAAGGTACCCCTCGTAAAAAAATGGTAGGACTGACTGATAACCGCGTAAGTCGAATTCGCATAAGTCGGGGTACAAGAAATACGTGACACAAAATGTAGCTGTCATACAAGTACATAGTCTTACTATTCCACACTCTTATTGATAGGATAGTAAGGCTATGTAATCCATAATATTGTGTAACGCAGGTGGTACTCAATAAAAGACAAATTGAAAAGATTTGAAAACTGCGTAACTCCGAGTTCGCGTAAGTCAGGGTAGCGTAAGTCAAGGTATTACTGTATGCTTCTTTGATTTTACTGCCTATGTATTAAAAATGGTGCGCCTTTCTCGAGACATATATTTGTGTCAGAATATCGTCTGCCCAGAGCCACTAGTTCATATAATTTTTTGCAACTGTCGTATTTCGCATTAATTTCTGCAGCAATCATTATTATGTTATAACTTTCAATTTCAAACCGCTTTAGTGGTTGCTAGCGGGCATAGATCGCTAAAATCCAACATAGATAAATTATTTCCCCTCACGTAAATCCAATTACAAGGGTATCTATCTGATGCTTATTAATAGCTATTTTCAAGAGTGCAATTACGTCTTGAGATGATGACCCGTGATAGTCCTAGCTCATCGGGAATATTAATCAACGAAGAGCCGATGTTTCGGAAAATTACCACGTTAATTTATCATAATCTGAGAATTCTAAGATCAAAGATGGCACTTAGCGATTTGCCTGTCGACCGTCACACCTATTTCAGCTTCATAATCTTAGAGATAATGCTGCTCTGTTCTGGTTTGAAGTGCGTTTTAAAGGTGGTAAATTATTTTGTGGTTCGTACCAGAGATTTTAAAGGCACGTAATCTGGCAGCTATTTCTGCTTAATAAAAGCCCGACCCGCGTGGCGGAGCGGTTACCACACCGGTCTGACGCGCAATGGGTTCCGGGTTCGATTCCCGGCCAGACAGGTATCTGAATGATGAGTTTAGATTCATGTTCTGGGTCTGGGTGTTTGTGTATTCGTCTTGTGTGTGTCCTTGGTACCCACGACACAGGAGAAAAATCCTAGTGTGGGGCTATGAGTGTAGAAAGCGTGATATTTTTTTTTTTTTAAAGCAGTCTCAAGCGCTGTTGAACAGTGATAGTCTAATGGACACAATTCTCCCTTTCAATCGGGCCGTCCGAGGTTCAATTAGCAGGCACCCCGGATCTTTGTTTTTTAAATGATGTACGTATAAGAAATTAATCATAACTGTTGTACGGTGGAACTACATACCTATATGCCTGATAGTTTTTTTAAATATGAATTTCTCTAATATGTGAGAAGTTTACGAATTTCCAGTCAGTCAGCACTGCATACTGCATGAAGTTCTCTGCAATAATAGCAATGGGTGACAATAAACGCAGTAGCGACTAGATGTTTTTCTCCCGAGCGTTCCATGTCAGTTTTCAGGGGTATCGCATCTGTAGCTGGGCAATTGATGTGAAGTGAACCTTCATTTTTTCTTCGAAACTTACCGTAAGCTAATTGTAAGAACGTTATTGACATTATCAAATTGTTACTGTCCCTAAGCTTAGAGCGGAATAGTACCTACATTTTTATTATTATTTTTAGTCAAATGATTTATGTGTGTGAAATAAAAATATAGTACATTCAGATTCGTATAGTAAATAAAACTCTTTATAAGTGTTTATTCTCTCCGAACTTGTCAGACCAAGTGTTATATATGTAAGTGGTTGAGTTTGATTGAGTGAACTAAAACGGAGCTTACACGGAAATCATGTTTATAGTATCGACGCAACGTAATCGAAATAAGTGTTTCATTCATAAATAAAATATATTTACCAACTATCCATCCATCCATACATACATATAATACAAGTGAAATGCGTGTCTGTACTCATGTTTGAAAATAGTTAAGAAATGATAATAATATACTTTATAAATTTTCTCTGTCTGTTAGTGTGTTTGAAATCATAACATACAAAAAAATGTGTGCGTGTACTAGCGTACACCCGTAAGAAGTGAAACTTCTTTATGACGTTATTTTTCAAAAAATAATTTACTATATGCAACTTTACAGAAATTGGTTAAATAAAGTTAAATTAGATAAAGTTTAATAAAGGGCTTTTATTAAACTTTATCTAATAATCTAATCTATAATAATCTATCTAATATCACGCGTGGTAGGGATAACGTAACGTAACGTAACGGATAATGGCGCGTAACAGAAAAAGATGGCGCGTAACGAAAAAATGTTACACTAAATTTTTTTCCAACCCCGATAAAGAAGTTTCACTTCAAAAATACTTAAATGAAAGAGTTGAATGAATCTGTATTTTGGGTCTTGAGATAAAATTTAATGTCTATTTCATTAATATCCTTCACCATCAAAAGAGTTATGCCATATTTAATAAAACGGGCAAAACAGTGGGACACAATCTAATCTAACATCACGCTTGCGTAAAATTATCAAACGATACGTCATCGCTGACAGAAAGTGCTCAAACAGTTGCTCAAATTCATCGGATATGTATCATAAAGAGTGACTGGACACATTGGTCACTGATATCGTCATCCCGCTAATATCTATTAGACTATCACTTTCGGTCGCCGAGTGCTCTATTGTCTGCGATATGATCTTTTTTCATGAGCCCGCAGATCCGGCTGTTATCTCCGTTACCTAATAGTGACGCACTTGTGGGAACACTAAGCAATTTCTTTTAAAGCCAACAGAGTTGCCATGCCAATCGTGGGCGACTATTAATGATAATTTGTTTCAGTCTCAACGGAGCTCGTTAATCACAGGCTCAGGCATGCAGGTGAAATATCCGTGCGAATGTATCCAACTATTTATAACTGAGCGAAATCAAAAAGTGAAAAGTGTTGATGAACAGTAGCTGGCTTATCGTACTGATAAATGAGATGTTTTGCGTTTCCGGTTTTATTAATAAAACTCGAGGTTATTAATAAAGATTTCACGATATCGATTCTAGCTTTTTAAGTTTTAAAGGTAAATCCAATGATCGATCGACTCTCGAAGCACTATTTCTGCTTAAAATATCAGTGTTAAAGTTTGTTTTCTAGTTTGGTGTGTAGTTGGTACTATAAAGGAAAGTATGCTTTAACAGATTAATTGATAAACTATGCGTATTACAGTTTGTCATTTAATCGTTAAAACCATTAAAGATCAAACTTTACCGTAAAGCGTATTATAAGATTTCTAATGACATAGAAGACACAACGGCTTGGAATTGAGCAAAAATATTTAAATTTACACTTAGTTAAATAAGCCTTATATTTAGTCGAATTTACCTGCTGCAATTAGCTTTTATTGTAATGTAAAAAAAACAAGATAGTTTTAGAATATAAATCGTAGCTAATAGTTTTTTTAATAAAAAAGACAAACCCGCGAAGTTTCTAGCCGGATCTTCTCAGTCGAAGTTTTGTTTCGATCCGGTGATAGTGTAAAAAAAATAATGAAACTGACAATTTGTTAGTGTGCAAATATCATTATACAAAATAAAGACATTTCATTTCATGCTCGGCGTTCAATCTTTGTGTTCATCGGGAGCGACGTATTTGTAGCAGAGTAGAACTCCCCCACTATTTGTGGTTACTTTAAGGCAGACGGGCCACCGTGGTCACCGTCGCCTATGGACATTTGCAACACCAGAGGAGTCACCGATGCATCGCCGGCATTGAAGGAGAGCTCTTTCCCCACCTTTCTTGAAGAGCCCCATGTCATAGCGTTTACGCTACGTTAATAAAAATACAAAGCGATGGAGATTGTTTGAGTGGAGGCCGAGGCGTGAGGTCACACCAGGTTCGAACGCGACGGGTTCCGGGAATGTGTGACAAGCGTATGTATTGTTCGCGAATTGCTGCGTGCAAGGTCCCATGTAAATGTCAATTTTGTAGGCGCCGGCGCCTGCCAGTCGTTTACATTACTTATTCCAGCTCCTACGGGTCTACGTTCGAAATCTGCGTTTCTGAATACAATGCAGCATTGTAAGTGGAAATTGAGAATTGTTCTATTAAGACTACAATTTAACTGGGCATAAATTAGTAAAGTGAACCAGCATTTCCTTGATCAAGTGCAAAAGACTTATTTCGGCGTCACTGGAACACATGCAACTAATTACTTTATTACTTTAGTAATTTCTTTCTCCAAGATTTATTTATAACCCAATAGTACTACCATTTTATCAGGTTTTATCTAAAAATAAGTTAATATGGTTATTGCCCATTTCGAGGATTAACCATCTTCATGATCAAATGAAATATGATCTGCAATTTTTGATGCAGATACAAAGTCTAATCTACTGGCAATCATTAAAGAAATTATTACTACAATTAATTATACTTTTCGAAATCTAAAAAGTAAAGTATAAACTATAAAAAAGAACTTATACAAACAACTTTACTTTCAAGTCGTCATTTTTGGATTTTTATAAAGTAGGCGCCATGTCGAAAGACAAGAACCGTGTGTAACTATCAAGGCTTCCTTGATTTAATTTTAAATATTTTTCATACTTCCTATTGTGTCTTCGTATAAATATGACATCTCTTTTAATTATAAAACTGACAGATATTGCAACTTATATCAATAATAAGTTCATTTAAATAAAGCTGCTTGAATTTAAAATGAAACGTTTTTGAACGGTTAATGTAAAATAAGTGACCTAAGTATTTTTTTATACTATTAAAAGAGCAAAGGAGCTTTAAGTCCACCTAATGGTAAGTGATCACTCGTGCCAATGTAAGCAACTTCTAACAAAGGTTCTATCTGGAGTCAATTACGGATGGGTTGCTACTCCTGAGGGCTGCGATGGTCGCCTCATATGAACATAAGCCGGCAATCACACCCTTCCATTCAAACCTAAGAAATACTTCGCTTTAGGAATAGGTGTGGCGGTGGCAGCTACCCAGCAGCGGTCGAACAACACTGGTTTTACCACGTGGCGAAATCTAACAATACTCATCCTATTGACAAAAAATTATCAAAAAGATTCAATAGCACGTTGCCACCGAAACACGAAAAGTATACACGCTCGATATAGGTGCAGCGGTGGTACTCTGGTACTACCCCGGTCGAACTGTTTTCTACCACGTTTTGATACAACCACTACCGATTAACGCTTGAACTAAGCAATGCTTGAAATTTATTAGTAGTTATTGATTTGACAGACAAAAATAACAATGCTTTATTAAATAGCAATTTTTATTTAAATAAAGCCCGATTTAGAACATTGATTTGTTACCGTGTATCAGTAAGTAAATTGCGAGTGTTTATCATTATTATCCAAATGAAATATCTTTATTTTTCATAGGCCTATAGGGTGTACTTACAAATTGTAAGTTAGGTACAATTGTTTTTCCTACTACCACGGCCACTAATCGGAACACGACCTCAACTAAGAAGATCCGGCAAGAAACTCATCAGGTTGGTCTTTTTTGTTATTTTATATCTCATTTTTTTATTATATTTACAATCACATTTTTACATGTAAATAAAAGTTAGCTCTAGGATCAAATTATAAAAAAGAAGTTTCTAATTATCGAAAGCAATCCAAACCTTGAACCCAATCAGTAATGGCACAGTAACTAAGCGATAGATTCGAATAATTAAAGATTATTAGAATCTAATAAATCATACGTACGGAATATAAAATCCTATGATGAGTTTTCATATTTCATAGATGCCGTCCACTTAGTGCAATACGCTAACCAAACATTAAACCGAGATTTAAGATTTTACGTGAAACAACTTTGAATTATCGCACTGACAATTTATGACAGGCAACTCTCTAGTCCTACTAAACTACGGTCGAATGATTAAGCGCTATGCTTCTATCTCAGGCCAGCGTCAAATTAAACAAATCTCTTGAAAATTGACACTGAATACACGCAGAAATTCCATTAAGCTATCCAGTCACCATCAGGCGTATGCCGTGACATCAGAATGTGATAATATTCAATAGAGCGAATTATAACTGCCATAGGTCTCGAGGGAACATGAAACCATAATGATGGGGCGTTTTTCGCTATGCCACTTTGACCTAGCGTTAAATCACCACGGCTCACCGTTTAGTTATAGATTGGATAATAAATTGCGTTTCACTTAACATTAGACGAACCCAACGAAGCGTTCATAGCTTTTATTACGGAGAATTTATGGCTTCGAGTGGAGCAGTCAACAACAGTAAACATAAATCGCGGACAAAAATCGACGAAGACAAAACAAGCGCTAGGATAATAAAAGTAGTTGTCTAAGATTTTTTCTATTTCGAAGCTTCAATTCTAAACTTCTATATAAAAGTTCCTAGTGTTCGTTAATTAGATAAATGGCTATGAAATGGCTGTATGTGTAGCTATTGGAATGATACGATCTTAAATAAATCTAAAATAAAATTAGTATCTAGAAGTAATGCGATAATAATGCTTGTATTGTTTAAATGTCCGTATTCAACGAGAAAAAGGATTATATACATATTTTCTGTAACAAAAACTAAGATTGGCAGTTTAAAAACTCTTTGTGGTTTGTTTCCGTAGGCACTACAGGTTGTGTTTGGATTAGCAGGATGTGGTAAGGAAGCCATTCTAACTTAGTACTTCACGTTAGCTACGCATTTGTGGCCAATTTTAGGTAAGACTATATCTTATCTGGGAATAAAATGCCAATTGGCAACACTAACTACTCATCAGGTCGATTGTAATCTCGTTTGCTACTTCACTAAAAATTAAAAGTAAAAACCTATGTTTTCAAAATCACAGAGGTATTTTTTTTATATATAAACTATATAGACAATCAGTTAAGTGGCCTTCGTTCAGGTTGCTTTGAAATACAGCCTTGAATGCTCATGTTTCCTAAGGGTTCAATGCAAGCTAAGTCGTTTACGGTCGAACTTTTTTGTTTCGACAAATTTTACAGCCTCAAACTTGCTTGAAAAATCTTTCGTTAGAAAATTTACAACTCATTCGCCTGTCCCTTTCAAGACTTAATGATGTGTTATTTTGCCGTCCATTCTTAGCGTGGCAGTAAAGATTTTTATAGGTACTGTGACTTTTTCAAATATTCTTACGCCTTAGTAAAACATGAGAGAAATATTGAGTCTAAGTCATTGACACTGGATTCTATGTGTTTACAAACTGAAGCTATGTGTACTAAGAGAAGCTATGTGTAGTCTCTAGATTTGCAATAATTGCTTTTATTTGTCTTAATATAGATATATATTATTTAATTTTGGATTCTCTCATGTATTCGTCTGCCTGTTTGTTAATCTTGATAACTGATTTCAAAACCACATATGCGGGAACGTAAAAATACTAATAAGGACTAATATACATTACTCTTTATGCAGAAAGAGAGGGTAAAGTAAAATATACAGCTTCATATTGATGAATAAACATCCAAAGGTGAAAGAATTTTGATATTGTTGCGATAAACGAAATATAACCAGTGTTGGTTAATTTTGAACACTTAAGAGGTCATTACACAACTATTTCCTAAGTTAAACACAATATTAGCTGTCCGTGATGTAATAAAACAAATAAGTCTGTTGAAGCCTGATTAATGACTATAAATCTCGACGATTCGCAATATGGAGACAAATGATTGTCGCAATTCCTAACGTAACATCATTAATTAGTAGATGCACGATCTATTCTACTTTCGAGGTGTCTTCCCACTATTTATCGATCATCAGTAGATGGTTATCTTGTTCGATAATCAATTAGGCATCAGTACAATGGGAAACGCCGAATCGATTCAATTAGATTCACCGCTGAATTAATAGACAGTTTTTGCTGGTATTTCAAGTCGTTACATACGGATATTCTGGCTATCATTGCATAACGTACTGACTATGATAAAGAAATTCATGACAATCTTTCACACACTGTATAACGAGTACATTACTATTTTCAACAAAATATACATCAATTAATATGAACTTAACCGAACTTGAAACTTCGCGACAGTCTCGGCACAATACTTAAATATTTTAAGCCATTCAACGAAATTCATAATTTCTGTCATTTCTTACTTATTCAGTTTGTAACGTGAGACTGCGTAAACCTAAAAAATGCTATTTGTACAAATTATGACTGAATACGACTTTAAAAGCTTCCGTTCTGGTAAAATAATGTGTGTTGTTTTATTTGGGAGAAAGAAATAAACTGGAATAAATAAAACCAGGAGACGAGATACAAAACGATGTAATCATCGTTTAGGGTTTTAGGATTGGTTGAATGAAATCATAAACGGTAGAATGTATCCATGAGCTGCCGTGGCCATTAATGGAATCTGCATGTTTGTCGGTTGTCTGTCAAATTCATGATTTTAAGTGTTTAATTTTAGTAAAATAAAAAGTCAATAAATCGATAAATAAAAGTGTTCCGGCTATCACTACCTGTTTGCTCACAAATTTCGCAAAGTGTGTCGCGGGTCTCAGCAGTTATGTCATCAAACGCCATCTTTGCGACTCCGTTTCGCAGATCCGCTACGCAAATATCACAAACAGTACTAAAAAACCGTCAATTTCACTCTTGAGATAACATTACAAGTATGAGGTAAAATACTTTATCTCCCGGATTTATTATTGTGAAAATGAAGTAGCCAAGAGGCATACGTCCAAGTGGCGACTGCCGCGTTTTGACATCTTAATCAAGCCCATATATGACATTCTTTAGCATTTTTTATCTGACTGAAGTAGTAAACGAGCATGTAGTCCACCTGATGCTAAGTGGTCACTGCCGCCCATGGACATTTGTAATCAACTACATACAGAACATGGGTTCCATCTGATGTCAATCACAGATGCGTTGCCACTCCCGGGGACTATGATGGTCGCCTCATATAAAAGTGTGCCTGCGACCACACCCTTCCTTTAAATGCTTTACGCTAGTAATAGGTGTGGCGGTGGTACTTTCCCGGACGAACTTCACTGGTTCTACCACCTGCAAAAATATATAAATAAGTTCTACATCTTCTTAAAAATAAATAAATAAATAGATAAATTCTTTAAATGTATGATGCGGGAATATGCTCCAGAATCATATAATAGTACTTAAACATACTGTATCTTAAAGATTTGCACTGTTACTGTTACTAAGAGCACGTTTTGAATATTTAACGAAGCATCTCCTCGGACCTACGAATAAAGATGAGGTCCAGTCGGGAGTTGGTCGCAATTTAAATTTTACATAAAACGTAATTCCATTGCAAATGTTAAAACATTTATAGGATCTGACTGTAGATAAGGAGTACCTATTCTGTTCAATAATATTGCAGTAAAATTATCGATATCTTTCTAACAAGTTAAATATACTCGTAAACATCAAATAGTGGTTATTCGTCATAATGATTTCCCATATCAAGTACTTAAAATTTATGGTCCATTAGATCTTTGAAGTGACGAAGAAGGCATGTGTGATGGTGGTTGATAATATTGCACAGGAAGACGCTCCTACTTGTCTCCTGGAGTTTGTCCCTTAGTAGCCACTATTATAGAAATACATCGTGGATTATCAGTTACTGTATACATGTCAGTTACAAGAGAAATCTTAGTGTAGGGTTCTCGATGTAGAAATTGTCCGTTTGTACATTCAATCGTAGGATTGACTGTAAGCTTTATTATAGTTACTTCTTATCTTATTCTCATAGTTCTCATTTTTGATAAGATTATAGGGTTTTCATATCTAAGATTTTCTCAACACAAGCTTTGCCAGAGAAAAAGATGTAATAAATTTAATATCGGAAAATATTAAGCCATGTCTAATCGTTAAGACGTTATAACGAACAATTAATTTGTAAGCAATAATAAAATTCTATGTTAACTCGATCAGTATTATTTGTAGTATTTTTTTCATGATTTAATGGATAAGCAAATATGTTTGCGGCCTCTTTAGGCATGAAATAGAAATCCTATTCATTTTAATAATAACCAAGAAACGGGACACAACTGAAACATAATGAAGAACGCCTGAGTCACTATTCTTAATGTAATTTCAATTCAATTCCAGTTCTAATGAGCGGTCATTCACGGAATGTTAAGTATGTAGAATTCTAGATAATTTTATCTTAAATTCAAATAAGTGTTTGCGGAACAAATATTTACCAGTGTGTGGTATTCAGGTCGTTCTAAAAGGAATTTTGTATAATCCTAATGACAGTCATGACATAACGTTTTGCTACGATCAAGTAACTGGGTCAAATCTCATATATGATTTCGTGTTGCGCTTAATTTATTAGGTGAATATATCGCTTCCTTCAAGGTGTCACAGAGGATTGCGAAGTATGTGGCACATATAAATATAGCATTTTTTTTAAACAATAAATATCTACTAATAACTATTCATAATGTGTATCATCGCTGCGTTATTCAGCAGCAAATACTCCTTACTGAATTGTTCAGACAGCTTGTTGCCTAGCTCCCGCTAAACGTAGGTTGGCTGATTACTACTGCAGCAAATCGTTGATACCACAAAATAAAAAATGTCCCCATAAAAACGGTACACGTTGCTGTGTTTAAGATTTATTTGACAAATAATTAAGAGAGTGTTTGTTTTGTATTCGATGTCTAATAAGTAACTTTGTCTGCGCGAACACATAATAAAAGGTCATAATTATGACCATGATATTTAAAATCACTTACCAAAAGCAAGCTTAAAAATATTTCGTGTTCATTTATGAAAGGTATTTAAGGCCTTTCAAATACTTCATTAGGCCATTTTGACGAAATGACAGCTTCGTGATTGAGATCTAATTATGTACCTACGGCGAAGGAGGTAATTTTATAAGTACTTATTGTTTTTGGTGAGCAATAGAAATTAATTTTTCAAGTGGTAACTGGTGCTATATTTCGTCAAAATATTAGCGTCCCACTGCTATAAATGGTTATCCTTTTTAACTGACTTCCAAAAAGGAGAAGGTTCTCAATTCGACTGTATTTTTTTAGGAGTCGCCATTTTTACACCATAGGTTGCAAATATAGACTTCTGTTGCTTTTTAAAACCCCTCAAGCGATTAAGCAGTTTTCCTTGCGAAGTTTTCGTCATATTCAAAAATTAGTTATTTGTATTGCGAGCATAAATTTGAAAAATTGATGTGCATGGGATTTGAATCCCGCAAATTTTAAACCACGCGGCTTACACTTCTTAATATAATGTATATATGAACAGTATACGGAGAAATAATATCCGTATACTGTTCATACATACTTATTCCGTAACAATGCCATAAAAATTTGCAACACCCCCGTGTTATTTTGCAATTTAGTGCTTGTTAAGCTGCCGAAATTTTAGTACTTGTTATGCTCTCGACATTCTTAAACTTAAAAATAAAACTCCATCTAGAGACATCGCCTTTTTAGTCCATAACTCAATTCTGTCTCATTTATCTGCTCTGATATTTATGTTACAACCAAAAATAGAAATATTAAGGCTATTAAAAATCTTGCTAAGCAACAAAACTCTGGACGTGGGCTGGGTATACGACAGCGCTAAAAGAAATTCTCTGTAGGCGTTATTCCGTATAAGTAACCGCTAAACAAGTTATTCAATTGCAGAATTATTTACAATGGAATTATGGTGTTTGTGCGATGTGAAATACTCCTCTAATACAGAAATAATATAATTTAAGATACAACGGCTCGCTGATATTATGCTAATACGACATTCAAGCGCGTCGTCGGGTTTATTCTGTAAGGGCGCCAGCAGACATGCCACTTTTAGAATCGACGATTGACGACTGGGCTTTCTAAAAGCTGGATGCAACAATCAAACGCAGTATAGACGCATACCGTCTGTCGCAGCTATTTTTTCACAATCTTTCTAATAAGCTAAATATATCCGTAAACATAAAATAGTGGTATTCGCCATAATGATTTCCCATATCAAGTAAACGCTGTGGTTAATTTGTCCATTAGATCTTTGAAGTCCAATTTCATGCGTGATGGTGGTTGCAAAGTTTTTCAACACATCAACTGAATACAGAAACGCGTTGCGGGGTTAATTAAATCGCTAAAATGCAAATATTAACAATGTAGATATTGTAAAAAATGCGATGTAGTATGAAATCGCAAAAACGCAATTGAAGATGCTAAAAGTAGTTAAGTCTGGTAGGGCCGTAAAAAATTGCAGTGATGATCGGTTGTCATAGAATATTGCGGTAGATAATAATATTATGTCGTAATCCAGAAGTGCATACTAGTATCCCTAAATAAATAATAGATGATTTGCTATTTAGCTTCTTACAAGGTTTAATAGATGAAAATGTAATTAATGTCTCTGTCTGTAATTTAGTTATGTTAAAATATCTGTTCTGTTATTCTTATTTACTCTTACTTGCCGAAATCAGTTTTTAAATGCTAATATCAATTACGAGACTACTTTCTAAATTGTAACTCGTTTTGAATTATCGATAAGGAAAAAATAACGAAATTAATTAAGCTACATGAAAATTCATATTAAATTGCATCGACGTTGGCCTGGGAATAAAGCAACCGGCGTCGTGCGCGGGCGCATACCTGTCTATGTAGGCGCCACCTGCCCACACCGAACAGAATCGCTCATGTTGCCTTTACATCATTATCATACTGTTTTGCTTTATGTCGACCTGCAGTTTTGTTACAAAGTTATTACCCATGTTGAATTAATGCAAATGAATTAACTGAACCACATTCCTGCCGTGTGATCTGTCATTTCTTAACAGTGTAGTGATGGATTATGATTATGAACTGTGTTTTATAAATTAATGTATTGAGTCTCAGCTACTGGTTTATTGATTTGTTTGATAGTATTTACAGCATAATTGCCAAACGCTGTCTTTCGGACAACCTGACTAGCCTGAGGCTGTTCCTGTTATATTATTGTATTACGAATTTATTTATTAGCAGTAACTACCTATACTGTATGGAGGTGGTCTTGATGATGAAGAAATTAAGATGATGATAGCCTACATAGATGACCCAATTCTATACGTTGATCATATAAACGATAAAAATTACGAAGTACTTGTATATAGGTAAAAGTATTTTTAGTGATAGGAAAAATAATCTAAATGAAATTGCAATAGCTTGAAGTGTAAAAAATTGTTTTGTTGTATGTATATTTTATCTCTAGTTAGTGGTTTCATCAGGTGTAAAAATTGTGTTTTAACAAATATTAAATAATATTCCAAAACCTTTTGCTAAATTCCTTCTTATCTGTTCCCAATTACTCATTTTGGAGTGTTTGTAAGTTAAACGGAAGTAAGAATCGCCAAATCGAAGGTTTTTGTATAATCGCGGCGTATTATCAACCAGAATCACAAGTAAAATAAAATTGCAAATCCTTACATTTCATAATGTATCGATCACAGTTATTTTAAGATGTAATTTAATCCGTTTCCTTCGAAAGAGAGGTGAAATTTTAAATGTTACACTCCAATGCTTGCTGGATATTGCGTTACGATCCTGTTCGTTGCCCGGTGTCGCAAAATTGGTTATGTTTCAAGTTACAATACCTTGCGTATCATTTATCCTTTTCATTTTACTTTCAAGTTGACATTACATTTTACCGGTGACAGTATTTTCATGTGAAACTCCACTGTTATCCGGAAATTTTGTCCTTATGTTAAGTATATTTCTTGCAGTAGGTAAGTGTTCCAAACTTAACCTATATGTATTGCATTTTGTGTTAATTGTAAAGTCGTTTAATTGTTGGTGGCTCGATTTTATTTTTACTATCGAATTTTAAAGATATTATTGTATATTCGTTTTCTATGTCAAATTTTTAAGTCCTAAACCTTTATAATGTAATGTAATTCGGGGCCCATTTTTATGATTAATATTGTTCCCATTTTCATTTATTGATGAGTAGCACAGTATAACGAATTTTAAAATGTGATAATGTTTTTACCCATCTGTATTTTAACCGAATTATCTACTTATAAGCGTCGTCGTTAATTTTATATAACCAATCAAATGTCCTGTAACACTGCTGATATTCTGAAGTACCACAAAAATATAATAATAAAGAAAAAATATAATAACACAGTAAGTCTTGTAAAAACTTACAAATTAAATTTAATAATCATAGGCGTCTAATCCTTATCAAATACAGAGCGGAATTTATGGAAGAGTATGCATGATAACAATATGTCATTGTTAAATTGAATTATTCTTCATAAACACTTCAAGAAAACGATCACACCAAATTCATTTCCTTATAGTTTAGTCTTATATAATACAAAACTTTACTATATAAGTCTAAAGGCTTGATTCCGAGTCAATTCTCAGAGCTATAAATAAGTTTTATGATAACTATAAAAACACTGTGAAAGCTTCCTTAGATATTTTCAATCAGTGGGCCACAAATAAGATTATATTCCGATAATATCATAATAGTGGTGATAGTTCATTCATACCGGTCGCCGGTGATTAGGTGCGTTTGCTGAACAATGCTTTATTGTGCAATTATACTATCGCTTGCATTTCATCTCGTATAAAAATCTCCGGGACCGACCCACACGATTCTTTCCTCAAAAATTTGTTACACTTCGATGTACATTGATATTTCTTTCCCGGGAAGTAATCTCCAATGCAACGAAAGGATGCAATGGAGAGTGGTCCAAAAGTGAAATATCTTGAGAGCGTTACGTCATTTAATCGTCATCGTGCTCATCGAAATAACGGAGTACTGTCAAGGTGCGCATTGCGTAAGAGCATCCGTTTGGTGTCATTGACATTACGGATGTAATGTGATTTGTGATTAAAGGGACTTGAGAGTTTTGCAGTGAGAGTGGGCTCGTTGAACTCCGAATTAATGTTTATGAAGTGGGCGCTATTGACTGATGGCGATAGTAACCGTCAATTGATTGCATTGATTTGCTCGCGGTGATTAAGAGTCTAAGTTGCATAAAAGAAATCTTAAATACAATTTGCTTTAAATAATTTGATTTGTAAAATGAATAGAATAAAAATGATTAATGTTATTATGATTGTTATGCAGAATTTATCATTCTGTAAGCTCATATATACAGTCGTAAGCCAAGAGTTGGTAGACGGTAAGACGAATAGTCATTGTACGGAGTCATTTTAGTCAGTAGAAACCGATTTTTTGGACATTTGGAACGCTTTTCAACACTTTGTAGTAAAATGTAATAGGGATGATAAAACTAAGTAATTGTGTAGAATAATACCCTGAAAATATATTGGGTACTTTCTAGCGTTAAACATTGCAAAAAGTCCACTTCCTGATTCAAGAAATTCATCTGCACGACAGAAGACAGAAGTCAAGAACAAATGATACAAAGTTCTATAACTACATAAGCTACGCTGTTGGGTACTTCAAATTGTACCCAAGCGTGTCACGGCCATCCTATCGTCATGCTTTGGTCAGCAAGCGTACGTAATTGCGTCAGCGTTAAGTAAACATAAACTAATTAGATCTCTCTTGGCGTGTTTGCAGAGAAAACAAGGGGTCAACGAAGCATGGAAAACAAAATAAACAATTGGTCATTGATCTTCAATAGCAGGAATCTCCGTAGCGGAAACAGAAACGTCACGATTTTGTTTTGTTTCTCAGCAGCGGTGTACATTCTTCCTAAGGTTGAGTCGCGTAGTTCATACTGCCTAAAGCCGGGTTAAAATTCGCCTTGCACCCGTTTTAGGAATTTAAGTCGGCGTAAATAATAAACAGTGTTTGTACCTTGACGACCAAAAAAAGATCATGCAATCTAAATAGCCTGTCGCGCTCTATACATATATGACGCCTGGGGACACAAATAGTTTTAAAAATATAAAATCATACCGTTTATATACTTTATGAAAAAATAATTTTACTGTTTTTCAAAACCGCCCTGGGCCATGGCTTTCTCCATCCTCCTCACGCTACTGTTTGGAGTAGATTAAGTATGCGTATCGATGATGCTGGGTACTTGATCATATCAGAATTATGTACTGTTTGCATTTTTTACGAGGTACCATAAAATCCTTATTGCAGCACAAAGTTGACAATAAACGACGATCTTTATGATTTTTTTAAGGTAGTATTTTTTATATGACATTGAAGTAGAAAACGAGTATCCAATCAGGTAGTAACTGGCCATTGTCGCCCATGAACACATATACACAATTTAATATAAATAAGGGTTCCAACAGAAGTCAATCAGCGATGCGTTTTGTAGAAACCTGAGGACTCAAATTAAAGCGAGCCGGGAATCTCACCCTTCCATCGAAACATTAGAACTTCTGCACGCTAGAAATATATTATATTGTAATATATTATTCAATGATTTATGTAATACATAATTAGCTTTTATTCGAATGTAACATTGAAAGAAAATGTG
This sequence comes from Spicauda simplicius, assembly GCA_949699795.1. Lineage (NCBI taxonomy): Eukaryota > Metazoa > Arthropoda > Insecta > Lepidoptera > Hesperiidae > Spicauda > Spicauda simplicius. The sequence goes on from OX453062.1 coordinate 8,179,705, forward strand.
ACAGTAATAATAACTAAAATGCATGATTGTAAATTTAATAGAAAAAAAAATAAACATGTTAATAACGAATTTTATATTTTGCATGCCTTCAATAGGTAGGACACACTGAGCTATACAATTTATATAATATCAATGTAATTACTGTGTTCTTGCAAATAAAGATTATTATTATTATTATTATTATTATTAATAGGCTTGGTGGTGGTCCTCTCCGGTCAAACAACACTGGTAATACCTGACAAAAATTCATTCATTGATTATCACTATACTTTCCCGGTCGAACCACATACCTACGTATTACGGTCTTCCATTAGGTATAATACGTAAATACTGGAAAAAAATGAATCATAATTTAAAAATCACTTTATGCTTTAAACGTGGACCGTGAATATAACACGAAAATTGTCGCAGTGATTTTGCAAGAAAATTGCATTGATTCCTTTAGAACACCCACAATAGTACACTGATTCACAGAATTGCTTTTGGAAACAGATTCATGATCTTAATTAGCGCGTGGTGAGATATCTACAGTTGAATACACGATAATGTAAATAATTTCTTTTATTTAATAGATCGGGTGGAATTTTATGAATATTAAAAACTATAGTCATATTTGATACATGTATTCCTATTTTGTAATCAGTTTTAAATTACTAGCGATGTCTATTTGAAAAAAATAGTATCACAAGAGGCAAAGGTTATATCGTTATCACACTTTTACTTCTCAAAGATAATGTAATGCTACATTGGATTTCGTATGACGGGTGAAAAATACACAAATATCTTTATCAGGTGGTAGAAAAAGCAGTAGTTTCTAGGGTGGAGCAGTTCTTGCTTTCTTCGTTGGAAAGGTGTGGTTGCCGGCACACTTTTATATGAGGTGAATCATAGTGTTCAGGAATAGCAACCTTCCTATAGTAATTATTCTATATGAAGTTGCGTTGTATGCATGTTCCTTTGCTACTTCAATCTTATAAAAAAATCCATGGAAGGCAGTGAGTATAGGAAATAGGTGAATCCTCGCTGATTCATCATCACAATTTGACATTAGGAAATCCTGTACGGAACCCTAAAAACGGGTAGCGTGAGTGTAACGACTAATCACGATCCTTTTGCAGGAGTAATTCAAGACTCTGGTTTTCAAGGTCCCTCCGACTCATCTATTTTAGCATCAGCTATCGTGTCAACACGTATTACTCACGCCCATAAAGAAACAAACTGAAAATAACACGCACCCACTCAACTGTCCGTTCTAAAAATAAATACGTTCGTACGAACATTCTGCATAACACGTGCTTCCATTGAAAAAGATTATCAAGTCGTGTGAATCTTGATTTGGACTTTTATAACGTATGTTAATTATCTTATTGTAAGAAATTGCTTACATATCAAAGTAAGTAGGTAACTTACGATGTATACACATATATTAATTACCACAAATAATATTATACACTTAGAGCGGTGATAGCTTTTCGAGCAGTGATAGCCTAATATCGGTGAAGCAAATACCGTTAGGGGAAATATGAACGTGAGAAAACATGTACACCTGAGAGTTCTTAAAAAAGCCCAAAATGTTCTGATTCTAAGAGCAGACCTGAGCCAAGCCGTAAGCCAATAATGGGTTGGTGACGAAGATTATATACCTATTCATGATTAAAACTGCTATCATATCCATCAGTCTGACCTGAAACAAAATACAGAGCTTTCTACACTTTAAATCCGTATTTACGACTATGCTAGATTCTTCTTATCAAAAGCATAAGATTTTCTTAAAAACTACTACTCTACTACTCCGTATAAAATTAGTAAATAACTAAAAAGTCTATGTGACGCACCCTATTATTGGATAGTAGAAAGGTGCTGCAGTCATAGTTTCATCAATTTAGATCCAGAGCAAGGCCTTAACAATGAAAACACAAGATCGGATTTAATATAAATGTAAATGTTAAATCTGTCAACTTTTCCGCTCGCCCACTTTTATTGAGACACGCGCGGAGTTGAACTTTTGAATCTCGGTCACAGATAAAATTTGATTATTATGGATTAGGACGTTTTACAACATTGTGTCGAATTAAATGATACTATCGTTCTCCACAATGCAAGATGCAGTTGCGTAAATACTGTGGATGTTAAATTGTATGGACCAATACGCCACATCAAAAGTTGGGTTTACGCAAAGGTTGATTTTATTTTGTAATACACAAAGACTGATTGACGCTTCACGTCCCTTCACGATTGAGATCCATAGAATTTGGGATGACGTAGCATCAGCTACTAGAGTTGTCGGTGTTGTAGAACTTATGTGACAAACATAGGACGTGTACGTTACGCAATGTCCGAATTTGACTGGTTCTAGAACGAGATATGATTTATGGCGTTGGCAAACGGTTAGTCGTGACGGGGCCTAATCGTATCGAGTTAAATGGCTAATGGACACTAATGGAAATAATCAGAGGAGTGCATCGGACGAGTACTGTCCGCCACACCGCGGAGAAAGTGACAAGTTTGCCGCTGTTTGTGTTAAGGCTACGTTCTGTTTTTGCCTAATTAATATTTGTCGGGATTATTGATAATATATTACTAATATAATAGTGATAAAACCATTGATGAGCATGTTTCTTGTTACTTTGGAATTTTCAGAATAAGTTAGGAACTATAAATTTTAAACATAAAATTGTAAAATTGGTATAATTAAAATTGTATAATTTGAGTATTTGAAATCAAACAATTATGAATATGACTTTTGGCCTTATAAAAACATAAATAATATTACAAACTAAACATAAATTAATTAGGTAAGAACTAAGAAAGTGATGAATGAACACTTCTTTAAAAAACATGTAAAATATCGATCGTTTGTTATATATTTTTTGTATAACTAAAACTGATAAAAGACCAGTAAATATTTCTTTATATCTTATTTTAACTCTTTGAATCACACATTTAAATTTAGATTTTATTAACATACTAGCTGTACCCGCGGCTTCGCCCGCGTAAAAATGAGTGTATCGCATAGTTTTTCCCGCACAAATCTCGACCCCGTTGAAATTATATGATAAAAAGTAGTCTATAATTATGTTATTCCACAACCTTTTCTATAGTGCAAGTCGTATCCAAATGAGTTTAGCCGCTCAGGCGATTACCCGGACATACAAAGAGTGAAGAAACGAATTTAAAGTATGTATTTGTGGTTAGGATCATAATTGTTATGTAAAAATATTTTAAAAATTAGACAAATTAGAATTAGAATTTTAAAATTAGACGATTGTGAACCGCCTTTCTTTGAATTAATTAACAATCTTAGTGGTCACACAATACCAAGAAGCACCTTGTAAACCAAATCCTGCTCCACATTTAAACCAAAACGCATCGATTACAAAGATTGATTTTAACTTTTCCGCAGTATGTTTAAAAATTTTCAGGGTGATGCTGCAGGGTGAAGTGCAATGTTTGTACTGGTCTAGTACAAAAAAACGCTACTCTTACAAACTTATTTAACATTCGTGTCCTACTCAACACTGGACACTATCAAGTGGTCAGATTACTCTAATAATGCACACGAATCGGCGGCCGGCATGTATTAGCATGCGCGAGCGAGACGGTTACCTACCCCTGCCGAGAGACACATCTTTATTATTTTAAATCTCTAATATCTTTAAAAGTATATATTTGATGCATATAGTGTAAAAGCTAACGAATGCATTTATTTATATAAGGATTAATACCGAACAGAAGAAAACACACTCGAAATTAACGTAATATTTTTAGTTGAAATATGGAACATAAAAAAAATATTGTGACTTACTATTGTGACCATAAGTTATAGAGATATACTATCGCGGATTGATTTTATATTTAAGGTAGCAATCCAGTGTTTCGTAGCCCTTGACGCAATTATTAGTATTCAACATCAACATTTAATTTATCGATAGGCTTCGTAGTTGTTTTGTAAATAACGCCACCTATCGCATTCAATGTAATTCAACATAGTAGTTCAACATAGATCAGGATAGATGGCGCAAGTATACCTAATATTTAACTCATCGGTAATTCCTCGTAATTTTATATTGTGGGTAAATTAAATCAAATTTATATCACATATATTTGTATGATAATTAATTGTTATCGATTTATAGGTATCTATTATTTCATAATGAATTATGGATCAGGATGACATCAGGGCAAAATGGCTATTAAGGCGATAAACGAAAGTCGCGATATACCGAGTTTTACAGATATATGTTGTCGACTCAAAATCAATATTTTTTAATGTTTTATTATTGAGATAAGTTTTCAATCAAGTCTATCTTGCCCCTTGACGGAATTTTATTATCGTACCCTTTGAAGGAAGTTATATAATTTGATATCTCTAATGACTTTAAACGTATTTATTTGATGCATACAGAGTAAAAAACAATTTTGATCTTTATTAAAATTACGAAACTAACGAATGCATTTATTTACCTAAGGATTCCACAAGAAGTCCACCAATTCGCACTTAGCCAGCGTGGTGGACTATGACCTAAAACTCTCTCATTCTGAGAAAAGACCCGTGCCCAGCAGTGGGACAATAATGGGTTGACGACGACATAAGGATTAATACTGAACAAAAGACAACAGACTCGAAAATAACTTATTATTTTTAGTTAAAATATGGAACATAAAAATAATTATTGTGAGTTAACCTTAAGAGATATAAATATGCTATCGTGGATTTATTTTATATTTAAGTGTGCAAACCAGTGTTTCTTAGCCCTTGACGGAATTATTAGTAATTCAACATCAACATTTAATTTATCGATATTACTTCGAAGTTGTATTGTAGATAACGCCATCTATCAAATGTTCATTCAACATAATTCAACAGAACAGTGATAGATAGCGCAAGTATACCTAATATTTAACTCATCGGGAATTCCTCGTAATTATAATCGTATCTTTCGCATTATAAATACATTTTCATATTATAAACCCATATTATGGCTAAATTAAATCAAATTTATATCACATCTATTTGAATGATAATTAATTGTTACCAATTTATATGTATTATTTCTGAACGAACTCACGATGACGTCCAGGCGAAAGGGCCAATATGGCGATTGTCATTTGCATTGGAATTTAACAAAATTCGCGACATACCGAGTTTTATGGATATATGTTGTCGATTCAAAATCAATATTTTTTAATGTTTAATTGTTCACATAAGTTTTTAATCAAGTCTATCATACCCCTTGACGGAATTATTAGTACACCTCTTTGTCAAAAGCCAATATGGAGATTGTCATTTGCATTGGAATTTAACAAAATTCACGACATACCGAGTTTTACGAATATATGTTGTCGACTCAAAATCAATATTTTTTAATGTTTTATTATTCACATAAGTTTTTAATCAAATCTATGATACCCCTTGACGTAAATAATAGTACAGAACTTAGTCAAAAACGAACTACCATAGAAACATTTATGCTCGATTTTAACATTTTCAACCCATTTTTTGAAATAAAAAGTAGCCTATAATGGATCCCAAGGTCACCACTATCTGTGTACACAATTTTATAAAAATCGGTTCAGTAGTTTTGCCGTGAAAGAGTAACAGACAGACAGACAGACAGACAGACAGACAGAGTTACTTTCGCATTTATAATATTAGTAGGGATTAATCAAAATATTAAGATGAATTAGTAAGAGAAATTGAGAAATTTAATTACATTTAAATTAACTTATCTACTTTCAACACTTAATTAACGTTCAAAAATAGTCAAGGCCATTCACATCAATTATACATTTCACCAGTTATATATTTTACTAAAACTAATTATGGGTTATTTATTGGCAACAGAATTGTCATGATTAGATTTATTGCAAAACCAACCCACGACGGCTTCCCCACTTCATGACCTTCTTCTTATTTAAGGAAAGAAGCTCATATTTGCAGTCTACTTCATAGTAGCAATTTCGAACATGTTCTATAATTATTATCACTAGGTTCAATTAATTCTATAATTATCATCTAAACTGTTAGATACTAATAATATTGATGACCAGCTAACATGTTTAACCATGTTTGGATGGCAACATTTTTACCTTTATCATAATTATTGAATTTTCAAGTCTTTTCGTTTCTGCATGAGAATGTTTCACTATCATAATTAATGCTGGACTGCATACTGCGATATCAATCCACATGCCGACATATACATGAGGGGAATCTTTTGAAATCTAAAAGACGTAATTTAGTTTTTTATTAACATTAGATTTGAAAATGAATGCTTAATATAAGCACTTACCCTTAACATTAGAGATAACAGTGAGAACATGTCGTACGGTTGTGTAAACTAACGTCAATACATAATAGCAAACGAAGATAAAGGATCTGTCGCCGATAGAAACATAATATAAATTTGCAAATATTATGTTAATCAGATTAAAGCGACAACGTTAAGTGAATGCGGACGTATATTTATAAAGCTATTACGACTAAAATAAAAAACGATCCTAAGACCGAAATGAAAAAACTGACCCAGTATTCTAGTAGCTTGAACATATGATATAGTCCAAAGATCCCTAGAAGTCATTTCGGACTTTTAAGGCGTTCATTTTAAAACAAATCCCTGGTTATAAAAAAAAACAGTCAAAAGAAAATTTTGTGAAACTAAGATGTCGTCGCAAATAGTACCTATATCAGGGTGGACATCTGAGGTCGGCGACAAATAAACGTCTTACATAAAACTACCTTATATAATGATTAGTACTGAATCCAGGTATACCAGGTATATCTAGGTGCACCGGCATCACGAACATTCAGGTAGATATTTATCTTATCATAAATTGTCCACCAAACCCGTAATTGTTGAGACAATATCGGCTTACGTTCAAAACAAACCATTTGACATTTGGTTTAACAGTTAAGATAGTGATGGTTAATTAAACCGTTTCTTTGCATCACGAGCCTTGCTGAGAAAACGTATTGCGCAATCGGCGAAATACGAGCCGCATTACTTGATGGATGTCTTTAGGATAAGGTTTCAGTAATTAGACAATATTAACATTTGTGTGAGGTAACCGAGTCGTGTGGCTTACGACTGCGCAATAGTACAAGTCTATTGAGAAAATGTAGATAAGCTCTGCTCGGAATTCATTGGTCCACTTAACTTCGCAGTGCGCAATATCATATATCATTATAGTGTCCCAATTAATTTCGTTTAGAAAAACATAAAAGTGATAGATGAGATGGAAGTTGATGATATAATTATATCCACTTGCATATTTTGCTAATGGCAAGAGAAATAACTTCACGCTGTTCAAGCCGCGTTCACTCTTATGTAGGTTTTTTTATATGTTTATACCAGAGTTCTACGTATTTTTGATCAAATGCCCTCATTTCAGTCTTCTATTTTTGGGTGAAGGTCTTGTCTAAGCTGGCTTAGTAGTTTCTGAGATAAGTTCAGATAGACAAAAACTTTTTTGTTAACTATGAAGATGTTTCGAAAATTTGCGCCTATATATTATATATTATATAATTAGATAAAACATCTTCAGGACACGCTCATTTTTGTATGTTTTAATTTTATTCTCAGAAGGATTTATTTATTTACTTATTGATTTAGCTTTCTGTCACTGCACAACATTGTTCTGCTTATGATATTATATTCTTCAAATATTTGAAGTATTATAATTCACAATCGGCTAGCACACTGCAGCTCAAATTCTTCTAAATCTCAGAATAATCTAAGACCAGAATGGAACGCTAATTGATTGAAGATTAAACAAATATGAGGGGCAAGGATGATTATGAGATAGTATTTAAAATTGCAAATATCTTCTAAAAGAACTCCATAGAAATAAAACCGTAAAATTAAGATACAAAGACATAATAATTATGACCTCCAATAAAAAGTCGATGTGTTTTACTCATCTTATGACATATCTACATTTTACTATGTGGAAAACAGAAAATATAACAGCTTCTTGGCTTTTCTTGGATTTATAAAAACAATCAATGTATCAAGTACAAGAGATTTACAACATTGTTTTTATGCGAATATATTTGAAATTAAATTAAATGAATCGTCTTTAAATACAATATTTTTTCTTACACTACCCCTGGGTTAGAACTCCACGTGAACGTGTGTTTTTCGTTTTGATTTTTTTACTATGACTTTAACGGCGATGGTAAGTCTCTTAAAAAGTTCTTAAATGTATATAAATTCTACCAATCCGAACTTATCACTCTGTTACCCGTACTCAGTAGTAGGATAGTAATAGATGACAATACCTTGCAGTTCAACTGACATACAAAAACGAAAGGCAATAAGGCCATCAAATTAAAATGACAGCTACATAAGCGAGTCAGTTCTGCAAATGTATTCTATTCAAATTTATTCCGACTCATTTTCCTCTTATTATATTTCGCTGTCGATCTTCTTTTGTTAATGTACAATTACATTTGCAGTTTTAAGCATCTTAAAGCTCCGTCTGTCATATTTATCACGATTGTAAGTTCACCTTGGCGGTTGATAAGCTGGTCTATTCATCAGTAACCTTGTCACTTGGAAAGTGATTTCATTGTGCAAAATTGTTAGTCTCTAGAATATGCTTAGTAGTTTTGGTATCATTGTATTAGTCCAGTGTTAAGCAAGGATATATGTCGTATCAGCTTATTCCCGCAGCTTCAGCCGTTTCGGGCAAGTTTACCACGGTAATGATTATTATATGTGTTAAATAACTGACCCGGCGAACTTCGGTCCGCCTAAAAGTCAAAAATCTAAAATTCTTGACATCAGTCCTTTGAGGTCAACTGCAGGACATAGCGTCCCCTATATGACGCCGCTCCAATCGGTTCTGTGTCTTCTGAATCCAACGGTTTCCCGCGGTTCGTCGCGGGGGGGGGGGGGGCTGTGCCCCTTTTGCCTAAATGTGGTCGCCACTCGAGGACCTTCCTTCCCCGTCGGTTATCGGTCCTACGAGCGATGTGGCCGGTCCATTGCCACTTTAGCTTGCTAATTTTGAGAGCTATGTCGGTAAGCTTTGTTTCATCGTTGCGAAATGCATGTATTATATATAAAAACCTTCCTTTCGAATCACTCTATCTTTAAAAAAAACCTGCATTAAAGTCCGTAAAGTAAAGTTGTTTTATAATATGTAGTGATACAAGCCATAAACTATTTGTGTGCCAAACTTCAGCGAAATCCGAATAGTATTTTTGCGTCCAGGAGTGATAGGCATAAAAGTACTCACAATCTGTCGTTTGATAGGATGGGCTAGAATAGTTAGTCTTTAGTCGTTGTCTAAAGTAAATAAGTAAGTACGGGAAAAAAATATGTCTTTAATACTATCACACAAGATGCATGAGCATATGGAATAGGAGTAAGGTGGTAGAACCTTCCATGGTTCGATTCCAGAATCGCCTCTGCTACTCTTATTTCTACTTACAGTCTGCAGACATAGCTACTTGTTGGACAAATCCTATCTTAGTCCTCTTATCTTATCTTAATCCTATCTTAGATCACTTATCATCAGGTTGAATGCTCTCTTGCTATTAAAATACAGGAATACTCCGAACTTACGCGATAGGGAGTGAGTGATAACCGCGTAAGTCGGGGTATAAGAAATACGTAACACAAAATAATTTGTAGCTGTGCGGAACCGTCCGTCTAAACATGTGTAACTATTAGTGTGTATGTAATCTATACTTATAATAAATCTGTAGAGAGGTCAATTCTGTACATGAAATATATTTCCAAAATAACTATCAGGGAGTGATTAGGGCTCGATACTGATGACAAAAATGCAATCAGTACAATTTTTGTCTGTCTGTCTGTATAACCGTTATAGTAACAAAAAATACTCGACGCATTTTAACAAAACTTGGTACGATTATTCTTCATACTCCTGAGCTGGTTATAGTATACATTTCATCACGCTTCAATCAATAGGAGCAGAGTAGTAAAGGGAGATGTTGGGAAAACGGGAAAAGTTACTCCATTTTTTAAGCCTCCGTCGCGTTTACAACCTTAATGGTTGAAGCTACACATAGATCATGTATGACGGAAATATTCTCCTTAAAATTATATAAAAAATACTCCACGACAGCATATGTGTACTTATCTTTTATGGTTGACTCACAATAACATGTGTAACTCCCGATAGCTTAGCAGTAGCCGAAGCTTTGTGATTATATTTGTGTACTCTTACGTTTATAACACTCTCAGTCATCTCTAATTAAAAAAGTTTAAAATCATTTGGGCGGAACGATGACATCCGTAGACGAACAAAGCTTACCGATATAGCTCTCAAAATTAGCAAGCTGAAGTGGCAATGGGCTGGCCACATCGCTCGTAGGACCGATAACCGATGGGGATGGAAGGTCCTCGAGTGGCGACCACGTTTAGGCAAGGAGCACAGGTCGCCCCCTCACCAGGTGGACCGATGACCTGAAGAAGACAGCGGGAAACCGTCGGATTCAGAAGGCACAGGACCGGTTAGAGTGGCGTCATTTAGGGAAGGCCTATGTCCAGCAGTGGACCTCAAAGGGCTGATGGATGGATGGATGAATGGGATGGAAAAAATATGTTGTATATAGGGATTCTATCTGGTATCAAGCACAAATGCGTTACTTCTCCCAAAGACTAAGATGCATAATATAAAAGTTAGCCGGTAGCCAAACATTTATGGTCAGGTGTAAATTCAATGTATATAAATATTAAACCGACCAAATCACTTCCTGAGTCAAAAAAAACTAGAAGAATCGATTACGTTCGTGTTATATTCAACAGACAAGTAAGATGACATTATCATACGAATATGCACCTACAATAGATCCTTCAATCAATTTAGTCCAACATTTATAAAACTTATATTACATAATTTGTCTCTACGAATACCAGTATCAAGAGTTCAACGGATATAAACTTTTAGATATAGGGTGCTCTTTAATGTGTTTCCTGACACTTTTATGTGATTTAATTAGGGCAGAACCACACCTACGCGATCGGATCGATCAAATCGATGGACGTTGATTTGTTGGTGTGGTCGGTCAAAACTATGCGTGTACGACGAAAACGAATCAAAAATGTCAATCGATCATTTATCACCAATTGATCGACGATACAAACAAATTTTTCTTCTGTCATCGATTGATCGATACTTAATGTAAAACGAGTAACCAGGTTGGTCGATTGAAAGTAGTTGTTGGAACTGATAATAATTGATTAAAAATCAAACAATGGTAGTTTGGAATTCAGGGCACACTTCGTATGCAGATCCGTCATTCAGTACCTTAATTACTAGTTTAGTCGGTATTTTTTATTAAACATATTCGCCTCTAGCTTTATGTCAGCAGTCGACATAGATCGTGTAGTTGAATGAGGTTGGTCCATTCATAATGTTTTGATTTTTTCCTTAATTAACTATAGTAACAAGATCGTGAGGCAAAACAAACTTACCAAGTCGAGCACTCTCTACGTCACTGCATTAATTATTTAGGCCACTAGCGCTTATATTGTTTATTTATTAGCCGTACGTTGCATAATTTGATTATACAGTGCTGGTAACGTAATAAATTTTTATGATAATATTATGATGAAGTATAATCGCAGTGTGATAGGTCCGAGATCTGTCAAAACGTTTTGACAGACTTCCGCCAGGCAAACTGACAGTGGCGTGAGTGGCAAAAATGCGATTCATTAATTGCATCCGACACATGGCCAGTTCCACTTTCGTTTGTTATACAAGACATTATTTGCATAATGGTAAGACTAGGTTGGGGTGCAAAGGACATGGCAACCTGCTTGTGAATAGACCTTTCTAAACAAATCTTATCGGCGTACGCTCGGTTAACTTCGCGATGAACCTTTTATGCAATAGTTATAAATAAATAGTCTGTAGACTGCACAGCGCAGTAAATTCTAGTGACCCAAATTGAACGGAAGTTAAAAGTTAAAGATAGTGGTTAAAGTTTAGATTCGTTTCGACCGATAAAGTGCGATGTGACCCTAATAGGCTTTTTTCACATTATGTCATAAAACGATAAGAAAAAGTTACACTGTGACAAGAGATTTTTAATAGATATAACGAGTTTGCAAATTCGTAGAACAAGTATGGCTGGACAGTAGTACCACCGCTACACTTATTTAAGCAGTTCTTGCGTTTTAGAAAAAGATTTAGTTGCACGCTTTCATATAGTGACCATTTTAATCCTAGGTATTAGCTACGCAACTGATTTTAGATAAAAAATCTGTTCCATATGAAGTTGCTTACAGATCTGCTGCAGCGACAACTGACCATTAAGTGGACTACACGTTTGTTTGCTATTTTAATCTCATATAAAAATAATCCTGCAGTTCACTTATACGCACATGAACTTTGTTATGTTTAAGCATATACGTACCACCGTAGTGTAGTAAAACAAGTATAAGCTATGGTAAAGTAAAGACTAAAAAACATGAGTCTGGCCCGAAGTATATCATTGGAAAGAACAACCTGGGTATGCGCTATACAAATAAATATATTGATCGTGGACTAAGTGGATCAATGACCTGAAGAAGACATTGTTTGATTCAGAGGGCAAAGGACCAGTTTGGAGACACCATTTCATGCATCCATCAGCCCTTTGAGGTCCACTGCTGCATATAGGCATCCTCCTAAATGACGCCACTCCAACTGGTCCTTCAGGTCAACGGTCACCTGGTGTGAGGGGGGGACCTATGCTATTAGGTCACACCATTTAGGGGAGGCCTATGTCCAGCTATGGACCTCAAAAGACGGGGACGAACGAATGGATGGACGTCGTCGAACCATGATCCCAATATTGGGTATGAGTTTTTTTCAGAACGAATGCCATTGTCCACTAAGGTGCGGTTAAGTCGATTTGCCACAACTTCGCACTTTTATCAGGAACTCTGAATGTGTATAGGTTTCGTTACGGTATCTTGCTTTACCTTTAAGGCAAATGAACAGATTAACTCTATCTCAGATTCAGACCTTAGACCCATAGTTTGCTAAGCGATAATTCAAGTCATCAAAGCGATGCTCTAGTACAAGTTATATAGATTAAAATACAAGCAATTGACATGGTTACACGCGCTTCATTTCAAATATTTGCGTCACGGACAATCTATTGTAATGGCGGCGGTCAAACAAAGAGCCGATATGTTATTATGAAATCGAATAGCTCCGTAAATTCTTAGATGCCTCTCCGGTGACAAGTCTTCCGTGTTTCATCTTGAACGTGATGGTATGCGTCCGTTGGGACTTCGAAGGTATTCGATATTATAATAGTAAGTCAGTTTTATACGCGCATTCTAGATGTGATAGGTTCTTCTTGATTGCGGCGGTGACACCTTCAGAAACACTACATGTAGTGTTTATGCTGTTATTTTTGTATAACAGTATAAACACTACATGTAGTGAAATAATAAACAAACATAAGAAATAAATGTTACTGGGCGGTATTGACGAATAACCTAATATAAAAAAATATATATTTAACGCGTAAAATTGTCACGTAATTCACATTAAAATTGGTGCAAGTATTTTACAATAAAAAATTGAAAGTAACAAGGTACCAATTTTATATAGAACAAATGAATTGTTAAAAAAATATAAGACCATTTACATTTAGTCATATGGCAGCCATGGTTGTTGGAATTTGTTTTCGGGTTTCAAATTCGTTCGACACTTGCGCCTATTTCTCCTAAGTTCTTAAAACGTACCGGTATGATTTAAATTGCGAGAGAATAATTGGCGAAGATCATCGACCAGAATACTAAGACTTAATCTAAATACACACTTTATACTTTAATTAATAAATATGCATAAACTATGGCATAAATTATGCCGATTATGATTTTTGAGACTCAAAGTCAACGAAAAGATCTAAAAGTAGGATTTAAGACTAATAGTTCTAAATGGTACTTTTTTTAAGGTTTTTGAAAATTGTTGTTATTCAAAAGTTTATAATATTCATGTTATTTTTAATTAAAATTAATAAAACGTAAAAATAAAAAATGTGCCTTAGGTAATTTCCAAAATATTAAATGTTTTCCTTAGGAGAACGGATTAGGCAAGTTTATCCTACCTGTTTCTTTTAGTCTTTCATTAAGTCGTAACAGACTATAGTAAATCTAAATAACTTAAAGCATTGCGGGATCTAGAAGTCTTTGTTAAGTTATTAAAATTCTCTACAGGGCTGTTATTTAAAATTTTAATTAAATTTATGACTGTAGTAGGTACCGTAGCGTAATAGAAAGGTGCTCTAAACAAGAGATTATTAAGTTTCCTCTAAATGATCACGATCAATACACTACACGTTTATGTGTCTGTTTGGCTATACCGTGATTTTTTTTCTCAAACATAATAAACTCATACTAAGATCACAGGTTCGAATACGGTAAGAGAACAGGTAACACAAAATATACTTATTCATAAGTCGGCACTGAGCATGACATTTCTACGAATCCAGCATTTCATTCACTATTATCTTTTTACAAGACGCACGAACAAACATCTTATGTTTTTTGCAAAAAGCGTATGCCCGGTAAATGCTAGCACAATGTGGCTAGGCGTGACGCGATAAAATCTAGGGAACTCGGTGAAACTTGAATTAAATAAATATCACATTGAAAACGCTCTGGATAGCCTTAAGGACGGCATTAAGCGCAATTACTTAGCCCTCCGCCATTTACACGTAGCACCGTGTAAGGAAATAAAAATAATGGTAGGTACGTGTTTGTTCCAGACAGAATGCTCTTTGATAATCGACTTGTTCTACTGCTAAGGGATACATGGAAGGATATAAAATAATTTTCCATGAAATTGAAGAGTCATCAGATTAGGTATATACGAGGTTGTCCCTGTAGTTCCGGGACCAGAATAGGACTACGGTACCCTCTGCCTGTCGTAAAAGGCGACTAAAAGAGGTTTCCGGGGTTGCGGGCGGGAAGAGTGGGAGCTCGAACCGTCCGGTCAAGCGACCCCGGGAAGGACGGCGGCATGTGTGGTTGCATGTTGCCGTAAAAACCAGAAGGTGCGGTGAGCAGTTCACGCCCACCAGAGAAGAGCCCGATGGGGCACACGCTGAGGACACCGGCGGCGGTCAAGTGGAGTTCCCGGAGTCCTCTTCGCAGCGTCGACGTCGGCCACCGGGGGGGTTTTAGTGCGGTAAGAATCCCACATAACCCGCGTCGCTCCCACGACGTCGGGTACTTTTTGAAAGTTTCCCCCTCGAAAACAAAAAAAAAAAGGTATATACGAGGTATAATCATATGTTATTACTCATAATCCATTGAAATGTTACATGAGCTTTGCATTACTTATAGGACGCAACTTTATTTTTGGAACATGTGTGGGTGGCAATAGAAGCTTAACCTCAAGTTTGTGGTGTCACCACATTTGTTCCCCAGGCCGCCATTTTGGAAAAAGGGGTGAAAAGATTTTTTCGCGATTTCTCGGAAACTATGCATCTTACAAAAAATTGTTATGACATAATTTGTAGCAAATTGTTTTGCCTACAAAAATAACAGCTTATGAGGCGACAATCTTAGTTCTCGGGAGTATCAATACAAATCTGTGATTAACTTCAAATAGAACTCCTGGTCTGTTTGAAGTTGCTTACAGATGTCCATGGGCAGCTATGAGATAGACTGCATGATCACGTTTGTTACTTCCATATAATAATAAAAAATAATGTCTTCTATTATTATCTATTTCGGTTAGTATTTGAACAATTTAAATCGGACGCAAGGCTTTGATTAAGTTAAAACACCTCTTGTGTCAAAATATAAAACCAAAGAATATATTACAGAAATAGGTTTATCAGTAGGTATAGCTAATGTAGTCATACTATATTGTTTGACGGCTTTTTAAAATGTGATTCAAATAATTCCTAAACACATAAATTTACAATTTTAATGCTACAAACATTATTTACTATTTCTAAATGCTATAAATTAGAAACAAAATGTTTTTTGTTAAGATCATTTTGCAATAGGCATAAATAAAGAAAATATATGATTTTAATACATCACGACAATATAAAATGTAAAAGTCCACTACAATCCTCGTCATGAAAGCTGTCGTCAAAACGAAGCGATAAATGGCTGCGTTGAAATCGCCCGCATAATATTTGCAGTATTAAATATTTCATTTAAATTAGTTATGTGTATGTAAATGAAATATAACAGTATCATGAATAATTTATAAATCACATAAAAGAAAAACATGTATATTTCCAGCGATGTATTTGCGACTCCTCTGGGCCCGTCTTCCTTATCGTTAGGTACAACAATAAAAATTGCTGATTCTTATCATTACTCCCATTAATATCAGAGTAATATTTTCTCAATATCTCACTATTCAAATCAAATTGGGGGCACGGCAGTGCCACCGCCTAGTCGAACAAAAAATCGGCACGGCTTTCCCCGAAACAATTTAAGCCATTTTCGACCCTATAACTTCGTTCTGGATATAACTAGAAGCCCAAATCTATTTATTAAAAACGTTAAAGATTTTTAGTATTGATATGGTCACTAGAATGTTAGGTTACATAATTACGTAACAACATAAGACAGAAGCTCGTTTAAGTAGGGACTTAATAAATTAATATGACTTGATTATATATGGATCTCTCAATTTATTTCGGTAGAAGAACTAAGTTGCAAAACTTGGTTTTTTGACAAGTTTTTATGGGATTCTAGTTTTTCGCCGATGCTGTAGCAAGTGTACAAATTGCCCGACCGTATGTAATTTTGCACCTATTTGAAACGCGAAATACTCTACCCTTCGTAATGAGGTGTTTCTCGGGGCTATCCGATCGATATTTGCTAGAAATTGCATTGAATTCCTGGCATTCGTTGACGTATGTGTCTGGTTATTTTCGGAACAGCGGAGTGCAATATTTTTTATTTGTATGCCACAAGAATGTATCTGAGTTATTTTCAGTTGGAGTTTATCTATATTTAAAAATCTATTTGTCGTCCGTTTTCTTTTCACAGATTTAGATGTTTTTGGGACCTTTTATTATGATACCGACCACTACTCGTATATTAAACTATTTAGCTGGGAGACAACTCTCCTCTACAATCCTAAATAACGTAGAATTACAAAAATAACAGGATCTAAGTCCTTTTTTTGTTGTCGAGGGGGAAACCTTCAAAAGGTAACCGACGCCGTGAGAGCGACGCAGGGTTATGTGGGGGTTTTTGCCGCACTAAAACCCCCCCGGTGGCGGTCCTCGGCGCTATAAAGAGGACTCCGGGACCTCCACAGGACCGCTGCCGGAATCCTCTGAGCGCGTTGCCCCATCGGGCTCTTCCCAGATGGGCAGGTGGGCCCACCACCCCTTCTAGTCTTTACCGGTATCCCACGACACATACCGACGTCTTTCCCGGGATCACCTGACTGAATGGTTCGAGCTTCCACTCTAGCCACCCGCAATCCCGAAAGCCCCTTTTAGTCGCCTCTTACGACAGGCAGGGGATGCCGTAGCCCTATTCTGAGGATCTAAGTACTATAAAATCTCTAGGTACCATCATCCTTATCGAAGTCGAAGTCCTTTTCAATCATCTCTTCAAACTCTAAGCCGCCTGGTCGAATTAACTTCATATAAAACTTAATTGCAATCAGCTCTGCGGTTTGATCGTGAACACTTAAACAGACAGGCATAAGAGTTACTTTCGCGTTTAAAACATTAGTATGGATTTTAACATCCCGATAAATAATAAGTAGCTCAGCGATTTCCATTTTAACTTAAGATTTCGTGGCAGTTATAAATGCTTAATCTCGAGTTGCATAAACATGAATAATAATGTACGGAAAGAATTGATTAATTAACGTGATTTGCTTATTAATTTCCAACGCTTACAGATTACTTCGGATGATAAATATTTCATTATATCCTAACAGCTTCCGAATTCTTACATTATTAACTATTTTTAGCAATACACTCATGCCATTTTTTGGATTTACTTTTGAAAGTTAAGTGATTAAAATTAATTCACGTCAGACTTATCTCAGATTAATTTGTATACGTAAAAGCACTTACAAATTAAACGAATGTGCTTATAACTTACCTTATATTTAATTATAAGGAAGAACTTAACATTACAAATTGCTGTAATACTCTTCGAATATAATTTGATTAAGTTAAGATAAAGTAGGTATTTAGGAATGTACCTCTCGCATTTACGATTTATTAGGCCTGTTCATTTTAACTATAGTTCACGTAATAAATTAAGTAGAAGGAACAACTTCATACTTTTACTGCTTACTCCATTAATATCAAAACAGCTGTAAAAATAAAATCGTGAGTGCAATAAAATCAATCGGAGACCAAAATAGCATTAACATTTAAATGTCAAATGTCACTGACTTTTAGGGTTCGGTAGTGTAACAAGAAATATAAAGTTGTCTCGTCCTACGCACTTGGGAACTTAAATTTACTTGATTAATAGCCAAATTGCATGAAACGAAAAATAAGAAGGTGTTAGAACCAGTGTGATTCAACCGGAGAGGTACCACCGCCACACCTATTTCTAAAGTAAAGCATTCATTGCATTTCGATGGAAGGATGTGGCCGGCACACTTTTATATGAGGCTACCATCCTAGTCTTCGGGAGTAGCAACGCATCTGTGATTGACTTCAGATAGAAGATTAATATCTTCTTTAAGAAGTTGCTTATAGATGTCCATAGGCGGCAGTGACCACTTACCATCAGGTGGACTGCATGCTCGTTTGCTACTTCATTATTATAAAAAAAATCAGTTACATTTAACACTGTCTCTCCACGCATTTCTTGGGAATTGAATTTAAGTGGGACACTTACGTAGGCATTGTTATGTGGAGTTATAATATCCCCTATAATGAGGTATGCTTGAATGTAACCGATTTTCAGGTTTTTAAGCTTTCTTTTTCTCTTTAAGCAGTGATAGCCTCATAGTTTAAACTTGCCCTCTGATCGGGAGAAACGAGGTTCAAATCTCAGGCACCACTGATTTTTCGAAAATTATGCGCGTTTTAGTAATTAATTATTATCACTTCCTTACGGTGAAGGAAAATATCGCGAGGAAACCTACACACTCGAGAATTCTGTAAAAATAAGTTCTCAGAGGTGTGTGAAATTCACCGATTCGCACTTGGGCATCGCAGTGGTTTCGACCAAAAACTCTCTCATTCTGAGAGAAGATCCGTGCCCAGCAGTGTGACATTACTGGGTTGACGACGACAGTGGACGACACCGACACTACATGTCTTTCAATTTGTTATTGTTTTCTGGTTTAGTAAATAGTAAAAACATACCCAGAAAATGAAGTTAAATCTTCACGCATCAATATCCTAATTGTTTTCACTTTCATTTGTTACGTATCGAGGCTTTCCCGACGAGTGGTACAGGAGATGTTATCTCTCTGACAAATGGGATTATTACGAGACGCGATTAATGTTATGCAATTTGCATAAAGAGGCCTCCGCAAACTCCTTTACACCGTGACCCGACAAGGAATTATGATCTTAATATTATAAAATATCACGAGACAGGCCATTAAGACCTTTCAGTTCACGGGGATATTTCATGTCTGAGCCATCACCGTTATGAGATTTTGCATCGATCATGACATAAGTACGCAATAATTCAATTTTAATTAACGGTGTATGAAAAATAACCAAAATTATGAGCGTACTAAGGTTGCCAAATATGTCATGACCGCAATTGCTCGTGGTGGCTTTAAATGTAAGTTCAAATGATACTTGTTGAGCGTTGCGCCCTTAATTTTTAGTTAGACAAAGTAAAATAACTGTAACTGTCTAAGCTTTAAGAAAATCAGACGAGTTTTCTTTAAAAGTTATAGTAATGACGGTAGGCAGTGTTTACGTTAAGTCTTATTATATGATCTTTGGTCCTGTAATAAAATTAATGTCTTTTAATTGAATTAGCAAATTATCAAATGATCTTAAACTTGCTGTCAAGTGAAGTCTTAAAACGTTACCAGAGTATTATTTCAAACGCTTAAACGAACTGTCCAATCGGAGGGTAGTATCTCCCGTCATGCTCCGGAAAGCAGTATGGCGGTGTGAGCGTTGTTGAAGCGAACATCGCTAACCGGCTCGTACAAAATCGTATGTGTGGAAGCTATTACGGTGGAGATATACTCGTAAAATATTTTAGTACACAAAGTAAAAGTGTGTGGACTTAAGTGATGCCTTAAACTGAATTGCTGGTTTGTATCCACGTGGTGTATGGAGCGCGTAGAGCCTTGACAGAATACTGGAAGAAAGAGGAGCGACGGGCCAACCGTACGTGGCAAATCGTAAATAGAATTCATATTCTAGAATAGATAGACCCAAATGTTTTGAAACTGTCTATTGCCCCAAGGTCTTGTTTGAACGTCTACTAGTTCCCCTGGACCTGATGGAAGGTGGTTGTCGCACACATACTGCACTCATATTAAGCTTAAATGAAAAAATAGGTTATCTGATATAATCTACTCTGGAATCAACATATATCAAATGCTATCTGGATTGCTTTATTGCCAGAAACTTCACTTCGGAAAAACAGATTTTTTTTCGAGGTCTGTTTAGTCTATCAATTCACACTTAGCCAGAGCGATGGACTATGGTCTAAAACCCTCTCACTCTGAAACCCGTACCTAGCAGTAGAATAATAGCAAGTTAATGACGACTTTCTGAGTTCTCAATTGCTTTTATTAAGTAGTACACGAATATATTTAATGTAGGTAAACGTTTTTTATATGAACGAAACGTCGAGATTTATTTAATCCCTTCAATCATTATTCTAAAAATTCAATGATTGAAGCTTCATGTAGAAACCGGTAAGAGCCTAACGGAAATAAACTAGCAATATACTGCATGAATAATTACCTAGGAATTTGGAAATGTAAACTAATTCAACGGTTTGACGTGAACATCCGCTGTGGGATGCTGTTTACATAATTCTTTATTGCAACGTGGTTTCGCTCGCGGCGACGCCTGTGTGCATCTTCTTTGGATTTTTACCGAGAACCTGACCTACCACAACATTTTCAATATAATCGATAAAGCCTATTATTATTTGGTGTCAAAATCTAGTCTAATCTAGTGATCTTTATGAGGTTTTCCTGGATTAATAAGTACCTACTAGTAAATATAAAAATTTACAAATTACATATGCTTTGAAATGACTTAAGTAAATTGCTCATAAATGTAAAGTGCCATTTATTTTTTAGAGATACTTTAATATTTATTTATATGTATTTATGTACGGATACCGATTGAAACATGTTTACTAATTTCAATGCATACTCATAGAAGTATTTTGATACTACTTACTATACTAAAATTGCTGTGACTTACAATAAAATGCCCAAATTTCATTCAAATTGAAATTACATCGGTTTGGATTAGCATTGGTAATCCACATTCCACGTAATAACACAATTCTGTCGTATTATTGTAGTCTTATTCAAATTTTCCAAATTCTATTTAACGTGTAATCTTATAAAAGGGCAAGACTTTTACTGGGAATTTCGTGGATTTGGTTTTAGTTTATTTACTATTGTGAATCCATCCATCCATCCATCAGCCCTTTGATGTCCACTGCTGGACATAGGCCTCCCCTAAATGGCGCCACTCCAACCGGTCCTGTGCCCTCTGAATCCAACGGTTTCCCGCTGTCTTCTTCAGGTCATCTGTCCACCTGGTAGGGGGGCGACCTGTAGGTACTCCTTTTGCCTAAACGTGGTCGCCACTCGAGGACCTTTCTTCCCCATCGGTTATCGGTCCTTCGAGCGAATACAGAATTATATTTTAAGCGGTGAAGCCTTTGTTATATTATTTAAATTAGTTAAATGTAATATAAATATTACATATGATATTGGAATATTCAAATTGTTTTTATCAATATATTAAAGACTTAAATACGTAAATAAAAATCTTTTAACGATTTTCACTGTTAGTTAGCATAATGCATTGCATTTTGACTATGGTGCACTTTAACATGTTTTAAATTCATAACATTCTCATATTTATTTTATCAATACTTCACCTACGGTTCAGGCTATTAAACAAACCGTTGCATTCCCATCATAACAGTACAACTCCGAATTAGCATAAAAAATGAGTGCCACTCAAAACGGAATATCGCACAATAAATAAACCTTTCATAACGAACGTATAAATTGTTCATTACATAGATACATAGAGATATGAGAGAGATATATACACGGAGACAGACGTAGACATCAGTTACACGCTACTTCTGGCGTACGTTCAGCTTCAGTCCATTCTGGTCAGATTGACGAGAGAATTATCGTGTAAACACTCGGACTGATAGGCTGATGGTCTGGATGGACGAAAATATATTTTGATAATATTCGTCAGTCCGTTTCGAATGACAGTAAATAAACACAGGCCCTTTTTTACACGCTTTATATTGGTTTGGGTTATATGTAACGGAATCTTTGAGCTCAATTTTCACCGGTTTCCAGAATTCTGATTAATTTGAAACTTTGCACACGTATCAATGACCTATTACTATACGTATTACAATAATATAAAAAATAATATTTTTTTGCACAAAAGCAGGTGTTTTAGTTTTTACTAATTTAATTATTCTGTATTATAATATCCCTTATAATATCCCAAATAACTACTACAGTCGTGTTCTGTGTCCAACCGGCGGTGTCGTCAGTCTGGACTGATCGTCTAATCGTGTCAATTTTCCATCATCAGTTATAACACGAATGGAATGATGGACTGTACTGACAGAATTAACGTGTAACCGATCGTAGAGACGCGAAGATGCGGAGATGCGTCCAATGTACGAGAGCGTCCGATAATATCTAGCAGTGCATCTTAATTGCGTAAGCGATGCCATGACATCGAATGCAATCGGTCCAAGAACGCGGATGGCGTGTTCCGCTATGATTCTGTTAGGCTCGTATTGTGAAGAAAGTTTAATTAGATAATACAGAATCGTGTGGTATAATAAGTGTTGACCCGGTTGGTTTTAATTAACAATTATATCAGTATATAAAAATGGGAACATGGTTTGAATGATAAATTTATCATTATGTAAATGCATCATTTTAAATTTGTATATACTAGTCTATATCAGTCGACTGGTACGACTGTGCTAATTCGTCTAGATAATGACAAATTAGAGTCGTGATTTATTTTTATAAAAAAAAATATATTTACAATCACTATTTCGATTAAAAAGAAAAATTGATGTAAAATATGTATTTAATTTCATTTTTTGCAAATAAAAATGTATAAAAATAGCAGAGGATATTATAAAATAAAGAACTAGTAATAAATAAAAATCTTTACTAAAATGAGTAAAGTTTACTCATTTTATTGCGACTTGCGACACACACACAATAGTATTTTATACAAAATATGCAATTCATTTGAAGTGTAGTTTGCGTTACATATTTATAATTTATCACTAATATTTACTTATTCTAAAGACAGGTCTTTTTAGAGTGCAAAGGGGAACCTGCCAAGCCGATGTTGATAAAGATTTCACTGCCCTGTATGTTTTGTTCGAGCACCGGTTTCACAATACGATGCTCGTAAATTGAAATATTATCGGACTTTAATATTTATTTATTATTTCGATAACTTGGGACTGATGTAACTTACATAATTACATAATTGAACTTTCCTTTATTGGAAGTTTAAGTTATTAATAGAAGTTAAAATCTATGTTTATTATTTAGCTAATTATTAGCCGAACGAACAGATGTTCTTTTTAAATGAAAATAAAATAAATAATTTAAACGTTTAAAACTATTGGAATGGTGGTCTTTGTATTAAATATAAGGTCTCTTAGTAAGGCTGGCGGTAAGACCGCTACCAATTATTTCTGTAAACTCGCTTAAAGTTACGTTTTATTTTCAAAAATGAGACGTTCCAATTCCGATTTAATGGTGGAAGTCCATGTATGACCGGTTGTAGGTAGGACTCTAGTTTTATATAGTTGTTATGTAGGATATTTGTATTTGGTGGTAGTTTCCTAAAGATGGCAGGGTTTTAGTAAAAAATATTTTACGTTGGTCGATTGACATACGTGGGCATAGATTATCTGGCTCAGTTAATATTTTATTTTTATAAGTCTTTACAGTTGTAAAACTAAATGATCATTTATTTATTCTTAAAACTGTACCCATTAAGATATCCATTCAGTAAGTAAATACACTTATCTTACTCACAAAAAGGGTGAAAAAGAAATGTATTTATACCAACCTCAATTCGCACAGTTTTGAGGGCGCTCAGAGCCCTCAGGGTTCGCAAATGTGTTGACCAAGTTAACGAAACGTGCCCATTCGCAGGTTACGTCGATTAGACCGTACATACATAAATACATGAATATTTGCGTCTTAGGCGTCAGTTCCGTCGGCTTTCACTAGCATTGTTGTCATCGCTCACGCATACCACTTTCGCCACAAATTCAACAATTTGCTTTAACTCGCGACTTAAACTTGTCACTTGCGAAATTCCTTGCGTCATATAAAAAAAGATTTGCTAAAATATCTCTCGGTTTATAGTTTCTTTTGCGATGGAGCGGATACGGGAAGAATGCAAGGAATCTGGTCGCATGGAGGATGCTAATTGACTATCAACGGGCGTCACCAGACTGGAAATAAGCGCCTACCATGGAATAGCATTATGGCTTGCAAATGAGTTAAGTTTTTTGAACCTAACTGTCGCCTCTTACAGCATAGGACGTAATGCGTCCACCGGTTTTATTAATGTACACTGTCTCGACATTCCTCATTATGTATACTTGCATTCTATATCATAAATTATATTTTTCGGATTAATAACTCCGTTGAGTGCATATTCTTCTTGATACATTTTGAAACGGTAGTAAGTATTTCTTGTGTTATAATTTTGTTGATTAAACTAATCAAAGTGAGGACTATTCATGCTATAAATATTATACCGAATATTAATGACTAAGATCTATCTCTTATACCTAGGTTTTGTTTTAAAATTTAATGATGTCAGTGAGCTCATAGTAGGGGTGAGTGTCGAGACGAATAAATGGGGCGAGGGTAGCGTGTCGCACTAACGCGTCCAAAAATCTAGCTTTGATGTTGCAATAATAAGTCTAACTTTAGTTCTTCACAAGATAATATATTCTATATAATATTGCGAAGTGTTTCACATTCTGATCATGTCATTACCCCGTTGAATTCACCGATTTTTTTATTAACATGACTTTAAATTAAATGTATACTTAAAGTGTTATGCAGATCTACTCATTGATAGTTTGAATAACTCAATGATCTATAATTATAGCTTTATATTTCTATAATAATGTTATTTTAGTTTTATCTTCGTGTTTAACTTTTTAGGCTGTATTTTTTTATTTTGCAATTTAGTATTTCTCTCGTCAAGCTTTTATTGACCCACTGCTGGGCACGGGTCTTCTCTCAGAATGTGGGAGTTTAGACCATAGTCCACCGCGCTGGCCAAGTGTGAATTGGTGGACTTTATAGTATTAATTTAATAATAATTAAAAAAAACCGTAAAACCGTAGTAGGGGCCAATGTCGGGACGGGTAATGATGCGAGGCTAGCGAGTTGCAGGAACGCGGCTAAATCCTAGCTCTAATTTGCATTAGTGCGGCTATTCCTGGACAAACCTGTGTCCTGTTTCATTCATATACAGGTAACTAATTAAACGTGTATATTAAATTAAACAGGATTTTCTCGCACGTTCAATTGGTCATTTACTTATGGTTGGTGTATGAATTTTATACATTTTTATACATTGTTTGGTTTTGTGTTGCTAATCATGATTTTATAGTTTAAGTTACTCTTTAATGAAACACATATTTTTTTCTGGAAAATTAGCAGGAGTTATCATCTCAATAAAAATAAATTGATTCAATCTACTTCGAATGTGACGAAACCCAAGCCGATTTTTCCGTTATCTGTCTTCTGTGACCAAGTTAACAGCGACAAATTTGTATTGTATTTGTATTAATTGTGATTTTGTTACTTGATAATACATACTACAAAAACATAACGAAATACGATGTTAAAACTAATTTTAGTAGGAATGTTTAGTGCTTAAACAAATTACTCAGGGTAAATCTACACGCTTATCTGAATCGTAGGTCACGAAATTTAATAGCGTTAGGAATGAAAACGGTCATTGTGCATGGAACTGTTGAAAACACTCCTTAGCATTAAAATAATATCTTAGTCGAGACATACAGACGTCACGACGTGGCCCGCCCGCGACTGATAAAGCTGAAGACGAAACGTTGTAAGTGACTGTTAGCATTAAAATACGAAATAACTTATTATTAATCCGCGACGTAAAAGGGATGTTATAAATTTAACCTCTATGTCTGTCTATCAGTCAAGTACTTGCAGTTAGGTGAATAAGCGTTTGTAGCTAAAGTTGCGAGTTTTAGAGGGTTTAGCTTAAAGGGAGATTTTCGGCCAGGCAAGGTGATCATACCTGAGGAGCGGCCGTGCTCCGAAAGTCCTTGTTCGAAACTTGTATACATGCGGGTATTGAAAATACTTCGATAGTGTGATTCAGAAATATTAGTAGCGCCATCTATTGATGAGTTGCGGCAAGTAGATCTCATAGCGCCATCTCTTGTAGTAGCGGGAGGTTGCGGGAGTTGAATACCTACTTATATATCATAAAATTTTGCTGGGGCTTTACAAAACCAGTAACATTAAAACATAAGTCTTTTCTTAAATCAATAATAAATCTGAACGTAAGTCACTTTAAAAAATACATTAAAAACCTTAATTTATTTGTTAAAAAAAACAGAGGTTTTCTTTTAAATGTTACTTACGACATTCATCCGCCAATACCAATATTTAACTTTAGGTCAAAAACACGATAACTCTTCGTATCGGAAAAGTAAGCGAATCGTAAAAGTAATTTATGTTTAACATTTAACACTGAGCAATGCTTGCAAAAATATCTCGCCTACAATCGTTACTGTCATGACCTGGCGTTCAATCTTTTGCCTAATTAGATCCTTGGAGAAAATATATGAATGTTTATTGCCTATGTTTTATGTTTTTATATGCTTTTATTTTTTATTTACACTTTAGGTACTAGCTTTTATTCACGGCTTCGCTCGCGTAGAAGCCTAGATTTCTATTTTTAGACAAAAATTATGTCTGCCATATGTTTTTGATAATATTTATTTGTATACGAAAGTATCCTATGTTTATTATAAAACCTCTAAGAATATCCGTCTAAAGTTTCATAATAAGCGGTTGAGTAGTTTTGTCATGAAAGCGCGACAAACTTACATTCATATTTTGTATTACCTATTAGTAGGGATGGTAAGGATTGTACGTACCTAATCCTCGGGATAACAAAGGATGAACTTAATGTCTATGTGATTTATAAATCGTAGCTTAGCATGAATAAATAACACAACACATGAAAGCTTATTTTACAGCAAAGGCAGGTAAACATTAAACAATGCCTTTTGTTTATCCTTTTTAAAGAATAAAATTGAAATAATACAATTCAAAAGGTCATTAGAGTAGAGTTAATGAACCCAATTAGTCCTAACATAATAAGGACGAAAATATATCTTTTACTTTGAATTGATGAATTTAAATTGTGGAATTACTATGGAAAGAAGCAATATATTCTAATAAATTTTCAATAATGTGACGGTTTTAAATCAAATACAATAGTATGGAAGTATATATTTTTAAATGAAAGCTCGATTGGGGAAGTGACATCACTCTTCGTGCTTAGATTACTTCTATTTTGTTTATTAAAGGTAGTAAAACACTTCGATTCGGCTTCGAAGGTACCACCACCATACCTAAGCCCTACCATACTCCCCTACCTAATAACAGCAGAGCTGTCATGTGATGAATAAAAATTTAAATTAAAAAACTAAACTTCATATTGTCCAAAGTAGCACGAATATTTCTCAAATATAAATATTTTTTTAATATATTTTTTTTTTTTGAAATAAATTGTAATAATTTTCAAGTTATTTTGAATGTGTGTGTAAAAAAAGTAATGGCCACGGCAAGGGGGGCACACTTGCGAGATGTTCTAACTTAGTCTTCATTGACAGCAAAGTACCTGTTTGGCTACAGTTACTTTGGCCTCCGGTTGGGGTATCTTCTAAATTTATAAGAGGACGATAACGAAAGTCCATGAGCGGTAGTAACCATCTACATGCAGGCGAACAGCATGTTATAGAAAGTTTTTTTTTATCTAACTGAAATAGCAAATAAGCATGCAGTCCACATGATGGTAAGTGTTCACTGCCGCCCAAGGACATCTGTAATAAACTTCATATAGAAGATGGGTTCTACTTGAAGTCAATCACAGGTGCGTTGCTACTCCGGAGGACTATGATGATCGCCTCAAGTGAAAGTGTGCCGGCAACCACGCCCTTTCATCGAAACGCAAGAAATGCTTCACGCTAGAAATAGGTGTGGCGGTGGTACTTCCCCGGTCAAACTACACTGGTTCTACTACATCGTATTTTAAAAAAGAATTCTGTACCTACAGTTCTCAGAGTAATTAGGTGGGAACGACTAACGTTCCACTTTAGGCTTCTTTGTACTGTAAAAAAACTACATATCTGTACAGTTATCCATGTATCTGTTCAGATAACTTTGAGTGGCAGTGACCACGTAATACGGAGGTTATATGTCTTGCATATGAAGAATTTTCCATGACGTAGTCCACCTGCCTTTAATATCGGTTCATTTATAAATAGTGCTTTTTAAAGTAATTTAGTGTTATTTAAAGAAGTTGATGGGATCTTTGTCGCATGATAGAGAACATAAACTAGAGACGACGTAATCTTTACACCTTAGATACGCAAAATTGGTTGCCACAAGAAATTAAAAAAACAAAAACCCGACAGCTAAATTTAAATTTTAATCAGAATTGTTTTTGTTTTTTATTAATTTATCTCACTTAACACTTTAGAATATGTGCCAAAATAGTAACGTAAAAGTGTATTTATTCCTCTTTTGTTTTAATAATAATTTATTTTAATTACTCTAAGTAATATGGCGTCTGCGGTCTATTGGTTGTGAGAGTGAGATGGGCTAAATAATTTTAGCCTATGTCACTCTCACAAAAGAGTCGTTTCAAATAATATGTCATATGTTACAGTCCGCCAAGCCGTTTGGGCGCTACACGCATGCCAAAGTAATGGACATACATACAAACATACATACACATGCTCTAAAAACATTACCCTCTGTAGGCAGTCGGGTAATAACTACTGCATGTCCCTGGCTCGATTGTGATAGAGTAAATCGAGTAATCGTAAATCGAGTAATAAGTTTCGATTACTTTTCACGATTGTAACGTCAGCCTTGGTGTTATCCAAAAATTTACAACACAAGATTTTAGCGTTTAAAAAATACTAGTCACCCGTGGCAACCCGTGGCGGTAGAAATTCGACAGTAATTTAAAAAACTATACTTCATATAGTTGTTTAATTTAAATTACGGTCGAAATTACGGTCGAATTGTCCAAAGTAGCACGAATATTTCTAAAATACAAATAAATTGTAATAATTTAAAGTTATTTTGAATGTGCGTGTAAAAAAAGTAATGTGTTTTTAGTTGATTTTATGTATAAAATGAAATATCTTTATTTTGTATAGGTCTGCGGGGGCACTTACAAATTGTCAGTTACATTTTTTTTCTTACACTACCATCGGTTCGGAATACGACCTCAACTGAGAAGATCCGGCAAGAAACTCAGTGGGTTTGTCTTTTTTTCTTATTTATATCCATTTTTTTATAAATATAATTACAATCATCTTTTTTTTACATGGTAATGAAAGTTAGCTCCAGTATCTTGTCTTACAGTTCAGTAAAAGAGAGCCCTGTATGTTTAATGCATTATTTGAAAAAAATATTAGCATTGCGTAATCCTTCTCTACATCAACTATAACAGTGCGTACTTTCATACTTCTCCGTCTGCGGCAAGTATCTTAAAAACTAATCACAAGTATTGATATATAAATTTTGCCTGGCTGCACTAAGAGATTAATGTTTTATTAATGATACCGTGCCGTATTGATACCTTATTCCGACACGGTGCTAGTGTAATAAAAAACACTTAGGCGACGATTTGCGTGTTACCCCAAGCGTTTAACAAGGTAAAGACATTTCATTTAATCTCATTTCAGTAACTAAGTTCCTTGGTTCATTCCTGGTAAATAACTTCCAATCGCTAAACCCGATTAGCATAAGTGCTATCTAGTTGTTGATAGAGTTCTAAATATATAGTTCTAAACAGCATCCTTAGGAATGCTCTATTCTATTATTAAACGGAAGCCGGTTTTGTCTGTATCGCAATTTAATGTACTTGTACTCCTCTATCGGATTAGCTGTGCTATTATTTAATTAGTCCCTTGTACGCAGGAAGAGCAAAAGGCCCAGGTAACCTCTAATAGACTTATTTGGTATCAGACGACGTATTTTGAGGAATTTGAAGTTTAATGCGATAAAATACTGACAATGTGATCCAACTATTTGATGGTCACTTGTTAGGGTTCCGTACTCAAGGTGGTAGAACCAGCGTAGTTCGACTGGGGATGTACCGCCACACCTATTTCTAGCGTGAAGCATTTCTTGCGTTTCGATAGAAGGGTGTGGTTGCCGGCACACTTTCACATGAGGCGACCATTATAGTACGGGAGTAGCAACCTATCTGTGATTGACTTCCGATGGAACCCATGTTCTGTATGAAGTTGATTACTGATGTCCATGGGCGGCAGTGACTACTTACCATCAGGTGGACTGTATGATCGTTTGCTACTTCTTTATTATATAATAAAAATGTGATCTAACTGTGTGATCTAACTAGTTGATAGTCACTTGTTAGGGTTCCGTACTCAAAGTGTAAAAGCGGAACGCTATTGCTAAGACTCCTACATCCATTTATCTGTCTGTCACCAGGCTGTAACTGATGAACCGTGATAGGTAGACAGTTGAAATCTTCACGCAATATGTTTCTATTGCCGCTGAACAACAAATAGGTACTAAAAATATTTAAGGTGGGCTCCCATACAACAAACGTGATATTTTGCCGTTATTTATAGATAACTAGCTGACCCGGCGAACTTTGTTTCACCTACAAGTCAAAAATCAAAAGTTATCAATGTTTCTCCACTATATTAATATTACATGTATTATAAATAGACACATTCCTGTTGAATCAATCTATATCTATTAAAAAAAGTTCATTAAAATCCGTAGCGTAGTTTTAAAGATCTAAGCATACAGACGGCAGAAAGAGACTTTGTTTTATACTATGTAGTGAAGATACAAATCAGTGTTGCCAGATTTTTTTCATCAAGTCGGGATTTAGAAACTTTTTGATTGAAAAAAGCGGGATTTTAGAGTTAAAAGCGGGACACGGCGGACCGGGTCCAGATGATTTACATTTGGCGACCTTTTTGGTCGACGTCGTTGTCGATAAACTGCAGTTCGACATAAATTTGTACAGATTTATAGATTGGACGACCTTTTTTTTTGCAGAAGTCCAGTCCTTCCCGAATAGCGGGACTAAGTATGTCCCGCGCGGTACATTTAATTATGATTAAAAATCGAGTCGTCCCGCCAAAAAATCAGACGTGAGTGTATAAAGCGTGTTTTAAGCTTGTTTTTTTAAAGAGTAATTCATAGGTATCTCACACATGAATTAATAGTAATAAATAGTAATAGTAAACAACAGTACAAGACATGGTATGTGTTCCTTTTATTTAGTTTTGTATCAAAATAGACTGGCTCACGCCATCTGTTCGCGTCTGTCCTGAACTGAGACGAACTAATAATCTAGACTCTTAATGGCATTGTAATTGTTTGTTTCAATTTTAGGGTTCCGTACCCAAAGGGTAAAAACGGAACCCTATTACTAAGACTCCGCTATCCGTCTGTCCATGTGTTCATGTGTCTGTCTGTCCGTCGGTCTGTCGCTAAACTGTATCTCAAGATTCGTAGCGGGTAAGTAGCGTAGTATTCACACAAAACGAATAGCTAGATAGTTGAAGTTTCACTGCCCTGTATGTTTTGTTCGAGCACCGGTTTCACAATACGATGCTCGTAAATTGAAATATTATCCGACTTTAATATTTATTTATTATTTCGATAACTTGGGACTGATGTAACTTACATACACAGATGTTGCCGCTAATAACAAATACTAAAAACAGAATAAAATAAATATTTAAGGGAACCAGACAAACACATGATTTTTTTGTCGTATTTATTAAATAATGGTATGGAACACATTTTGCGCGAGGTTGACACGCACTTCGTCCCTGTAGTTCCGGGTTCAGAATAGGGCTACGGTATCCCCTGCCTGTCGTAAGAGGCGACTAAAAGGGGCTTCCGGGGTTGCGGGCGGCTAGAGCGGGAGCTTGAACCGTCCAGCCAGGATATTCCGGGAAAGACGGCGGCATGTGTGGTCGCATATCGCCGTAAAGACTAGACGGAGCGGTGGGCCCAGCCACCCATCTGAGAGGAGCCCGATGGGGCAACGCGCTCAGAGGATTCCGGCTGCAGTCCTTTGGAGGTCCCGGAGTCCTCTTCATGGCGCCGAGGACGGCCACCTGGGGGGTTTTAGTGCGGTAAAAATCCCACATAACCCTGCGTCGCTCCCACGGCGTCGGGTACCTTTTGAAGGTTTCCCCCTCGAAAAAAAAAGGTTGACACGCACTTAGCCGTTTTTTAATTTCATAAAGCTACGCTCAGAGATTAACTTGCCAGCGTTGTCAGACGTCCCGATATGAACTCAAAAGCAAAGATGCCGCGCGAAACAGACTCTGTCCTGAATACCGAAGACCAACAATATAATATTTATTTAAATTATTAATACTTGAAAATTGTGGAATAATCTTTAGTAAGTAATACCTAATTTGAAACATAAAAAGCAGAAGCAATAAAAATTGCACAATATTGTATGTTTTGTATTCATTCCCGCTTTTTAATACGAATCATTTTACGATGTCAAAAGTCTGACAACATCATCTGACATTTTTTTTACATAAAATGCTTTTGCTCAAACATAACAAGGTTTTTAATCGTCACTTATACTGGTGAGTAGAAATTTATCTATTTAAAATATTTTTAATGAATAATAAAAAGGGAGTCTAAAGTTTATTGCTCTATGATTTCTGACTATTTCAGTTTATGTATCTGAATGTGGAATCATTAACTTGCGCAGTGTTGTCTTAATATTTTTGCATATGTAATACAACATAATCCCACGCAACTCTTAACTACTTTTACCTTAAATACTAACATAGAGAGGTATGCCAAGTCTTTGTTCTGTTTACAACATATATTTTGCTGCACATAAATTTTATGATCACTTTTCGAAAATATTATACTCGATAATGAACTCTCTCCACGCTCATAAACTTGTATAACTACCTATGTAAATTTGTAAACAAAACACACAAATACACAAATTCATAATTCATATTTCTCTAGCTAGAAATCTACCAAAAAGTCTTTGATATATTTATTCTACTACATATATTATATGGTGGTTATTCCACACCCAGCATTTATTGTAGAGATAAATAAAACTCTTTAAAAATACTTTACTCATACATTAACTCTCGGCCTTCTGAAAGTATTTTTCTCTATAATATTGAACCAGAGAAGAAAATTGAACCATAAGATTGAAAAGAGTATGTAGTCCACCTGATGGTAGGTAAGTGGTCACAGCTGCCCATGGAAATCTGTAAGCAATTTCATATAGAGCATGGATTCTATTTGAATTCAGTCACAGATGCGTTGCTATTCCTGGGTACTAGGATGGTCGCCTCATGTAAAAACTGTACCGGCAACCACACCCTTCCATCGAAACGCAAGAAATGCTTCACGCTAGAAATAGGCGTGGCGGTGGTGTCTCCCCGGGCGAACTACACTGGTCATACCACCTGGTAAGTATTATTAGTAAGAGGTAAATAATATTAGTAAGAATAGCAAACATACATCAACGAAAACATGTTGTTAATAAATCATATAGTTATTACAGTCATTCAGTAGCGAAGTATTCATATACAACATGTTTTATTGTGAAATGGAATGTGATGTTTGTACTTACGATTCTATAGTTATCCGACTCCGATCATTAGTGCATTCCGGCGGCCCAAGAATAACCCGAATAAAACATATAGGGCATACATAAAGACTAAATTATAGGTCTGTCTTTCAATGGACGCTGATATAAGCTTTATGCTATAGTCTCACTGTACACTATAAATAATAAACGAGTAAACGTTTTGAAAGACGTTTGACCGCTCGAACACACATTTGTTTGTAGAAGTTTTTTTAATATTATTGAAGTAGCAAACGAGCATGCAGTCCATGTGGTGATAATTGGCAACTGCTGCTCTTGGACATTTGTAAGCAACTTCAGAACGGAACAAGGGTTCTATCTGAAGGTAGAGGACTAATATGGTCACCACATGTAAAAGTGAACCAGCAACCACACTCTTCTAACAAAGAGCAAGAACTGTTTCACTCTGGAATTAGGAGTGGCGGTGGTATCCCGGTTGAGCTACATGTATCTAATACCTTGAAAATTTAGTTATTTTTTTTTAAATATTGGTTACCTCTTAATATAAATATTTGATTGATTTAGAATTACCGTAAGCACCTAGGCTCCTAAGCTCCCAAATAATATGTAGTTATTATTTTTAATATATATATTTTATTTCCAAATACTTCTAAGTATAAAAATTAACAGTTCAATTTTATATTTTTATCAATCTGAATTTAACAAGGATTTCGATACGAGTATTCGATACCTATGTATTTTTATAACCACTTCCTGACATTTCCTTAATACTAGTTAACGGGGTGAGACAAGTCATTAAAGACGCCTTACTTACACTTGCAATTTGTAAACGATGTCAGCTTACAATAA
Source organism: Spicauda simplicius (assembly GCA_949699795.1). Taxonomy (NCBI): domain Eukaryota; kingdom Metazoa; phylum Arthropoda; class Insecta; order Lepidoptera; family Hesperiidae; genus Spicauda; species Spicauda simplicius. Next base: position 8,214,635 of record OX453062.1, read on the forward strand.
TTGCACAAGAACTATAATTAAGATGCGATGTCATCCAAAATTTATTCAGATAACTCCACTTTTACGTCCAACGTATCATCTTGTCAGTTCGCTGTCAGCCTCAAGACCTTAATACAAGGCCCAATTTAAAGACTTGTATGTACGAGTCAATAAATATATACGAAAAGTGTGCATAACCGCTTATTACCTAAACCTACTTTCCGGCGATAAGGATTTATCGAGTTATATGTATGATGACCTATTCAATTTTATATGGTATTTTTGTAACTTATTTCAAAATATATTAATTTAGGTTAGGAATGTCCAACGTGGTCTACCAATCCTCATTGTGTTTATTAAAATACACTTACGAAATTATCCTATAAATTAATTATTGAGCGGTGCTCATGGTGGGGCCGCAGAGCGGTTACCATACCGATCTGACGCGCAATTGGTCCCGGGTTCGATTTCCGGCCAGACAGGTATCATAATGGTGAGTTTAGATTCATTTCTGGGTCTGGGTGTTTGTGTGTCCATGGTACCCACGATACAGGAGAAAATCTCAGTGTGGGGGCTATCAGTGAAGAAAGTGAAAAGAGTGTTATTACTACAGAATTGCAACTGATGAAGATCTAAGGCAATATTACCACAATAGTCCAGAGAAACATCAAAAAGAAGAATACCTATTTAATGTGATACAAATAAATGAGCAAAACCAACGGGTAAGTAGGTACATTAATTTCAGTTAGATTAACGTCCTAAACAAGTACAATCAATTTGGGTAACATTGAACAGCGGTGTAACTTTGAACAAAGTTGTGAAAAAAATATATTAATTTATTACATGGAAACTTCTTGTTGTTTCAATATCGTACCTGCGTAAAATGGTTTGCCAAAATGTTGTAATAGCAATGAAAGTAAAAAAAAGGTACCTGACAATGTCATAATTTTAAAAAATAGTGAAGTTGTTGCAAGTGTTTAATGCTTCATTTTGAAATAGCAATTATAATATAAAACATACCGTAAACAGGTGTGTTTTGGTGTTTATCTTTAAAATGTATATTGTATATTGTTATTTTGAAACTGTACTATCCATATCCCATGTTGAATATTGCGTAAAACTGTTAAACTTTTGACGACGTCGAAATTGGATGTTATATGGGTAACTTTGAACGGTTCAAAGTTACCTGTATCATAAAAAAATATTTTTTTCGGAGGCTCAGGGTCGCTCAGCGTGCTATGGAGAGGGTTATGCTCGGAATTTCGCTACGAGACATGATTCGCAACGATGAAATCCGTAGACGAACGAAGCTTACCGACATAGCTCTCAAAATTAGCAGGCTGAAGTGGCAATGGGCCGCCACATCGCTCGTACGACCGATAACCGATGGGGAAGAAAGCTCCTCGAGTGGCGACCATGTTTAGGCAAAAGGAGTACCGGTCGCCCCCCTACCAGATGGACCGGTGACCTGAAGAAGACAGCGGGAAACCGTTGGATTCAGAGGACACAGGACCGGTTGGAGTGGCCCCATTTAGGGGAGGCCTATGTTATGTCCATGTTCCGTCCATCCTTTTTTTTTTTTTGTTTTCGAGGGGGAAACCTTCCAAAGGTACCCGATGTTCCGTCCATCCTATGGATGGATGGAATAAATAATAAAAAAAAAACTAGTATCTTATTTTACCACCAAATTGATCGACCTTGATTCATATGGCAAGACCAAGTTGTCTATTGTATTTATATATCAAAATAAATGTATTTTTTATAGATTTGGTTTTAATTAACAAAAATATGTTAATTAATTTTACTCAGACCTTAAAATATTCGATTAATGACGGATTTTATATCCTCAAAAAATTATATTCAAAGTTACCCAAAACTAAGGATAACTTTGAATTTGAGTTTTAGGGGTAATTGTGGATAGTTTAATTGTTTTCTCCGTAAATTTATTGTGTTAGATTAATAAACCAGCTAAAAAGGACACTATTCATTTAATAAAAACAAGGTGCAATAAATATAAAACAGATTATAAAATCACAAATATTGTAAAAAATGTTCAAAGTTACCCAAATCGAGTTTACATTTTTTTAGTTTTTAGTTTCTTTGTGAGGATATTTATTCTCTAAGTCAGTTAATAAGAGCATTAGAGAACCGCCATATGTTTTGAACAACGACTCAAATCTTTTCGACGAATCTAGGAAATATTCCTATATAAGTAATAGTACCTGGATGACCGAGCTTTGCTCGGTGTTTTTGTTTACTAAGAGTACATCATGTTTTTTTGGAATTATATTTTTTTATAATTATGCAAATTTATTACTGATGATCATATGAATAATATATTTTGATTTTATCGACATTATAATAATAAAAAATAATAACAACAATAAAATAATAATAATATAATAATAATAAAATAATACAGAACTCTCGTTTAAATGGATTAAAAAGCAGCAAATATCTCCAACTACTGAATCGTCATTATTCGCCATACAGCATCAATGTATAATGACACGCCAACATAGACGCGACATATTGAAAGAACCAATATGTCCCATCTATGTTGCAATCTAAGAAATTAGCAGGAAATTATTATGTAAAGCGGTACAATAATCTTGTGCAGTACGTCTACTGGTGTTTAGCTAGAAAGCATAAAATAGAAGTATCTAGCCTTTGGTGGAAGGAAATGATCACATAGCCCCAAGTGAAAGAGAATGAGACTGCCAAAATTCTTTGCGAGAATCCAGTTCAAACCAATGTCACTATTATACACAATAGACCAGATTTAATACATATAGACAAAACTAATAACCGAACCTACTTAATAGACGTATCTGTACCATCCAATTATAATATAGGACCTAAAGAAATCGAAAAATTAAGTAAATACCACGTTCTCAAAAATGAAATTTGCCGTTCGTGGAAAACGCAAACGGCAATCATCCCAATAATTATTGGTGCAACTGTACATACATACATACATTCATCAACCATAATCAGTAAAGTGCTAGGAGATACTGTCTTCCCCCTCGAAGGGATCTCCACCTTGTCGTCGCTCTGGATGCATCGGAGGGGGCTGTGGAGGTCGGTGTTTTCTGGCCTCTGCAGCCAGGAGGGGTCGCGGGAGGAGAGGTGTCTCGGCGTGTCGTTGCCGTACACCCTATCTCCCGCGACCGCGCGGGGGCGCGCCGTCAGATGCGTTGGCGGTGGGGCCGCAGAGGAAGAGGAGATGTGGTGTGTCGTTGCCGTCCTCCCTGTTATCTGCGGCCGTTTGGTGGTTTGCGGCGGAACCAAAGAACGGATCTGCCGCTAGGTGTGGGAGGTCGATGCCTGTAGGGATGCCTTGCGGGTGTCGGCTTGCCATGCCCACGGCCCCTGGGTGGCGGTCTCGGGGTTGGACCGTCGCCCTGTGGATGGGGGCTTTGGAGGTAAGGCACGCCTTTGTGGTTTCTGGCGCGCCTTGCTGTTGGAGGGGAGCTTTATGCTCTACGCGGGGAGGGGCTGCAGGAGCGGCCGAGCACCGGCGGGTTCGCGGATGACTGCGAAAGCTTACCCGTGTTCCCGCCGTACGCCGGTGCGAGGAGAAAACACAGTCGGGGTTTAGCCGGTATGAGTCCGGCATAACCCAGCTGCCACCCCGGGTGGCTGGGTATCCATGAGGATTACCTACTTAAAAAAAACGGGAGATACTGTCTTTGTAAACAACACACAAAAAGATACCCAGAACACAGAGCAACTAACACATACAGGGCAAGAAACAAACATACAGAATAAATCAGAACAATTATTTACAAGCACAACAGATTCAATCATTCCACATCCAACAAATACAGGAGAATTTAATTGCAATGCGCCGCCGGGGAAATGTAAGAAGAAGAGGTAGATTAAAGTTAGCCTGTATATTATTATATATTACATCCTATAGTTTTATAGTTTATTTACTCTATATAATACTTAATTAGTAGCGGGGACATAGATATCTATAAATACCGGCAACAGCAGCCGTGAAGGTGAAAATCACAATTTACTAATATAAAATAAAATATAATAATAAAACAAAAATATCAAAAAAGAACTAAAAAGAAAAAAAAAGTAGAGCTAAAAAATAGAAAATAGAACTAAAAATAAAAAATAAAACTAACAAAATAAAACTCGAAAAAAAAGAGAAAAAATAAAATAAAAACAATCCGACCGAGATTTGAACCCCGACTTCCTGCGGTCCGATTTCCCAACCGAACTATCCTAACTTCGTAAATGGTGACAAAATTTCTCTTCGTATTCGGTCTCTTCGATCTTTATGCAATGAAAACACGGACAAAACGACATTTTCTGAAAATGAAAATTTGCTAGATCGATTTATCGCCCCCTAAACCCCCTAAATACGAAATTTCAAGAAAATCGTTGGAGCCGTTTCCAAGATCGTTGATATATATCCTACTAATATTATAAATGCGAAAGTTTGTGAGGATGTATGTGTATTTGTTATTCTTTCACGCAAAAACTACTCAACGGATTTGGTTGAAACTTTACAGTAGTATAGGTTATACATCAGAATAACACATGGGCTATAATTTGTAATGATTTTTTTTTTATAAGGTTATAATATAACGAGAAATATCAGGTTAGTCGGAAAAAAAGTTGTGCTCTGAGAGCTATCTTCGCGTACGCTGCCTAAACCGTTGGAGATATCCAAATATAATGTACTGTGGGATTGTTTGGCTCACATAGATCTAAATAAAAGTCCGCGACAGCATATGTCTATATGTATAACCCACAATAACTCTTTTTATACTTTGAAAATTTTAAAAATATCAAGTTGATGTTTCCATGGGTTTTATACAAACTAAATATTAATCCTTATCAAAATATCAAGCATCTAATAAAGATTGAATCTGCCTTTTACACCATGTAAATTGGATAAGTAGTTTAGAAGATATTACGAGTATAACTTATTGCGTAGTCAATTGATTGACCGGCAGTACGCGCCGTGCGCCGCCGTATACAACGAAGTTGTATGATATTAATATTTGAATGGTTATAACATGGAGCAAAATGTGAAAGGTCAATGACGTCTCTGTAGTTCCGGGAATAAGGCTACGGTATCCCCTGTCTGTGGTAAGAGGCAACTAAAAGGGAGCTTTCGGGGTTGCGGGCGGCTAGACGGAGAGCTCCAAACATCCAGTCAGCAACTTCGCGAAAGTTGTCAGCATGTGTGGTCGCATGCTATCGTGAGAGCCAGGATGGACGGAGCTAGAACCGTCCAGCCAGGCGATCCCGGGAAGGACGGTGGCATACGTGTGGTCGCATATTGTGGTAAAGACCAGATGGAGTGGTGGGCCCAGCCGCTCACTTGGGAGGAGCCCGGTGGGGCAATGCACTCAGAGGACTCCAGTTGCGTTCCTTTGAAGATCCCGGAGTCCTGGTGCTATAAGAATCCCAAATAACTCCCACGGCGTACCTTATGAAGGTTTCTCCCTCGACAAAAAAGAAAAAAAGTCAATGAGAATGAAACAGCGGAAAGGTTAAATATGTTATTCAATCGTCATCGACCTTTTAATGTAACGCAACTCGGCACATATGTCTGATTAGCAGAAGTTTAGGTCGTAGTTGACCACGCTAGCCAACTGCGCGTTGGTAACCGTCACGGGTTTTGAGACCCTTTCTTAAAACTTTAAATTTCAGAGTAAGCATTAATATCTGTTGCCGACAAAACTAATTCAAATTAATATACGTGCCTGTGATTTGAAATTTGAACACACTGATTTAGGCGATTAACACACGGCACCGCGCATCGCCGCGAATAGCGGTGCCCCGCGCGGTAAGGCGGTTTACGCGCCTGTACGCGGATGGACCGATCATCAAAATAAACTTTTCGACATCGAAATGCATTTTTGCTTCAACGATGATCCGCGCGCTTAGCCGCCAGCCCGTGTGTGAGGCGCCGACCCCCCGCATTGTCGTTCGCTCGGAGACACGGTGGTGATGAGAACACCGCTGGACCGCGCGGCCAGTCGGTGTACGTTTATGAGGCATCAACGGATTTATTAGACCCCAATACAACATGAGATCCGCTTCACCGCCTACCGTGGCAGTGAGCGGTACCGTATGTTAATCGCCTTAGGAAGTAGGGCAAGGGTTCAATCTGAAGTAAATCATAGATGCGTTGCTACTCCCGAGGACTATGATGATCGCCTCATATAAAAGTGAGCCGGCAGGCACACCCTTCAAATGAAACACAAGAACTGCTTCACGGTAGAAATAGGTGCGGCGGTGATGCCTCCCTGGTTGAACCATTGCTCTACCACCTTGCAAACTTTATGTGGCAGACTAAATTCCACGCGAGCGAAGCCGCGGGCAAAGGCTAGTATATATATATATATATATATATATATATATATATATATATACAAGAATTGCTCGTTTAAAGGTATAAGATATCTCGATCTCTACATCTCTAAATATAAATAAAATTGATGAGTTTGTTTGCAACGTTAAATTAACGGCTATCAATCTTTCTGATTGTTTCGGCAAAAAAGTTGGATTAACTTATACGGGACATTGGTAGATAGTAAATAATAAGTCACATAATGCATTTTAAAATTGCGTTCCATACAAGAATCATAAGACGAGTTATAATAACACCTTATCTTTCATATCATAGGACATACAAGAGTCGACGCAATTTTTTATATTTCTGGTAAACCATTAGTGAAAAACGGAGAGAAGTTTAAAATCATTTCCGCAATCACACATACTTTTGCCATTTATAGGTGTCTGTCTTACTTAAAATAGTATGTTCTGTGTTATGGTTTGCAGGGCATGGTACCTATGTCTGTCTAATAATTGCAGTGGTATGCGCTGCTAATTTCTGGTCTTAAGGGTGTGGAACGGAAAACACTCTTCCGAGACGAATATGTAAAATCACACTAGCGAGGGGTCTCATAAATGTGACCAGCTGTCACGATTGGTGAGGGGGGGGGGGGGGTCAAAAAATCATAAAGAAATTACTATTAATATTATTAATATATCGAAAAAAACAAAATAAACGGTATTTACTATTTTTTTTCAAAAATTTTAAAAATATAAATGAGGGTTAAGAAATGTGTATATTTGTACGTTGTTTAGAACATTGTACCCATGTTTAGAGAAATGAAATGAAAATAAATCATCTAAGTATTATTTATTGTAAGGGTTGACACTTTGATATACGAACATTTATTTTCATGTTAATGGAATAACAAAAAATATAAATGTAAAACTTATATGGTTTATAAAAATGTATAAACAAAAAACTAGTTGTCGATGCAAATCTTAACATTTAAGTCGCTTAACAATATTTAAATCAAATTGAGTTTTTGTGCGCCATATGAGTTTTTGTGGATTAGTCTATATTTTTTGAGTTTATAATCCAATTAAATTAAATGTGCGATGGTAACGGTTCTAATAATCCAGCGACTCAAATGTTTGACCGCTATTCGTGACATGATTTTAAAACATCGCGAAAAGTTATTAGGCTTATAACTAACACTATCACATGTTGACAGCGGATTACATCGTATTAACACGTCAAAACACGGGCATTAATTTGTTATTGTAGCGCGTTTGAATAAAAAATGTTGCCAAAATTCTATTATTCGATCTACTCGGCTCAATATAGTCTATCGGTTCAAAAGTTTTTCTTACATAATTGAAGTAGGAAATCACTAGGCAGTAATGGTAAGACATGTAAAGTAGATCATGTGGAAAAAATGGTCTATTTGAAGTCGGTTATAATCGATTATAATCTATAATTCGTCGTCAACTCATTATTGTCCCACTGCTGGGCACGGGTCTTCTCTCGGAATGAGAGAGTTACAGACCATAGTCCAAATCCACCAATCGGTGGATGTCACACACCTTCGAGATTTTTTATTGTATGAACTTTTGGGATTGTAGGTTTCCTCGCTGTGTTTTCCTTCACCGAAAAGCAGTGATAATTAATTTCTAATACGCACATTGTTTTAGAAAAACCAGTGGTTTTGAACCTCGGACCTCTCGATTGAGAGGGCAAGTTTCAACCATTAGACTATGACTGCTCATCTTTTATCTATAATAATAGATGCATTATCATTCCTGAGGCCTAAGATGGTCGCGTCAAAATCTGCTCAAATTAGATTTTTATGCTTCATGTTTGATCGTTGGTTTATGTTTATATCGTTCACTATTGGGAATAGGTCTTTCCTACAATTAGGAAAGTGTTGAAGCATACTCCACCACGCTGCAATGTGGCTTACAACACAGTAAAATCTAATGTGACCTATATTTTAGTGTGAGTGTAAAAAACGATTCTTTATTTATAACGTCAAAACTCATCAGAACATCTTATAATGCGATTTCGTATTCCCGTAAGAAATATAAACAAAATTGATTAATGGTAACGAAAAACCAGGTAACCAAATGTTAATAATTATTGTTTTGAGTTTAATATTAAAGGCCATAACATCGGAAGACTAATGTTATGCGTGAATTGCAAGCTATTATTATGGCTACTGTTGCTTTCACCGAACCTCAATCTGGGGTCAAGTTTATATGACTTCCGATCACCTTCCCGTCAGGCCTCACATGTGGGTCACATCACCGCCTCAAAAAACATCCATTTGTTATATTGACAGCTCCATGTAATTTCCAATTTAGACATGTGGTACGCGTAATGATTGAGATTGAAAGTATATAAAAGGACTCGATTGATTTTGTGATGCTAACAATGGGTATAGATATTTACGTATAAGTCCGTTTGACCTGACATATCTTTAACAATGCATACTTTCTTTTAACCCAGTATTGAAGAAGAGACCATTGAGTATTAAAATGTTAGGAGCTGATGGTCAAATTTCACCGTGTAACCGATACGCAATATTGACAATGAATGCTTAATAAATTAACGTTAAAATCTTGTGTAGCTTTATCATATGTTATCACCGAATTAAATCTTTACACAGTTTAAAATTGACACTACTGTGTACTATTCGTTTCAATTCTAAGAATTACCACAGAAAAAAAACTTATTCATATAGAATTATTACATTTAATATGATCATGATAATTTCTAAGTAGTGGCTTGACGTATCCGGTTATGTAAAATATATATCTGACAAAAAATATAAGCCTGCATTAGATGAAAATATTCCAAAATAATTTTGTGAAGTAACATTTTTTTATTATTTGACTGAAGTAGCAAACGAGCATGCATTCCACCTGATGGTAAGTGGTCACTGCCGCTCATGAACATCTGTAATCAACTTTACACAGAACATGGGTTCTGTGTGAAGTCAATCACAGATGGCGTTGCTACTCCCGAGGACTATGATGGTCGCCTCATATAAAAGTTGGCCGGCAACTACACCCTTCTATCGAAACGCAAGAAATGCTTCACGTTAGAAATAGGTGTGGCGGTGGTACTTCCCCGGTCGAACTACACTGGTTCTACCACCTTCAAAAATAATAAAATGCTCGGAATAGTTGGTGTTCAAATATCGGTCATTCACACTAACAATTACTATAAATAGCGTTGTTATAGTAATTCTTTGTAAAATAGTTAGTTCAAATCATATAAAGTTTAAAAAATAGTTTCAAAAATAGTTTTAAAAATATGTGACATTGCAACTAAAACATTTAATTGCGATGTCACGTATCAACATATCTTTTAACTTTTTCTCTGAAACTTATAGTATACCAAAAAATATCAACTAACCTTTAAGTATTAATTCTGTTTTCTTTATCGCTTTAAATAAATTCAAGTTCAATTTAAATATATCCGAAGTCAACGTATACAAATGTTTCCGATAAGTTGAAAGGCAACAATGATGTGTTACGGCATTCTACTTGTCACCGATTTTGGCCATGATATATTCACGTACACCCGCGCAGTAGCAAATATTTTAAATATTTATTTAATGAAAGTCTACAGCCCTAGTGAAAGTGTTTAATTTAACTTTCAAATAAATATCAAGTCTGTGGAATGCGTCAACTTAATTTAAGAAATTCTTCATTGTGTCGTTAATAGTGATATTATTATGGATTTTAACGTGATTCTAGTCTATTTCAAATGTGATTGAAGACCTGCTGTTATAAGGTGATATGCAGGTCATGTTATTCGAATATAAAAAAAAACTTTGTTTTTTTCTGTAAGTACTTCCTTCTGTTTTTAACAATGCAAATATTTTTGTGACAACTCTACGAGTTTAGATTTAACTGCAACATATATGACTACTGCTATGTTTACCGCACCTTTGAAGGTGGTAGAACCAGTGTAGTTCGATCGGGGAAGGACCACCGCCACACCTATTTCTAGCGTGAAGCATTCCTTGCGTTTCGATAGAAGGGTGTGGTTGCCGGCACACTTTTACATAAGGCAACCATCATAGTCCTCGAGAGTAGCAGCGCATCTGTGATAGACTTCAGATGGAACCCATGTTCCATCTGAATCACCCATGGGCTTCAGTAACCACTTACCATCAGGTTTACTGTATACTCGTTTGCTATTTTAGTTAAATAAAAAACAAAATCTTGAGCAATTGGTACCATATCATGACTTAGATTTCAGGGATATGTGATGGATTTTATTTGGTGTCAGTTACAGCTGACATATTAAAGCAAATCTTATCTATATCAAGTAGTAGAACATTTAATTCTTAATCGTAGCACCAAACTTTGTAGGATCTTCAATGTTTTCTATCTTTTTATTAGAAGCGAATAATAAGGTTTTCACACCAACACTAGATGCTACAACCACTAGATTACCAGTAGATTCTACTAGTTACCATTTATGGCGGTTCAGGCCCATACTTGGACGGGAAACAATCCTTTTATAACACATATCTATTAAGGTAAACTTTGAAAACACTATTTTATTTTTATTAAGGTTGTGAAACTCGATTGATTTGTGTAACTTAACATGCCTACGCTAATAAAATTAACACAAAATAACATATTATTATTATTATATTATTAGAATATTCTACGATTTATATGTTGAAATTATTGTTCGTTGGTTTTTCATGTGGTTAATTGTCATTAATAACAATGCAACTCAAATTATTTTTTATAAATGTGGCAAAAGAAAGTTAAGCCTTTCAAGTCTTGGAAACACGAGTAAACTTTGCATGACTCTAAAATAAAGACTCAATTGTAAGTCTTTTGGCCTTAGAACTTGTGTTCACATGCTACAGGTAGTAACACAGATATACTGGTACACATGTTAAACTTATGTATAACACCCCACTTTTTGCGTGACGAACTAAAAATAACATGTTATTAATTAAAGTAATTATGCCACGGGGTCTTTGGTTTCTTCATCGTTGTCCTAATCACCACTACATCGTATTAATCAATCATTTGACTAATTTCGCAAAAAATATTCTCAAGCAGTAAATATTTTTCGCTTGCTTAACAATATTGTCAATAAATAGTTGTTCGGGCCTGTAGTTCTAATATTAATGACCATTGATTGACTTTACACACGACGCGATCTGACACACACGAAGTCATTGAGAGGCGAGGTTGTATAATATTTAAGCCTAAAAACACGGGTTCTTATTTAGAAGAAAAACGTGACGTCTTAAAAACTCTTAATCGAGCTCTAAATTGCCAGTAATACAGTGTTTAAAATTGTACATGCTCAATTTTTTTTTATCCTTGTTTTATTTAGAACGTAGATATTTTATATAGGTATATAGCACAATGTTAGTTCTAGCTTAAGTTTTAAAAGTAAAGATATAAACAGTAATATGTAACAAACACGAAGACTCTAAATCTGTACAGTATTCAGCACATTGTACTTTTAGAATATTTCAAACTGTGACTGAATCATTAACTTGAATACGTACTTTTATCTTCAAACATAAGCAACACAGGTACTAACTTTGGTGAAAATACCAAGCTGTTACTTTTTGCTTTTTAAATGTTTATCATTTGTTATTACTTTGTTTACAAAACGCCGAGACGCCGCTACTTAGCGTTCGTATGTTTTTACTCACCGTATCATTGTACTCGACGTTTATGTGTCAATGAACTTTGCAACAATACTACCTGAAAATTTCTTTCAACAAATTAATGAACACAAATGTGACGAAATTAAGACAAAGTAGATATTTCAATCTCTTTCGTGAAGACACATCGGCAATCAACAATTACGGTCGCCAAATATGTGATGCTCCACTTAACGACAAATTATGACAGCTACATGTATATACCTTTCTAATATTTTTGTTTTCTTTATGTATTTGATATTTACAGTGTACGTTTGAAATACAGTGTTTAGAATAGCAAGGATTTTTCGTAACTTGGCACCAAACGTTCATATGAACATCGCAGAGTTTTAGCGAGTCATACCCAGTCTGCACCCCGGGCAAAAAGGGATCCATAATGATTTCACACTAAATAATGAATGACACTTCTAATTTATATTTCAAGAGACAATTAAGCGATTATTTTAAGGTAGGCAGATCGTCTAAAAACAATTGAAAAACCAATCAACGCATACCTTTGTAACACAAGACAACTGAAAATATGCTGCCCATGAAATTCACTGACTTATTATCTGACTAATATCTATTAGTAGGTAGTAATAAATATTACAGGTCGAAAAAACAGGTCATTCAGACACAACCTACCGCCCGAACTGCATAATTGACTCGGATGCCCGCTTTACAATCAAATAAACATGAGTGTGTTAGAAAATACTAGTGTACCTAGTTCTATTAAAAGATAAAGCTATATAATGAAATCTAATGTGTTAGGAAAATATTAAAGAAAACGATAGTATTATAACATATGTATCAATTTATTGGTATATAATACAATAAACAATCTAAACTGAACTAATCAATACTAAATGAATAAAAACTTTACATGAAGTGGACGAGCATAGTCATAAAATCAATAGAACATAGTGAATAGGAATTTTATACATGTAGTTACCTAAAAATATATTTTACATTAAATGGACAAACCTAGCAATAAAATAAATAGAACATAGTGAATGGGAATGTTAAACATGTAGGTACATAAAAATACAGCAATTAGAACACAATAGGTATAATACAATTAAAGTACTTAACTTACGTAGTAGCTGTTAGTCTCGTTCTGAATAATTTCCTAATTTTGCAGCCCCCTTTTATACTCCCTGGATTGTAGCCCCTCTTACACACAATGTGAACCAATCAAAAACAAGGATACATTATCTCTCAATAAATATTTAGTACTTTAATAATCTCCATGTGTGATATTCAAATATTGTGTTAAAACACAATTAGAAGCTTATTATCATTATTCCAAAAGTCTTAACATTTATTTAATAGGTCTAATTTTAATAAATTTGTTATTAAAATTATTATCCAATCAAAATGCAGTTTAGATCAATCTCAAATTAAGTTTTTGGTAATGAATCAAATTTACTCATTGTTTATTTTTACCATCATATTAATTGACACAAGTTAAAACATTTAAATAAGAACCATCTCAAATAATATATTTTTTTATAATTATTGAATCATTATTTATAAAACAAAAACAGCAATAAACACATTACTTGTAAATCACTTGAGGTACATATAATTATTAAAATATTCAAATCAAAGTATAAATGTGATTATAATTAGTTACATAATTTATTTATTTCTAAATACAATTACACATAATCTATTATGATCGTATTATTACATTATTGTAAATAATACAATGAAAAAGAAACTTGAAACTTAAACTTCCTTCGGAAGTTAATTCTGAATCGGAGATCTTTTTTAGTGCCATCTAGTATCGAGTAGGAGACATAAACAGGAGTTATCAACCACATCGGTCGCTTTATTATAAGTTATCACGGCCATTCTGATATTTACTTCGTCCCCGAAGTAACATATTCAATCATTTTGCTGCTCTTACATACTACCAACACATTTTAATAATCCATCTCCATAATCTCTTTTTATACATTAAGCTTAACATATTATTCCCATATTTTGGTACTATAAGACTTAAAAATATATATATAACTATATTAGGTACATCATAACATTGTTCCTCTGTCACTTCTCACATTAAGTTAACAAGAAACAACGGTCAGTTGCTTTAGTAACAATGTCTCTGCCCCACACCAGCTGCACATGAGACGGGCAAGAATAAAGCAAAAGACTTTCAGCAGTTCGGTCACATTCAGTCTACCACTTTGGTAACATTTCCCTTAAAATATTAGATACATTTATCATTGTTCCTCTGTCACTTCTAACATTAAGTAAACAAGAAACAACGGTCAGTTGCTTTAGTAACAATGTCTCTGCCCCACACCTGCTGCACATGAGACGGGCTAGAATAAAGCAAAAGACTTCAGCAGTTCAATTTCAATGTTCAAATATAACATCCCTGTACTAAACAATCATAAGTACAATGATAAAAAACTTGTTTAATATTCCAAATTATATCACATATATATAGCAACTTCAAAAATAAAAGTCAAAATAGCACTTACATAAGGCTTTCTCTAATATCTGCGAGAGAACTTAAAATACACTAAAAACTACACAGGGCAGGGCAGGAATTTATGAGAATCAAAAAATAACCTTTTACTTTTTATCAAACGTCAAAGACTGACTTGTCTTTATTTTGTCTATGGGACAGTGCCGTCCATGGTTGGTACTCCGTTATCGATATTTTATACACCATAATGTTATCTCTAAATCAAACTTGTCACAAATTTCAATCAATTATGCATTACTATCAAAATATTATTTACAATTGCTTAATTTAAACCAGAACTATACATTGAGAACAAAAATATATAAAAATAAAGCTAAAATGAAAATAAAAGGTTTCGTAATTATATTTCTAAAAATTAATTATTTGTTTGTTCTTCATCAACCCACTCACCAGGCCATAGTCTCAACTTATCTTTTGCTACCGTTATATTTCTCAAATTACCTATTCCTTTAAGAATATATCTATCGTATGGGAGTAAAGAGGAAATCTCATACGGTCCTTTAAATCTTGGGCTTAGTTTGTCATGACGCCTATGATTTTGATTTACATATACTTTGTCACCGATCTGAAAGTTCCTATTGTTTCTTCTTAATTTATCAAAACGAGTTTTAAAGTTATTTGCTTGTGAACATAAACGTTGGTAAGCTATTTCCCGATCCGTTCGTAAATCTACATTTTGTTCATAAGCATTAACGTCATTGAGGCGTGATTGTATACATGGAATATTTGCATTACATCCGATAAGTAAATGAATTGGTGTGAATCCGGTAGACTTTTGAATAGTAGTGTTAATAGACTGTTGTACTTTCCATAATCCGTTCGGCCAATCTGATGAACCATTACAGCTCGTATTCAACATGTCAATAACAGTTGCAACATATCGCTCTACCTGACCATTACCTCTAGGGGTACCCGTGGCCACCATATGGTGTTCAATTTCTAATTCCCTAAATAGAAGTTGAATTTGATTTGAACTAAAATTTGTGCCCCTATCAGTTATGACCTTTGAAGGTGTGCCAAAAAGAGTTATAGTTTCTCGTATAATAGGTACTAAGTCTAGGGAGTTTAATGTTTTTAGGGGTTTTAATATGCAGAATTTAGTAAATCCATCCAACATTAGTAGGATATATTTATATCCTTCAGATGTTCTTGTAAATGGACCTGTGCAGTCTAAGTGAATCGTATGAAAAGGTATAGGAATTTTGTCTATTGGATGTAGTAAGCCTTGGTTAGGACCAGAATGATTTTTACGTTCAATACATATCAAACAATGCCTTAAATATTTTTGTATAAAAGAGACCATGCGGGGAAACCAAAAGTGTTCACGGAGTTTTTCTAAGGTTTTATTGAAGCCTATGTGACAATTCTCATCGTGATAAAGTTTTAAAAGATTATATCTTGACCCCTTGGGAACATAAAGTTTAGGTTCATTAGGATGAATTTTGTAATACAATAAATTATTATGTAAAATATATCGATTCTCGTCAAGTTCACCAGCTTCAACCATACTAATTAAATTTTGTGTTTCTGTATCATTATGTTGAGCTGTATGTAACCAAGACGTACCATCCTCAATTAAATTTACAGATAATTCGGCTATATTTTTCGATATGGGTGTCGATTGACTAGTATTATTTTCGATAGGGTTGCGACTAAGAAAATCGACATGACTTATGAACTTCCCTTTTTTATATACAACCTCAAAGTTATAATCTTGCATATATGTCCACCAGCGAGCTACTCGTGGGGAGATATCTTTCTTATTCATGGTAGATTTAATAGAATTGCAATCAGTAAATATTTGAAATTTAATACCTAATAAATAGACTCTAAAATGTTTCAATGCGTTATATATAGCTAATGTTTCTAAATCATATGAACAATATTTGGACTCCGCCGGCGTGGTCCTTTTGCTGTAATAAGCTATAACCCTTTTATGTTTATCCACTCTTTGTATTAAAATAGCCCCATAACCTATCGAGCTTGCATCGGTATAAAG
This sequence comes from Spicauda simplicius, assembly GCA_949699795.1. Taxonomy (NCBI): domain Eukaryota; kingdom Metazoa; phylum Arthropoda; class Insecta; order Lepidoptera; family Hesperiidae; genus Spicauda; species Spicauda simplicius. The sequence goes on from OX453062.1 coordinate 8,231,118, forward strand.
TTCAGTTGGTAGTGCAGGATCGAAAATAGTTAACAAAGGTTGAGATGATAAATGTTCAATGACATATTTCCTAGCTGCGTCTTGGTCATAACCCCATTCCCATTTTTGATTGTTTTTTAATAATTTAGTTATACAAGCTGTGCGTGCCGCAAAACATGGTATAAATTTCCGAAAGTAACTTGCTAGTCCCATAAATTGACGTACTTGTTTGATATTTTTGGGTATAGGAGAATCAACCAAAGCGGCTATTTTTGATTTACTCGGTCTTACACCCTCTTGTGATATATTTCTACCTAAATATTCTATGTTATCTACAAAAAATTTACATTTTTCTAAATTTATAGTGAATCCTGCAATACTTAATGCCTGAATGGTTTCTTCCAAATAACATAGACCTTCTTCTATTGTTGAAAATGGAATGAGGATATCATCAATATATACTAAGAGGTATTTTAAGTGTTGTACTGCCTTTGCTATGGCTCGTTGAAATACAGGCGGTCCATTGCAAATACCGAAGGGCATTTTTATAAATTCATAGTGACCGCCCGGGGTTACAAAAGCAGTGTATTTAATAGAATCCGGCGACACTGGTATTTGATAGAAACCATTTTTCATATCTATAGATATAAAATACTTAGCCCTTCCTAACTTGTCTATTTGATCTTCAATTAGAGGGAGCGGAAACCTATCTTTTTCTAAAATTTTATTTAAAGCTCTATAATCTACGCACATTCTATCACTTCCATCTTTCTTTTTTACTAATATAACTGGGCTGGCAAAAGGAGAGTCGCTCTCTCGAATTATTTGTTTTTCTATAAGTTCTTTTACGATTTGGTCTACTTTATCTCTTTCAATAGGAGCCAAGCGGTATGGGCGATAATATACTATTTCATTTTTTTGTAAACGCAAATGTAATTCACCAGTTTTTACAGTACTAATTTCATCCAAAACCGAAGGGTATTTATGAAAAATAAATCTAATTCGATCTTGCAGCTCTGAGTTCAAATGTTCTATTTTAGGAATTAATGGTGACAAGTCAGATAAAGTAGACATCAGATTTATTTGTGAATTAATTGGAATAATCTTTCTAACTAAACGACTACCTAATGAATCCGTTACTATTTCTACATCTGGATATTGAACTGCATTTCTGCCTATAACAAGGTCGTAGTTAAAGTTATCATCTCTCGTTACATGTATATCAAGTTCTAAACAAATTCCGTCGAAACATACTGTTGCAGTAATAATAGCAAAAACGAATATTTTATTCTGCCCTATTCCGTTTATGTACAAAGATGTAGGCGCTAGGTGACAACCTAATTGTTTTGCAATAGATTCTTTAATTAAGCTAACGTTAGCCCCGGTATCAATCAAGGTATTTATTTGTTTATTATTAATTAAAACTTTAGTAAGTTTTAATTCCGTTTGTCTAAAAAATTAGCCTCTTTAGTTGGTACTATGGCTACTGATGAGGGGTTTTTTGATTGAACACGTTGTTTATGATAACAAAAAGATTCAATATGACCTGTCTTTTTACAAAAACTACAAATTTTTGACTGAAAATCGTTAATTTTGGCAACTTGATTTGGAAAGCGTGGAGTATTTTGAATAAATTTATTTTTTAAACATTGGGATTGTACATGTCCGACTTGGTTGCAAATAAAACATTTTCTTTCTATATTAGGTTTAGGTCGCTTCGAAGGTCCGGCAACTTCAGATTGATCCAATGATCTTTTCCTCCGTTTTACGTAAGTCGACAATAAAGTAATAAGAGCAGAAGGCGTAGTAGCACCATTATTCAAAGAAGCCATGCGGACATCCACGTCATCTATTCCGCCGCAGATTAGTTCTATTAACTGTTCGTCAGAAAGAATTATTTTGGTATTTCTAAACAATCTAATCTTCTCCCTGACATATTCACTGTAGGATTCGGCTGAATCTGAACTATAGAGAACGGCTTTACTGAGTTTTTCCGATAAATTTCTCTTTTCTGGATAAATATCAATTATGTCCCTACGAAAATTTTCCCAAGTTCTAGCTTCAAGAGGTTCCCAAGTTTCAAACCACGTTAATGCAGAGCCCTTGAGGGCCTTACCCGCTTTAGCTGCTGTTTTGATACTGCTCCAGTTGAATTCAGTGGCGAGAAGCTCGATGCTGCTACACCAGCTCGCAGCTCCGCAATCGTTCTTTTCAGGATCGAAGAGTGGCAGTGCGACGTCATCGTCTCTTGGTGGTGGCGCCTGATTGGAGACAGCGTCCCGAATTGCCGCAAGAAGATCGCCAATAGCTCCAGCATCCATTCTAGAACATACAAATAAGATTAGTAAAGGTTTTAACGTATCCCACTTCTGATGTTAGAAAATACTAGTGTACCTAGTTCTATTAAAAGATAAAGCTATATAATGAAATCTAATGTGTTAGGAAAATATTAAAGAAAACGATAGTATTATAACATATGTATCAATTTATTGGTATATAATACAATAAACAATCTAAACTGAACTAATCAATACTAAATGAATAAAAACTTTACATGAAGTGGACGAGCATAGTCATAAAATCAATAGAACATAGTGAATAGGAATTTTATACATGTAGTTACCTAAAAATATATTTTACATTAAATGGACAAACCTAGCAATAAAATAAATAGAACATAGTGAATGGGAATGTTAAACATGTAGGTACATAAAAATACAGCAATTAGAACACAATAGGTATAATACAATTAAAGTACTTAACTTACGTAGTAGCTGTTAGTCTCGTTCTGAATAATTTCCTAATTTTGCAGCCCCCTTTTATACTCCCTGGATTGTAGCCCCTCTTACACACAATGTGAACCAATCAAAAACAAGGATACATTATCTCTCAATAAATATTTAGTACTTTAATAATCTCCATGTGTGATATTCAAATATTGTGTTAAAACACAATTAGAAGCTTATTATCATTATTCCAAAAGTCTTAACATTTATTTAATAGGTCTAATTTTAATAAATTTGTTATTAAAATTATTATCCAATCAAAATGCAGTTTAGATCAATCTCAAATTAAGTTTTTGGTAATGAATCAAATTTACTCATTGTTTATTTTTACCATCATATTAATTGACACAAGTTAAAACATTTAAATAAGAACCATCTCAAATAATATATTTTTTTATAATTATTGAATCATTATTTATAAAACAAAAACAGCAATAAACACATTACTTGTAAATCACTTGAGGTACATATAATTATTAAAATATTCAAATCAAAGTATAAATGTGATTATAATTAGTTACATAATTTATTTATTTCTAAATACAATTACACATAATCTATTATGATCGTATTATTACATTATTGTAAATAATACAATGAAAAAGAAACTTGAAACTTAAACTTCCTTCGGAAGTTAATTCTGAATCGGAGATCTTTTTTAGTGCCATCTAGTATCGAGTAGGAGACATAAACAGGAGTTATCAACCACATCGGTCGCTTTATTATAAGTTATCAAGTGCCTGTTTAATGTAACATTAAAACGATGCTTCCAAAATTCTTTAATTTTAAATGTAAAACCAATCAAAAGGGTGGAACCTTTGCCCATGCCTTGCCTTTTTTAACCCTACCCTAATCTTCCCGTCACCCATACATAACGGGCCCTAACTAACGCAGGTCCGACCTCAATGCCCGCCATATACATAGATAAACATTATCATAAGGTCTCACTCAATAAAATATTAAAACGATGCTTACAATATTTTTATACTTTTTAATCTAACACAAATGAAACCTAAACAAAATGGTTGCTTACCTCTGCCCTTGAAACCTAAGCATTTTTGTTTAGGTTTCAAGGGTTCCCTACCCCTCCCTAACCGTCACCCATACATGACGGGCCCTAACGAACGCAGATGCGAGCCGGATACCTGCCATACGTTCTCCTGACCAATTAACCGACTTTGTCAATGAAATAATAAAACGTAGTTTCTGATTTTTTTATACTTTCGAACCTAACAGAAATAAAATCCAAACGTAATAGTTTCCTACCTCTGCCCTTGAAATCTAAAAAAAAAGGTTTCCTACCCCTGCCCTAGCCTGCCCGTCACCCATACATGACGGGCCCTAACGAACGCAGATGCGAGCCGGATGCCCGCCATACGCTCTCATGACCAATTAGCCGTCCTGCTCAATGAAATATTAAAACGTAGCTTCTGATTTCCTTTACTTTCGAACCTAACAGAAATAAAATCCAAACGTAATAGTTTCTTACCTCTGCCCTTGAAACCTAAACAAAACGGTTTCCTACCCCTGCACTAGCCTGCCCGTCACCCATACATGACGGGCCCTAACGAACGCAGATGCGAGCCGGATGCCCGCCATACGCTCTCATGACCAATTAGCCGTCCTGCTCAATGAAATATTAAAACGTAGCTTCCGTCCATGATTTGTTGCAAGCTGCTCAGGAATATGCCATGTCCGCCCCGTCAGTGCTGTCACATTAATTAGATTAAAGTTACATCCACGGTATTAAAGATTAATGAACTGTCCTATTATAAACTAGTATTTTTATATAGATGTAGAGTAGCCCGCCCATGGACATAGGTAACACCCAGATGGGATTGGAGACGTCACTCAGATCGGCCTCTATTATGATTCCCTTATATTCTTAAAAAAAATACGAAAATATTTATAACTGTTTATAGAAGACTAAAGTGGCGTTTATGCTACTGCCTTAATATGTAGGTATGTTCCAGTTTATATACTCGTATTAACAAGAAGCACTTTTGTAAATATTTTATACATATTTTTAAACAAATTATTTTGGAAATCTCCTGTGTCCCGTTTGACGACCATACAGGACCATCAACAATACTTTTATTTCAAATGTACTAGTGTTCTAGATATAAGTGTTAATTTTTATAATCTGGCAGAGTCACAGCTCTTGACGGATAGGTAGCGTTTATGATATGAGAAATGTGAATAAATCTGTGTAAGGTGTTTATTTAGGAACCAAATCACATCTTGGAATCATTAATCTTAACATTGTTAAACAATCGTAGACATCATTTGTTGTTTCTTTTAAGAAATTCGAAATCTATTTATGTGAATTTTCTGTGCTTCATAGCTCCTCATTAACTTTATTAACATAGCCTAAGAGTTCCATAACATCATCAGAGTTCCATCCACGTTCCATCAGAAAATTGTTTATTTGTAACAATTTATACAATATTTAATTGCAAAGTCAGATATTCCAAGCTCTTGAGTAACACGAATCTGACGTTTATTTAGGCGATTGAGTGACGCAGTGTTTGTACATAATGTAAACTTGATACCTAATTTTAGATGAATACAGCATCGAGTGAGTTCATTTGATATTTAAAAATTGATTCGAGTTTTTTTAATCGGTCTTATTGTAATATCTGTAGAATATCATTGACATCGTAATAATTTATTAAAAAGAGAAACAACATAAAATATAGGTAAAAGTTCCTAGAATTAAAAACTATCTCTTTATAAATTATAAAAGCGTAGTTAGAATAATAATTCACTCTTAAGTTTTAACCGCGATTAAACATGAAAGCTTCATAGCTAAGAACAGTATAGTAAATCAGCAAAGGTCATCGAGATAAGGGTGATTAATTCATCGATAAAGTGCTCCAGTGTAAAAGAATGTCTGAAGTCGCTACTTCATAACACGCTAGACATCAATATAACACTACCGCAGCAATTATTTATTCCGAGACGCGATGAAAGTGATACTCTACATTGCAAATTTATATCTGCGATTCTAGTTGCAGGAACGTACCGAAAATTAAGTTCTGAGAAGAGAAGAACATCTTATCGGTAGAATCACGAGAAACGGTAGCAAGCTTAACGGTATATGAGGAGGCAACGTTAGCGTTTTGTTTATATTTCGTGAACTACTGTTATTTTTAGGGTGCGACACATAAGAAGAAGCGGGGGCGGTTAGTAATTAAATGCCACATGGACTAACTACCTACGCTTTCTTGTAAGATTCTTTATATACAATTATATAGTACGCTATTATTTTTGGGTATTGAGTCAAGTGCAACAGATTATATACAATTGTAACAACTTGTCTGGGTATCGTAATAAAATAATAGTAATCTGAAGCGCTTTATTATTGATAGTGAGTTCTCGGAATTTTGATATTTAATATCGAAATGTTAAGCCAATAAGCGAAATTGATTTATGATAATGCATGGGCGTTTCTAATAATCAACACTAGCGCGTCTCATTGGAATGCTATACTATAATGAAGCAGCTTTGCTCCTTTCAATCAAGTACGTTTTTATGATATAAATGCTTATGTTACGTCTTAGAAACTGCATTAAGTCCTTGATTTGTGATAGAATCGACTTTTATGATTAATGATAAATTAAATTTAATCAGCAGGATGGAAGTACGTAGGAAATCTAAACTATTTTACTTTAATGACTAAGACAGGTTGTATTTATGTAAATACATAGTCTTTTATAAAAAGCAAGTTAAACAGTAAGAAAATTTTGTCATGAGTCAATCAGTATGATTTAATTGTTGAACACAAATAAGCCAAATGACTCCGCAAGAGCGGATAATTTACATTGAAAATTGGTCAGATTAGTTATTATTAGTGTGTTTTAGAGGTCAAACGCTCCGCTCAATCCCCCTGTCCTCACCATTACAGTGTATGCGAGTTTGCGTTCCGGGAACCCGCCCGCGCAGTCACCTGCTGGGACAGGCGCGTGATAAATAAGCCATAGGATTAATTACTTCCTACTACACCGACCCTACAAATCACACCACATATTAAACTGTTCCCGTTTAATCTAAATTGTCATACCCGACAACATTTTTTCTAATAGAACCACACGGAATGGTGCTTATTATAAAGCTGTCAGTTTGTATTGCAATAGCCTGCATTGGGTTATTTATTATAGGAGTCTAGACCGGCCTAGTCTAGAAATAAATGTCTCGATTTCGCCACGGGCTACACGGAGAATGACTCACTATTGCTGCTTCTATTAAAAAGTAGTCAATTCAATCGGTCTCATTAGCATTAGATTATATATTCCTATCAGTCATTAGATCCGGAAACGTATATACATCTTACTTGATCGTACAAAGTAGGTTATGTAGTAGTCTGTTATTAAATACATATGGTTGGCTATTTTCTTTATGGAAATTAGGTAGAAATAAGGATAAGTTCTTCAGAGCAGGATTTCTCTGCTTTCTTTACGTCTTACAAGCGATAGTTAGCTGCTGTATTCAGTTTGATAAGTATGGTTGGCATATAAGTGAAACCATCACTACATAGTTTAAAACAAAGTTGCTTCCCGCTGTCTGTTCCTACGTATGCTTGAATCTTTAAAATTACACTACGGATTTTAATGCAGTTTTTTTAAATAGATAGAGTGACTCAAGAGGAAGATTTTTATATATAATAAGTACATAATGTAATGGAGGAACAGTGATAATTTTAGATTTTTTACTTTTAGGCAGAACGAAGTTTGCCGTGTCAGCTAGTTTAGAATAGTCAATGTCGTGTGTTTCGCCTTAGGTGAGAGTTCTAAGGTAAGAGTTAAAAACATTACGAGTGCTTCAGCGCATAACTACATAATAACCACTGGCTTCAACATTTAAGGAGAGTATTCCAATAAACTTAGGAATATTTGAATTGTACTATTTAATTTGTGTACTTTTTTATCTGACTGAAGTAGCAAAGGAGCGTGCAGTCCACTTGATCGTAAGTGGCCCCTGCCGCTCATGAACATCATAATCAACTTCATACAGAACATGGGTTACATCTGAAGTCAATCACAGATGCGTTGCTACTCCCAAAGACTATGATGATCGCCTCGTGTGAAAGTGTGCCGTACTATAAAAATTGTACGCTTAAATTTAACTTTACTGATGTTTGCAAACGCAGACATAGGCAGAAGATAGTCTAAGTGTATATAATTGATGACACGTATCTACTTTCAATTAAGAGAAAAATATACGATACTACACCAAAATGTAATTTATATGCGCTAAAATAAAATGTGTAAATTATGATCTTCATATCAGTAACCGATCGCTGGAGACGTTGATTATATTGTTTTTAACATATCTTTTTACATGGAAAGCTGTTGAAATTCATTAATGAGTGATGTTAGTGAATTATAATGAATTTTAATATTATATTTATTATGTAACTTATGAATACAGATGTGCTTTTTGCCCGTTGTCTATATCTTGGGCTACAGCGATCATATTTTATGATCATATTATACAATACTTTTGTACATAATAATAATGTGTCATGAACACACTAATCACATCTTTCTTGTCGGGGATCGAACCCGGAGACCCCGAAGAGAGAACACGAAGACCGGGATGATGACTACTCCGCTACATGAATTGTCACACAACATATCACATACTAAGTAATACACACTTTAACTCACTATATACAGTAAAACAATTACGTCCCATAATATCCCATTAAAATAATTATATTATTAATATTGCATAAACCTCTAGCAGTCTAGGTCAAGTTAGAACATTTACAGTATTTAAATATTATCTTTAATAATTGTGCATAATAAAACAGTCATTAGCAGTTAATAGCAACGGGATTCCTTGAAAATTATTATAATGTGTCATTTTCTTTGATCTTGATGTAGGCACGCGACGTCCCTGGCGCCATATCCTATCATCTTTAGCTAAACATAAGTCATCATTGCCTCAGCTAAGTTAAGCTCAGGCATAAGGCTAACGTTCCATTGGATGCTATCGTTTGAGCGATGCATGTTTTGCAAGTGGTAGAACGATATGTTTCGCTCGGGGAGGGCACCACCGCCACACCTATTTCTAGCGTGCAGCAATTTTTGCGTTTCGATAGAAGGATGGTACTTGTCTGGTCCCTTTATATGAGGTGATTATGTCAGTCCTTGGGAGTAGCAACGCATCTATGATTGATTTTAGATTGAACCTTTGTTTTGTATCAAATTGTTTATGGCAATAGGCGGCAGTTGCTTCTTACTGTCAGGTGGACTGCATGCTTGTTTTCTACTTCAATTCTTCACGTTATTGTTTAAGCTACTGAAAGGTTGCTTAAGCCGATGCCATTATAAGCAGTACAATCTGTCGATTGAGCGACTGACGAGCACATATTTGATTTTATTAGAAAAAACTGTGAACAGTCCATTGTTTACGCACCTGTAGTTCATAAGCAATTAAATAGGTGCAGATGAGTTGCTGAAGTGCTTGGGCGCTTGCCATTGGGCCTTTAGTTAATGGTGCCTTTCCTTTGCTTTATCAAAAGTATTTTGTTTAATTGAATCACCAGTTCTTGTTACCAGGTGACTTTGTTTAAAAGGCGCCCACATGCAATGCCTACTTTGTTTTCGTTTCAAGGTTATCGTTAAGGACGGTACTCAATGCTTTTAGCTAGGTCTTTGGAGGTATCAAATCTCTGTGACTTCAAACATTAATCCAATTCAATATAAGTTTGTTACATGTTCCTTTTTGGTAACGGCCATACTATGTTGCACTGCGTATTCGTTCATAAAAAATCTGCTAGCTAATAAATGCAATGCCATTAACAATTTGTCTACACCAAATAGACAGTAGAGTCCGTTCTTAAACAATGTAGTCGAGCAACTCCGCGACTTGATAGAAAACACTTCATGTAACTTGCATAACCATATTCTTCATTTATAATCATCAGACAAGATGCAGGAATGCTGTATACTTTATAATTCCAATTTTATAGAGTTCCAAGTGTCGAAACTGACAGTATGAAATGAACATAATCCATTATAGATTTGTTTGAAAATGTTTGGGATTAAATCACGTTCACATGTGGGAGGTGGAACCGACTTTTATGGTAATGTTATGGTGAGACCGACCGGCTGCTCATGTCACCGGTTAAGGACTGAGTCGGAGTGCCGATTTTTCGTTAGATCCAAGTCTTAGCCTATTTCGTATGAATATTTAGTATGAGTCATTTTAGTGAATTTTAATCGGAAATCAAATTCTCTTATAAGTAATGATTTATTCTAGGGCTTTTGAGGTTTTGACAGAGATAAATTGTTTATGACTGCACTGTTTACTTCGACTCAAGTGTCAGGTAAGAGGTACCGAAATCTAATAATGGATTGTTGCAATTGGTACTTTTAGTATTATATATTTTACCTTTAGTATTTCATAACTGTTGTAACATTGGAAACCTAGGTTCTATGATTTTAATATACATATTTTATTACTTGTATATTAAATCATAGAACCTCGGTTGATGTGTGATTCACCTGATTTTACATAATAATAGCAGTAGCAGGGCCTGCTATTTTTTTTAAGGGTTTGGTGAGAAATACATATACTTATTTATCTACTAGCTGACAGGGCGCACTTCGTTTCGCCTAAAAATCTAAAATTTAAAATTATCAGTATTATCAGTATTTTTTTCACTATTTTATGTATGTATAAACGTTTTATATTTTATAAATGTATAAGAACCTTCCTCTTGAGTCAGTCTATCTATTTAAAAAAAACTGCGTTAAAATCCGTAGCGTAGTTTTAAAGACCTAAGCATACATGGGGACAGACAGCGCGAAGCGCCTTTGTTTTGTACTATGTAGTGAAGAAGTTCCAACTTCTCCCTGTGAGATAACGTATCTGTGACCAACCTTAAATGAGACATTACTCTAATCTGGGGTTACATTACAGATAAACGAGGACGCAAATGACACTTACTACCGGGTAAACTGAATTCTTTTTCACAAAGAAAAATACTACCTCTATAATAAAAAAGAGAATTTACTTGTCTACCGTCTGTACTGAGCCTAATAGAACAATGCGATATTTCTAAATACGACATCGTTAATTTTGTAGCACCTGTGGGCACCGCCACTCCCTAAATATTGTTACTAAATGCTCTTCAGACACACTCGTAACTAAGCATGAATGTCATCACACAATGGCGAGTAGTGTGGAGTGCTTTTTCCAGTGGCGCCGAATATACACTATATATTTAAATCAAATCTCTTTGTCCACCACGTTTCTTTTTCGGCTGTTGTCATCTATTCATAAATAAAGATTAATACGACTGTCAATTTAAATTAAATGTTTCGTAAGCATTAAAAAATATGTGTTCGAAATTTTGGATTTGTTTGTTACAACATGGCCTGTGTTAATCCCTAGATAATAAGATTGTTATCATAATCAGCATATTAAACTTTTAAAAGCTTTCGACATCTGTAAACTACATCTAAATTGCATAGCATTGAAATACTTAAGTATTTATTTAAAGTATTTCAAACCAAAACACGGCAGCGCTTGAAGCTGTTATTAGAGAAAAAATGGAGATTAAATAAAAATAAAAATTTTACATTTAATAAAATTAAATTATAACAAATACTCATAAATAATAAAATAAGTTCATATACGAGTATACACATGCATATTTATCTAATGGTACATTCCCATCTATTACTTGTCATGTGAGATGATGAGATTTATCTCAAACAGACTTGATGCCCTTATTTAATTCACATCTTTTCCTTATCATAGATAGCGTTCGTGATGTGAACATTGGTAAAGAAAATATACTAAGGACATTTCATGATATACCTCCGATATTAGTGCTACCATCACGATATTTAATTCTGCCTTTTTAAAATCGGTTCTTTACGATGAAGTTTACACAGAAGTTGTCCTTGCTGTTATAGTATTATACAGTATGCAGTGATAACCTGTTTGGATGGAAGAATGGAGACCACGGCTGGGCAAAAGGAGTGCAGGCCGACCACCGACCAGGTGGACTGATGACCTAAAGAAGACGGCGAGTAACCGCTGGATTCAGATGGGTCAGGACCGATCGAATTGACGCAGATTAGCGGAGGCCTATGTCTAGCAGTGGACTTTCAAAGGCTGATGGATGGATGTCTGAATAGAACCTTTTTTGATTTTGAAGAAGAAATCTTTAAAAGGTATCCTTCGTTGTGAAAGCGGCGTCAGGTATCAGGGCGATGTGGGATTTTGTCCACTCAAACATCCTGGTGGTCGTTCTCGTTCTCGAGAATTTCAGGATTTCAAAGAAACTCTAAGGGACTCTCTAGCTCTCTGAACATGTTGACTCTTCAGACTCTGGCTAGGTGACTATTAAAGTGCATCACACTTTACGATTCTACTGGTGGCTGGACGGTTAAAGCTCTTTGCTGTCTTAATTCCGGGAAGCCTTTTTAGTCGCCTCTTATAAAGGACAGTAAATAGGGTAACTTTAATTTAGTTCCGAGACTACAGGGACTACGGTGGTCTAGCATAGTGTTTTGAACTCAGCCTCTTATCCTGGAGTACAAAGTTCGATTTTTCGGGACTTTAATTCTTCTATGGTATGCGCGTATTAAATTTTCATTATGATTTGTTTGAACTATGGTGAAGGAAATTATGCTAACGAAAGCTATACACTTGAGAATTCTTTTAAAAGTTCTCAAATCGTGTATAGTTTACTATTTCTTTTCGCTCTGAGAGCAAAACCCACGGCTATTCTCATGACATAAAAGTTATAAGGCAGTTAGTAAAATGTAATGTCCAAGTTGAATACCAAAACAAATACTGGCAGATGTTAAATCACTGAGTTTGATTGAGCAATGTTTAAATGTTAAAGATTCCTTATTGTTCCTGCCGGGGTCGAAGAGCCTCGGTCTAACCCTCACGTATGAACGTCATGTAACGGAATGGCATATGCAGTTATGAGGACAAAGTTGAATTTGACGAATTACTAGAGAATGGAACAAACTACTGTCGAATGTCGTAATGTAATAGGTGGTTTGCAGACTAAAAATGTTTGCAAAATAAATATTGAAGTTAAAAGCATAATATGCTAAGAGGTTCTTTCTTAAATCATGTACCTGCATTATATCTGTAACTATTGTAATGTATGTTGTGTGGTAATAATATGTGGTTAATGCATCTGTTATTTGTTTAATTAAGTTCGTTACAAACATGAATTCAATTCAAATATTTTGAGTAGGTTTTACTGAAACTCCACACCCAAATAAGATCACTGATTGAAAATTAACATAAGTTAATATCAACAATTTTTTCCAATTCCTATATTTATACATCAAAGAATATAAGAAGATTGTACATTTTTATAAAGTACTAGGCTTTTCCCGTGTCTTGCCCGCTTCAGCCAAGTCTACTATAGTAATGAGTATCCTATGTATTAATTTAAATCATAAACGATTCTCGTCAACACATTATTGCCCCACTGCTGGGCACGGGTCTTCTCTCAGACTGAGAGAGTTTAGGCTACAGTCCACCGCGATGGCCAAGTGCGAATTGGTGAACTTCACACACGGCATGTAGGTTTCCTCACGATGTTGTCCTTTAACAAAAAGCAGAGATAATGAATTTCTAATACGCACATAATTTTAGAAAAATCAGTGGTGTGTGTCTGGGTTTGGACCTCAAACCTCCCAGTCGAGAGGGCAAGTTTCAACCATTAGGCTATCGCCGTTTAAAGCTCCTAAACTATTACTGTGTTAAATTTCAGCGAAATATGACCGGAAGTATTTGAGCAATAAGCACACATAAATCCTCTCAAACTTTTACATTTATATATTTAATAAGAATTCAATTAATTTAGCACTTAGAAACAACGGAAATTAAGTAACGCAAAACGGCGAAAATTCTAATTTGACTCCACTACGACTATAATGATATGTTTATTTACATGTTACTTTATCCCGATAGATTGTGTTTGTTCAGGCAGCATAATGGTAATAGCGTCACTTTACGTAATTCAAGGAAGCCCTCGAAGCCATGCCAGCCTCGCAGCCTAATGCTCCTAAAGTTAAAGGGCCAATCATTATCATTATGTAACACAATAGACAATTTAAATCTTAACTATGTTGTACGTTATCTTGCAAAACACTTCGCAATCAATACAATGATGTAGGTTTTAATATTGCATGCATGTAAACGGGCCAGTTTTAGTATGTTACATAAGGAGATTTACATCTATATGAATAAAAGCGAAAGGATACTCACTGACTAATTATCTAAATCTAAAATATGAAAGCTACAACTACGAGATTTTTGGATAATGGGTTCATTATATATTGTAGGCAGACTGAGGTATGACTTTTTGTCATTCGACCCCTACGGGGCTTATAACCCCATAGGGGTTAAATGTTTGTATATTCACTTATGACTAATGAATTTATCACTGAATCTAAATTATTTAAGTTAGAACTATGAAATTTGGAAAATAGCTTCATTTTATGTACAGTTTTGTTGTTATTCCACCCCTAAGAGGTTACACAGGAGATAAGTGTTTGTTTTATTGTCATTCATAACTGAGTTCAAAGAAGATCGTGTCACGATTTTTTTATGTAGACGTATTTTGTAATATTTAATTGAATTACGTACATTATGAAAGTATACTAATAATTTGATTCATTATTATGAATCAATTATTAGTATACTTTCATAATGTTCATAATGTATGTAAAGACAGGTCCAATATATTTATTGGACCTGTCTTTTCGACTAATTTCTTTGTCTATTGACTAGTTTTGGCTATATTGGTTCTATGTTTTACAACCATTCGCGTTAATAAAAAATATTGTGTTATTAAATCGTTCAAAATTTAAATGGTTGCCAAACTATCATCTATTTATTAAATCTCAGAACACATTAAATGTATTAATCGTAGCTATTTTCTTTATAAACTATGGTTTATTAATCATTATATGATATTTAAACAGTGTTACATAATTATAATGTATTGTAATCATATTGTGCGACTAGACTTATTGATGCTGCTGATGATTTTTGCCAAGTGGTCGAATTTAAACCATAACTGTGACTTTCCAATGTTTTTTTTAACAATATTATAATTCGTCATAGTTAAAAACAAAAAAAAAATATCGACTGACAAACAATACGGGACAAATTTAGGTTTTGGATTTCCTTATGTACTTGAATATATAGAGTTTCTTAATTATATCCTTATATTAAGTAGTAAAAGGTAGTTAAATTTCATTACATCTGTGCAATACCGTTAAAGATTTTCAACAAGCAAACATTGTCTAATGTCTTACTTCCGTCAATAACCATATAACTTAGATGTTTGGCAATATTATTTAGAAATATTTAACACTTAGGATTAAGGCCTCGATAACAGTAGGTATTTGTAAACCTTTTGACATTAATGTGAATTGTGTCATATTATTAAGTGTTTTAATTGCGTTGCACAATTAATTATAATGTATTATTTAAATTACAGTTTTATTGTGAAGAGGTTTTAGTAACGTGTTGAATCTGAGTCTTATTGGATAACTAGTGTTTTTTGCAGCTATTACGAATTCTACTAATGAAGACATTTTTATACAAATATGTAGGTGCATAGCGTACTTTTAACATTGTTTGGAACTGATTAAACATTTTATATTTGTCAAATTAGGTTAGTAGAAAAAAAAATAAGAATTATCTAAGGACAAATTTGGTTTCTTCCGCATTTTAGCAGCGAGCTCGAGTTTGATGTAGAGTGTAGACACTAAATATTTTAGAACTAGAGATCTCATATTGTCAGTTTGAGGAAGAGAATTGAGTCATAACAAGAATTACAGCCACTCCTATCCATTCATCAGCCTTTATAGATCCACAGTTGAACCTAGGTCTCTCCTAATGAGAGTTCTTGTAAAAGGTCACTGCACCACACTCGCACATACTACCGTGTGTCTTTTTTATCTGATTGAGTAGCAAACGAGCATGCAGTCCACCTGACGGTAAGTGGTCACTACTGCTTAAGTACATCTGTAATCAACTACATACAGAACATGTGTTCCATCTGAAGTCAATCAATGCGTTGCCTCATGTGACAGTGTGCCGGCAACCACACCCATCTATCGAAACGCAAGAAATGCTTTACGCTAGAAATAGGTGTGGCGGTGGTACTTCCCCGGTCGAACTACGTTGGTTCTACCACCTTGACTTGACTGCAGTTTATGTTAATGATACACAGAAAGATGCTGCTACTCATCTCCTTGATTCCATCCCTCAATACAGTCTACGACATCCACGAGGAGAGGCAGTGTTTATCAAGACACCACACTGCACACTCATACGTGGCAATACATTTCTAACAAGACCAATCATTCGTTAGCAAGTATCTAATACTTACCTAACGTGTAATTACTGGCTCGTCCCTCTCCGTCTATTCCTGACAGGTACTGAAAAGGGACGCATTTATCACATCCGCGATGCCAACATTGACGTTGGATGAATGCCGCGTAATTTAAATCCCTCGTTGAAATCTTGTGGGTGGTTCGCCATCAATCCAGTACCACATAGACAAGCATTACAAAGCGATAATTACGTAACATTTATCCTGGAACCAAATTGGCCTATTCACTTTCCAACAATCGGAGATAAATTGGCAACGGGAAGAGACTGCATATTGTAGAGAATTGATGCTTGGAAACTTTAATAGATGTTACCTGAGATGGTCAGATGACAAAGTATGGGAATGACTAGTTCAAGCGCGATTGATGTTTCGGTTTTTGGTATAAAGCTCATTTTGCTTATAAAGGGAGCCAACCAAAAATTTTGTAAATAGGTAGTAAAAATCCATATTGTTTACATTAAAAGAGACAACATAATCAAAGCACATAAAGACTTTTTCTCAAACTATTTGGAATCTCTTCAAATGAATAATATAAATCAAAGTATGTTCAACGATACTCCTAAAATAGATCATTCATATTTATATAATCCATAAATCATAAAATAAAATGCACTTAACTTGTGCATGAAATTTCAAGTTTAGTGCCCTTGCAAATAAACAACTGGTTCCACTGCGAAAGAATAACGAGGAATGAAAAATTATTCAGTAGGAAAATACCCTAGTAATGGTCTCTGAAAAAATTGAAGTGGCAAAGCCATGCAGTATATTTAACGGTAAGCAGTCACTGCCGCCCTTGAACATCTGTTAAAAATCCCAGAAAGTTTTGTCTGAGTAATGCTAAAAATATGTGCCATAAGATCCTGTCTGAGGTTGGCATTAGAAGATAAAGTTATAAGCCATGTTATATTAAGTTGCCGTAAATAACTGAGCGACATTTTGACAATATTTACTTATTTATTCTCAATTGCTGGTGCATTGAAGTAGAATAGAAAATAAAAATACAGATGTTGTTTGAATAATTTAATTACAATAAAATGCTAAAATGAATAAGCATCGGAACTTAAATATAAAACGATCTTTTTATACATATCAGAATGTATGAACACAGGAAAGTAAAATAAAAATAAAACTAAAAAAAACTTAAAACCCTTTCTACACTCATAGCCCCACAGTAGGATTTTCTCCTGTATCGTGGGTGCCAAGGACACACAAAGACGAATACACAAACACCCAGACCCAAAACAAGAATCTAAACTCATCATTCAGATACCTGTCTGGCTGGGAATCGAACTAGGGACCCACTGCGTGTCAGACTGCTATGTTACCGCTGCGCCACGCGGGTCGTCGGTCGGTAAAATAATAATAACATTAAATTCGAGTCAATGATATGCAAATTCAGTAAGTAATATGTACGCCTAATGTACACGTTAAATGAATGCTAAGATTATATTAAAATTTATTAATAAGTTAATGCGATTAATAAAGAAATATATTTGTATTGTACCTTACAGCATGCTACCTATTTCCAACGTGAAGCATTTCTTGCGTTTCGATGAGAGGGTGTGGTTGCCGGCACACTTTTATATGAGGTGACCATCATAGTCCTCGGGAGTAGTAACGCATCTGTGATTGACTTCAGATAGAACCCATGTTCTATTTGAAGTTGCTCACCGATGTCCATGGGCGGCAGAGACCACTCACCGTCAGATGGACTGCATGCTCGTTTGCTACTTCAATCAGATAAAAACAAAAAACATACAAGCGAACCATTCTCATTAGGTTAGTTGAAGTTAGTAAATCTGTGTGTATTCTGAGTAGCACAGTCAGCTGTTAGTCAGAAGATATTTCTGCGAGAACGTATTCGACTAAACAGTTAAGTGCATGTTGTATTTTTATCGTATTTTTATTTCTGTATGTAGGTCCCAATGCAAATAGATGTACTGAAATTGTATGAACGCTACGTTGCAGAAAACATTTTTTTATGTCTACTTATACTATTATTAGTATTTGTAGAGATAGATCGCTGATATAATTAATGTCGTTTTTCCTAAATATCATTCAATTTGTGACTTCGGCTTTGCACATGGGATACTAAAGTTCATATGATTTTCCTACTGCATTATTTTTTACGCATATATTTAGTTAAGCTGTATGAAAAATGTGATTAAAGCATATCAGTCTTCCTCAAAGTGAATGATATCACGCTATGGCGAGACCTAAAAGCCCATACACAGGTGCTCAATTAAAGCAATTTCGGAAGCGATAGCTGGTATGAGTTTTTATTTTAAATATTTAAATTTATAATTAAATCCTACTTACTCCATTGATTATTACGTTCCCATTCTCGACATGGTCAGTTAAACCTGTCTAATTGGCTTCTTAAAATGTTCAGGTGGCACTAGAAAATCATCCATATTCAGCGAGTCTTAATTGAAAAAAGTTTAAGAGTGTCTCTGAAATAAATTACTAGAAAGAGGATTTTGCTAGCTTCACATCTATTTGATCAACGTGTTCATTTAAAAACTATAAAAGTCGGCAAATAAACATCTTAGGTACATAGATTTGGTTTTCAAACTTTACTACTAAACGTAGTTTTCTCTCCCATGGAAGAAAGTAAAGGCAGACGATGGTGTACTTAAGAAGAGGCAGGTCAAAAGTGAGAAAGCGTATAAATCTCGTGTGATTTATTTAATTGTGTTTATTACAGCTATGGGCGGTTAATATTTATGATACACGGCACTAACATGAAGTGTATTAACCAAGTACATACGAATCGGTTCTTTACGATGACGCTGCCGCCCCAGTAAAGCCCCGATTTATTGGCTGTGTAACTAATTATGAATAATATTTGTTAATGGACGAACAATCGGAAGTTAAGGTTTTTAATTTGTAAATATTAATGTGCATCCTCAACTAATGTACGTAATTCAAGGGATTTCGTGACAGACATTAAGATTTCTTAATAACTTCTTTGTCGTCAACCCATTATTATCCCAGTGTTGGGCAAGATTCGTATAGTGTGGTCCAAAACAAGAGTAAGATTTAAAATGTTTTAGGCCGTGGTCCACCGTATCATATTAAAGCTTGTCGCGCTTGACCAGATCAGATTTATTTAAATCTAGGTCTATAATTTCCGTATTTATTCTCGCAATAAACTTTCGTATTATGTTAAAATTATACAAAACAACAAAATTGTTTGATTATCAATTTTATTTTCTTCTTTTTAGTGAATTTAAAATGTCTGTAAGAGTTTGTTTATGGTATTAATGTATTTTCTTATTTTTACCTGATCCTAGATATACTTCTAAGTTTGTTCATCTCTATTAATAGGTCATTATTGCATTGATTGTAAATCATAGATCGTTATTTTGTGCTTAACAACAACATCGATTATTTAAAATTGCATTGTCATCAGAACTAAAGATGTATTTCAAATTTCAGTTCAATCGGACAATAAAAAGTGTGTCAAATTCAGCGTGCAAGATTTGACCTAAACATACTTACAAACGGCTAACATAAAGATTTTGAAGGTGTGGCGTTACTATCATCGGTTTCGCGACACATAGGGTCGTACAACCTTTGATGGCTAATTAAATACGTACTAACGTTTACTATCAGTACTATTATACACTATCGGCGCTATAATATGAATGGATCAACTTTGTCTTCGGCAGTAGCAACGCATTTGTGACTGACTTCGGATGAAAGCTATATTCTACGTGAAGTTGCTTACAGATGTCCATGGGCAGGGTCCTTACCATCTCGTAGAGTGTATGCTCGTTTGCAACTTCAATCTTATAAAAAATATTAGATTAATTTCTCATCCGTGTAGTAGCATCAGGTGCTTAAAAACCTTCCGAAAGTTTTTTTTATCTGATTGAAGCAGCAAACGAGCATACAGTCCACCTGATAGTAAGTGGCCACTGTCGCCCATGAACATGTGTCAATCACAGATGCGTTGCTACTCCTGAGGACTAAGATAGTCGCCTCATATAAAAGTGTGCCGGCAGCCACACCCTTCCATCGAAATGCAAGAAATGCTTCTAGTTAGAATAAGTATGAGAAACATTGTTAGATCTTGTAAATTTGTATAATAAAATCGCTTCCGGCTCCTTTATTCTAAAGCACGTAAAACATTTATGAGAAATTTGCCGCTAGCGGTAAAATAGGCCAAATCGTTTGCACTTTAGTCATATACGTCAGCGGGGGTTTATTATTTGATTAGTTAGTGCTACAATAGCACTAACTCATCAGATTAGTGACTGTCATTTGCGACTGACTTCAGATAAAAGCTATATTCTGTGAGAAGTTGCTTATAGATTTCCATGAGTGACAGTGGCCACTTACAATCAGGTGGACTGCATGCTCATTTGCTACTTCAGTGTTATAAAAAATATTAGATACGTAACTTTGTTAAATGTCTCATTCGTGTGACATTAAATGCTTAAAAAATCTGAAAGGATGAAAATATAATAAAATCGCTTTCGGCTACTTTTTTTAGAGCACGTAAAACATTTATGAGAAATTTGCCGCTAGCGGTAAAATATGCCAAATCGTTTGCGCTTTAGTCATATACAGTAATGAAGGTTTACTATATTGTTAGTAGTTAGCTAGTAGTTAGTTTTTGATTAGTTACTATATTACCTAGCACTAAGTCATTGGATTAGTGACTGTTTTATCAGCTTTTATTTTACCCGATTACGTATTGAATTTCGGTGGAATTTTTAATTCAACCAAATTTGTATTGATCCAACGGAACCTGTGAGTATTCAGCCGAATTATTTAATAAAATATGTACGAGTATTACTACCGCTTTCTGCCGTTGCTTAATGCTCATATTTCTGTGTCTACCTCCTATTTCTACCGCTTGCTTTTAATAATACATTCCATGATTTTATTTGTTTCCGTTATAGCACACAAAATTTATGTAGGATCCAGTAAACTTTAAACGAGGTTCATCTGGATTATTTAGAACAAAACAGAAATGGTGGAGGAGTTAAAGCACCATATTCAAAGTAACGACGCTCAAGATTTCGAATTTCTAATTTTCCAAAATAGAGGTATCTTGTTTATCGGTTTGTGGACATAACCATTTTGTTTAAGCGTACAAGTTTCGCCATGTTTGATACAAGATTGTAGTGGTTGTTGATAGAAAAGTGGATCTTTATTGACGGTGAAAGGCGTCGATGTACTTGTTACTATTATAACTGTCCGGTACCGAGCCAGAAACATTTGCTGAAATTTATGCCTGTGAAGGCAAATTACTAAAGCTCGTAGGGTATGGTCACAGTAACCCGTTGAACCTGAACGAAAGCAGAAAACTGCTTCATCTGCATTTTTAATAAGCATCCATTAAATTGCAACATAACATGTTAACACAACAGTTTATGATTTATTTTATAGCAATAAAGTAACAAAGCGGTAAGCGGTAAGTAAAAAAATAACAATGCGGTCCTTCTGATGAAAAGTTGAACTGCCGTCCTTGAACATTTTCAAGCAACTTCTTATGAAGTAGACATTATGTGATGACAATCAAAGATAAATTGCTACTTTGGAATATCGTCCGCCTCATTGAAACATTATGTTAAACAATTGCCTATCATTTTAAAGGTATAATTCAACTCCGGAGACTTCACCGCTATATTTACATACTTTAGCAGCCATGTCAACTGTTGTTGTGTTTTGGTTTGAAGGGTGTGGCAAGTTATCACTATCACTATATAGTACAAAATAAAGTTGCTTCGCGCTGTCTGTCTCTATACCTATACGCTTAGATCTTTAAAACCATGCTACGGATTTTAATGCAGAGCATTTTTTTAAATAGAGAGAGTGATTTAAAAGTAAGGTTTATATGTATAATATAGAGGAGGAACAAGGATAATTTTAGATTTTTGACTTTTAGGCAGAACGAAGTTCGCCGGGTCATCCAGTATATTATATATCATGTCAGCACCTGTGACCATTCACACGTATTACTCTAATTTGCTATTAGGTATAGATATTCATGTACTGCATCAGTTGTCACCATGTGAGCTGCTTTCTTGTCTGCTACTTGTATTATATTATAAGAAAGTTTAAGATCTTGTATTTGAAACTTGACTTGAAATAAATTTAGTATCTTATGACAGTAGACGAAATTTGCATGCAAATGTCATAAGATTGCTCTCATAATCTAGATTTCCCTGCACATGTTATTAGCTATTCAGTATTTTGTAAGATTAAGATTAGAAATGATACGAAGACTCAAAAGGCAGTAGCAACTACGTGCAGAACTAGTTTAGTGGGCGCGGGCAACACGTATGCTTTTATTCTCCAGGGTGTTTTCAGAAAGTACCACTCCTTGCATACTGACAGTTAGTGATGGTCAACTCGAATTGGCTTAACTCGATTTAACTCGAGATGAATTCATTTTAACTTGAGTTGGGTATTCTTAAGCTAGACGACTAAACAAAAGGTCGACAATTATATCTACTGATTCAAGTTTGACGACCAAAAAAGAGATCCTCAAATTTTATTCTAAATTCCATTTTGAAGACCAAAAACAGGTCGTCTCGTCAAATGTATACGGATTCAAGTATGACCACCAAAAAAAGGTCAGCCACTTGACTATTCTTACCATCACGTACTCAACTCGAGTTTACTCGAGTTAACTCGGGTTATGTGCATTTTAACTCGAGTTGTGTTTATCCCGAGTTGGCACATCACTACCGGCAGTTATCAATCGAGGCCGTCTGTCGTTGCACAACCCTCAAGCAACAATCAGGCCTCATTAGTTTGTGCTTTGTGCTAAATTATTACATTTCTTTGCTTGACACCGTGTGTAACTTTATGGCTTAATATTCCTTTGTTGTAGAATGAACGAATTATTTGCATTGTTGTTTAAATGGTCAATCTGTCAAAACATTGTCTTTCAATTATAAATCTAACCTTGTCTGGTTTATTTGAATTGAAGCTGTCGTTGCGTGTTTTATTTTAGTAGTTATTTTTTACCCGTGACTCCTATGTTTTTATTACATTGTGAGTATGATGTAGTATGTGTATGATGTAGTATTGTTAAATAAAATATATATTATGGTATTATGTAATATAGGGCACTGTCTCTAAGTACACTTTTTTAATATTATTAGGAAATCTTTAATATTTTCAGTTTATCGTGTCCTTTATTAACGTTAAGTAGTTTTATTAGTCTTCTATCGTACATTAAGTAACGTAAGTTATTCGATCTGAAAGAGATTTTTTTCAACAAAAAATAACTCGAATAAGATATAATTTCTTGAATATTTACATGCTACTTGTGGTTCATTTTAATTTATTTTAACGAACTTTTAAATACGTAGTTCAATCCACTTGGCCGTTATTTATATTTAACCAACTTTAAAAAAGAAGGGGGCTCTCAGTCCGTCTGTATTTCTTTTAAAGATACAGTTGTACTTTGCTTAAAGTAATACTCAAAAAATGAAAATCATTAGGATCAAATTCATCACTTCAGAAAATGAAAATACAATAACAAAGAGATATAATTTATTCGTTTATACTAGCTTGTTATACGTTATTATTGTTATTATCAGAATAGTAATAACAATTTTATGATAAAAGTTACAACATCGCGGAAACAAGCCAGTCTCATAAGCACATTACAGCTATGGATAGTGTTTCCTGACGTAATCCTGGTAGCACATTATAAAGTTTATTTAACTTAATGCCTTAGGCTTGGAGTGAATGACATGTCTTTTAGTTAATCTCCTAGATCTATCGTGTTTAAAGTGGCAAATCTAGTTCCTTGATTAAACACTACATGTATTTCGTGTCCATTCGCCACCAATTATGACGTGAATCATACACCTTCAGTATGATTTTATTTGAAGACAGTGATAGATTAGACACCTTTTTTTAGCGTGAAGCATTTCTTGCGTTTCGTTGGAAGGGTGTGGTTGCCGGCACACTTTTATATGAGACGACCATCTTAGTCCTCGGGAGTAGCACCGCATCTATCGACTTTAGATAGAACCCATGTTCTGTATGAAGTTGATTACAATTGTCAATCAAGGGCAGCGACCACTTACAAACAAGTGGACTGCATGCTCGTTTGCTAATTCAGTTAGATAAAAAAAAGATATTCGTCCGACTCTGATAGCTTAGACTTTCAATACTGTGACCGAGGTTCCATTCCCAGGCACGCCTCAGTGTTTTTGTTTAAATGACGTTTATTAGAAATTTGTTATCAATGCTATATTATGGTAAAGTAAAATATCACGAGGAATCCTACAATTATGAGTGTTCTCCTAAGAAATATGTGTTTAAAGGTATGTGAGAAGCACTAATTTGCGTTGCCAAAATGGTCAACTATAGCCTATATTTCTATCATTCTGACTGATTTAGTCCAAATGAGTGCAAAACTTTTGTAATAGGCTTAATGTACTTGGCAACGTTTCTATAGAGAGTTCGTCAAAGATGTAATTTGGTGGCAGTTGTCACTTACCATTCGTGAGTCTGCAGCACGTGGCACCTTAAATCTTTTAAATAAAAAGTTACCGATGTGTGAAAATTGTAAATTTGGTTTCACCCGTCTTGCGTTATTTGGAGCGGTCAGGCATGTCTGCCTCAGCGTAGTTTAAAGCTCATGGATACACTTTTTGATAATAAAACGAACTTGAAACTCTTAAATTACTTTGCCGCTTTATTTGGTTCAAGAGTAAAGGATGATAATTATTGTATGTAGTATTAATAAAAATGCATACATTTGTTTAAGTTATGAAATATTGAGTAAAGATTATATGACCGTAACCTAATCCTATATAATAACATTTCTAAGGTATATTATTATATTACAATATTTTAATTCATATCGTAAAGAATATGATATATTTGTATATTAATTAGTATGAATGAATCTTGGCCAATAACCGCTGAGTTTTAATGTACCTACCATCAACAGAATTGGAATAAAAATAAATAAAAACTAGGTTATCTAAGCAGAATATTTTTTTTGGTTTAGTTTGAAAATTTGATAAACGGCAGATAGGCGCATAAATAAAAAAAAATCACATTATACATATTTTATTTGATTTCATTAATATACACAGTACAGAGTAACAAAATCTGTCTCTTGGGAGCGACAAAACGACACATGGCAATATTTCACAGTGCGTACTATTTAATAGTATTTACATCTAGGCTGGTCGTAATACAAATAACAGATAGGGATAATAATACTCCATCTACTGAGCATAACATAAAAATAAAATAGAATTTCAATCTTGATAATTAAACAATCGTAATTTCTAACAAAGAAGCCACAATGTTGTTGGAATAAAGGACGCAATAGACGATAGCAATTAAATTGCTATACAAATCGATACTGGGGACTGTAAGACACTTCGCACTATTAAAGCATAATTATTATAATAAATCGTTTTTGTTATTTATATAATAAATTTTATTTCTTTAAGTGCTAGTGATGTAACGAATATTCGCATTCGCAAGAATTGGTGCGAATCTTTTGCGAATATTGAATTGCAATACTTCACAAAGGTCTCAAATCAATCCAACTTAAAATTGAACTACAGGTTGACGACCAAAAAACAACGTCGTCAAATCTAGACCCTTCGGCCCCTTTATCAAAAACTGAAAAAAAAACTAAATAAATAAAATAGATAACGGATATTCACATTTGCATTCGCGAATATGCAAATAACAATACTCGTTACATCACTAATCTATTTACTCGTACGTTCGATTTGAACCGAACAGCTCAAACTCTAAATTAAAAGGCAAGTGTTAATGTTTGCTGATATTACTCATTACCAATTCGCACTTGGCCAGCGCGGTGGACTATGGCCTAAACTCTCTCAATCAGAGAGAAGACCCATACCTAGCAGTGGGACAATAATGGGTTGACGACGACTCATGTAACCAGTCTGCCTATAACATGACATTTAGCTTTTGTTCATTAGTAAACTATTACATGTATAATTATAGATCAAGTAATAATACTATCGTCTGGTCCATTTTTGTCTAATATACCGATTAAGCCAATATAATAGATCTCTAGCATTTTCATTATGAGATCAGATCAAAATTATGTTTAACTATTACGTGACAAGGATTAGACATGACAAATTGTTAATAAATTATTCTAATAATAGGTGGGAGCACTCAATGTACAATATTTATACGTAAATTATAGTAAAATACTACTTAGCTTACACTTTAAGACATTTTTGAACAACTGGAAAATATCACCGTTTTTTATTCAAAATATCGTTAAATAGATGATTTTTATAAAATTTTATATGTAATTTTATTTATAAGACAATTACGTATATCGTTTGAGAGTACGCTGCTAGTTGATTGTAACCTCAAACTGATAAATAATTACAATTTATAACATAAAGGCTGCTTTACGTTGTATTTTTTGATGACGAGATTATAATAATAATTTAAAACATTGACAATGAAAGAAATATACCATACTTTTCTCCTGTTTGTTCGTATGAAAGAAGTACATAACTTTAATACCTACTTTTCTTTTAAAAATACCATTTTGTAACTGAAACATAAAAAAAATCTCGTAATATCTGAATAATGAATATTTCACACAAACAGATAAAAGTACATCGTCATATATACATAAAACCTTTATCATAATTTTCTAAAATATATCTTTTGCACATTATGTGAAAAACATAGTTATACACAAATTTGAAGAATCCAAACTAATAATAATTACTTATTTAAAGGTATGATAAATCGGAAAATCATTTCTTCTTAAGATGTCAACAATAGTTAGTCGAATCTTTTATAAAAGTTTTCGAAAGAAGTGTTCTTGAATCTAATCTTTTTATATGTAACTATAATTGTGTACATATATATCTTCTCGAAGTTTATTTTAGCAAAATAATATCGCTGATATATAACGAAGAGCAGTTATTATTTACGACTTTATCATCAAATTTCAACTGTTACAATAATCAGTCTAATTATAGAAACTTAAGTAAATCTGCAATACAATACATTTCAAAACCCTTTTTCAAATCGTACAAAATTCTTTCCAAATACAACAATACGATATTTATCAAACATATTTACAGATCAGTCAACTTTAAGACACAAATTGTACAAAGACACATTAATCCGTCTTCAAAACCTTCCGGAAAATGTCATCTTTAACATTCCTCAATCGTGATGTTATCCTTAGATCCGCTCCATCACATCCTTGGATGTGTTCGCGTGTGCAGCGTGATGCTGCGGAACAAACAGACTCCTTCTGGAGTGAACAAGACCCTGGGAACTACCTGAAGGAGATCATATGCTGAGGGATGGCCGTTTCTTCCTCACGCTCTTGTTGCTCAACCCCAAGATCGTGCCAATTACCTGTGTAAATAGATAAGAATAGTTTACTAGCAGTCAACATCGTTAGGTACTATCGTCGTAATTCTAATATTGCTTGACCTATCTATTGTACAGAAAGTTATATTTCCGGCAGGTCAATTATAATGGTTATAAATTAATTCTAGCGGGATATGTAACATACGCAAGGGTTTTTAAGCATTTTTAAGTTTTCTATTTATTGTAATTAGACACATGCATTTGTATATTTGCATATGCAATAGTTTTTTCATTCGTATTGGGTATAAAGTGTCGCAGTTCTTTTCTTTTAGTTCGCTAATTCTTGTCATAGTTCAAGTTTGACGACCAAAAAAAAGGTCATCAAATCTATACCAAAAATAAGATAAATGTTTTTTTTGATAGTGCATATTTTGTATATAGTGCATATAATTTTAGTGCATATAACATCTTTTTATTGCGCATTGCGGTATTTTTATAAAGAATATAATCCGATGTCTAATTATAATACAGAATTACTTTACTTTACGAAATAATTCATTTCTTTATACGTGTGTACTACAAAAATATTAACAAAATAGTTTTGTTTTCTACATGTGATAAATTAACATAGCTGACAATTACAATGGCAGACTATTAACGCAGCAAAATGACACTTGGCAATATCTCATGGGTAGATAGTTATTTCACAACACTCGTACGATAACTCAACGTAGTTAAAATAGTCATTTGAAGAATGTAGCTGTAACACTCGTAGTACACATATAAATATCAATGCTACATAATTGCTCCCGTGTAAGGTATGTGTAATGTACCTTAGAAACGGACTAAGCAACAAGTTGTACTCAGGAGTTTAAGGAATGGAGGGGGGGGGGAATAATTGTACGTAATATTTGAACAGCTCCTTAACATTATGTGTAACGTACCTTAGAGACAGAGTAGGCAGCGAGTTTCCTCCTCGGCGCGGGCAGCAGCAAGGCCAGCGCGCGCGCCTCGCGCAGCAGCGCGTGGAAGGCGAGCGCTGCGCCTGCGCATGACTCCGCCGCCGACACCTCGTAGAACTGGCACCCGAAACGCAGTGACAGCTCTTGACCCTCTTCGGCTTTGACCACTCTGCCGTTCGGAAATTAACTTTAGCATGTAGCAACAAATATTAGCATTAAGTTTTAGTCATATTAGCTGTTGAACTAAGACTGAGGATGTCTATTGTTTCGGTAAACATTATGTTTTTTGGAATAATATTTTTAAACAAATGTATGTTTCTTGAAAATCTGAAAATTTTGGAACATATCATCATAGCATCTAGATCCCGGTGGAAAATATACGTCTGTTGCATTAAAAGACTCGGTCACCTAAAGTTTCCTAAATTCCAAACATATTGTTTCCAAACAACAAACCTATGATAGCATAACAACAGTAAATCAAACAAATAACAGTATTTTCAGTTGCTATAATAGAATATCCCTTTATATTTTTACGTTATTATCATCACTCTTCTTTCCACGAATAACATATTAGTCGCCTTTGACACGAAATACAGTACCGTTCTGTGTAATATCAACACTTGATGCGATCACTAATACGCATGCAAGAAGCGGTAATTTTTGACAATATACAAAATTTTCCTACAGAAGTGGACCCCGAAGAGTTCATTTATGGTATTATACTAAGGCTTACTAGTAAGTTATTTAAAAACTGTCAATACCTAGCATGTTCCAAGTCCCGTTTGTTCCCAAGTAAAGTGACGGCGGCACATCCAGGCAGTCTGGTCCTCTCCAGTAGCGCCAGCAACTCAGCGGCAGCCAGAAACGAGCGCCGATCACACACAGAATAGACCACCGCAAACGCGTCGCCCCATCGCAGGTGTTCCGCCAAGCAACCACGTTTCTAAAACATTTTCTAAATTAAGCCTCCGTACTAAACAATGAACTATAAACCAGTTTACGACTAGACTTAGTTCGACCGGGGAAGTACCACCGCCACACCTATTTCTAGCGTGAAGCGTTCCTTGCGTTTCGATGGAAAAGTGTGGTTGCCGGCTCACTTTTATAGGAGGCGACCATCTTATTCCTCGAGAGTAGCAACGCATACAGATGCGTTCAATCACAGGATTGACTTCAGATAGAACCCATGTTCTATATAATGTTGTTTACAGATGTCCATGGGCAGCAGTGACCACTTACCATCAAGTACACTACATGGTCGTTTGTTACTTCAATTAGATAATAAAATATATTTACCGCACAGCCACATGTGTCTAGAACTTCGACTTCCGACGTAACGCCATCAAACGCAACCCGATGTTGATACATGAAATCTGAAATAGAAGGTCCTTGTTAGCTTGTTCATATGAAGAATACATAATAGTTTTTTTTAAATTAGCATTTTTTTACATGTTAAAATTTTTGAATATGTACATTTTTTTAGGTGACAATTATTTCCAAAGCCCGTAAATTCAGCAATAATATTAGAGTAGCTTCAAAGACTGTTAACTTTAACATTTATTAAAAATAAATTCGCAGCACTTGTCTATTAGTAACATATTTTATTCTATCAGGATAGGCTATATTCTATGACTATTCAAGCTAACAATTATTATCTCCGAGCAAAAATAACCATTCTACGACAAATAAATGGCATTGCGAAAAGCGATACTGAAAGCATAGTCCCATAATACACATTTATTAGTTCTGGCTCTTGACCTGGTTCCGATTTCGATTGCGAAAAGCATGTGATGTAATGGGAATCGAAATTTTTCACTATCATTTGGGAAGTCAACGGCCGAGATATGCAGGCGCCGGCCTCGGTCAGCCTTGGCTGAGTGTTGCTGATGCCAATATCGCAAATAAACCGTACGTTGGCATACGACTTGGCACACGAGCCCTACCTAAGGGCTCTTCGGTAATTAATACATTCGCGCAACACTGACAACTTGATATACAATGGCCAAGCAAGGCAAGTTTATCAGTCCAAGTGTAATCGCTAACTTTATTACCATACCATAGTAATGTCAGTCTGTCTACAACGAATTTACTATGTACTATTGTTGAAAACATCGTTGTTTAGTTAGTACTTATAATTTTATTGAATAACAGTAGATATACAATAACCAGTTTTTAATTTCACTCATTAATCTCGTTAGTTAAGTTTTTCCATTCGGATTTCCTTCTGGGTCCAAGTTGTGCATATGTATATTTTATTAATTATTAAAGGATCTATTTGACTAATGTACTACCAGTACATTCATGTACCTACTCTAATAATCGACTAATGCATCTGTCATCAACCCATTATTGTCCCATTGCTGGGCAAGGGTCTTCTTCAGAATGATCGATATTTAGACCGCAGTCGACTGCGCTGGTTAAGTTAAGCTATGTTTTGCGAATTGTAGATGCATTAGAGATAAAAAATAGTATGAAAATTTGTAAGTATGAAGTATACACATGTACCGATATGTTAATAGATAAACAATATAACGACCTTAACTAATTGATAAGTAACTAAAGTTCCGTATTATACATATATCTATAATTTTATAATTGTCCGCTAATAAAGTAACAAAATAATTAGAAAAAAAATATTTACGTCGCGTGAAAAAGTGTAAAGAGATCACTGTTCGAGCGATCTGTCACATCAAATCATTTGTTTTTTTTTATATATTTTTTACCTGGGTTATATATTTGTGGTTTTTATATTTGTTATTGGCCCATTTTTACTGGGCTGTACTGGGCCCATTTTTTTGAGTTCACTTCTGACAATGGCATAAAAAAGCCGACTTCGGGACTATGTATAAAGTACTGAGTATGTTCTAAACCAAAATATATTTAAATTTATTTCTTACTTTTTTGTGACATGGATTGGTAGATATTTTTTGTTAAAAAGTTTTTATTATTATTAGATAGTTATCTACTTACCACCCGTAGAACTGTACTCGCCGATGTACCTCTTCGTTAGATAACGGACAACCACGGCTGTAACAAGGAGATGAACAGTTAATACACTTATATAGGAAACGCATTGCATTTTAGGTTAACGTGTAAAGATATGCTCGTCTTGGGAGCGACGCAGGGTTATGTGGGATTTTTACCGCACTAAAACCCCCCCGGTGGCCGTCCTCGGCGCTAAAAAGAGGACTCCGGGAACTCGGTCCGACCGCAACCGGAATCCTCTGAGCGCGTTGCCCCATCGGGCTCCTCCCAGGTGGGCGGCTGGGCCCACCGCTCCGTCTAGTCTTTACGACGGTATGCGACCACATATACCGCCGTCCTTCCCGGGATCGCCTGACCGGACGGTTCGAGCTCCCACACTAGCCGCCTGCAACCCCGGAAGCCCCTTTTAGTCGCCTCTTACGATAGGCAGGGGATGCCGTAGCCCTATTCTGATCCCGAAACTACAGAGAAGAAGAGAATAATGATGATAATGCAAGAAGGAAAGTATGTCTCTCTCATCAACCCATTATTGGCTCACTACTGGGTACGTCTTGTCCCAGAATGAGAGTTTAGGCCATAGTCCACCGCAATGGCCGAGTGCGAATTGGTGAAGTATGTATAAAGAATAAAATCATTTGTATGTACCTATAATAGGTATGCAGATAAATTTTGTACATAGTAATTATTTTAACTAATAAAAATCAAAGTTTTTATTATGACAAACTTAATTGAAATTTAGTACTAGTAATAATATAGTACTATTGAAAAAAACAATAAATATTCCTCCCTTTAAAAGCTACACCGCGGAGCCTCTTATACTCCGGGATACTTAAATCCATACTCTAACCCTTATCGTGTACAAATGAGACATGTAGACATCTTTTATATTAGATATTTTTAAATACGTTTATCCTTTGGTTTCAACAGCGTTAGAGAATGTATTTTTAAATTGTAACCATTTTTGATAGAGCACATTTAAATACATGGACTCTATCAAAAGTAATAAGGCAATGACTAAATGTTAGATGTTAGAGCAGTGATAGCCTAATGGTTGAAACTTGCCCTCTCGATCGGGAGGTCCGAGGTTCAAACCCAGGCACGCTGATTCATGTGCGTATTAGAAATCAATCATCACTGCTTTTCGGTGAAGGAAAACATCGTGAGGAAACCAACACACCCGAGAGTTCGTTAAAAAAAAGTTCTCGGAGGTGTGTGAAGTCCACCAATTCGCACTTGGCCAGCGCGGTGGACTATGGCCTAAACTCTCTCATTCTGAGAGAAGACCCGTGCCCAGCAGTGGGACAATAATGGGTTGACGAGACGAGAGAGAGACTAAATGTTGAATCAAGATACGGACTATCAATATATTCAATCTCTTAAGTTAAATTCAGTTGGTTTGATGCTATTCAAAATACACAGACAGACAAATGTAAAAAAAAAGAAATGACTAATATTAATTACTAGTTGAATCCCGCAGCGTCACCCGCGTTAACAAAAATCGATTGTTTTTATTGTTGTGTTGTAAATTTACTGTGGAATAATATCTTAAACCCACGGGAGGTTTAAGATATTATTCCACAGTAAAAAGTAGCCTATGTTAATCCAGAGTATAAGCTAACTCCCTACCAAATTTTACAAAAATCGCTCCAGCCGTTTACACGTGAAGCAGTAACAAACAGACACACTCACAAACTTTCGTCTTTATAATATTAGTATGAATTCTCAATTTTCAAACTATCTATTTTGCAAATGCGATGCACAGACACACATAACCATCAGTTTTTAAAATACATTAGGGTTCCTGCGTAAAAATCGAACCGCGAATGCATGCTAATGACAGTGGCTTATACAACATATAAACTTATAGAAAGCTTAATCCTGATCACCTCCACGCCTCACACTATCACCCGTTAAAACATATAGCAAATGAAATGCAAAGTTGCAACAGTGAAAGCAGCAATTAGCGACTAATCGGTGCGAGGTGTTACAAAAGTTGTATTCCTGAATAAATTTATAACTACAAGCCTCAATTAGAGGGAAAGCAGACAAAGGGTCTCTGTATTAACTAATGGTTAAATTGCCGACAAATATCCAATCAAAACACGTAATAAACGCTTTAACAAAGATATACACAAATTGCGTTTTAACTTTCAATGGTTATGATTTGTACGCAGTTTGCATCAATATGAAACGTTTAATATCTAAATAATAGTAGAATATCTACAACTAGATTATTTCCGTGGTTTCATCCGCTTCCTTCACGTCCATCACGGTTATAAGCCTCTTTGTTCATATAATTCATGAGTTATTAGCCCGACCAGTATTTTTGCATGAAAGAGTGACAAAAACACATACATCCTCTTAAAACTTCGCATTAATATCTACGATTGTTTAAACACAAAACGTGTTCAATAACGTAACCTTGAGCGGCTTTAAGACATTTAGATATTCCAATTAGCTCATCCTAAAAGAAACTCATCTCATAGTGACGATTGATGTATTTATTTGTTATTTTTTAGTTCAACTAAACATGAATATTGATAATATGTTGGATAAATGAACAAACTGTCATTTTTTTTCGAATATTAGATTATTGTGGATTAACGTAACGTTGACATTACAAGGACTTTTCAATTCAACTGCAATCGTATAATCTCACAAAATGATACGAAAGAGATACATTTAGATTTAGCTGTTGAGTATGTTATTAATATACTATGAATTTGTTATAATTAAATAAGAGTGAGCACGATAAAATTTAATATTATTTTAATATATTATTATTGTATTATCCATTGTTAAAAACATACATGACGACACAGACGCGACATGTTCAGATATATTTTGCATTAACTTAGAAAATGAGTTCCGCGATATTTCTGGCCGATCGCTAGAAATGAGATATTCCTTCTGAGAAATATAGTGGTATATAAAACAGGATAGTTTCTGAGATGATATCTTTACGTCGCATCTCATCAGCTATGCTAGTGATGGTCAACTTGAGTTACTAACTCGAGTTCGGCTAAACTCGAATCATCTGAGTTAAATTACTTCTAACTCGAGTTTGAATTTTTGTGTAGATTGATATTTTATAAGTTATCTAACAATAGTTAATAATATTTTTCGAAAAAATATTACTTATTTCTTTAAATTCTACCTAATATAATTAATAATGATTGACCCGTGTTTATGATGAACCTGTTCTGCTTTTTATAGGTTTACGAAGCAAGGTTATTAAAACGGTGAAAACGAAACGAAAGATATACTCAGTTTCATCCAGGTAACTTAAGTTCAACTCGTGTTACATGAATTTTAACTCAAGTTAATTCGAGCCATGTTTATCCCGAGTTGGCACATCACTAAGCTATGCCCATTTTATAGACTCGCTTGCACATGAAGTGTGCGGGCTCGTGACATACCGATAAACATGTCATTTTATCTTTATACCGATGCTTCTGGTTTACGACGCCCCGTATTTTTTATTGTCTGTGAAGTGGTAAACGAACACGCCATCTATATTACTGCTAATAGCAATACGGATTGTGCTTTAACATACTTTTGTAAAATGATAGCAGCTTACATGCAGGCGGTCCACTAGTTAGTAAGACCACCACCCTTTTAAAGATACAGTTAGGCCTACATCCTGCAGAGGACACAGATGGGCTGATAATAAAAAAGTTGATGATAAGTTTTTTAAGCGCTTATCAAACGTAATTATATGTATACACTATATTTTATTCATAAAAAGTGTGTTAAAAACAGTATCGAGTAACGTGTGGCATTGTAGGTTTATAAATAATATAAAATTACCTTGTTACCAGAAAGCGTAGGTATTATTTAGTATTGTATTTCATTAATACAATTACCACTAATTCTCACGATGGCACGCCAAACAATAGACCATGAGAAGGCGAACCTCTATGAATCGTGATACATTACGGTGTCAAAAAACATGTCCCTTATCAATATATGCAAAGTAAACGTCAGCTTGAACCGACTAACCAATTAAATTAATAAGCACTTTCACTCCGATACTGATAACCGTTCAAGGTGATCCACCGGGAAATGATTTGGCGACGACTTAAGCTTTGACACGTAAATGGTGCTTTGGAATGGGAGTGTTCCGAGGAACTATTTGATCTGGTGCCCACATCACCCTTCCTCTAACCACGCTTAAGGTTAGAGGAAGGGTGATTTTTTTTTCCTTTTCAAGGTGGTAAAACCAGTGTACTTCGACCGGGGAAGTACCACCGTAACACCTATTTCTAGCGTGAAGCATTTCTTGCGTTGCGGAAGGGTTGCCGGCAAACTTTTACATGAGGCGACCATCATAGTCCTCGGGAGTAGCAACGCATCTGTGATAGACTTCAGATGGAACCCATGTTCTGTATGTATTTGATTACAGATGTCCGTGGGCGGCAGTGACCACTTACCGTCAAGTGGACTGCATGCTCGTTTGCTACTTCAGTCAAAAAACGCTCCGAAGGATACGGTTCCATCCGCATCAAATGGACCCGTGGCAGTCCTCCACGAACGTCCAAGATGTGGAATGAACTTCCTCCTGAGGTATTCTCGAAACGCTAAGACAAGGGGATCTTCAAGAAAGGTGCAAAAAGAGCTCTCATTCAAAGCCGGCGATGCATTGGCTCCTCTCGTGTAGCAAATATCCGTAGGTGACGGTGACTACTTTTCATCAGATGCCCCGAATGCCTTATAATTAGGTACAACTATAAAAAATTCAGGCTTGCCACTGTAGTAACAAGGAGAAATCAACCAACAAATTCTTCTTACTATTTGAATAACAATCAAATTCTAGATTGAAACAATATTTACCCACGGAATAGACATGTTGACATTATAAAGCAAATGTTATTGTCACGGTTCGTCAAATTAGTTATTTACTTTCGAAGGCTCATCAGAAATTCTTGTACCTATGATTCGCGTGAACTAGGTGAAAGTGTGTAGCTACATCTCATGACCGTAATAAAGATACAGAGTGCAGCGGGATTCTCAAATCAGCAAGAGCAGGGTTTCCCAAACTTTCTTTTGGTAATTTCCCCAGATTATAAATAATATTTTAATGTGCTGCTTTATTTTTTCATAGCAAAAAGCTTTAGTTTTCTAATCGTACTCGTCCTTTACATTTTTTTTATT
Organism: Spicauda simplicius; assembly: GCA_949699795.1. Classification (NCBI taxonomy): domain Eukaryota; kingdom Metazoa; phylum Arthropoda; class Insecta; order Lepidoptera; family Hesperiidae; genus Spicauda; species Spicauda simplicius. The sequence continues at coordinate 8,267,711 of OX453062.1, forward strand.
TAAAGTTAAACAAAAAAAATCGAGTTTAAAACTTCTTTTTATTGGAATGTATTTTATTCTGCCCTTATTGAGTTTTCTGTACATACCCCTGGGAGATGGGGTTGGTTGAGAACCACTGACATATCCTTCGCGTGACACTGAAACACGTCCGAATAGTCCATCAAATTATTTCGCAAAACTAACTGGTATGGCGTAACGAGAGCTCTAACGGGACTCGGGAAACAAGGGAACGAACGTGTTTGCTGAACGTACGGTAGCAGAAGCTAAATGTTAATTAAGAGCATCGCTCGAGGTGATCGGAGACACGATCCCGGCTGTCAGCCTCTCCACGCTCCGCCACGGTAATTGGATGGCGGTTTATTCAAATTTCTAGGGTTCCGTATGTTACTTAATGGAAAGGGTGAATTGTCAATTTTATTTTCTCCGTTTTACTAATTAAAACGGTGTACAAAATGTTAAATAAGCATAGACGATTGTGTGTAAATAAATGTTATATATTATATATGTACTACTCGTACATATATAACATTTATTATATGTGTTAAGTAGAAACAATTAAATTATATTATATTAAATTATAAGTTATTTTAAAACTTAAAATTAACGAAAATAATAAAAAATAATGTAAAGTGACAATAATTGTTTTAAATTAATTTGTAAAACTTTTACAATAAATTAATTAATTTACCAATTAATTTATTAAGATACAATAAATTTATCAATTGCTTTTAAGGGTTAATAACATGTGAAAAATTCCTTCATAATAAGATTTGCCTTTAGTAATTTATAACCCATTAAAACAATTAAAAAGGAAACCAAAAATAAATAGAAGCACGGATCACTTGTGACCAAGTTTTATTGTAATATAAGGTTTTTTCGTTACAGTTCCTTAAACCAGCTTAATTGACCGCTATTTGCTCGGCTCCGAATCCAATTATTGCGACTTTTTTCCTTTTTAGGTCTTATAAAAAAGGACATTGCTTGCTTTCTCTTACTTACCAACCATGTGACATGCTAATTTGAATCTTAGCCGTTTCAAGTTTTGACAGGTGATATGTTCTCAAACAATGATTTGGCCACACATGACCCAAAAGTCTAGAAAGCTCAGTTATATCAAAGAGGTGTTAATATTAAAGGCGTTTATATACTTTTTATTTCAAACAAATCACCAGCTTCTACGAAGTGTTAAGTAGGTAGTTCATATTTGAAATTATCTAATCTAATAACTACAAATTGGGCTAATTGCTAAGTCTGTCATGTTATCGGTTTTTAAAATGATAAACGGCGCTCATTTGAGTTATTTTTTATGTAAATCAATCAACTTATGACAAGATAAATGTTCTCGAATCGATGTTAGAATTTCTAGAAATAAAAAATAAATATCCATCTCTACATCTATGTTTCGTTTTACATTTAAATTGTGTAGGTACCCATAAATTGCACTTTCTATAACCTAAATCAAACATATTTCTTGTAGTTTTATGAATGTTTTATTTGCGTGTACGTACTTTTACGTTAAAGATTTTAATGTATTATAGAGAGAGAGATGTATCGATCGTTGAAACTGATATAATTTTTGTCGCCTTGTATCAGTTTGCCAAAAATAAAAACTACAGATAAAGATAATAATTAGCATTTCTAGGAAATATGGTGCCTAAAGTAATTAATTAATTTTAACTTTTTTTAAATTTTTCATTTCATTTATTATTTTTGTGATTTTTATAAAACAAATAATAGGAATACTAGTACCTATTTTAATTTTTCTATTGTACAGGAAACTCATCCAATAAAATTGTTGTTAATAAATGAGCCTACATTATAAAATATTACTTAATATCTTTTGTTAATATTTTGATGTACGACGCTACGTATAACTAAGTAACCAAGCACATTTTAATAACATTGCTTATACAGTTTCAAATTAACGTTCTGTAATACTCATATTTTTACCATTTTATCACCAGGTACCTGCAATTTTGTTTACACCGTTTTAAATAGGCAGTAAATTGGGCCACGTAATACATGACATAAACGTGTAGAATGCGCTTCGGGATCGTAGATCGAGAGCGTCTAAATGCCAACTACAACGTATTTATAGTGGCGGCGGTACAGCCGAGCCGCATGCCGCGCTCTGAGTCACCCGGTCAACCGTCTGCCGGGACCGCCTCGCACTTCGCTTTTATTGCTGCGGACCGCGGGATTTATGAAAAATATATTATAAACTTAAAAACAAGCTATTCTATATTGATATTTTCTTTTCGTTTTCTTCTCAGAAAAGCTATTACTTTGGTACCTATATAATAGTGATAAAAATAATAATTGGTCCGCAATTTTTGTGCGTCCACTATATTGGATTTAAATTGACTTTACTAAGCAAATAATCGTAATTTAATCCAAACTAATAAGACAAGTGAAATTAAAGTTTGCGAATAAGACCTATTGGGAGTTGCTGACATGACCTGTGATAAAGAGAACGCTAATTCTCTAATGCAAATATTTTTGATTTGGGAATATACATACAAAAATATATTAAAAAACTTAAAAACACGCTATTCAGTATTGTCATTTGTTTTTCGTATTCTTCTCAGAAGACAGCTTCAGTTGATAGCTAAATAGGGAGGCATAAAAAATACCTAATTGGTCCGCTATTTTGAGGCGTCCGCTATATGAGATTTAAATTGACTCCACTAATATAATTATTGGAATTCAATCAAAACTAATAAGACAAGTCCAGTAAATGTTTGTAAAAAAGCACCAGTTAGAAGTTGGTGACCTGACCTAAGATTTTAGAAATGTGTTTTTATGTGAGATTAAAAAAATGGTCAAAGATTGTCAATGCAGCAACTTGAGAGTGCAATCTTTTGGGTCCAACTATCGGTAAAAATTAGAAAATATCGCGGTCACACAAGTACGTTAAATTGTAAAATCGGTTAATCGTCTTACAACGGAATTTTATGACTATAAATTAATATCGGTAATATATTATGGTAATGTTTAATTCTGTATTCATTTGTATACATTTTTCTGATATTCAAGTACCAAATTATTAGTTGACCGAAAAGAAGTATATTTACTCTAGTATTTAACATAAACAAATTTAGTAAACGACATGAGTCATCCAGTCAGGGATTTGTCAGACTGCCTCTATTTCGCTAACGAGGCAGTTATAACAGTTAATTTTAAAAGCTTAATAAAAAACACGCTATTAAAATTTTTTGGCCGTGTGTGTGGGCTGAATTTGGAAATTTGTGACCAGATATTGGCCATCGAAATATCCATTATTGTCATCAAACGTAAACTACATCCATTATCTATATATTAACTACATTAAGTTTAGTTTATTTTGATATTTTTAATTGGTTGGTTTGTGTGTTATTTGTAAAAAAAATATTAAACGATAGTAAATAGAACCATAAATAACAAAACATGACTTACCTGTTTATTTAGCTTTAAAAAAAAATCAAAACTTAAGATTGGCTTATTTACTACCAAATACCTAGAAATAAATACTTTTATTACAAAGTTACAACGCAGTGAGTCACAGAGTCATGTGTCTCCATTAAATTGATAAAGGAACACGATTAGCAATGTCCAGTCTATTTCTAATAGTTTAATAACACAAAACCTATATTCACGTTGCCAGTTTAGCAAGTTGTTTACTTATGTTTATACATTTCCTGACGTGGATTTAATAGCACACTTACAAGTAATATTATCGTTATTTCTTAGTAATATTAATATAACTTTTTAAGGTTTCGTAAAGGGAACCAAGAGACCCCTATTTTTCTGCTTCTGCCTTCGTTCTTTCTATCATTAGACTGTAGTAATTAATAATTAGGCAAAAGGAGTACAGGTCGCCCCCTTACCAGATGGACCGATGACCTGAAGAAGACAGCGGGAAACAGTTGGATTCAGAGGGCACAGGACCGGTTGGAGTGGCGCCATTTAGGGGAGGCCTATGTTCAGCAGTGGACATCAAAAGGCTGATGGATGGATGGATGAATGGAATTATTAATCAAAGTTATTTAGTTCGATCGGGGAAGTACCACACCTATTTCCAACGTGAAACATTTCTTGCGTGTCGGTGGAAGGGTGTGCTTTGCGGCACACTTTTATATGAGGCGACCATCTTAGTCCTCAGGAGTAGCAACGCATCAGTAATTGACTTCCGATAGAACCCATGTTCTATTTGAAGTTGCTCAGACATGTTTATGGGTGGCAGTGACCTTCCATCAGGTGGACTGCATGCTCGTTTGCTACTTCATTTAAGTAAAAAAAATAAGGATGATTTTTTTACAGAGTAACTAACATCGGCATGGGCACTAAAACGATAAATAAAAAGCCTAAATAATAGAATTACAACACATATTAAGATACTAGCTGTACCCGCGGCTTTGCCCGCGTGCAAATCAATGTATCACAAAGTTTTTTGGCTGCACAAGGTTTACCTGGACAAACAAATTTAAAGTGCGTATTCGTGGGTATTGTTATGTAAAAATATTTTTAAAATTAGACAAATTCGAATGTTGTACTTAATCCTCTTTTTTGAACCAATTTACATTCTTAGTCGTGTAATTCACAATATCGGGATATATTTTTTCAATCAACTCCTCCACATTTAAACCAAAACGAATTGACTATAAAGATTGATTTGAACTTTTCCGAATTGGAAAATACTATTTGAAGTAATTTTGTGCGGATCCAATTTCTAAGTAAGATTATAGGTGAACCTACTTTTAACATTAATTTGTGTCGAGGAGTTCCGGAAGGCAAAAAAATAATTTTAATTAATTTTGGTTTAGAACATACTCAGTACTTAGTACATACTTCCGAAGTCCGCGCTCAACATATTTCGCTGGATGACGGTGATGAAACTTTGTCTAGTATGAGCGCCGACTTCAGAACTATGTGCTAAGTACTGAGTATGTTGTAAACCAAAATTAATTGAAATATTTTTTTACTTTTTTGTGACATGAAAGTCGGTAGATATTTTTTGTTAAAAAGTTTTTATTAGCCGTTTTTTAGTGCCTATATGGTGATATTTGTATTTAAATAAAGTTATTAAGTTTGATTCGTGCATATACATATGCACATTAATTAAACATAAAATACTTTTACAACTCATTCAAACAGGGCTACCAGCTCGCAGGACGCTGCCGCACCCTGCTTGCTTGTTTTTTATGTTTTCTTTTTTTATGTTCCAACCTAACCTAACCTAACCCGTCCTATTTAAAAAACTACAGCTAATCGAACTCTTAGCAATAACATGACAATACTCCTGCATTTTCAGGATTTAGGTATTCAAAGTGACACTTTTCATCATTATGTACCAAACTCATACGGCATAAGTAGGTTGCGTACTTAGATTATCAGGGTCGATGAATTGAACTTTAATTTATTAATCAAATTTCAGTTTAATGAGCTGTCGTTAAACTTATAATATATTCTTAACTAAATAACAACCGTAAGCACTATGTGACTACCTTTTATAATTTAGGCTTGTACTCTCCCGCATCATCCGGGAGGTGTTGAAGGTAAAAAAAATCATCCCGTGTCTTTGCTTAGTAACTATATTACATACCCGAAAGCATTAAATGGCCAACTCCTATGGCTTAGGATTGCAGTACCCTGCATCATCAGGCTTGAGAAGTTGAAGATGGAAATTTTCATCTTGTGTTCTTAGTAATATTACATACCCGAAAGCACCAAATCGCCAACTCCTATAGTTAAGGCTAGCAGTATCCTGTATCATCAGGGTTGAGGAATTGGAGGCCAAAATTTTCATCTTGTGTTTTTGCTAAGTAATTATATTACATATCCGAAAGCACTAAATAGGTAACGTCTATGGCTTAGGCTTGAAGTACCCCTGCATCATCAGGGTCGAAGAGTTGAAAGTCAAAATTTTCATCTTGTGTCTTTCCTTATTAATTATATTATATACCCGAAAGCACCAAATAGCTAACTTCTATGGCTTAGGCTTGAAGTACCCCTGCATCATCAGCTTTGAGGAGTTGAAGGTCAAAATTCTCATCATGTATCTTTGCTTAGTAATTTTATTACATATCCAAAAGCACCAAATGGCCAACTCCTATAGGTTAGGCTAGCAGTATCTTGTATCATCAGGGTTGAGGAGTTGAAGGTCGAAATCTTCATTTTGTGACTTTGCTTAGTAATTATATTACATACCTAAAAGCACCAAATGGCCAACTCCTACGGTTTAGGCTTGAAGTACCCTTGCATCATCAGGGTTGAAGAGTTGTAGGTCAATATTTTTTTAGGAAATATCTGCTTATTAATCTACATTCTACCCAATTGGACTCCTACAGCTCAGGCATTGCCGAGTATCGCTAATTTCGTTAATTTACTTCAAAGAGTTGAAGATTTCCATTACTTTGTTATGGATCCTATGATCAGAACCTTATCAAACTCTCATCAGAGTACCCTTGAAGTACATTCTTTCAAATAAAAGAAACATCATCAAAATCGGTTGGTGGGAAATTGAGTTATTCGTCCATTTATCGTGCACATCGTTAATGCAAATTTAAGACTTATGCGCTTTTCTTATGGATGCCATTGTCACAAGTAAACGAAAAAAAAATGGGACCCCATGACACGCACTACCTTTTAAATGAAAAAAGAACCATCCAAATCAGTTCACCCAGTCCGGAGAAATCAAGTAACAAACATAAGAATAAAAACAGACGAATTGATAAGATCCTCCTTTTTGGAAGTCGGTTAAAAATACAGATGAAATGAGAACTTCCTCCTTTTTGGAAGTCGGCTTAAAACGATGTTTTAACATAAAAATCAAAGCGAAATACCAAATTTTATTGAGGTAGCCTCAAAATTGACGGACTTTCATACAAACTTGCATCCCCTATTTGGGTTAAATTGGGGGGGGGGGGGATATTGGAAAATACATTCTTAGCTGACGTCTACATCATAAAAGGAACCCCTGTAAAAAAATAATATTCGTATCTTTAGCAGTTTCGGCTGTTTATTCAATAGGTGACTGAGTGAGCATCCTTTCGTTTTTATATAAGTATATAATAGATATAGATTTGTATAGTATCAAATAACATAGGTACACACATAACCAATAAAAATACACAACAAAGGAATACATTTTACAGACCATAAAATATTTAGTTTCAACCAATTCAACTATGCAGTTACTTATCTTATTAACACATATCGAACACAGAACAAATACTGCGTAGTTTTAAATTGACATAACTTTTTTATTTATAAGCCGATTTACATAAAATAGACCCTAAATGTTAAGTGAAGTTTCCCACAATACATCGGTGAAAATTATATTCAAATTGGATAAGCCGTTTCTGAGATTAGCGATTTCAAACACACAGACAAACAGACAAACAGATAAACAGACAAACAGACAAACAGAAAAGATTTCTAAAAACCATTATTTTGGGTTCTATATCGTAATAAAGACCTCTAGAAGTGGTTTTCACCAAAATTTATTCCATGTACAGACAGCGACCTCTTACAGATTTATTATAGTATAGAAGAAGATAGTAACAACACTAACTTTATGTTCAGTTCCCTAAAAATCATAAACGTGTCTACAAATATGTTACTTGGGGTACAACTTATTATTTTCTCACTGTTGGCCACGGGTCTTCTTTCAGAGAGAGTTTTAGGCCATACTCCACCGCGCTGGCCAAGTGCGAATTGGTGGACTAAACAAATATGTTACTTACGTTATTGTAATCAAAAACGATGTGTACGCAGACGGAGTAACAGAAGGTCGTTTCAACTATAACAGACGCCCATATTATCCTAATTTCTATGGCAATGGCCACAATGTGCGTACATTCGGTTATTACCCCGAATGTTTACAAGCCAAGAGATTATAACCGCAGGCGCGTGGGCTAAGTGCTTCAAAGATAACTGCTTAATCACATAATCAAGAGTCGTTGTGATTGATTGTTTGGTTACATAACAGTATAATGAAACGTAATTTACTTGATTCTGTTCCGTGGACTTAGCTTTTAACTGGTATTGCTAAATTGCGCGAAAATCGGAGTTGCTGTAACCTCTTTGCTCAACCAAATACTTGGATTGTGATGAACTTTTGATTTTAATTGCTTCATGACTGTTTTATAATGTTGTGAGGAAATTCTTAAACAATTGGTATCTATTGAGTTCTTGACAAATATACTTAGTGAAGACAGAAGCACTTAAGGCATTGTTTGACACGTTTTTAATAGATACATATTTATATGAATAGAAAATTACGTCATTAAACTAATAGCTCATGTTAGTTGTATTTGGTACATTCGATAAAAATAAAATCACAATTCATACTTTAAAGAATAGCGAACGAAATAAAACGAAAACAATGATAGGTACAACAAAAACTTGTAAAGTATTATAAAGAAAAATTACACTAATATATATGGAATAATATAAACCCTACCAATTAAATACATAAGCGACAGGCCGAAGAAACTCGTAAATCAATAAACAAGCCTCTTCGCTTTTCAAGCTTGATAAATGCGATCCAGTAATCGTTACTCAACACGACATCCGCCAAATCATCTTACCTAATATATCTTAATTGTTATGTTAATCTCTCGAGTATTTCCCAAAAGACATCCGCTAAACGATAAATCAATTTCTCTCCAGTTAGCTTTCGCCAACTTATTGTTTATACTTTCTACTGCATGTCAACATTTATATTGAATAGTAGCATTTCACAGATTAAGTAACGGTTTTTAAACTCATGCGATAATCTGTCAACGCTTTTGCGAGATTATACATAATCTGTTGGTATATTTATGAGTGAATTCGTCAGTTCATTGACTGAGTAGAATCGTATTGTTTTCTATTATTTATTTAGAACCTTGGTAAATTTAGACTAACGTGTTTCTTTGTAATTAACAATGGTATTTTTTATAGCTATGTAGCTGGTAGTCACTTTTGAAGGTTAAATATCTAATTAGTATTCCGTGTGTCATTATTATCGCCATTTCTTCTTTTACATCTCTTTCTTTGTTATAGTGTAGTTGGACTGGTCCTGCAGGAATAACAGAATTATATAGATTGTATAATATATATTTTTTACTGTTTGTGTAAGTGTGAGTCTGTATAAGAGTTGTTTAATCTTCACACCCCCTATTAATCATTCTTTAATAGTTTCTCCACGATGTTTTCTTTTGCCATTAATGCGTGTAATTCATATGCATATTAATTAGAAACGTACGTATTACAGATGTACGTTATAAATCTACAATCATATTCAAAATAAATGAAATTATTGTTTTTTTTATTTCAAAATTCTCAGTAAACAAGGTTCTGTGTCATTGTTGAATAATGTACATTGCTGACCTTGATAAATGTCTTTGTTAGCCCTAAATGTATTAAATTCAAATTTCTTTTTATTTTATTTTCTAGGGGGTTAACTTTGCTGTATTTAAACATTTACATATTCCTAGCTTTTATCAGGTCCAAAATAATTCAGTAATTATCACAATTCCCAATTAAACGAACCGACTTACTATCTCGAAGCCGTTAAGTATTGTGAGATCTGTGAGTCAGCTTGACACTATCTAGAAGTGCTCCAATTCTATTACTGGTATTGGTACGCAGCTGGGAAGTCCCCATAATAGATATGGGGATATATAAATATCTCGCTTTTAAACTAAGAATAATAAAATGTTAATAAAATGTCTCCAATAGTCACTGATAAGAGGAGCGATCTCAGAAACCAACACTACATAGGCTATATATTTTATTCTTTATTGATGAAAAATATCTATAGCTAATCGGGAGATAATTTTGTAAGAAAGAATCGGAAGATTGTATATTTATAGTATTATCATAACAATATGACATTTTTAATATGATATTTTAAACGGACTAGCAAAAAATAGTTTAACCCTTATGTGAGTGACGAGGTACCTGGGTACCTTTAGCATTTTGAAATTTAAACAAAAGTATGTTTTACGCTGTGTAGGCAGCTGTAACTTCCTGAGAGCTCTTAACTATTTATAAATTATATATTTTTAATGTTTTGACCCAGTTAACTATTTACAATGTTTTGTAATAGTCAAAACAAATTTTTAAATCACAATTGAGTGACAAGGTACCCGGGTACCTCTTTGTGTCCTGTATGTAAATGAAAAAAGTACTTATAATTTCGTGCGTAAATGAAATAATTAACATTTGTTGTGATGTTTTATCCCTATAAAGATTTGAAATTCCTTGTTTATGCCGAATTAGTACAGCTCCCAAAGCAGGTGTTACATGTTGGACGAGATACTGCATGTCAATCACAAACTGTTTTTTTGCAGTTAGTTCAAGGTTTTCGTGTTTTTCTTTGCTTGCGTTTGAGTTCTTTGCATATGCAGCAACTATCGACGACTGCAACACGCCCTGCAGAATCTCGTCTAGTCTGACTTACAAAGGCTGTAGATCCAGGGAGTATCGTAAGCCCTAGTTCTCTGGCAAGAACGTCCTGCATTGCAAATCTCCCATGTGTGTTTGATGTCACAATACATTTTTTTGATTTTTCTCCTATTTTTTAACACACAGTCGTAGACTGAATGAATTTAAAAACTTTCTATATTTCTCACTTGAGACATATTGTGGGTTATGTTCCATATAAATGATATAATTATGCTGCCAAAGCTGTAACATCGTCGATATTGTAAAAAAGTAGTAAATACCAAGGTTTTGTTTTGCGTTGTATGGTCAATCTCATTTTAGACTTCAGCTTCTGGCTCAACATCCGAAATTTCCAATCCACCTTCTTCGACCAAAGGGATATAATCGTGTTCATTATCCGAAGCAACAAACTCACCTTCGTCACTAAGATTCTGCTAATATCACTTGTAATTCTGTTGAATTATATCTTCGAACAAGTGCTCTATGTTTAGAAAAACTCTCTTCAATATTCATAATAAAAAATAATAGACCCACAAAACATAAATAAGCGCGAACAATACGAACAAAGTAAATAGTCAAGTATCAATATCAAGTACGATGTATTGAATGCATGCATTTCTTGCGCGCCGATAACCCCTCCCCCCTCCTCCTATTTCAATCATTACAGAACGTTAACTGTTTAGCTTAGCTAAAATAATAATATTCAAAGTGTGGGTAACGTTAAAACAGAATTTCATTGTTTACATTACGTATAAACTGTATGAAGGTACCCGGGTACCTCGTCACTCTGTTAAAGGTGTTTTATTTGTCACTCACATAAGGGTTAATATAACATTTTGGCGGTTATACATCATTCAATAGTAAAAATAGTTAAGGGATTGTTTTAATATTCACGCTAAGCATAAAATCTGGATCTATTTATTATGACACTGTTGTGTCACATCATCCATCATCATCATCCATCCATCAGCCCTTTGAGGTCCACTGCTGGACGTAGGCCTTCCCTAAATGGCAATAATTTATAATTATTTATTTTTAATAATATTTATATATATTTTATTTATTTATATTTTATGTCATATAATTTTAATAACCCTTTACCTATTTATACAAAGTTATCAGAAGTGCCGAACTCCATAATGCTGCCAGTAATAAATTGGCGATAAATAATTTTTCAAAACCGTAATATTTATAAATCAGAGTAATAAGATGATACGTCTGAATGTATCATATTTTAACCTTCATATTGACATAATCATTTGCTTCCTTATATCAATAAATGATTATTTATTTTACTACTGTCCGACCATACAGTCAGCAGTAGTAGGCGTCTAACATAAGCAAACATAATTAAAACAATAATTTACGTGGGCGATTTTGTTTACATTTATTATTTAGCGATGTCAGTCATAAAGACGACATTTGCATAGCGTCAGTAAAGATTCATATAAATTAGTCTACATAAATATCAGGTAATAAAACAGCACTTATTTTGAATTGATTTTTGTATAAATTATGCATCTTTTGATAACTTACTTTATTTCTAACGTGAAAAAGTTCTTGCGTGTTGTTGGAAGGCTGTGGGTACCGGCACACTTCTATATGAGGCGGCCATCTTAGTCCTCGGTAGTAGCAAGATAGAACCAACTATATAAAGTTATTTACAGATGTCCATGGGCGACAGTGACCACTTACCATCAGGTGGACTGCATGCTCGTTTGCTACTCCAATTAGATAAAAAATACTTCTGGCATATATAAATACCGGCTTCTTCCCGCAGTTTGGCCCGCTTTAATCACGATTATCCCAGTAATAAATAACCCATGTAGATGTTGTACCAGATCATAAACTATGTGTGCAAAATTTCAGCGAAATGCGAATATCTTCACAAACTTTCGCATTAATAATATAATTAGCTGACCCGGCGTGCTTCGTCCCGCCTAAAAGTAAAAAAATCTAAAATTGTCAGTGTTCCTCTACTATATTATGCATGTATTATAACCTTTCTCTCAAATCACTCTATCTATTTAAAAAAAAACTGCATCAAAAATTCGTAGCGTAGTTTTAAAGATCTAAGCATACATAGAGACAGACAGCGCGAAGCGAATTTTATACTATGTAGTGATAAGATTATTCTCATTGTTAAAGGTACTAATGTGTTCCTTAGTCCGTTTATGGCCTAAACCTACGCATTTGGTAATAACTTAGGTATCAAATGTCTGTTGAATTCATACTCGATATCGTTTTGACCAACCTTATCAGAATTGATATCTGTTTAGCCCACCTAAATTCCTTTGAAGTTTCTAGGTAATCTATACAACTCTGTTTACCTACCCCATTTATTGTGCCAAATTCGGTTACTACATATTTCATGTCAGACGAATATTAAATTTTAGAACAATTTAAGAGATAAATAAATAAACATAAATAAGTTTACATATCAGTTATACGTTTAACGTTGAGATATTATGTATATGTATTAAAACTAATCTATTTCTTGCTAACCTGATCTTTATTATTAAAAAGTGAATGGCGACCTCAAACTTTCCTTAACCCACTATCGTACAAGGTACAGTAACATACTAACGCATAAAACATCTCTGTTCTAGTTTATTGCGCAGTAATCTGTATATTATGCGTGTATGATAAGTCTTATAGTTATGAGTAATTTCAAATTAATTAATTAAAGCAATAACAATGAATTATTGATATGGAAAATATTACCAAGCAATAAAATTTAATCAGAAATTAATCATAAATTTTGTTGCGTCATTATTTATGAATATAAACAATATCCGTACAGTTTTTATTGCTTTAATAGTAATATTTTAACCGACTTCCCAAAAAATAATTTATACGTCACTTGTCACGTAATTATATGTCTTTATATTTTTCGAAATGTGTCTCCCTTTCACTATAAAAAATAAGTGAGGTCGTTGACCTTCATCTATGGTAGACTTATGACTGTAAGTTCATTAAACCTTTACATTCCTTTACTGAAGCAACTAGAAAATTATCTCCATAATGTGTGTAATGTGTAATATTACACTCGCGTCTCATGGCCATTAAAAATTAATGCGTTGAAAATTTTTGCTGTCTTACGTTAGACATAAAACAGATTTCATTGTACTGAGTCAACGATCTATGTTGAGGTAGCGGTACGGACATTACGCCTACAAAATAAAAATAACGCTTTCTACATAATCCTATATGTTTATTTTTTATGATTTTTACTCTGTCGAAGGTGCCATGGACAGAAAAACCACCATGTTTCACTGTGAACACGAGCCATGCAACTGGGTCGAAATATCGGCAAAAACTCGAAGTCGAGAGGAAGTCGAAATTCAAAAACCGCATATGTGAGTTACACGTTAAAGTGACGCTCAAAAAGACGAATGCTCTGACACCCAGGTGCAGAACAGAAATCTGAATTCGCTATTCAGATATTTGTCCAGTTGGAGATCGAACCTAAAACTCTCTGCGAGTCAGTATAGTAATGACCGTTCTACCACGTGGGTAGTCAAAATCGTTATAGAGTATGACGACTATCTCAAGCTTACATGCTGAGATATTCGCATTATTTCAGTGTTAAAAGATAACAAAACAAAGGCGTATTCCCAATTTTCTACGATGAATCATCTACACGGCTCTCAGAAGAATTTGCAAACGTTTGTAAAAGAATATGATTAATAGGTATTTAGTGTATTTGTCACGACTTAGTAACTAAGTATTTTTACTAGTTTTCTAGATTATATTTCAGTGCGGACAGACAGATAAGACATCAACTATTTCAGTATGTAGGTATTTCAATATGAATTGAAATAAAATTTCGGAGCTTGTTAATTTAAAATAATCATTTTTTCTTATTTGTATAATCAAAACTTTTTAGCTAAATGTCTTTACCCGAAGGTCTGGTATTTTTCAGTTTTACAGTTTATATCTTGAACAGCAAGTCAGCAACACTTAAAATGCTACGATGGTATCCATCCGTTATTCTTATCAAAATGTGCTGAAGCACTTTCAGTCCCAGTAACATATATATTTGTAAAATCACTTACCTCTGGTGTATTTCCAAAAATATGGAAAATGGCGCTCATTACTCCGATACCGAAAAATGAAAGCACCAACGACGTCAGTCAATACAGACCTATATCTAAATTGTGTGTTCTTGGTAAGATTTTTGAAAAAATTGTAACCGAACAGTTATCATATCACATACGTAGTCATATTACACCTAACCAGCACGGATTCTTTCGTGGTAGATCCGTAGACACTAACTTAGTTACATTTACAAATACCTTACTTAGTGCAATGAACAGTAAATTCCAAATTGACGTTATTTATTCAGATTTTTCAAAGGCCTTCGATAAAATTTGTCATTTTTCTCTATTAAACAAGCTCTGGAGTGCCGGCATTCACGGTGACTTATTCCGCTGGATAAAGTCGTATATTACTAATAGATCTCAGGCTGTTTCTATCAGGGGTTTCATTTCAGATTTTAAGCCCGTGCCCTCTGGCGTGCCACAGGGCTCTCGCCTAGGACCGTTACTATTTAATTTATATATTAATGACATTGACAAATATATCAGTAGCAAAATACTCCTTTATGCTGACGACGCTAAAATTTACAGAGTAATAAGGAACGAACTTGACTGTGCGTCCCTTCAAAATGATCTAAATTCCTTAGCGGAGTATTGTAGTCAAAATCAATTATTTTTAAACCCTGAAAAATGTACTATTATAACTTATTCCCGTAAACATAATAATATCAATTACACCTACACTTTGAATAATAATAAGAACTAACTCTATTCGAGATTTAGGTATAATCTTAGACTCCAAATTAACATTCAAAAACCATTATGATCATATGATTCAACGAGCGAACCGTCAGCTAGGATTTTTGCTTAGAACATGTAAACCTTTTAAAAACGCTTTCACTTATAAAATATTATATTTTTCCTTGGTTCGATCTATACTGGACTTCGGTTCTGTGGTCTGGAGTCCTTATCACGCTTGTCACATTAGCAGGATTGAATGAATTCAGAAAACATTTTTAAGGATTTTAGAGTACAGAACTGGGTTCCAATGTCTTTCTTATAATGACTTACTAAAGAAACATGAATGTTACCATTAAATTTTCGTCGGCAACAACGCGACTATATGTTTTTATACAAAATCTTAAATAATTTCATAGACTCCCCTGACCTTATAGAAAATGTTAACTTAAAAGTTCCTTCTGGAAGTATTCGCCGACCTAATAATTTATTTGCTATTCCTACATCTAATACTAAATTTAGCTCAAATTCATTTTTCAATCGTTGTTTGGCTGCTTATAACAAAGAAATGGGCCACCCTTTCTGACCCTTTCTGTAATTCAATTAGCACATTTAAAAGAAAAATTACTCAATCATTATTTGTTAAAATTTAATTACTTAAATAATTAATATACATTAACTGTAATTTAATATCTTTTTTGTTATTATCAATACAATTTCTCGTTTAAGCAATTCTCATTAAACTTGTCTAATGTATTGTATAATAATTGTTGGCACTCTAAGTCTGTAATATTATACCTGTGTTATCTTAAGACCAATATTATGTAATACATGACTGTCTGTGTCCAGAATAAAATAAATAAAATAAATAAATAAAAATGTATACAATTAATGTACCTATGTTAACGGAGCAGTTATCTCCGTTAACAACACAAAAAAAAATAAGTCCGACTCAAACTTGATCGAATAATAGTCAAACATTGCTGTCTTTTTGTTACGATGAAGCATGTAAACATGTCAAACAAATAAATAGCAAGTGATTTCATATCATTTAATCAGTATAACAATATAAAACAAAACAACTACAGGGAACGCGTGAAGCTCTGCAAATGTAGCAGTACAAACGAATATACTACACATTGCTTTATATCACTACCGCGTGAAGCCTCACAATGGCAAATTACAAGAACTGGAAGCTCGTGCCAGGGACAAAGAGAATTAAACTTATCGGATTACATTCTCAAATAACAGTAGGTATTTAGGTAGGTATTGCCTTAAGTAGTATTTCGTAACACCTAATAATTATATATGATTAAAATAAAATAGCTAATTATAAAAAGGCATTAAAACAAAAAATAAAACATAAACGCACAAATGAGCTTAACATTAGATTATTGACTCACAGAAACTAAACTCTCATAAATAACTTAGGCTCGTAATTATTTCTAAGAACCCTAGTTAAGTATTTGATTGCTTAGTTTATAAATCCTTGACATTGATCGCTAACTTTGACTGATCATGTTATTGTAAATATATTAGAAACCCGCTTTGTTTATAACTATGTTGAAAACCCCAAGGATCTATAATATTAATCAAAATCGTAATCGAAAGCAAAAAATGCTGATGATAAGACTAAGGGTGATAACTTTCAGCCGATTTCGAAAGAAGCCAAGACTGATCCAATCGCTCTAGAGAAATCACTAAAATAACTCCAAACTAAACAGTCAATAAATTTATCGTTCATTAAAGACAAATGCGCACTACAATGCATTAGAACCGAAACATTTCAATCAAACTTTTTGCATCATTGTCTGGCAAATACGTGTTTTCACTCTGTAGTCAGTTTCGTCTTGTCAGATGCGTGGGTCTATTACGTACTTAGACTATTTTTGTTCAAACAACTTACGTTAGGAAGTTGTATTCAAGAGGTCAAATTTCAAGAGGTCTAGAGAAGCCTCTTAATAATTACAAACACAAGTCAAGAGTGTGTGACCATCTGTTATATTCAGGATCTTTACTAGTTCAGTCTTAAACAATGATCTTTTCTTATTTACTATCATAAATGTGAAATTTTATGAGAATGTATATGTATCTGTTACTCCTTCTTTCCCAGGTACAATGATAGTTTATAACCTGGATCAACACATAGGATACTCCTTATCATGAAAACGTGATCGAAGCGGTCAGAGATGCAAATAAGCTAGATCGATTGCTATCAAAATACAAACTAGTAAAAAATCTTCCATATTATTAGCTATTTTACTTTTGTTAGTATTGATAATATGGGAAAAATAAGGGAGGTATATTATTGTATCATGTGTCTGCTACAACCACAACTAATCCTATAAAACCAAATGATATTATTGAAGCATAATTAATTGTCTCAATTATCACAAATAACATTGACACAGCTCACGCGTAGGAAGTCGCGAGCAAAAACAACGCATTACATAGACCACTTCTCATCGCAATCGATAACTAAATTTGGTATGATTGACTGACAAATATACAATCTCACTTTCGATAGCTTGTTTGGTATCAAATGCGTGGGTTTTATTACGAACTCAAATTATTTCCGTTTCAACGACTTTCATGAACCACATATTTCAAGTTGTATTTAGAAGATCTTATTAAGTCACATATCAGGAATTTCGATTCCTGATTGGACTTATAATTATGTGACAGGTGTTGTAATTGTCGAGAAAAATATTTTACTGCTTGATTGCACTATTATTCTTTCTTAACTTATTTATTAAGCGAAGTACCAATAGGTGGTAGCATACCGTGGGATATATCATAATAGAAACAACAACATTCACTGTATTGTTGTTTCTATGTAAACACAGATTTTCTTGAAACGAGCATGCTGAGTGGTAACAAAAATGAATATAAGTGAATATAAGCAGAGTTTAGTAATTGTATATGATAGTAAAAATAAAAATTACAATCAACATTAGGTATAAAAAAACCGAAAACTATTCATAAAACTCTGGAACACATATTACTATTGACAATGTTTTAACCTTTGATACATAAATGATATATAAGACGTAGAAAACTAAAGAATGCGATTGTCAAACAAAGTAATTTAATTACTCAGAATCATAACATGCAATATCTTGTTTATATCTGTCATTCCACAGAATGGAATAGACCGTTACACTATTGGCACAGTACTATGAAGTTATCAAGATAACTGATTCCCGACTGATAAGAACGTTGCCTTTAACAAAGAACATTACAAGTCAAATGCAACAAAAGGGTTTTTAGTAATTCATCAATTTATAATAAGAAATATTCATCCATCATTAAGTCATCATATACATATAACAGGTCTAGACGTCGGGTACATGGTCTGTTGATTCCGCTATGGTATTGTAAATAAGTCATAATAGATAGTCGTGATGGAATTGTTTTAATTATTGCAATACATTAAATTTTCAATAGAATGGATTTAAATTCATTAGAAAAATAAGCGTTTCTGTATCAGCAGTAATATTCCAACGACCTAGATTGATAAAAATTGCTACAAATAAGATAATGAAATTGCAATATTATAATTTACATTGCAAAAAGTGTATAATACAGCTTATTCATGATATAAAACATAATTCTTGATAACCTTGACCTTACCCACTAAATATATATTATTTGATGGTACATGTGTTAAACATAAATCTTTAAAAAGTAAAAAAGATAAAACATTCAAACAATAATTCTCACTGAGAAGCCTAATAAAAATAAACCCTTGCCCGTAATTAAATTAACAGCCCTATTAGAAGGAACACGATTAATTACAGCCGTATTAAATTATTAGAGGTAGTTACATTCTCAAATTTCAAATAAATTAGGCAAGTTTTTTAAGACCATTAAGGATAATTGATTCCGACGTGGGCCCGGTGCCGAACAAAAAGGATAAGATTAGGGATGCTGTTGAGACAAAAAGCCGCCGGTTCGAACACGGCATCAAAAAGGACTATCGCCGAGAAATTGTGAACATTCCATTCTCATTAGGCTTCTCTTCGTAGAAGTATTATTTTGAAACTATACTCACCCGATTTGCCGGACCGTGCGCTCCCGAGCACAACAACTCTTATTCGATTAACTGTCATCTTCATAATTCCGAGATCACTGCACAGGTGACTAAAGTCTAAAAAGTTCGGCCTAACTTGAAGAATTAGTGCTGATATATCATCAGATATTCTTGAATACGATTGGCGCCAAAACAGCTGATTCTGTAAGATGGCGAACGCGCGCGCTCAACGCACCTGCTTGCGAACGACTGCAGCGCTCAACCGTTGAACGAAATTGGCGCAAGTCGCACTGAGCTAATGGAGTGAGAAATGATTGAATATGAACTTTACTCATCTAGATCCCTTTCAGGGGATATTTTTCGAGTTAATCAGACTGAACGCGTAGGTACGCGTTCGGTCTAATTAGATCCAATAGGTATTCGACGCGATAATATGTATATTTTTTATAAATGCTGCTCTTGACTTAGCTCGCGAAGACTTTTATAAACTTTATCGTTCTTTGATCAAGCTTATTTTGAAAATGTTCAAGCTTAAATTCGATTTTTTTTACATGTACCGTGTAATCTTCGTCTTATTTCTTATCAAAATCTTTTCATAATAACACTCTGGTGTAATAAGCTTACTTGTATGAATAAATTACCTATATGATTATATCCAATTAAAAGATATTTTATCATGTCTTATAATCTACACAGTAAGTCTCTGATCCCGTTACTTGCAGCAGTTCAATTAATAGACACAATAACATCCAGTGGAATATTTGTATTTATTTTGTCAGTGAACATTACGGTCAGATTAGATAGACGGCACAACGCACTTAATCTGACAAGAATCTGTGCCAATATTCAAAAGGTATCTAAATGCTGACACATATTATGTGCGATATGAATGATATTAATAAGCAGTCGACCTGGAATAACACATCGAAGTAGAGCCAAATATAGATAGCCGTAATGAAGTTATATCAGTATAGCGCCATGATAAAATGTTGATATGAAAAATATTATACAAATACAGAATTTACTTTTTTTTGAATAAGAATTATTGGAGTTACTTTTTTGTTTTAATATTATGAGAAATATATTATGTGTCTTTTGTATTATGTACGTGTTAATATTGATAATTAATCTACTACGTACTAGGTGACCCGGCGAACTTTATTCCGCCTAAAAATGAAAAATCTAAAATCACTGTTTCTACACTATACTATTCATGTATTATACATAAAAATCGTCCTCTTGAATCACTTTATCTATTAAAAAAAACTGCATATAAAATCGAAAAGTTGGAAGCTATCTTGCGGATGAATGAAAAAAATCTGGGTCTTGTACAAAAAGGACATGTGTAAGCTTAAGGAAAATATTTACACAATACGTACCTCCTACGAGTGAATATTTAAGTACTTGTGTATAAAAACGAAAACGAATAGAAGGGGAAAGTTCGTTAACTTTGACACCATTCATGTATTCGAAAATACATTAAAACCTTATTACCTTACTTTGAGCAGTGTCCCTGTTGGGCATTCAAGAGCAACCTGTAAGTAACTGATGATAAATGACGCTTGCAAGATGATGCAGTCAAACAACCTAATTAATATCTCTTAAAGTAAAAGTTTAAAACCTTGAAGTGAGAGTAAATGGAGTACGAAGTAGGTAATTCTGGCTTCAGTAATTATGACCATGTTTTCTTTTTTGCAATCTATAAGGACAGACCATTAAAACGAATATTAACAAAAGCTTAATGTAAAGTACGTGACCATACTACGCTTTATAAACGACTACAATGGAGCTTACTTTAATAGGAGCTTAGAACGTGTTCGATCAACTTGTTATCAAATGCTTTGTTTTAAGAAACTTGATAAACATAAAGCAAACAAGACTAACAGAGGGAAAGAAATAAAACTAGTGATTAAAATATACAAGCACGAAAGCTTTTGTTTGATTTTAATAGGGTGACGGTGGCTAACGGTTCTGTAATAATGTGAAAGAATTTTAACAAGCTCTTTGTTAGGTAGTCTATACGAGACGACATTTATCTATTTTGATACAGGCTTTTATAGGTTTATATAAGAAACTTGCCGTAAAGCAAATTAATTCAGTCCACGCCGCTTTGGGACAGACTCATCTTTAGATGGGTGTGTATAATGTTGATTGAGATTGCTATCGAAAATTAATTAAAAATGTAATATTGACAATACACTTACCAACAGCAAATAATTTGTAGCAATAAATTCTTCGTGCCATATAAAGCAATTAATTTACATACCAAAAGACGATGCATATATTGTTACCTACTTTACTCGTACAGTTACTAAGAAAACAAAAATAAGATGCTAGTGTCAAAATGAAATAATAAGTAATATCCAATTATATTCCGTCCGAGTCTTAAAATGAACTGTCCATGAAGTTATATTTGAAGATCTTCAAAAAGCGATTAAAGGCGAACAAAAATATCATAATTGTATCTCGGTTATTTTAAAGTCTTTGATTGGCAGAGCGGCGCAAATCGCGGACTCGTTTGAGGTAAATTTAAAAAGCGTCGAAATAAAAATGAAAGTACAGACGGGCAGACGACACCTGCGGAGATTGTAAGTCTTCTTTGCGGTCTCACTGTCCGTATCAGGGATATCAGAGCCTTGTAGTCAAATTATCACGAATTGGTTACTACGATATAATAATCTAATATATAAAATTCTCGTGTCACAGTTTTTGTTGCCAAACTCCTCCGAAACGGCTTGACCGATTTTTACCAAATTTTATATGCTTATTTAGTAGGTCTGAGAATCGGCCAACATCTATTTTTCATACCCGTTAAGGGTTGTCCACCCTTAACATTTGTTTAATTTTTTTATATGGCAAAACAACGTTTGTCGGGACAGCTAGTAATCAATAATAAACTATGTAAAATGGTAATACTTCTTGTTTGCGTCGTCGATAAACTCTTCATGAGTTTAATATAAGTATAGTGGTATTTAAAAACGACAATATTTTGCCGGCACACTTTCACATGGGGCGGCCATCATAGAACTCGGGAGTAGCAACGCATCTGTGATTTACTGTAGATGGAACCCATGTTCTGAATGAAGTTGATTACAGACGTCCATGGGCGGCAGTGACCACTTACCATCAGGTGGACTGCACGCTTGTTTGCTACTTCAGTCAGATAAAGTAAATATTCTGTGAAGTATCAATGAAACTTAGTGGTGGTTTTGTATTTTTTATAATTTATAATCATACATTTTTTTATTTTAATTTGATTATACACATATAGTTTTTCATGTTTTGCTTGTAGCTTTTTTTAACATTTTTTACACATCATTTCTTTCGTTCTTGTGGAAGTATTTAAATGAACAGTTTATAATATTATTATCAAAATGTATTTTTCATGAAAGTGATAAAGATCTTTGCCAATTCATTCGGCTGTAGTATAAGGGTCACGTTCATCCGTGACGGTGGCAAAGCAGACGACTCCTGTTACTAAATCTACAGGAACATTTGGTAGCATAGTTTTTGTTACATCGTTGGTAACATAATCAACTATTTATAGAAAATTCTTAATTATTAAATTCGACCTAAAATCAAGAGTTAAATAATATTTCTATCAAATGTTGTATTGTATTATATGGCCATCAATGTTTATTGTACCTAGATTTGCGAAGAGAAAATACATAGATTTATTTTGTAAATCACAATTTTACATAAAAGAGACAATTGTTTGTGTTTTAGTGACACACAAAATAAAAAAAAAACTGATTGTAACAAATAAAAAAATCTGCAATTCATATAACACAGATGACATATTAACTACGTAGTTCCAAATTAGTCCACAGGAATACCTAACAAAGCCTCTGTGGTCAACCTCCTCTAGTAGGATTCGAATTCTATTTGGAGTTGGTACAAGGTGCTTATAAGGTGGTAGAACCAGTGTAGTTTGACCGGGGAAGTACCACCGCCGCACCTATTTCTAGCGTGAATCATTTCTTGCTTTTCGATAGATGGGTGTGGTTGGCAGCACACTTTCACATGAGGCGACCATCATAATCCTCGGGAGTATCAAAGCATCTGTGATTGACTTCAGATAGAACCCATGTTCTGTAAGAAGTTAATTACAGAAGTCCATGGACGGCAGTGGCCACTTACCATCAGGGGGACTGCATGCTCGTTTGCTACTTCAGAC
Organism: Spicauda simplicius; assembly: GCA_949699795.1. Taxonomy (NCBI): domain Eukaryota; kingdom Metazoa; phylum Arthropoda; class Insecta; order Lepidoptera; family Hesperiidae; genus Spicauda; species Spicauda simplicius. Next base: position 8,291,112 of record OX453062.1, read on the forward strand.
AGATATAAAAAAAAGAAAAAAAAAGTTGGTTACAATTATTTGTCATTCATGTGCAGCAGTGGCCACTTACCATCAATATATTATAGTAAAAATACAAAAGGATAAAGTATAGAGAGCCATCCATTTGGGTCGCTTCGTCAACTCTCCATCCGTTGCGACAGGCGTGACCAAAACCCAGGATCGACTCCTGTTACAAAACCTACAAGGATATTCGGTAGCTCGATCTTAATTATACCATAAAAAGTGACGCTTCCCACCTAATTCTCCACGGATACGTTTTTTATCATTTTTAAGGTATTACCTTCCAACCACCAAAGGTAAACGAACTTTCTTAGGGCTCGTTACTTTTTGTTACAAGCTTACATCGTCAATGTCCTGCCGAAACTTCGTCAGATGAAATTTTATATAGTTATTTAAAAAACATTCACTTTGTAATTAGTGGTCGCTTATTTTCTTATATTATCGAAGTACAACCCAATATCCAGTAGTGGGACATAATGAGGTTTACAGCAAAACTCAGTGGCATACGAATAGTTAGTGTCTACTGCCGCCTTTTGACATCTATTATTTATCGGCGTCAAATCGTTTGCCACAGAAGCATTGGTTCCCTGAAGACATAGATACATGTCTCTGGGCTCTCCCTTACCGTATTGTTCAAAGCCAAAATACAGCTGAATATAACATTCTTAATATAAAGCAAAAGTAAGATTTTTCGGAGGCGTTACCTGCATGGTACTTTTTTTTATCAGTAGGTAACATACATACGTTTTTAAATTTTAATTAATTTACTTATCAGGATTTCCGGCATAGTAACATCACGACACGATCTTTATAAGAATTGTTTCTACGTAAAACCGCAGAGTATAGCCTTTGCACAATTATAAATATCCCTATTCCCAATGTATATTCTATTTAGCTTTATCTGCTTTTGTCTATCCAAACGGAATTGTATAATCGAAAAACAACATCATATTGCGGCCACCCATTATTTCTACACAATTGCAAAACATCCAAGAAATTCTATAAATAAGCATTTAACTGAGCTCGACCGAGTATCCACTAGATATTGCAAAAGTCTTTCGCAATATCCTGCGAGTCCAGAGGCGGTTCAAAAACGTGTCGGTTTGGAAACGCTTTTTCCCTACTTATAACACTAGCAAGGATTTACTTTCCATTTGTAATCGGAATTGCTGTTAATTATTTCGAATTAACAGCAACGGCGAAAATATTTTTTGCTTTTATCACACGTAATTTATTAACTGCCACGTTTATATCCCATAGCTGGGTATGGACTGCTCACCAGGACTGGGAGAGGCCAGAAACATTATCTGACGAAGATTGTAGAAGTGGTACAGCTAATTGATCGACTTTGTGATCTTTGCGGATCGTATTCCTCATCATATATCTAGCGATGACGTTTGTATATCACTAACTATCAAGGCAAGCGCTGGATTTTCTAGCAGAAAATTTATGGCCCTAATCTTCAAGTTTTAATGGAGATGATTTTGCGACTATGAGGCAAATTTTGGAACTATTTGCTGTTGTCGATATTAATAAAAATGCCGGGACTTCCTGCCGCTATACTCTGGTTGCAAAAAGGTTGGTTAAAAGCTCAAATTCCTTGTAATAGCAATACATTTCTTTTTTGTTGCTTATTTTTTTATGTATATATATTTTAAATTATACCCAACATTGAATTCGTAAAAGCAAATTAACCGCTTGTTTTTTTATATAATTTATCAAAAAAATAAATAAAGCTGTTTCCTGTTGACTAATCTCCACTATTACACAACTTATATTGAACCATAAACGCTACACATTCTTCAAGACTTTAAATCTTACGCAGCCAGCAATTAAGTATACAACACCCAACCAATTCTCACATTGTAAATCGAACTAAATAAGCATTTTAAAGACGTGTAAAACTTTCACAACTTATCCTTAATTACTTTTCGATTACAAATTATGGTCTTTCGCCAAAAGATGAGATGTGTAGTCTTTGTGACTGACTTGGCCTAATTTTGATGTCGAGTTTTTGTGAACGGGTCATTGCATACGCATTTATCTCCATCAGTCCATCACGGACTAAATTATATATAAAAATCACATGTCTGAACGTCCAGACGTTGAGTGTTCCGTAAAAAATGATAACATATCTCATAATTTGCATGCACTTAGCGACACGAACGTAACATGTTTTCGATGTAAAATATGACGCATTTTGTCATTATTTCTTGCGTTATGGCTTTAAGCGTAAAATTTCAGCAAATTTTTGTTGCAGATTAAGAAATTGTTATAATTTTGATATAACTCTTAGCACGCACCCAAAAAAATCCATAGATATATTGACTATTAATATTACAATATATAATTTGAGCGCGTGTAACTATTATGCTCGTATGTTAGGCTTTCTTGCAATATCAAACCAATTTTGGAGGAATTACCTTAAAAAAAAACACTATTAAAACATTGAATACAAACTTCTGCTTTCAATACAATCATATCAAATTTCTAAGCCTTTCCGTATTATTAGAATCTTCACGTATAACGTATCTTAAATTAAATACATTAATCACAAACACAAGGCCATAGTAAATAAAAAATCAAACATTTAGTATTGAAGCCAAATTATATTTTATACGACAATGTGATAAAACAAAAGTATTTCATTTTTATGTCACGTAATCAATATACATAATCGGTGACATAAGTGAATAATTGATACAAAAAGTGAACGTTTAAGATTTAATTCTCGATCTGTTCACGGAACCCTATAAAGTTTCCCTAATAGCAAGCAAATTCATCAACGATATCAAAAACTAACTGAATCCTGCAGCTTCGCCCGCGTTTACAAAAATCGATTGTCCCGTTGGAATCCATTAATTTCCATTTTTTCGTGATTCTATTCCGGAAGCACAATCGCCATAGAAATAAGTAATTTCTGTCTAACACTCTACCGAATGAATTATGATGGGAATAGGGAAATAAGTATGATGTTTTTGAAGTGAAACTTCTTTAGGCGCATGAGGGTAAAATTTTTACAGATGAAACGTCACGACGGTATGCAACGGAAGTGTCGGAAAAGAGAGAGAGAGTGATCGAGACCGATTGAGAGAGAGTAAGACAGGGCGAACGTAGCATGAGCAACTAGCCGTGGAGTGAGAGTAGGGAGCAAGCGAGTGAGAAAGATTGAGAGAAAAAGTGAGACAGAGCGAACGTCGTATCACGCCTTTTTTCCTTCCTCTTAATCTTGGAAATTTAAAGTTTTAGATTTGTATAAATATAAACAAGATTTATAAATTAGTTCGCCAAAGAAGTTTCACTTCTGACATGTGTACTTTGTACGCACGCATGTTTTTTTTAGCATTTATGTAAGCTAGCTAAACCCCGCAGTGTCACCCGCGTTTAAAAAATCGATGTATCGATTGCCCCGTGGGAATAAGATATTTTCCTACAGTAAAAAGCCTATATGTTAATCCAGAATATCAGCTAACTCCCTACCAAATTTTATGAAAATCGCTCCAGTTGTAAAGAAGTAACAAACATACAAACCCACAAACTTTTGCCTTAATAATTAGTATGATAACGGTTGATCATTTTTTGCGAGCTACTGGGATGATTAAGCTATTAACGTTTCTAGAGCAATAAACACCTTTAATTAGCAATATTTCATTTTGATTTGACAAGCACGTTTATCAGTATGGCAAATCTTAAGCGCTGTCTGGAGCCTCCATTGTCGTCTGTCATTATGTCATTATGGAAAATGGGATTTTAGAAGTGCTTAAGATTATCTCCTCATTACTTGTTTATCGATCTTGTGTTAGCAAAGTAATTTTGCGAAACTTGGCTGATAGACGGGACACGAACTGTTGGCACATAATATCTTCGCTTTAAATGGCTATGAAAGTATAATTATGTTAGCGGTATTTACAATATTATACGGGCATTATTCATAGAAGTATTAATAGAAATCGCAAAGTCCATGTTTAAACTAAACAAATAAACTATTTACTTATTGTTTTCTCGTGGTTAATCTCCTGTTTATATTACGTCATGACCATGCCTTTTCTTGTCACGCATGTATTCAATGAGAGAATACATGCGTGACAAGAAAAGGAATGGGTGAGAATGTAATCCATGAACGTTAACACTCTTTCGCACTTACATCCCATCCAAGCCAAACATATGCGGAACGGCGATAGACCCCTGCTGCATTCATGCAGACAAGTGAGACACGCGGATTTGACCCGCGCGACAATAAAATATCCTTACATAAGAATCTCTGTCAACACACAGTACCTACGTTTCACGTGCGTATTGATGCGTCATTAACACGTGTTATGATGTCTAATGTCCTATCTATGCATATATGTAAGTAGTTTATTTAACTCCAATTTATAGCCTGATTGACTAAAATGAATGCAAAAATAATCTTCTATTGTTGATCGAAGAAAGAACTTACTTTGTTTTTTTTTTATAATTTAAAGTATGACTAACTTATGATAGAATAATAAAAAATCGTGCTATAGAATAATTTATTCAATAAATGAGTTAACAGTATGTCTTAATCCTAATTGCCTTTTTTGCTTAACTAATAGTAATCACTTTTAAAGGCATTAACAGTATGATAAAAAATCTACTCATAAAATTTACGTTAGTTAATATAAAACATAATGCAGAAGTGTTGAGTTCTGAGTTCGGTAGAATAGGTACCGAAAAGATAAAGTCGTATTATTTTATTTTTGCTGTGCAAGTATGTATCTGTTAAGAGCAGTGATGCAGTGAGCCTAATGGTTGAAACTTGCCCTCTCAATCGGGACGTCCGAGGTTCAAACCCAGGCACGCACCACCAATTAATGTGCGTATTAGAAATTAACTATAACTGATTTTCGGTGAAGGAAAACATCGTGAGGAAATCTACACACCCGAGAGTTCTTTAAAAAAAGGCCTCGGACTAAAACCCTAAAACTCTCTCACTCCGAGAGAAGAACTGCTGTCCCACTGCTGGGCACGGGCCAAAAGTGGGACAATAATGGGTTGACGATGAAGAATGTATCAGATACTACACTATGATTTATAGCGATCTACTAATATATTCCCAACTATTTAAAATCTTGATTGCAGCTATATATCATGCTAATGTAATGCCAATAGATATATTAAGCAGAACCTCACTACAATTTTATACAACTATTTGAAACGCAATTTAAATAAAAGGTACTTATTTTTAATCTCGTTAAGTAGTATTTTTCGCAATTGTATAAAAAAGTCGTTTGTGCAGTGACAAGAGCTGAACAAGTGTCTTAATTAGTACGCATGAAAGGAATAAAATAATGTTTTCAAGTCACGCGAGCTAAAACATTGAGTACCACTCTTGTTTTTTATTATATTATTATATTTCAAATATTCTAAATTTTTGTTTACTAAAATTATGCTACAGTAATCAAAGATTTAAGTTTCAAATTAATCGAAATCGTACGCCGACATCACAATCACCTTATGGTCATATTTCGAATTTAAATCGATGTAAACCCACAGCTGGGCATGGATGTCCTCTCGCTCAAAATGAGCAAGTTTTACTTACATACGTAGACTTAACATATCTTAACAAAAAATATAAAATTTATTTGTTTTTTATTAATTTATTTAAATAAATAAATAAAATCTTTATAGCTTTTTTAAAAGTCCTCTAAGACATGTATTCTTCCTCATGATGTTTTCCCTTACCTAAAGGCAGCGGTAATTTATTTCTAATAAACATCATTTGAGAATAATCGATGGTGGGATTCTAATCTCAGACCCTTAATTGCGAGGCCGAGTTTCAACCATTAGGCTATCACTGCTCTTAGTATTAGTGGTATTAGTAAAACCTCACTAAAATGTATATTTACATTAACATGTACTAGTCACCCGTCGCAACTGTTGAAATTCGACCATAATTCAACACAAAAACTAAACTTCATATTGTCCAAAGTACTTCCTAAATTCAATTTTATTAAATTTCAAGTTGTTTTAATACACCCGAAAGGTAAAATAGGTTTAATTGACAAAGCTTCGTTAAAAATAATAACGGATATTTTGACTAAGACATTTTTGACGTTCTGTGTTTTCATATGTTGAATGTTTAATTTCGTTTATTATTTATGTGTTTATGACAAATGCACGGTAGTGTGTGTAATGTGTTTTAGCTAATTTTATGTATTAAAACTCTGCACTCCTTATCTACGTCAACTACAACCGTGCAAAATTGCATATTAATCCGTCCGCGTCATATTACTTAAAAATGCACCACAAGTTTTTGCTTCACGTATTAATATATAAATACGTTTTAATTCCCAATATACTTTAAAACGTGTGTATACTTTAGAAATATACCAACACTTTTAACTGAAACCCTCCAGGCGCGCGATGTAAAAAAAATTAAAGCAAAACATAATATATCGAGTAATATTCCTAAATTTACTCATGATAATCTATACTATAATAAATCTGTAAGAGGTCGCTGTCTGTACATGGAATAAATTTAGGTGAAAACCACTTCTAGAGGTCTTTAATACGATATAGAACCCAAAATAATGGTTTTTAGAAATCCTTTCTGTTTGTCTGTTTGTCTGTTTGTCTGTTTGTCTGTTTGTCTGTTTGTCTGTGTGTTTGAAAACGCTAATCTCAGAAACGGCTTATCCAATTTTAATATAAATTTCACCAATGTATTGTGGGAAACTTCACTTAACATTTAGTGTTTATTTTATGTAAATCGGTTTATAAATAAAAAAGTTATGTCAATTTAAAACTACGCAGTATTTATTCTGTGTTCGATAAGTGTTATTAAGATAAGTAACTGCATAGTTGAATTGGTTGAAACTAAACATGTTATGGTCTGTAAAATGTATTCTTTTGTTATGTATTTTTTATTGGTTATGTGTGTACCTATGTTATTTGATACTATACGAATCTATATCTATATATACTTATATAAAAACGAAAGGATGCTTTCTCAGTCATCTATTGAATAAACATGATTTTTACTAGGGGTTCTTTTTACGACGTAGACGTCAGTTAAGAATGAATTTTCTGATCCCCCCCCCCCCCCAATTTAACCCAAATAGGAGATGTAAGTTTGTATGAAAGTCAGTCAATTTTTAGGCCACCTCAATAAAATTTAGTATTTTGCTTAGATTTTTAAGTTAAAACATAGTTTTAAACCGACTTCCAAAAAGGAGGAGGTTATCAATTCGTCTGTATTTTTTTTTTATATATTTTTTTTTTATTTTATATTTGTTACTCGAATTCTCTGCACTGGGTGAACGGATTTGGATGATTTTTTTTTCATTTGAAAGGTAGTGCGTGTCATGGGGTCCCATTAATTTTTAGTTCACTTTTGACAGTGGCATCCATAAGAAAAGCGCATAAGTCTGATATTTGCATTAACGGTGTGCGCGGTAAATAGATGAATAACTCAATTTCCCGCCAACCTATTTTGATGATTTTTCTTTTATTTAAAAGAATGTACTTCAAGGGTACTCTGATAAGTTTGATACGGTTCTGATCATAGGATCCATTTCTTTGAAGCAAATTAACGAAATTAGCGATACTCGGCCAAACCTAAGCTGTAGGAGTCCAATTGAGTTGAATGTAGAATGAGATTACTAAGCAGATATTTCCTAAAAAAATTGACCTTCAACTCTTCAATCCTGATGATGCATCAGTAATGCTAACCTGAACCGTAGAAATAAGTCAATTTGTTTTTATGGATATATAATAAGATTGTTAAACAAATTCATGGGACAAAAATTTGATCTTCAACTCCTCAACCCTGATGATGTGAGGGTATTTCAAGACTAAACCGTAAGAGTTGGCTATTTGGTACTTACGGTTATGTAATAAAAATACCAAGCAAAGATACACGGTAAAAATGTTGACCTTCAACTCCTCAACCCTGATGATGCAGGGTTACTTCAAGCCATAGCCATAGGAGATGGCCATTTGGTGCTTTCGGGTATGTAATATGATTATTAAGCAAAGGCACAAAATGAAAATTTCGACCTTCAACTCCTCACCCCTGATGATGCAGGATGCTGCTAGCCTAAACTATACGAGATGGGCATTTGGTGCTTTCAGGTATTTAATATAATTACTAAGCAAAGACACATGATGAAAATTTGACCTTTAACTCCTCAACCCTGATGATGCAGGGGTACTTCAAGCCTAAGCCATAGAAGTTAGCTATTTAGTGCTTTCAGGTATGTAATATAATTACTAAGCAAAGACACAAGATGAAAATTTTGACCTTTAACTCCTCAACCCTGATGATGCAGGGGTGCTTCAAGCCTAAGCCATTGAAGTTAGCTATTTAGTGCTTTCGGGTATGTAATATAATTACTAAGCAAAGACACAAGATGAAAATTTCTATGTTCAACTCCTCAGCCCTGATGATGCAGGGTACTGCAAGCCTAAGCCATAGGAGTTGGCCATTTATTGCTTTCGGGTATGTAATATAATTACTCTGCAAAGACACATGATGATAATTTTCGATCTTAAACTCCTCAGCCCTGATGATGCAGGGTACTGCAAGCCCAAGCTATAGAAGTTGGCTCGCAAGTGCTTACGTATAAGTAATAAGAATACTAATAAGAATACTAAGCAAAGACACGGGATATTTTTTTTTACCTTCAACTCCTCCCTGATGATGCGGGATAGTGCAAGCCTAAATTATAAAAGGTAGTCACATAATGCTTATGGTTGTTTTTAGTATATATTATAAGTTTAATGACAGCTCATTAAACTGAAATGTGATTAAAAAATTAAACTTCAATTCATCAACCCTGATAATCTAAGTACACAACCAACTTAAGCCGTATGAGTTTGGTACTTATTGATTACAATACATTACAACCCGTTCCTGAGAGACCATTATGATGAAAAGTGTCACTTTTAATCCTAAAAATGCAGGAGTATTGTCATGTTATTGTTAAGAGTTGGATTTAGCTGTAGCTTTTTAAACAGGATGGGTTAGGTTAGGTTGGAACATAAAAGAAAACATAAAAAATAAGCGAGCAGGGTGCGGCAGCGCCCTGCGAGCGGGTGCGCCCTATTCGTATGAATTGTAAAAGTGTTTTGATTATGTCTTCTGCTTTACAAAGAACAATGCGGGATTTACGCACACAAATAGCCCGATACACCTCTTAAAAGATCTTATCTCTGGCCACATGAAACAAAATATGAACTTAGAATATATGTCGCTGTTCAGTGATATTCCAATTTTCTAATGATTTACTTCAAGTAGATAATAGTGCTACAAAGCACTATTGTCCGGAAAAGTTAAAATCAATCTTTATATCGATACGTCTTCGTTTAAATGTGGAGGAGTTGGTTGAAAAAGTATATCCCAATATTGTTAATACAACCAATAGCACTATAAATTGATCCCAAAAGACGGCTATATACCCACCCACCAAAGGAACGTGTCGATAAAATAAATGATTTATTTTTTTTCAAAATTTAAAGCAGCGTCACAGATCTACTATTCGGTAGACACAGTCATTGACATGGAGGAAGCAGTACATTATCCAACAGAATTTTTGAATTCCTTAATGCCTTCCGGAACTCCTGAACATAAATTAATAATAAAAGTAGGTTTACCTATAATCTTACTTAGAAATTTGAATCCGCCAAAATTACTTCAAATAGTATTTTCCAATTCGGAAAAGTTCAAATCAATCTTTATAATCGATACGTTAAATGTGGAGGAGTTGATTGAAAAAAAGTATCCCGATATTGTGAATCAGACCACTAAGAATGTAAATTGGTTCAAAAAAGCGGTTTACACATTAGAATTCGTCTAATTAAAAAAAAAATACATAACAATACGTTCCTACCCACAAATACACACTTTAAATTCGTTTTTTCACTCTGTATTTGACCAGATAATCCTTGAGCGGCCAAACCGATTTTAATGTTACTACTTTTTATCATAGAATTCCCACGGTGTCGAGATGTGCGCGGGAAAAACTTTGTGACACGTTGATTTTCACGCTGGCAAAGCCGCGGGTACAGCTAGTAAATAAATAAACTTTAATATGGAAACGCAGATCTGCATAATGTATTATGGCCACGATTGTACAACGTGCATAACTAAACGACATGTTCGATTGCGAAAGATAAGCGATTAGCGATGATTCTTATTTTAATCGAAGCCTGAAGTAAAATGCAATACGTTATATAATTTCTTGAAATATTGATTTTCTATCAACACATGTTGTTTACCTTTGACGAATTACCATAATCATGTTTGGTGTAGAAAATCATATTTTTTTCCAAATCGAAAATATGTTGTCTAGAAATCAATATAAATCTTAGCTTTCATGTGGTAAAGAAATTGATAAAAATTAAAAAGAAAAAGAAAAAGATATGGTATTGGTAAAAAAACTCTGATAAAATCAGATACGAAAGAAAGATACGACGTTTGAGTTCTCTTCGATAATTCCTGTGAGACAAAACTCTAAATCCCTACCTACTTTGTATTTAACTATAATCTCCTAAGTCAACGTTAAACGTTATACCTATTTCACATTACTAGACTTAAAATATGATGTCCGGTAACAAGCTTAACAGCGATGCATCCGTACTTGGTTGCTGTCAAACAATTCCCTTAATAAGGATGTCACAAATAACATTTATGACCAGTCCCTTGTTGAAGAAGCCATCATTTAATACATTTTCAATAAAGAAATCATTTTAAAATGAATATACACTTTGAAATCGTACGAATGAATGACATTTATATAAACTGTTATCCATAAACATAAGTTAAATTTTAAAATGGATACCAGCGCCATTGGAAACAAAAGTGACATTATTGCACTACATAAACATCACTGTGCTAATCATTTGAGGTGCATTTTTTTTTATACTTTAGCCTAACGATAAGGCAGACGAGCTACCTGATGGAAAGTAGTCACCGTCGCCTATGGACATTCGCAACACCAGAGGAGTCGCCAATGCATCGCCGGCTTTGAAGGAGAGCTCTTTTCGCACCTTTCTTGAAGAACCCCATGTCATAGCGCTCCGAGAATACCTCAGGAGGAGGCTCATTCCACAACTTGCACGTCCGTGGCAAAAACGAGCGTGCAAACCGAACCGTGGAGGACCGCCACGAGTCCAGTTGGTGTGGATGGAACTTCATCCTTCGGCTAGTGGTGCGATGAAGAAAAGGTGACGAACACTCACCGTTGTAAAGCCGGTGGAACATGCAGCGGGAGCGTATGTCCCTCAGCAAGCTTAAGGGTTCTAACCGATCGGTGATCCTTGGGTCGTAAATTGGCAAATTTTATATTCTCTTAAAAAAATGATTACTATTATATTATATTTATATTTAGTCATTAATCAACATGTTCACATGTCGAAATAACCAAAATAAACTCGTCAAAATCAAAATTTAAATTCTCGATCCATTAGTAGCGTTATCTGTATCGCTACTTGTATGCTTATCAGCTTAATTATCTATACTTAATTAATTCATACGCTCTAATTTCTTAATATACCTCGTCTTTCAATCTACAGGTTTTTTTTTAAAGTTTGAAGTAGAAAATGAGTATGCAATTCACCTGATGGTAAGTGGCCACTTTAATCCTAAGCAACTTTATATAGATCAGGAGTTCTATTTGCTATGATACATGATGCATTATTTTTCAGCGAAATAAAGAAATCGTTTTGACCTAGAAATAAGTGCAGCGGTAGTATCTCCTTGATTGAACCATAATATTTCAACAGACTTACTATTTACGTTATCCCGGGGTCCTCTTTGATACGCCGAGAACGGCCACGGGGAGGGTTTATAAATATCCCACATGCATTTAGAACATACGTACGAACATGTCTTTATGATATAAGATTAAAGTAGCAAACGAGCACTCAGTTCGCCTAATGATAAGTGGTCACAGCCACCGATGGACCATTCATAATCAACTTGATATAGAATAGGGATCAGTATGAAGTCCATTCTAGCTGCGTTGCCTTCCCCTAGGAGGATCCGGCAACCAATACCGTCACACTGAAACAAAATAATTACTAAATCGGTTACGGCATATTAATTTTATAACTTTGCAAATCATGTCTTCATATTTTTTTATATTTGTACCTAACTTAATAAGGCAGGTAGCCAACTGACGAAAAGTCGTTACCGTCGCCTATGGACATTTGCAACACCAGAGGATTCGCCAATGCATCGCCGGATTTTAAGAGCGGAAGATTCCCATGTCATAGCGCTCCGGGAATACCTCAGGAGGAAGCTCATAGTTCCTAAGATCATCAATGTTCATAAATAAGACTACCCACATACCATCAAGTGAACTGCAAGCAAGTTTTCTGCTTCTGAATTATTGAAAAGACAACTTTAGAAGGAGTGGAGTGCTACTGATTGTACACATGTAAACATCAGCTAGCAAATGAACTGTCAAGTGGAGACAGTTGATTTGCATAAAAAATGCGGGTCAAAGTTTCACAATGCTCTCTAAATTTCTACTTTTTATGCCTAAGGTGAAGTGTACTAGATCGTGGTTTTAATTCTGTTTACTTTTTACCACGCACACATTCATTTAATTTTGAACGCACACCAAGGCACGCCAATGAAATCAAGCGCTTTCAATGCTACAATTACTTTTAAAAGATAACTTCATCGATAAATAAATATTGTTAGGAATATTTTTTGAGAACGTTTTGAAACCAAAAAGGGTTGAAAATCTTTAAGTTATATTAAATTTAAAAAGAAACAATCGAATTCTAAAGTAGGTACTAATCAAGGTAAAAAATCATTTAAGAATGTATTGTTTTTTCTCAATTATAGCACAATAACTAAAATATACACTAGTTAAATATAGCTAAAGCTAAAATATTAGGACTGGTTTCAAATTGTTTTTAATTAAACATTTATCTTAACTTTGTAACATTACAAATTGAAATACCTATATCGTTATTTCATAACGGCTTCAGGATACTTGCGTGATTAAATCTCGTAAAAGTCTGTATTCCTTTTAAACAAGGCTTGCGTGTTATTTTAACATAGCCTGGGTGTATTCGAAGAAGAGGAAAAAGTTTCAAGAACATTGGCCATTAAATGAAAAAAATCGGTAATACTTGATTGAATATTGCATCGACTTGAAAATATACGGCTTATATTTATTTAGTTTATTTCTGTAAATATTAGTAATATAATTAAAAAGCGGTTCACTTTGATTTGAATGCAGTATCATTGCCTTTTTAAATTTTAATAACAATGGTAAGAGATACTATGATGTAACTTAGATGATGCGACTAGCGCGAGACAATTCTGTCCCGTTAATATGTCGATCATTCAAATTCAGCCGTTTCTGCCGCACCACCTGCGCGCATCGAGGACAAAGATATATGCGATGGAGCCAGTGTATCAACACAGGTTGCATCCCATATAACTGACCTACTTTGTTTCCAAGGAACGAGACTTATACCGTCAGGACTCTTGCCATCGTCACGTGCTATACCATTAGGCTCAAGGACAGCCGGCACGTTTACGGTAACAAGGTATAATGTCGTTGATGCACGCGTGATGCGACAAACGGCCTGGACTACGGCGGCAATACAATCCATGATGGCCAAACTGGGTGACGTCCACAAAGACAGCGGTGTGGCTCATTTGTTTTCACACCTAACCGCAGGCAAACACATCTAAAAAAGTAGCTAAATTATAAGATGGCAAAGCCTGCAGCTAAAAACCTTTTCAGATACTGCTAAAAGACGAGCCCGATCGTAAAAATCGATTAGCTAAATATCGATTTCTGAGATTAGCCCATGCAAATGTATAAAATGCAAAAAGTACAATTGAACACAAATCAAAATAACCAACCTTATATTTGGAATTTGAACATTTGGTAAGCATTACATAGGCTTAGAAAAATAAACATAACATTTCATTCAGCTCGCAATAGATCGGGTAATCGTTTTCAAGATCAGTTCCCAGAGTCTCAGATGGGATCTTTTAAAATTATTTGTGCATAGAGCGTGTTAAATTTGCTTTTTCCTCAGATGCGTATCGCGTAACATAATGCTACGCGTGCCCGCGCAATAAATACGCAGGCGCCAGCGTTACCTTCTGCCACTATCGCGTAGGGTTGCTGACTTTGCTAGCAGAAAGTTTCCTATATATATTTTTTATTTGATTGAAATAGCAAACGAGTAAGCAGTTCATTTGTTTGTAAGTGGTCACTGCCGCTCATGGACATCTGTAAGCTACTTCATATAGCACAGGGGTTCTATCTGAAGTCATTCACAAATGCGCTGCTATTCCCGAGGACTAAGATGGTCGCCTTATATAAAAGTGTGCCGGCAACCACACCCTTTCATCCAAACGCAAGAAATGCTTCACGTTAGAAATAGTTGTGGTGGTGGTACCTCCCTAGTCGAACTACACTGGTTCTACCACGTGGCAAAATCTAAGGATAGGATGAGTTTCATAAAATATATAATAGCAATGTTTGTGACGTATTACGCTATACAGGTGCCAGTGTTACGTTCTGCCACTATCGCATAGGGTTGCTGACTTTGCTAGCAGAAATTTAGCTATTTACAAATATTTCTACCATTTGAAAGATATATTTGATGTACGATAAGAGGTGTCAATAAACCCATATTTTTACCATAGTTACCTTAACAGTAAAATGAGTATCAAACATTTAAACAGAAACATTTGTGACGTGATACGCCCCAGCGTTACGTCCCGCCACTATCGTGTCGGGTTACAACCCTGAACCAACCAGAGTACCAACCATCTTCGCTAGCAGAAATTTTGTTATTTACAACTATTTCTACTATTTCAGAGTAAAGCCATATTTGGTGTATAACAAGGGGAATTAATATTTTGGCTATAATTGTCTAACAACAAGATGAGTATTTTAAGGACGATGAAAAATTTTAATGATGAAATAAGTGATGCGATACGCCCTAAACTTCAGTTAATTATGATTTATACTAATTTATAACGATTTACGTAGGTATCATATTAAATAAGTTTTAAATAAGTTTCAACCATTAGGCTATCACTGCTCTAATAAAGAGCAGTGATAGCCTAATGGTTGAAACTTGCCCTCTCGATCGGGAGGTCCGAGGTTCAAACCCAGGCACGCACCAATGATTTATGTGCGTATTAGAAATTAATTATCACTGCTTTTCGGTGAAGGAAAACATCGTGAGGAAACCTACACACCCGAGAGTACTTAAAAAAAAAAAAGTTCTCGGAGGTGTGTGAAGTCCACCAATTCGCACTTGGCCAGCGCGGTGGACTATGGCCTAAACTCTCTCATTCTGGGAGAAGACCCGTGCCCAGCAGTGGGCCAATAATGGGTTGATGCACAAGTTTTAATAAAAAATAAACTGTCAATTCTATAATTAACTACCATTAACTAGCATCATCGAACGCTCTCCGCAATACTAAATAGACAAAACGTTGTCTATTTAGTTTTACGCAGAGTTTTGAAAAGTAATTGGATTGTATTGTACGAACAGTGCATGTAGTTATAGTACATGACGTAATAATCAGACACGACTTTTCTAGTAGCTATACTTGACAACCCTTATCGCTTGACGCGTCATCTCCTTCACTTGCATATTATTGCTTTAAGTAATAGATGCATTTAGCAGGGTTTTATTTAACATAGTAATAACAGTCAACGAAACTGACATTTTTAAGTTTTTAAAGTTATAAAGGACGCCTTAGAAACAAAGATTAGTGGATTTTGATGACTTACAGAAATATTCACAGTCAAGGTCCTTACGCACCTTGACTGTAAATATTTCTTATTATGAAATTATTGAATATTATTAAATTATTGAAGCTTTTTAAGAAAGCACTAGATATAAACAAGTTTTAAAACCTTTCAATGTTTTTGTAGAAATACTGAATTAGTGAATACGTTTAAATTAAACTGATCTAGTAAGACTAATTTTTTTTATCTACCTTATCTTTTACTTACTAAAGGTTTATTACGTTTCTTTTAAATTATCATTGCTAACAATGATTGTTTTTAAGAAAAGTTATAAACTCATTTTACGGGCACAGAATGCGTTACAGAGAAACGGAAGCAAGTTTAACATATCATCGTAGAACGCACGTCAAAAGAGAACTGAATTATCAAGGTCCGGTTAATGCGATCAAAGTCGAATCGAGAAACTATTATCACTTGCGTATTGCCACGCATTTCCTTTATACTCGTACACTTCAGATAATATCCGGTACGATTAAGTAAAGTGACGTCATATTTTATTATGATGCTTAATGGAATCAGGCGCCAACATTGACGTGTCGTTTCACGTATATAAATACTACCTAGTTTTAAAGTTAGAATAACTTTGTTACCATTCACTTTAATTTTTAACTTACCTTTATAACTGATGTCATTTTTGTAAAAGCAAAATATACCAGCTACTGATACGATCTCATCAGACTTTCATTTCTATCACCGCTACAAGTTCCCACAAAGTAGGTAATGTCTAATACTATTCACTTAATTTTCTAGAGCCCCAGCTGGATTTTTTTTTATATTTGTACCTAACGATAAGGCAGACGGGCCACCTGATGGAAAGTGATTATCGTCGCCTATGGACATTTGCAACACCAGAGGAGACGCCAATGCATCGCCGGCTTTGAAGGAGAGCTCTTTATGTACCTTTCTTGAAGAGACCCATGTCATAACGCTCCATTTCATTTCTTATGTTTAAAAGTTGTAAAATATTTAAGCCTCATACCATATAAACTACTTACTAATGACCATTCTATTAGCATTCTATTGATATAAGAAATCTCCTTTGTTTTTCGTCAAGCGATTGTATTAGTACTTGTTAATAACTTATGTAAGAAGTACCTACTTTTGCAATTCAAGGTATATTGTTTATATACCTCGAATTGCAAATGTCACCAGTCTTAATCTTAATCTTTGATAGTAGCAAGTCGCCTTATACGAGTTTTATCTATTCTATCTTATCTAGATATATAAATGAATGTATGTCTGTATGTCCTTTATGGAATCGTAAACTATACATTTCATCATATTAGTATCTTTCGCTAAGTTGTTGTGCATGAACCCACATAAGTTCTTGTATTTTTTGTGGTGGCATAGCAACGGGCGCAGGGTAGGTACGTCTTTTATGCTATACATATATTACATTCAGCTATATCGACTTCAACCGGTTAGTACTTCTTTTCTATATACACTACATACTAAGCACTGATTCTTAGTACACGGATGAAATATGAACAAAACATGCATCACTTATGAAAGAAAAACACCGCGGGAGAAATGAACTGTGTACCATTTCAATTAGTCATGCGATTACTTCTTGTTACTCAATCCTCAGTAGAACAAAGATAAAACAATACGGGTAGCTGACGCCAGTAACTCATACGCTATCTATCCTACACACTTCTCGGAAAGCAATACGAGTTGGTGAAGTATTTATTAATCGTATCAGGTTCTTCGAGCAAAAATTTAACGCATTGATTATACGTAGTGTTTTAGTCTTGGCGTAGTAATTGCTTGCATTGCGAATAAATGGCTTTATGTTTGCAAAAACTGTGTTATAGTTAGGATAACCACTTGTTTCTTGGAAATCGGGATGTTCCGTTCAGGACGTTAGAAAGCAAGAGAAAGACCTCCAAGAAAGTGCTTACAGGCGTCGGGTTCAATTAAATATTTCTCTGTTATAATCCACATCAATTATCTTTTAAGTCCTGCGTGAAGTCGATCATAGAAGAAATGTATTGCATGAGTGTTCTTACCACATAATTATACCACAGTTTTACCACACAGAAGCACACAAATAAGCCTATAGTGAACATTTCGTCATCAAGAACATAGCAGCGTTTAACGGCAGAATTGTTGATGCGATCAATGCAATCCTCAACGATAGCAGTGCGATCAACTTTGATTTGTATTCGTCCTTGGCAAACAGTTAACATCAGGTGAAGCGCATGATAATGCTATTTTTATGTCCTTTAAATAATTGCGTCAAAGTTGGAGAACCTAGCATTAACCAAGCTTGCCTATTTCATGCGATATGTTGTTAATTTACGATCCGATGAAATGTGTAGGGCTACGTGTTTTAATGAACCACTATAACACCATGCTAAAGGCTTTATTGGTAAAGTACTTGACGTTGTACACTAATGCATTTTTTGTTCGAGTATTCACGATTATTATTGCCACAATGGCAGCTCTTTCTGTTTTTATACCGTGTAATCCATCCCTCTCAGAGTGCGTCACAGACTCTGATCTTTTTGGTCTCCTCATCTACTGCCTTTAGTTTATCATATTTTAACATTATATCTAGAAGTATCTAACGAAGGTCCAACTATCTAATATACGCAAGTAAACTCTAATACTTTAAAGTAAACTTAACTACAATTTTATTTTTACATTTTTTACTCTTTACAGCTCCTTAATCAATACTGCAACATCTGTTTCTGCCTAATAATAGCATTTATAAACGCTGTTTTCAGGTCTGAAGGCTGTGGTACAAGAGACATATGCACTTTTACGAGACGTTCCAGCTTAGTCCTCAGGAGTAGCTACGCATCTCTGAACAACCTCAGGTAAGATATTGATGATATTGATCACAGATATCTATGCGCGTTAGCGCCCACTTTTTATCAAGTAAACTGAACACTCCATGTTGTCATCATCATGAAGCCGAATCATGAGCCGTCTCGGGATGCCTGGCAGATGTGAAACATTATGGTTTTAGTAATAAACATAAAAGAGGGTATTAATTCTGGAACTAATTGTAGCATAATGAAAAAAAAATTAAGTATTACGAATTTATTACTGAAAACAGTGACTTTATTAAGTAAACATTTTTTACATTTAATACAAAAATTCTATATTAATTTCAAGTCGCTCGCCACACCATACTCACACATAGACTGTATACCTTAGTACATACACATAAGGTATACATACACATATACCTTAGTATAGCGTGGCGACCCGTCGCCACGGCGAGCTCCAATGGATATTTCAAATCAATAAAACGGATATTTTCCGAAAAATAATTCTAATGTTACGTAAGCTTAACAGCCTTCATAGTTGCATAGTTGTGTCCATTATCGCTCCTTTGCTTTTTAACTCTAAGGACTACGCTAGTCATAACTCTTCCTAGATGCTTTGTAGATGGCTATATCGAATCTTTAAATGGTCTATCAGGCGTCTAGCTATTATAACTCATGTTACTCAATATTCATAGCACTGTAGGAACCATTTGATAAAGCAAGACCAAGTCACTGGCGACACTAGAGAAACCTTTTATACGTAAACACACCTTAGGCATCTGTTTTGTTGTCAGCGATTAATATAGCATGAATAAATTTAAATGGGATTATCATAATCATCAACCTATTACCATCACCGCTGGCATGCGCCTTTGTACAGATCGGTATCGTGCGCTAAGAGAGAGCTTTCCTTATGTTTTTGTCATCTGTTATAAAAAAAAATAATTTGGAAAATCAGAGTCATTTTTGTAATTTGTACTTCTGAGCTCGTAATAAATACATATTCTGTACTCTACACTCATAGCCCCACAGTAGGATTTTCTCCTGTGTCGTGAGTACAATGGACAAACACAAGATGAATACACAAACACCCAGACCCAGAACAGGAATTCATATAGGTACCTGTCTGGCCGGGAATCGAACCCGGGGCCCATTGCGTGTCTGACCGGTATGGTAACTGCTCCACCACGCGGGTCGTCAAATAAGATAAATATGTTTAAAATTGTAAGTGTTGTTTTGCGATTGGTTTTATGACATTCCTTTAGTAGGCTAATATGACAATTTAGCAACTTTAAGATTAATTTATTGAATGTGACATTATGTATATTTTCCGTTGTCCGTGAAATCAGAAATTTGTCAATGAATAAGTTCAAAGCATTGATTAAGATTAAACTTTGCCGTAAAGCGTATTATAAAATTTCTGATTACATAGAAGACAAAACAGCTTGGACTGAGCAATAATATGCATTACTATAGTATATTTAATAAATGTCAAAGTGTAGCGTATCTTGCCAAACAGGGCTCTCTTTTACTGAACTGCAAGGCAAGATACTGGAGCTAACTTTCATTACCATGTAAAAAAAAACATGATTGTAATAATATTAAAAAAATGAATATAAATAAAAAAAAGACAAACCCGCTGAGTTTCTTGCCGGATCTTCTCAGTTGAGGTCGTATTCCGATCCGGTGGTAGTGTAAGAAAAAAAAATGTAACTGACAATTTGTAAGTGCCCCCGCAGGCCTATACAAAATAAAGACATTTCATTTCATTTCATTTGTATAGGATATTACTATAATATTGTTTACAGTCGCACGTAGATCGATATGTTATGATAGTTGTAGTTTGCAAGGCACATGTGTTTTTTCACACATTCTATTTTATTTAAATTTAATGTATCAACAACATTAAATTTAAACAACATATATTATTTTAATTATTTCATGTCACAATTTTTATAAGATTAAAATAGCAAACAAGCTTGCGATCCACCTAAGTGGCAACTGTCGCCCATGAACTTCTGCAGGTAACTTCATACTAAACAAAGGTTCCATGTAATGTCAATAGAAGATGCGTTGCTACTCCCGGGAACTATGATCGTCGCCTCATGTTAAAGTGAGTCGACAGCCACACACTTCCACCGAAACGTAGCAATAGCTTTACGCTAGAATTAGGTGTGGCGGTACCTCCCTAGTAGAACCATGTATGATCTATCTAGTAGGTATAAAAATGACTTAATATTTATTCGCTTCTCGTTTCTAGCCTACGATCAGACTGATACTCATAACACGAATAGCTTTTAAATAAATCTCAGAAGTTTACACAACGATTATGTTAACTCAGCGTCGCGCCGGCGTCGAATGCTCAATTATGATACATCTGATTAAAGCTCTTTACCACAATAGATCTGTTATATTGTTAAGCACCTCACTATAGAAGTAAGTTTCCTTAATATTTCTAGTAAGTTTATGCATCGCAAGCATTATATTACTAATTTGTTTAACTATGTCGCTAGATCTTATTGCATGTAAGAAATTATAATACATAATTATAACACATTTACGGCGAAGGAGCACATCGTGAGGAAACACACCTGAGAGTTCTTTAAAAATTAAAAAAAAGATCGCAAAGGTGTTTGAAGGCCAAAAGGTCTACCAATTCGCACTTGGCCAACGTGGACTGTGGTTTAAAACTCTCTCAGTCTGAGAGAAGACCCGTGCTTAGCTTTGCGACAATTATGCCATGAAGAAAAGTTTAATGTCATACTAATCGCACGGTATTAGCATTAATAAGTTAAGATCTAACTCAATACCTTACTATGATAGATTTTCAAAGTCTACCAGTTTATACTGTCATACATTTTCGGCTGACTTCGTCATGTGATCTTTTATCTTTGAGAAAGAGTCAGAATTGTTTAACAGCCATCCGTTATTATTGCGGATATTGTTACTTATACTTGTTTAAATAAGCTTAATCTAAATTAGTAGAATTTCTAACAGAGACATCGGTGCCATAGTCTGCAGAAAGGTAATCCTGGAAATACAGGTGTAAGTATTGCTGCTTTGCATAAAATTTGAAATTAAAAAGGGCCAATAATTTAAAACTTGATGCTTTCGCAAGTCTGCCTTTTAATATATTATTATCATTTTATCTTTATTCAATACAAAGGTTAATTATAAAAAACTTATATTTTTAACTGTAAAAATCCCTCCTGTAAAAATTGTATTTTGGATTAGTGTTATTATTCCATCTAAGATTACTATTTTGACGTAAATTATTAATTAGTAAAAATAAGCCAATCATACAAATTTGAACTAAGAAAACCATCCAAAAAAATACAAACAAATTAGCTGTTACATCGGCACTCACTTCGTTCTTCACTTCACTTCGTTCGTCGCTAAAAATACACACTGATATTTTCCACAAACACGCCAGAAAAAGTATTAATTCAAAAATAATTAATCTTCCAATTTAGAAGGCGCCCGTGTAAACACATTCCTGTCCGTAGATTGCTATACGCCTCTGAATGGTCTTTGATCTGTCTTAAAAACTCGCTCCACAAGAATCGTCTGCGAAGTAAATACCATTCTAATTACAGGTATTACTACAATAAGACGATCTGACATAATAACTGGGTAATCATTGTGCATGTCGGCAGTGCAGGCCGAGTTTAGCAAACAAAGGTATTTCATTTAACATGATAAAAAAGTTAAGACCAAACGAACCAATTATGCCCGTTTTACCCTTTCTTCAAAGTGAGTTATGTCTTATTTGTCTTCGGACATTTATCATGGAATGTGGAATTGAGTTCAAGATCAGTTGAAACCATCTTTCTCTTTCAACTTGAGATAAACATTCCGTTTGTCGTTTAAAGATTAGGAGATAATTTACTTTTACGGACATAAAGATGACTTTTCGAGGAATAGTAAATATGACCTCAATCTTTGACATAAATCTTAAGGATTAAGCTAAACTAAAATTAATATTGAAAGTTATTATTCAGTTTCTTGGACAACTTAGCAAGGAAACGTTCAGGCCTACGTGTTACAAACAAAAGTATTCAAATTTATGTCAAGTCCACCAATACGCGAATTTTAATTAAGAAAATGAAATACTGTAATAGTGATTTTAGCTTATGAAAATTCAAAAGCTTAGAAAAGCAACTATTGCAAATCTACAAAATCGTTTAGTACTGCGTCGTACGATGCATATTACGATTACAATGTCTGCCTAACGTAGCTTGAACATGATAACGTATTTCCTAGTTCGCGATAGTAACTACATATAGCGTTTCTAATTCTCATATCGGGTAAGGGTGGGTACAGCCTATCGGTCGGGTATCACGAAACGCAAGCATAGTACTATCTGATCCCTCCGGTAAGTTACTCTAAAATACTAAAATTGCTTTAGCGAAATCTTTTACTGAGATCTTCACGCTCTCCGCGCTTATAATATTCCATTACGATACCAATAATAGCTGAATATTATTACCATTCCCTTACTCGGTTTATCTTCTCATCTAAATAAGCTTACGGAGCAGGAAATATTTGGTGTAATTTACTGTAATTAATAACACGGCTAAGTGCGCATATTCAGACATGTACATTACGAAGAACAAAGTTAAGCGACAAAAAGTGCGATCAAAAGCTAGATGGGTGCCTTCGTACCTCGATAGATATATTAGGCCATCTGTCGTTTGTCCCTGTAGTTCCGGTATCAGAAAAGGGCTACAGTATCCCCTGCCTGCAGTAAGAGGCGACTAAAAGGGCTTCCGAGATCGCGGGCAGCTAGTGTGGGAGCTTGAACCGTCCAGCCAGGCGATCACGGGAAAGACAGCGGTATATGTGGTTGCATACCGTCGTAAAGACTAGACAGAGCGGTGGGCCCAGCAGCCCATCTTGGAGGAGCCAGATGGGGCAACACACTCAGAGGATTACGTATTCTGGTTGCGTATCTTTGGAGATCCCGGAATCCTCTTTGTAACGCCGAGGACGGCATCCGGGGGCTTTAATGCAATAAAAAATTCCACATAACCCTGCGTCACTTCTACGGCGTCGGGTACCTTTGTAAGGTTTACCCCGCGAGAACAAAAAAAGGCCGTATGTCGTCAGTTATGATTTTAATTTTTATAGCATTCGCATAAAACATGTGACGGCCTATCTAAGTGGGCCAAGTCCATATCAAATCAATATCAAATGTCTGAATCAAAGCAAATCTATCATGATGTATCTACTTATGTTTTACCATGACCTTTTCGAAGCGACAAAATTATTGAAAAAGACGGATCTTTTTAACATTTTTTTCATGCATTGGAAAAGCGTGGAGTATCCCTCCTATATCCTCATATCTCCATATCCCTCCCATATCCTGTCTTATATAAAACGATCTAGTAGAGTTTCATAGCAACCAGGTCATAGAAATAGCATTCAATAAAACGGTTGTTAAAACGGGAAATTTATAAGTAAATGTAAAATTGCATTGTGAAATTGTCTATCTATGCTTGCAATCAGGACTGGTGCTTGCCATTCATGAAAATAATGTTGTCATGAGTAACATGGTGCTTGTTCGAAATGGCCAGTCATCGCGTATTTATTACTCATTCGGAACGCTCCGATAATGGATCATCCTGTCTTGCTGTGTCATTTAAACGCTTAAACGTCTCGAGATTGCTAGGTGAATTGATGTTTTTATATAATTTACGTGATTTTATATTAAATTTGTATTTTTGAGATATACATTATCTTAATCGTACTCACTTCACTAATTTACTATTCAGATGCACTGTCGTCCGCTTTTATAGGGTCATCAAAAATTCTATAATGAATATAATTTCACGTATTCGTTTTGAGTTTTATTCATTTATGTGGATTGTCGAATTAACAATATTTGAAGTTGGATGCAATAAGTACACATTGGCTTTTGTAGATCGTCCACAAAGCCTTCGTTTGGTATAGCGTCAGTAAGACGTCAATAAATGTCATACTTTTTTTCAATAATGAATTAGCCCGAATGATGATTCGTTCGAAGTTACTAACATTCAGTATTAACTATATCTGACTTTATTGTGTGTAAGGGATTTGTTAAAAGACTAATGAGTTTTGACTTCGAATAAATATTTATATCTCGAAAGTATTCTAATCGCGACGAGCATGAAAATATAGGTCGTAGCCTTAACTGATTGATAATTACATATAAATATTATAGAAATTTCGAATATATAAAATTAATCATAACGATACCAGAAAACGATTTAACATACGCGTTGCTCCAAATCTAATAATGAAGTTAAAGTGATAGTAGACCAGCTACAAAGCTCAGAAGACCGATAAATACATAGAAAAAAAAAAACATTGAGTGGTCACCAACTGAAGGAAAAAGAAGACAAGCTGCACAACTACGTAGACGGAAGACCTTAAGGAGACAGCTGGAAACCGTTGGATTCAGAAGGCGCTGGACCTGTGGGAGTGGTGACAATTATCATAAACTAAAGTCTGGTAGTGAATCTAAATAGCTGAGAGATGGATCGTCTAAACAAAACAAAATTAGTGAATGCAACTTAAGACTTATACAGCGGTAGTTATGCCGCAATCGAATCGCAGAGACTCTTTTTTTCTTTTTTATTTGACTGAAGTAGCAAACGAGCATGCAGTCCACCTGATGGAACGTGGTCACTGCCGCTCATGGACATCTGTAATCAACTTCATACAGAACATGGGTTCTATCTGAAGTCAATCACAGATGTGTTGCTACTCCCGAGGTCTGATGGTCGCCTCATACAAAAGTGTACCGGCAACCACACCTTTCCATTGAAACGCAAGAAATACTTTACCCTAGAAATAGGTGTGCTGGTGGTACTTCCCCGGTCGAACTACACTGGTTCTACCACCTATAAAATATATTACCTACTTACTGCCTGTAAGCCTGCGTTTTTTATAAACTTGACATGTAATGCAGATCATTTTTCACATTTACTACAGAGTGACGGAAATGTATTGCGCATACCAATTTCTCTATATTGAAAGCAGAAGTGAAAATAAATGATCATTAAATGCGTCTCAGTAAAAAAATGTTCCTCCTCCGTCTGTTTCTTAAAAGTCAAAACATAACGTTTAAAATGTCAGCACTCTTGGAAATGAGTTTGGAGTGTAATATGTTTTGACAACTTTTTATTGTCGTAATAATTACAATTTTGTGAATATCACTGCAAGTGAAATTAATTTTAGTTATTCATTCAAAGCGAGGACATAAATTGAGATGAATTGATTTTTTTTTGTTATATTTTAAGCTGTAGGTATTCGAGTGGCGCCAACTGAGCGAGTCTGCGTTTATTAATAGATTTAAAGAGTTTTATGAATGGACTAATTAGGTTTATGAATGCAGTGTAATATTCATAAATCGGCAAGGGAGACATATCTACTCAGCGGAGGCGTTACTTAGTCGTCAGGATTAGAAAGGCATTTGTGAACAAACTAAAATAGGGTCAATGATGCGGTAATATTAACTTATTATTATCAAGTACACATGTAGAGCACTTGATAATAAGTTATCATTTCTGTATAGAAAACGCTTTTTACATTTACTGTCAACCATTGTTATCATCAAGTCACTCTGTTTGGAGTTTTAATACTTACTCGTACTTTCCGAAAGTGGTAGTAAAAAACTTATGAATTGCAATCTACTGCGAATCTACTGCTTTTAGCACGAAAACGCAATTTCAGGACAGTTCCAACTAAATATTTGCAATTAAATTTGTATAGAAGTCATGACAGGTAGAATTTTTTCTTTTTAATTTTTTGATTAACATTATTTTACGATTGGTTCTTCGATGCCGACGTAGTTTTAGGCTGTGTCCACACACACTCCCGAGGACTATGATGCTCGCCTCATGTTAAAGTGTGCCGGCAACCACACCCTTCTATCGAAACGCAAGAACTGCTTCACGCTAGAAATAGGTGTGGCGGTGATACTTCCCCGGTCGAACTTCACTGGTTCTACCACCTTAGTTTGCAGCGTTACAGCGTACAGTGAGTGCAAACTAACAAACTTTGGACACTCATATTCAAATTTTAATATATGGATGGGCATACTAAATCAATACGTCGCAAATTCAGTACGTCGCTAACAGTTTGCCTACTGAGGACACAGCCTTACAAAGAACTTTAAGCGCGCCTAGCGTGTTGCTGGCACTACGATATTTACAACACGCAGGGCGTGTCGCACTGAAAGTGTTAATCCCATCACTACATAACCTAGTCTACAGAACGTAACTTAAGAGCGTGTCGGTACATCATAGGGGTAGTAATGTCCCTGTTAGCGAGCGGCGGTGTCCGCACAAAGAACTCGTGGCGCATAAATCGGGGAGCCTGACCTTTCATCGTATTTACACGTTTGCCAGTGCGAACTGTTATTAATGTCTGTGCATCGTTTTGTACTATTACATCTATCATTTTCAATAGTTTCTATGGAAAGCTATGGTAATCAAGTTGTTTCCGTGTACAGGTCCGTTTATACCAGATTGGTGTTTTATTTTAAGGAAATGAAATCAGACGGAGACCACTTGGCACTGAAAAATTTCATACATATTTAAATTTGTTTAAAAGCTTATAATATAATTCGTCGTCGTATATCGTATAGGACAAATATAGGACAGGTTTTCTTTATGACTATGTCTGTTTAAGTATATAACACTCTATAACGAGATGGTGACCTACCTTAGTATTTTTTTTGTGATTATTTCCAAGACCGTTTTATGGTGAGCATTCAGTAGTTTTAGCGGAAGTTTTATTGCGATGTAAACGTCGACATTACAATATTTGCAAAATCACGAACATTGGCTTCTTACATAAAAATTATAACGACCCTTAATGATAAAAATGAAGTACGTACGAACAGACGATAGCCTGTAGACAGTAACTTAAGTACTTGTCGATAAAGCATTAAATTAATGTAATATACCCGTTAGAGCAAAGAACTCGTGGCCCATAAATCGGGGAGGCTGACCTTCCTGCGCTGCGCCGTATTTACACGTTAACGAGTGTGAATAATGCCTTTTCAATCGTTTCCTATAGCTATGGTACTTTCTGATATTTGTGTTACTGTCTTTTCTTGTTTAGTGAATCACTGAACTTAGTTTAACGTTAAATTATGGCAAATGTCTTTAATGTAAATAAAAATATTGTTAAATCAAATGGTATGGAATTATAGCTCCAAATTAGGATACTCTACAAAAAACAAATATCGTCAACCCATTATTGTCTTACTACTAGGCATGGATCTCCTCTCTGAGTAGGCCTTGGACCAATGTCCACCGAGCTGGTCAGATGCGAATTGGTGAAAAATGGCAAAAAATATACCTACATATTATGTATCAAATTAATTTAAATCGAACAATCGAATTTTTGAAGTCGACAAAAAAAATGTATTATCTTATTAGTCCCTTCATTTTGGGCCCATTAGTATCACATTCTTTCAAATTGGCAACCGTGGGCAACGATATCATTTGTATGAAGCTACTTCATTGAAAACGAAAAAAAAAACAACGATTTTATTATATAAACTTTTTTGTACCCAGCGTTGTACTCAGCTAATTTCCCGGCAATATTATTGTATGTACAGCCTTCGATAATGCATCACACAATAACCCTTCCACTTTTAAAGCGAGGTTTCATTGAATCGTAAATAGGTTCTCACGATACACAACGGGGGTTCTATTGAAAGCTGAGCTTCGCTTTTTGTCTTAAGACGTGTCCTGGGTTTCGTATCACGACCACGTGGCTCGAGAATTGCGAATTTGATTTCAACAACAACAACTTAATACGTTGGTCTTGCTTTAAAGGATTTTTATGGAGCATTCGATGTTTTAGGGATTCTATACCTCTATGCTATACTCGTACCTTAGTAATAGATGTCAAATATGTACTGTCACTATTGTGTGAGTATTTTTGAGTGTTAAACAGAAGGGTTTTCCGAATACCAGAAACTTCTACAGCAGATTTACCGTGAAAACTTTAAAATGTCTTCAATTACTCTGATTTTTTTTGTATTTACCTAATGACAATAAACTGAAGCGCCTAAGTTATTTTTTACATTTGAATCGCGGGCGCATAATTGGCCGTATTCAGGAAATATTATTAGTGAACACTACATTTGCCCCGCACCAGCGCTTTTAAATTGTAACGTAGTTAAATATAAATATAACTTTTGATTGATTTTGATGTGATAAAGACTGAATGTTAAATCTAAGTAACGACTATTAGTATATTGTAAATCATTTAAAATAAATTTATTGAATGCCATTAAAAATGCACAGACGAACTGACAGACATAAGTCCTAAAAACGTTTGTTAGAATATGTGATGTAGTGACGCTTACAACGCCAAACAAATTACTCTTGAAGAAAGGTTTTCGGGTTTTCGGGCTGTCGGGCACATAACACGCTTTCCGAATTAGCGAAACGTTAAAGATAAAAACTTGTCCCTTAAATTATTAATCTCAGAAAACATTTATTTTACAAAATTATTAATGACCTATTAGCACTTCTCTTAAACATCTTGAACACGAGATATCTATTTCATACGAATGATACTGTGAAACTATCCTTTACGGAATTATAAAATAGGAGTCATCAAGACATTTTTTGCATATTTTCTAAAGGCTCCCATATCACAGCGCTTTGAAAATTGTATAGGAATTATAAAACGCTTATTTACCGTGGGAGAGCTTACATTACAACATACCACCCACATTTGAAATAAAAACCGTAACGCGTTTACTGATCGTTAGCAGACACGCATGTTTCGAAGAAAGTTCACGTGATGATTATGCACGTGTTCATGTGTCTGTGAACATTTTTCTTTCTTTGATAATATATTGTCGTATGACACAATATTTATTACAATTATTCGTGGTTTGAATAAAGACCACTTATCTCTGCTAGTTGCGGTATATTACGCCTCTTTTCACATGTTTTAAACGAAAACGTGTGAAAAATGAGTGTACGGTAGTGAAATTGGACTTTTTTTGTTCTCGATGGGGAAACCTCCAAAAGATACCCGACGCCGTGGGAGCGACGCAGGGTTATGTGGAATTTTTACCGCAATAAAACCCCCCCGGTGGCCGTACTCGGCGCTATAAAGAGGACTCCGTGTTCTCCAAAGGAACGCAACCAGAATCCTCTAAGCGCGTTGACCCATCGGGCTCCTTCCAGATGGGCGGCTGGGCCCACCGCACCGTCTAGTCTTTACACAACGCGACCACACATACCGCCGCGCTTCCCGGGACAGCCTGACCGAACGGTTCGAGCTCACACTCTAGCCGCCAACCTCGGAAGCCCCTTTTAGTCGCCCCTTACGACAGGTAGGGGATGCCGTAGCCCTATTCTGATCCCAGAACTACAGGGACGAGTGAAATGGGACCTAATTCGAATATAGCATTTTGTGAAAAAAAAATGCTTTTACACTTTGTAGAGTTTCTAAATCCGCGCGGCTTTTGTAGAAACAGTTATATTCGTACTTTTATAACACGAAATTATCAATTTTTAATTTTCTAGACGATAAGTAACTCCCAGACGTTTAGTGATTACTAGTCGCCAGTTGCTACTCAGTATCCTATTAACTTATGTCCGCTTGCAATTAAAAAAAAAAATCATAGCCCACAGTGAACTGACATAGCTTCTTATTTAAAAAGTCATTAAAAACTTCCTCTTTCTTAAAAATATACTTAAATTTTGTTAAAATGCAACTCATTACTTCAGTAAACATACTCAAAATTTGGAGGTCAATTGTCTAAGTGAATAGCTTCTGTATTAGCAAAGTAAGCACTTGACATTGTAACTACTTTACTATTTATTCTCAATTTCTTCGGTTAAAAGTAAGTTAAAAGTAATCGGAGATAGTTTCTTCAGTATATTTAAAAATAATACTTTATTAATCCCACTTTTTCAATTCGCAAAAAGGAATTTGCTCATGTTATTGAAATTTAAACGTGATGTTTCTGATTCGTACGGGAATTCCCCATGGAAGGGTCTCTGTATTAAAAAACAGATTTTTTCTAGTGGAAGAACCACTGTAGTTCGGCTGGAGAAGTACCACCTCCACACCTATTTCTAACGTGAAGCAGTTCTTGCGATTCGATTTTCTATGGAGACTGTGGTTGCCGTAGTACTTTTATATGAGGCGACCATGTTAGTCCTCGGGAGTAGGAACGCATCTGTGATTTTAATTTAGATAGAACTTCACTTACCATCAGGTGGACTGCATGCTCGTTTGCTACTTCAATTTTATAAAGAAAAAACAGAATATAGCAGCTCTTATGAATACTTTTATAGAATTTAGGATATTCCTAAATTGTAAAAAGTTTTATTGTCTTAACTTAACATGCTCTTTTGACGTATAACTACATAGGCCCAAGTCGCGGGAGTCATATAGCAAGATTACTATATTTTTTATATATGAAAGTCTTTAACGTTGTAAGTCAGAATTCAAAAATATAGGTAGGTTTTATTACTCGTCCCTGTAGTTCCGGGATTAGAATAGGGCTACGGCATCCCCTGCCTGTCGTAAGAGGCGGCTAAAAGGGGCTTCCGGGGTTGCAGACGGCTAGAGTGGGTGCTCGAACCGTTCGGTCAGGGAATCCCGGGAAGGGCGGCGGTATGTGTGGTCGCATACCGTCGTAAAGACTAGACGGAGCGGTGGGCCCAGCCGGCCACCTGGCAGGAGCCCGATGGGGCAACGCGCTCGGAGGATTCCGGTTGAAGTCGTTTCGAGATCCCGGAGTCCTCCTTTTTAGCGCCGAGGACGGCCACCATTAGTGCGGTAAAAATCCAACATAACCCCACGTCGCTCCCACGGCGTCGGGTACCTCTTGAAGGTTTCCCCCTCGAGAACAAAAAAAAGGTTTTATTACTATTTGATTTGAAAGTTCTCGTCTGACGGATGTGTCAAGAACAAAATCGGTACTTATCCGATGTGTTCCAGCTATTAACTCAGGAATAGCAAAGTATCTATGGTCAACTTTAGCTAAGACTTATCTAAGGTTGATTACTAATGGCCATAGCGGCAGTGGCCAGTTACCGTCATATAAACTGCATTCTCATTAGTCACTTGCATATTATAAAAGGTACATATCAGCTTTTTGAAAAGTATCATTATTCAGCTTTAGAAAGTGAGTAAAGAAAGTATTTCAATACGACACATTGAGAATTATAATTCACTGGTAAGGCCACCTACACCTTTCTTTATCCTAAAATAAAGAAGCTTTCCGTCAGGAGATAAAGTTTACATGCACACGACGATAAAAACCGCGCTTAAGAGATTTCTTTCTTTCAACTCTGACCTTTAAAAGATTAAGTTTAATACACTTCTGCAGTTTATTTCATGCCAATTTCGTAGTTTATTACATTTATTTTTCCTGTTATAGTATTTTGTACGTGCGTTCAATTAGATTATGTTAATAAGTTGAAAGCCTCAATACATTGAATTTGATTTTATAGTTATCTGGGATATAGGTACAGATAAATTATTACTTTAGGTAATCATAGAGTTAGTTTTGAAAGGTGGTAAATTCCTTTCTGGTTAACTACTTGAGCACCATTGCAGTATAAAAATTCTTCTTAGAAATGCTTCATTTCCGTTAAAAGATTTAACACACATTCTACAATATGCTATTTTCAATGTGGTAGAACCAGTGTAGTTCGACCGGGGAAGTACCACCACCACACCTATTTCTAGCATGAAGTATTTCTTGCGTTTCGAGAAGGGTATGATTGTCGGCAACCATATCCTTCTCGAAAATCAAGAAATGCTTTCACATGGGTCGACCATCATAGTCCTGGGGAGTAGCAACGCATCTGTGAATGACTTCAGATGGAATCCATGTTCTGTATGAAGTTGATGACAGATGTCCGAGGGCGGCAGTAACCACTTACTATCAGGTGGACTCCATGCTCGTTTGCTACTTCAGTCTGATAAAAAAGTGTCTGATAAAAAAAAGTCTGATAAAAACGTTACTTTGGTGTGTCCTCAGTTATGATTCAAATAGTATTCAAATAGGACCTGCCCGCTGAGCCCCGCTTTCCTTTTCTAATTAAATTCCTTTTTAATTTAACCCCGTGTAACAGGTATATAAAATTCGGATATATGCCTAGAACATTACTGATAGTGTGTAATTCAAAAAGCATAACCATAATTAATAAGCATTCAAGGTGCTATAATGTGACGTATTGAAGTTACACAAGACGCGATTATTACAAGATTAAATGTTGTTTACATTTAAATCAATAATTACTACAATTGCTCTGTGATGTTATGTAAATATTTTGCGCCAATATGACGTTGGTCATATGTCGCCGATTACGCTAGCTGACGTCATAAAATCATATTAAAATTAAAGAGTTAATATGAAAATTGCTGTCAATTATGCTCGGCCTTACCAACGTTGACCTTTGTGAAGCTTTTTGCGTGTGAACAACCTGGGTTGGGTTCGGTACGTGACGCAATAAATTAGCGAGACCGACACGATTGGTACATCGTATCGGTAATGTACAATTGATTGGAAAAATGCGTCCGATTCGACTCCTCCGTGCTCGCATGCAAGTTGTCAATTGTACAGATTTACTGCGAATGTACGACGAAATATCGGACACGGTACCCGAAATACTTGATACATGGGCAATTATCTCGACGAAAGCAACGTATTGGTTGGTTTGGGACGGTAAAGTCGCTCCATTTAATGTATTCTTTTTAAAACATGAGGTGATGATTGTATGGTACATTACTTGGTTAAGCTTCCATATCTTACTATTGGCACTTGTAGTTCTAGTTGGTTGGTTCACTTTTTTTTATACGATTGAAGAGGCAAACCAGCATGCAGTCCACCTGGTGGTAAATGGTCACTGCCGCCTATGGACATCTGTTAGCAATTTCATATAGAACATGGGGTTCTATCTGAAGTCAATCACAGATGCGTTGCTACTTCTGAGGACTAAGATGGTTGCCTCATATAAACGTGTGCCAACCACACCCTTCCATCGATACGCAAGAAATACTTCACGCTGGAAATAGGTGTGGTGGTGGTACTTCTCCGGGCGAACTACACTGGTTCTACCACCTATCAAAAGGTTCACACAGCGAAGTCGCTTGATATAAAAAAAAGTTTAAAATATGATTTGATTATTGTATAGATCCCTATTTGGCTAAGATTTATATCCTACTTTTCGTACATATAGATCGGTTTAGTAAAGGAACTTGAACACAGTAGCCGTAATTAGTGTTCAAGTCGCATTACACCTTCTCTAATTGAAAATATGCATGCTTTTGCATATACAAGTAAGCCCAGCTAGTCCAGCGTTCCTATTAATGTTGTGTTAGAAAATAATTAAAATTGCTTTATTATTTTCAATATTTAAAATAATGTTATTTTGGTGGTAAGACTATATTAAGGTATTATAATAAGTTACAATTACTCAAAAAATGGTCAGCTAGATATTTTTTAAAAAACAAATGTTATTTTTTCTGTCTTTAGACAATGATTGAAAATAGTCGGACGAACGAAATAGTTGTCAATAAGTTATGAACGCTTTCTAAACTCATAGCCACACTAGGTGTTTTCTACCGTGTCGTGGGTGCCATGGACATACACAAAATCGAATACTATAACACCCAGACACAAACGGAACAAGAACCTAAATTCATTTAATTCAGATGCCTGGTTCAGATGCCTGTCTGGCTGGGAATCGATCCCAGAACCCACTGCGTGTCAGACCGGTACGGTAACCGCTGCGCCACGCGGGTCGTCTTAGCTCTTAACGTTAATATTATCTTACTTTTTTTATAATGTATCGTTTGCATATAAAATATATTCGAAATTTCGAAACAAAACAACTGCTCCAATCCGAAACAATTTTTAAAGGTACCGTCAATCTTAAATACCTATATTCTTACATGACTTATAATCATGTATTATATATTTACTTCATGTAACTTAAGGTACTAGAAATACTACACGTAATAGTCCTTATATTGATTACAAAATGGACATTTCAACCTCTTTAAATATCTAGATACAGATCAAGGAACCTAGGACTTCCCGTTCGAACCTGAATACATCCTTCGCAATGTCTAGTTCCCAACCAGGCTCTATATCAAAGTAACCAAGGCACGAGAGCCTCATTCATTTCTGTCTCACTCAGAAAGGCAGGTTACTATTATAATAATACCAGATTGCAGCCCACTTATTAATAAATAGCCGATACCTCCTCCTGTCCACAAAAGGGCCACAAATCTTAAATCACATATAATTACCCATTTTTAGGGTTCCGTACGAAAAGAAGCCTATTATTAAAACTTTGCTGTCCATCTGTTCGTCTGTCCGTATGTCTGTCCATCTGTCTGTCACTAGGCTGTATCTCATGAACCGTAAAAACTAGATAGTTAAAATTTTCACAGATAATGTATTTCGGTTGCAACTATAACAACAAATACTAAAAACAGAGTAAATTAAATAAATAAGGGGAGGCTCCCATATAGCAAACATATTTTTTGTCGTTTTTTTATAGAAAATGGTAAGGAACCCATCGTGCGTAATTCAAACTCGTACTTAGCCGGTTATTCATAGTCCTATGTGATTAAGTGGCAAGATGCAAGGATACAATCTCGCTTGGGGTCAAATTGATATTTTTAACTCGTGGCTATAACCTCCAAAATAACAGACTTGGTGTTATTTTTGGAAAATTTAAGATAAAGATAACTATGAACTCAATATTTATCGTTTATTTTTACCGTGTCTTCTGATATGATTCTGTTATATTTTGTGATATAATTTCGGCGTAGCTCTTTCAAACTGTGCCAAAAAATGGATATTTGTACGGAGATAATCCGTTTTTCCGATTTTAATCACAAATGTTAGAATCATAAGTATAATATTTAATGTTTTTTTTCTATTTAAAAACACAGCAATGACGTTTGAATGTGACTACTAAAATCAAATTTGAGTAATACATTTTGACTACAAATAATATACCAAATCCATCGCCACAATATCAATTCAACTATACTTCTATTACTATATAAGTTTATTACTCAACAGGTACAGGTATTTAAATTTCGCGATAATATTAGTCTAAATTCATATAGTAGTATGACCCATTGCCGTCCCTGTAGCCTCGGGGTCAGAATAGGGCTACGGTATCCCCTGCCTGTCGTAAGAGGCGACTAAAAGGGGCTTCCGGGGTTGCAGACGGCTAGAGTGGGAGCTCGAACCGTTCGGTCAGGCAATCCCGGGAAGGACGGCGGTATGTGTGGTCGCATACCGTCGTAAAGACTAGACGGAGCGGTGGGCCCAGCCGCCCATCTGGGAGGAGCCCGATGGGGCAGCGCGCTCGGAGGATTCCGGTTGAAGTCGTTTCGAGATCCCGGAGTCCTCCCTTTTCAGCGCCGAGGACGGCCACCGGGGGGGTTTAGTGCGGTAAAAATCCCACATAACCCTGCGTCGCTCCCACGGCGTCGGGTACCTTTGGAAGGTTTCCCCCTCGAAAACAAAAAAAAAAAAAAAGTATGACCCATTGAATTAAGACGTGTTACTGTAACTGAGATAATAAAGCAGTGATAGCCTAATGGTTGAAGCCTGCCGTTTCAATCGGGAGGTCCGAGGTGCAAACCCAGGCACGCACCACTGATTTATGTGCGTATTAGAAATGAATTATCAATGCTTTTCGGTGAAGGAAAACATCGTGAGGAAACCTACACACCCGAGAGTTCTTTAAAAAAAATGTGGAGGTGTGTGAAGTCCACCGATTAGCACTTAGCCAGCTGCGGTGGACTATGGATTAAACTCATTCTGAGTGAAGACCCGTGCTCAGTGGGACAATAATGGGTTGACGACGACTGTAACTGACCTATGCTAAGGTAAACCTGACTCACATCAACAATGCGATGTAATTGAACGCAAAACTTGACTGGTCGCGGCACTTAACAAACCATTCATCGCCTTATGATGTCTGGGAATTGACGATCCTGGCTTGGCACACTAACGTCTAACCAAAATATAATTAGTACCTATTTATCATGTTAAAAGTGTTCATCAGACTAGGAATAAATTCTTTATTTTTTTATGATTATACGATTTTATGATTTTAATCATGAGGCGAATAAAATTTAAAAAAATATGTCACAAAAATATAATTCTTAGTATCTAAGCGAAAATTGATAGATTTATATCAATACATCAACAACAGTAAGTATGGCGATGTTCGCGAAATTGTATCAACATATAATACTTATGTAAAACTATCATTTTTAAATATGTAAATGTCTCTATATTTAAATTTCAAAATGACAAATTGAATTTTAAATTATTTGCATCTTAAGGTTACTAGCGTTATCGAAATAGCTACCGAAGATCAGGTAAAATATATACAATACGTCTCCCAATTCAAAAAGTCGGAGAACAAACTACTGGTTAGTATTTCTAAGTCATTCCAAGTGTTCTGCTGCATCTATAATGCAGACAATTTATCTCGGAGCGTATCGAATTATGTGCATCTATTAGTATCCAGTGCTGCTGTAGGTGGCGCATATTTCTAAATAATAAGGTACCCTGTCTTGTACAGACAGATCGCCTGTCGCGGCCGCCATCGCTCAGTCGTCCGTCTGCACAATCGTCGAGGGGACAACAAACGACCAGAATGACGGACTCATCCAACTTCATCTCGGCCTGGCACTGACAAAGCGATGCGCCGTCAATGCCAATGCCGGCCATCTGACCTCAAAGAGATGCAACTACATGAGTAATGTCTTATACATTACCCACAATGTGCCTTCAATCGCGACCGTCGCATGACATGACATAACGCTGCAATCTCCACCGATTGAAAGCACAATTCTCGTGAATATTCAATGCATCAATTTAATTAATACATCATAAAACGTTAAATGCGTCTATTAAAATATAAATTGATGTAAACGTTCAGGAAACGCCAGCGCTTGGTAGCTGTTAGTGTGAATGGCTTGCATAATGTTTGTGATAGCGGCGGCCCCTATCTATGCAGCGCGGTGACAGATGCTGTTAGGCCGTGTACACGCGTCGCGCTCACACGACACACCCCTGCCAATTATCTCGATACACCCTCCGCACGCTCACTTTCGCTACTAGAAGTCGCAATGAGCGTACATACATGAGATTTTAAATTGCAAACGAGATGGTAATTAGCGAAAACAACCGCTAAGAGACGCGGGTAAATGCCACCGTCGGACCCGTATGGAAATTAGGGACAAATTACGTCTCCGCGCTTACTTTCGTTTGTATAACGACAGTTACATAAAACACGTAATAATGGATGGTTTCTTAATCTCTTTATCGTCCTTATTGTGTAATTCGTCCTAAATTTGATTGAAAAATTCAGTAACGGATTCGGCGGATTGATTAAGTGACATACGACTCAAAACAATCGATCAAAAGTACGCCATATCTGGAGCAGATAATCGTATGCATGCTTGTGGCGAGCTTACCACTTAT
This sequence comes from Spicauda simplicius, assembly GCA_949699795.1. Classification (NCBI taxonomy): domain Eukaryota; kingdom Metazoa; phylum Arthropoda; class Insecta; order Lepidoptera; family Hesperiidae; genus Spicauda; species Spicauda simplicius. The sequence continues at coordinate 8,329,187 of OX453062.1, forward strand.
GCAATGTATAAAATATTGCGAATCATAAGCGGCCGGCGTAGTACGGCGAGCATAGCCGAGATGGGACTACAGATAGAGATAATCTAATAAGTCAGATCTGAAGCGGAACGTCGACCGAAGTAATAACTCAGGGTTGAGATGCCAGAGGTTAATTAAAAATAGCAACTTCAATCTTATGTGTCAGAGATTGAGTTAGATTAAGACTCATCCGATTTATGCAATTGGAATAGTGAGCTTAACTTAGCCACTTGAAGGGTAGCGTGAGGAATTATGAAATGCGATATCAGTCTCGCATGTTTCGTTCAGACGAGTAAGGGCAAAGATAGCGTACCGATTATCGACTTGGCAAAACGTTTCAGCTCTTTTGTAACATTACAAGTTTGGACTTGGTAAATATTTGTTTCTTAACAGCTGGTTTGTTTTGTGCTCTGAATAAATTAACTTCTTCGTAAGTGCAAACTGGCTGGACAAAAGTAAATAGGTTTATTATATTTTGTTGAAGTTTCGTGCGCTGCGCTGTCCTTGGCGCTCCATATACGACGGCTTAAAAGGGATTAAGCGATGCAAATATATAACTGATATTTAAAGACATTTGTTCACTCAAGCGATCAATATCCAAATTGGTATTTACGAAATCAGCTTAACAAACTTATGAAAGTTTCCAATAAGGACCATTTAATCCTGGTGAAAAGTTTATCTGTTTATAATCTAAGGTTTTTCAATCCAGATTGAAAATCAAAGAAATAATCTATTCAGCGCCATACAATTAGTATTGTTTAAAAGAGACTACAGCAATAGTAAAGGTCCGTTCACATTAGGTCGGTAAGACTGTCGATTTACTTTTCGCAGATTGACAGACTTTACTTTTTTATAAAATGAAGTAGAAAACGAGGGTGCAGTCCACCTGATGGTATGTAAAAGCTGCCGCCAATGTAGATCTGTGAGCAACTTCATACAAAAGACAAAGAAGGTCGCCTCAAGTAAATATGTGCCGGAACCACACCCTTCCCCTAAATGTACCTCTGTAGTCGAATCATATACACTGCTTCTGACTGTTTATACTGAGCGTGACGTGTTTTGTTCACTTTAGAATCTTTTGTCCCAGAGTGGTTCAGATGGACCTCCCTCCTCCGGTTATCCATGGGAGACTCGATGATGGACTTCGTTGACGTGAGAAGATAATTGTGGTTCTCAAATCTTAAGCGGGGTTCAACGAGTTTTTCTCTTTATCAAGTGATATACGATTTGACGACCTAGAAATGGTCGCCTATATACTTATATAGGCGACCATTTCTAGGTCGTCAAATCGTAGATACCCCGGTGTCAAAGACTCATTAGATTGAGTGACTTAAGTTTTTGTCGCAAATTCAATTATTATATCTAATCTACATATTTTTGTCGAGTTTAAGGAGAATAGTAGAAGTGTAGAGGAAGGACCTCACCCAGCTAAATTTTGAAGATGATCTTTGAGAAAAGAATCCTCTGCATTGGAGCAAGATTATATGTCATTACAATATGCATAACAAGAATAGTCAGCCGGCTATCGATTGTACTATCTGACCGAATGTGAACTTGTTCTAAAAGTTCTGAAACTATAACTCATATCCTTAATACCAACGAATCACTCAATGTACGTTCCTTATTCTTATTGATCTGTTAATACAGAGAAACAAAACAATGAATAGATAGCTAAGACATGAATTAGAGGATAAGCCTACACTAAAATAAATCGGTCAGTTTCACCAATAAAACAATTATGAATCCGAGAAATTTAATTGTGCTAACAATACTCTTAATCCTATCTGACGAATCATATTAATATGAGACGGTCACGAACCATAATCCTATCCAAACTGATTATGTGACGATGTGTGCTGTCCAATAAATCTCCAATACAATGGACTATCACGGCCTATTGTTAAAAGTGTTTCTAATGGTTCTTAAAGTGATTACTACTAGATTTTTTATTTATTTATAAGTCAATAACTTTATTTATAAGTCAATAAACAAGTGCGAGTTGGATTCGTAGGAAGGATTCCGTACCATTATTTATAAAATCAGCAAAGTAATACGTTTTTTGTATAGGATCCCCTCTCTCCCAATTATTTGTTACATTTTGTATTTTTGTGTTGTATAAGAACAACAACTACAACAAAAATACATCGTCTGTTTTCAAAATTTCAACTGTCTTGCTACCTTGCTAGACAGATAGACAAACGGACAGTGGAGTCTTCGTATAGATTACGTTTTGATACTTTGTGTACGGAACCCTAAAAAATGAGCTACAACCGGAAATACTCTATTATATTGTTTTTTTTTCTGAGAAAATAGCGCAACCTGGCTGTTTATTCGTACTCGTATGTCATCGTGCTAGAAAACATCGTATTAACGTAGGTATAGAAACAGAACGGAAAAATATTTTGCTTACTATCACAGTGACGTCATGTAGGCATAAAAATAGCAAAAGAGCAATAAAGATATTTAAAGTAAAAATTTTGAAATTGAGGTATGTAATTTATTATAAACTAGCTGTACCCTGCACGCTACGCCATCACAAAAGCTAAAGATCATCACATGATCAAATGAATAGTTTACGATTCTATAGAGAACATACAGACAAACATTCATTTTTATATATAAGACTAGCAATTCCCGCGGCTCCGCCCGCATAAATCATGTTTGCTATGGTAAAATTTATATGTATCATTATACATAAAACATCAATGTGCCAAATTTTATCCAAGTACAATTACAAGAGCAAAAATCCACGAGCAAATACAAGAGCAAAAATCCACCTACCCTCACAAAAATTTTTTTGCAAATCATAAATATGTAGGTACTTATAAATTCTCTCTAACATGGTGCATAATACCTTCAAGTGACGAAATGAAAGCAATACGGTAATAATCCTTTATTTATGATTATTTACAGTCACAATCGAGTCTACAAAAGCTATAAAATCGGATTGCGGTGTCAGTTTCATTCATCCACGTTAAGTAAGAGTATAATGATTACGTTTTATTACTATTTCGAGTGAGGTTCTGTCAACCTTATTCAAATACCTTCCTAATACAGCTAAATAATTTTCTGGTTTATAATCAGCAAAGGAGATCGATAAATTTAATTTTATGCACAAAAAAACCTATTTTAAGCAGAAGAAGCAGAAGTAGCAAACGAGCGTGCAGTTCACCTGGTGGTAAGTGGTCACTGCCGCCCATGGACATCTGTAATCAAGTACATACAGAACATGGGTTCCATCTGAAGCCAATTACAGATGCGTTGCTACTCCCAAGGACTATGATGGTCGCCTCATGTGACAGTGTGCCGGTAACCACACTCTTCTATCGAAACGCAAGAAATGCTTCACGCTAGAAATAGGTGTGGCGGTGGTACTTTCTCGGTCGAACTACACTAGTGCTAACACCTTGAAAATATTTTGTAGTAGCAACGCATCTGTGGCCAAATTCAGTTATGACTAATCTTGAGTATATTCTATACATATGTTAATGAATATCAATACGCACTTACCGTCATATCAAATGCGTGTTTGTCTGCTACTTAGACATTCTAAAAATATATATATCACCATTTCATGGGACATTAGTCGCCTTCGCAGCGTAACGTTTGGTTAACCGCAATGTGCTTTCGAAATTGATATCACCTTTTCACTTGTATAAGGAATTTGCCTATAAGCGAGTATGCGGATGTAACAATTAAATCTTAATAAAACAAATGTAATAGCAAATTAAACATTAACGAGTCACCCGTCACAACGGTCGAAATTCGACCGTAATTCAACTCAAAAACTAACTTGATATTGTCCAAAGTATTTTCTAGATTCAATTTTTATTAATTTTCAAGTTATTTTAATACACCCGATAGGTAAAAAGAGGTTTAAGTGACAAAGCTGCATTTAAAATCAATAACGGGTATTTCGACAAAGACATCTGTCATTTTTGACGTTTTGTGTTTCCATAGTAAGAGATTGAATGTTTTATTTTGTTTATTATTTATGTGTTCGTGACAAATGCACGGTAGTGTCTGCAATGTGTCTACGTCCACTATAACCGTGCAAAATTTCATACTAATCCGTCCGTGGCATATACTTAAAAATGCACCACAAGTTATTGCTTCACGTATTAATATATTAATAGCCAAATTAATTACAGCAGTCGAATATATTTCCCACCAATATGCTACTCGTTTTATTAAAACTTTGATACTTGCGACTAAGAAAAAAATATTAATCAAATATAATGTTTATTTAAAGCATTGAAGGAATGCTTGTGTCAGGAGTCTTCGCTCTCTCTCGTATCTAGTAAACATGTGACTAGCAAGCCACCAATTAAAGTCAGTAGAACTCTACGGATTCTATTCCGGAAGCACAATCGCCACCGAATAAGTAATTTCTGTCTAACTCTCTACCGTCTGAATTATGATGGGAATAGGGACATAAGTTTGAGTTTGATCCATTATAATATTAGTATGATTTATTTCATTTAAAGTCCAAGTAGGTAAAATCGGATGGCAAATAATAGATGCAGTAACTGAAAAAAAACCGTATGAGAGTTCCTATGCATTCAATTTTGAAATACGGCTTGCGCAATCAATCCAAACATGTAAAGTTTAATAGAACTCCCCTGAATTATTCCTGGGGTGTAATATTTTCGTTCTTTCTTCAAAGCGGTTTCTTCAAAACTAGTACCTACTAAAAGGGCTCGCACTTTCTTTTCATCAGATAGCCATTTGCCTTATCGCTAGGTTTACATATTAATATATCTTATCATCATATCATCATATCAACCCTAGAGTTGTTGAAAGAACATAATTTCAGATGCAAGGAAGAGTAGGGGTGTACAAAATTTAGACGAAGTTTTATTCATTACACAAAAAATTAAGATAAGCGGTCAAAAATCATTGAGTTTCTTTCATTCAAAAATTCAACCGTAATTCAAACTGTGTTTCAAACTTTGACCCTGGCTTTGTTACACAAAACAAACAACGGAGTTGAAAATTCGACAATAGCAGACATGACCAACCGCAAATTCTTTGTACAATCGTATCACCATTCATTAGTAATACGATCCGCGTTGGTCAAAGGTTTAACATTGACCCAAAACCAATGGACCGTAAATAAATAAGGAATACATGCTACTAACAGCATTAGCCTCCATGTTAATGTCAATCACCTGTCTGAATAGTAGGTTGCAATTGTGCACAAAACGAACCAACAAAGTCTTACTAGACGCTAAAGAAATTATACTTTCTACCAATTATGTTCATTGCAAATTAACGAATGTAACTTATAATGTACAATTGTAATTTATACAAGTATGAGATAGACGCTTTCTATAGTCATACATGCACTGAAAGTCCCTATTTAGCCTATCAATGGCTACCTACAGGTCAAAATTTTGGTAAAGGTACGTCTCACTCTCATAGCTAGGTGATCCAGCCTGGGTAGCGCCCGTACTTCAAAAGCTTTTATACGAGACATTAAGAGAATTTGGATAGTGTGCTTCAGAAATACTGGTGGCGTCATCTATTGACAAGTTAAGGAAAGCCACTATCTTTGCATTACGGGTTCAATAGACACACTAGGATGAATGAAAACATAAAAAGATGAGAACTTTAATATGTAGAATATTTAAACGTCTGACGCCGAAGATCGAAGGCAAAACCATCTGCGCATGAGCCTAGTATGATGACCACTGAGCCGGCTAACGTGTCTATGGAAGGTAACTTAGTTACTGTATTTGGATTACAGCTTACAGATTACAGCTATAACAGGGGTGAGAAATATAAATGAGGTCGGGCTTACAGCTTACTTGCTACCCTAGTGTATTACAAAGAAAACAGATAAACTCGTTGAGTTTCTTGCCCAATCAGTTGAGGTCGCGGTGCGATCCGATGTTAGTGTAAGAAAAAGGTATTGTAACGGATAACTAGTAAGTGTCCTCTTAGGCTTATGCAAAATAAAGAAATTTCATGTTATGTCATGACATTTCATTTACAAACGACGTAAGACGGTAAGGAGAAGAAGACTAAGTTTTATTGCCTCGTATTTCCCTGCTCTTCACAGCGACAATTAGCATTGTCGTTATTAGGCACAAATTAGTTATAGCAATGCATATGGAGTCAAAAAAATTCAAGTCAAGAAATTTCTTATTTATTGAAAACCAGGGGAAAATCAAGAGTTCTCATCACGACAACTGCCGACTTTTGGACTTCGAGGAGCGTAATTAGGTTGTTTATAGTTCTCGAGGTGAAGGACCGTGCTTGCGTGTATGCTCGATTGGATTCCGGCACTTAGCGACAGCCCAATCAATTGTGAACATTCGTACTTCGCGGAACTTTCGCCAGAAGCACGAACCGATCTGATATGTATCGCCCGCCGGCCATTAATATAAAATTTCAAGTGTATCTAGAGGTAAACCGTAACTGGGTCACTTCAAGTAATGAAACGATGTCTACAATGTCTTGCGCTTTAGCGCAGGTCTCATTTCAAATGTTGTAACACAAAAGGGTTAGATTATTATCATTCAAGACTAAATATTGGCTTTGGTAAAATTATGGCTTCTCAGCTTACGATTTTATAGTAAGAAAAAGATTGCATTTACAAAATCTAAACTCTTCAGCTTTATTAATATATAAAGCTGAAGAGTTTGTTTGTTTGAACGCGCTAACCTCAGGACCTACTGGTTGGAATTGAAAAAAATATTTTTATGTTGAATAGACCATTTATCGAGGAAAGCTTTAGGTTATATAACATCACGCTGCAACTATTAGGAGCGAAGAAATCATGGAAAATGTGAAAAAAAACAAGACTTCCTCTTGAATGACTATGTATATGTCATGTATTTTTTAAGCGCGGGCGAAGCTGCGGGTTTCAGCTAGTATATTATACACAGGTACCTACTCATCTCCCCCGTTTCGCCAACAAACAAAAACAAACTACGTTTCTGTGGCCAACAATGGGGGCATGAAAATCAATCGCGACAATCAAGGACTATCGCCCTTTTATATTTCTAGTCACACTTAAACTTTTTTTGATTTTATTTGAATCGAATTTATGTTGCTACTTATAAGGTTTAAGGTTTAAAGACATTTTTTCTCGAAAAGACATATTTGTCACTTACATGAGAACATGGTTCATAGAAAAGATACATAAGTTCGTCGTCACACTGTACATACATTAATGTTAATAATATATAAATGTTTACATAAATCCTATGTCGAACAATATCCACAAACAATAAAATTGTAAATGCAATATTACACAAACGGCAAGCATTTAACGTTTAAGTTCCACTTATCTACTCATCGCTCTTAGTTCGCTGTAATCATGATCGTTATTCCTCATATATAAATATAAATGTATCCCCCAAGATATAACAAATTTTCATACACTCACCTTTTTAGTAAAAGGTAAAATAATATAACAAATATTTTCATGCATTTACCATTTTTTTGGTGGTAGAACCAGTGTTATTCGACCGGGGAAGTACCACCGCCACACCTATTTCTAGCGTAAAATAGTTCTTGCGTTTCGTTGGAAGGGTGTGGTTACCGGCACACTTCTATAATAGACGACTATCCTAGTCCTTGGGAGTAGCAACGCATCTGCGATTGACTTCTGATTGAACCCATGTTCTATATAAAGTTGTTTGCTACTTCAATTAAATAAAAAAAAACTTTTTGGTACAAATTAAACCTAAGATAGGTATTTAAATGGTTGGTCGCGAACGGGAACGAAAACCACACGAAGTTTATATATAGGCGACCGAATAACAGACATGATGGCACTGACAATGCTGCTCCAGCTCTGAGCGTTCCAGATTCGATTTCCGGTGGAAACAAAAATATTTTTGTGACAGTTAAATGTGTTACGGATTTGATTATTTCCGCGTACAAACGACAAAATGCAAGTTATATTACTAAATCACTACCATTTAACAGAACCAAAATAGTCAAATAGAAGTATCAAAGCAGTTTCTGAAAATAATATATATCCTGTAATTCACGCTTTCTACACTCATAGCCCCACAGTAGGATTGTCTCCTGTGTCGTGGGTACCCTGGACAAGTCGAAACACACAAGTCGAATACACAAACACTCAGACACAGAACAGGAAAAAACTCATCATTCAGATACCTGGGTCAGGCCGACAATCGAACCCGGGACCCATTGCGCGTCAGACCAGAATGGTAACCGCTCCGCCACGCGGGTCGTCGTTATTGTTAGAAGCTTTAGGCCAGCTCGCTGTCCATCTCCGTAAGACCTCACCTTTAACAACTATTTAGTGCACTCTTATAATATACCGAAGATTGCAAAAAAAAGTATGCTTCAAAGCCGGCAACGTATTGGGGACTCTGCTGGTGATGCAAATGTCCATAGACGACGGTACTTACTGGCAATCAGATAACCCGCCTTATCGTCAGTTTAAAGCACAAAGTAGCCTTATTGTCAGTAAAAAAAACTATAGATTAGACATACAACATCGATCGTCCAATGTTAGCACACCAATCTAGCGATACAATCGATAGAATGGATAAGTTGACTTCGAATTATAAAAGACTAGCCTTTGCCCGCGGCTTCGCTCGCGTGGAATTTAGTCTGCCACATAAAGTTTGCAAGGTGGTAGAGCAATGGTTCAACTTATATGATAACAAACACTAAATATGATAAAAGACGAAAATTGAGTTTACCATTTTGATTCTAACCAAAGGCTTATAATTTCTAAATTAACAAACTTCCACCAATTAGCAACCAGGGAGGCATCACCGCCGCACCTATTTCTACCGTGAAGCAGTTCTTGTGTTTCATTTGAAGGGTGTGCCTGCCGGCTCACTTTTATATGAGGCGATCATCATAGTCCTCGGGAGTAGCAACGCATCTGTGATTTACTTCAGATTGAACCCTTGCCCTACTTCCTAAGGCGATTACATACGTCCAGCGGTGTTCTGATCACCACCATGTCTCCACGTGAACGACAGTGCGGAGGATCGGCGCCTCACACACGGGCTGGCGCCTAACCGCGCGGATCATCGTTGAAGCAAAAATGCTTTTCAATGTCGAAAAGTTTATTTTGATGATCGGTCCATCCGCGCGTACAGGTGCGTAAACCGCCTTACCGCGCGGGGCACCGCTATTCGCGGCGGTGCGCGGTGCCGTGTGTTAATCGCCTAAATCAGTGTGTTCAAATTTCAAATCACAGGCACGTATATTAATTTGAATTAGTTTTGTCGGCAACAGATATTAATGCGTACTCTGAAATTAAAAGTTTTAAGAAAGGGTCTCAAAACCCGTGACGGTTACCAACGCGCAGTTGGCAAGCGTGGTCAACTACGACCTAAACTACTGCTAATCTGGCATATGTGCCGAGTTGTGTTACATTAAAAGGTCGATGACGATTGAATGACATATTTAACCTTTCCGCTGTTTCATTCTCATTGATTTTTTTTCTTTTTTGTCGAGGGAGAAACCTTCAAAAGGTACGCCGTGGGAGCGACGCAGGGTTATCTGGGATTCTTATAGCACCAGGACTCCGGGACCTTCAAAGGAACGCAACTGGAGTCCTCTGAGTGCATTGCCCCATCGGGCTCCTCCCAAGTGAGCGGCTGGGCCCACCACTCCATCTGGTCTTTACCACGATATGCGACCACACGTATGCCACGGTCCTTCCCGGGATCGCCTGGCTGGACGGTTCAAGCTCCGTCCATCCTGGCTCTCACGATAGCATGCGACCACACATGCTGACATCTTTCCCGAAGTTGCTGACTGGGTGTTTGGAGCTCTCCGTCTAGCCGCCCGCAACCCCGAAAGCTCCCTTGTAGTTGCCTCTTACCACAGACAGGGGATACCTTATTCCTGGAACTACAGAGATGTCATTGACCTTTCACATTTTTCTCCGTGTTTTATAACCATTCAAATATTAATATCATACAACTTCGTTGTATACGGCGGCGGCGCACAGCGCGTACTGCCGGTCAGTCAATTGACTACGCAATATGTTATACTCGTAATATCTTCTAAACTACTTATCCAATTTACATGGTGTAAAAGGCAGATTCAATCTCTATTAGATGCTTGATTTTTTGAAATCATTTATTTTGATAAGGATTAATATTTAGTTTGTATAAAACCCATGGAAACATCAACTTGATATTTTTAAAATTTTCAAAGTATAAAAAGAGTTATTGTGGGTTATACATAAAATATAGACATATGCTGTCGCGGACTTTTATTTAGATCTATATGAGCCAAACAATCCCACGGTACATTATATTTGGATATCTCCAACGGTTTAGGCAGCGTACGCGAAGATAGCTGTCAGAGCACAACTTTTTTTCCGACTATCCTGATATTTCTCGTTATATTATAACCTTATAAAAAAAATCATTACAAATTATAGCCCATGTGTTATTCTGATGTATAACCTATACTACTGTAAAGTTTCAACCTAATCCGTTGAGTAGTTTTTGCGTGAAAGAATAACAAATACACATACATCCTCACAAACTTTCGCATTTATAATATTAGTAGGATTATTGCAGACTACTATTACAAAACTCAATCATTGATTGACTACGGTTCAAACATAGATTGATCGTCGATCGTAATTTTATCGACCGATATTCGTCTAAAAGCCAAGGCTACCTCACCAATCGATCGGCTCGATCTAGAGCATCGATCGACAAGACAAATTTGGAGTATGGGTATCCCTAGGAATGACTTTGGTCGTGACATTTTCTTTGACAGTCACGCATTTGATGGTTTTTAGGGTTCCGTTACAAAAGGGCAAAAACGGAACACTATTGCTGAGACTCCGCTGTTCTTCTGTTCATCTGTCTATCACCAGGCTGTATCTCATGAACTGTGATAGCTAGACAGTTGCTATTTCACAGATGATGGTTTTCTTCCGCTACAACAACTAATATTAAAAACAGAATAAATTAAATATTTCAGGGAAAGCCTCCATACAACCAATGTGTTTTTTGGCGTTTTTGAAACATATTACGGAACCATTCATGCGCAATTCGACTCGCACGTAGCCGATTTTATTAATAGACACGTAACACCAAAAAATCATAGATCCTTCTTAGTGAATTAAAACCCAGTACTTAAGATTTTGAATTTCACACTACTAACCTTTCACGAGAAATAACATACCCGGATGGCCTCATGCCTATTATTATGCTTATTCCGCTACCGGTCATGCAGATACAAATGTTAATGACTTTAACGCAGATAAGCGGCATGCAAGCAGTAATAAATCTTCGAACAAAAAGAGCTCATAACAGGGTGTTTGCGCCCCGCTGAGCCCATCTCCACTATATCGCCATTATTGTACTATCAATGTCGTAGCACTCACGGTACAGCTACTGTATTTCAAACTCGTGCACAAGCTGTCACATTCATGAAACTTGTTAGGTAATGGTCATTGTTAAAACGAGTGGAGATAAGCGATAATGTTTGAGGAGCAATGAAAAAATAAACTAACATGCATTCGATTGTAAATGCCTGAAACTGTATTTCATATGATATTTGGCAAATGTCGGCTATGGTCATCAATTGATTATTGATGATATTATTGATTCCAGATGGAATCAGATATGTGTATACACTCTATTAACGTCGCCAAAGGATGTGTACGTACCCTTCATAACTGAGTTAAAACACCTTGAATATGCGTCTTTTTATTACCAGAGCCTTCCAACAACAACTGGAGTAAAACTACGAAAATTCTTATCATATGTAGCTTCATTTATAAAACTGCCTTTGTTTTGAAGGAGCGTATCAAATTGTCCTAAGGGCACATAAATAAAATCAATTACTAATTATTATGTTAATTTGTAGTAAATTAATTTAATTTTAATTACTTGTAATAGTAAATGTTCTCTTTCATTACTAATGAAATCTGATTAAAATGTAACCTTTTACATATTTCACAACCAATTTCAGAGCTCGTATATATTAAGTATCTATAGCAATATGATATCATAATTATGTCGGCTCGACAAAGTAGGTAGTTTTATTGTTGACACAGAAAAAACGCGTTCGTTGTTTATTTACGAGTATGGTTGAATTGTATCACATAATACTATGGACCGGTCCCTGGAAACTAGAGATGAAACGGATATCCGGTAACTATCCGGTATCCGGCGTATCCGGCCCTGCTTTCACTATCCGGCCGGATACCGGATAGAAGTGCACTATCCGGCCGGATACCGGATAGTAAAATATAAAAAAACAATCACTATTTTACATATAGAAAATCACACAGCAATATCGTTATCAAAAAATCACAGTAAATGCTTGTTTCATAAATTAATTTAGTATTGATAATTAACGAATGGCAAATTGTGGTGAATTAATACCAAATTTTCAGTCATTTATTCTTCTATTATGTCTTCGTGTACCAGTCAGCTTCTGTAAATAGCCTTTTGCTGTAAACTCTACTGCTAAATGGTGAAAGATAAATTCTAGCAAACTTAGACAATTGAGGGAACTGAATGGAATTAACTGACCACCAAATGTATATTTAGTGTATGGCTCGTGATTGCAGTCGATTTGAGACATTCTTAAGAGAAAGTCAATCTCGTCCGCAATTGGATTTTGTTTTTCTTCATCATGACAACTACTACTATTTATTTTCCTTTGCCACTTCATTGAAAGAGTCCCAAAAAACGTCATGAGCTTCAAGTTGGATCCAGTTTTATCTTCTTTCATAAGTTTCAAATCAAATTGGTTGCGCCGAAAGGGCCGAATATCCGGTAGCCGGATATTCGGCGATCCGGCCTCGTAGCTAGCCGGATAACCGGTATCCGGTATCCGGCCAAACCACTATCCGTTTCATCTCTACTGGAAACGTTCCAAACGATTCGATCATCGCTTGCTTTAAACTCGCGCATTATCAGACAAGTCGTTAACATCGTTCTGCATATTTCATCCACTTTAAATAATGAACAGGAACTGCTACGAGCATAAGATATTTCATGGCTGCGACTTCTATCGGTCCCGTAATGCATTTACATGCTCTTAATACTAAGAATGGGTAATAATTTTAACCGGATATCATTATTGAATTGCTAACAGTATTCGCCCGATGTCTACGAGCGAAAGCTATATATGCGTCAAAGATTTATTTTAATGGGTAGGTTGTTGTCCTACTATCATATTAATCAATTATAAGAATAGACTAAACGATATATAGATGTGTCACTAGGTTAATAGCGAATAATGAATTATAAATATTGCGAAGTGTATTTGAATGAACTTGTGGAATTATTAATTGCTTTGGAAAGTAATGCACAAATTATATTATAAGAAATAACTTAATGTGACAGATACTAGTTGCATATAAAATTATCGTTTATTTTAACTAAGCTATATCTTATTTCGTCATTGGGTCGAATACTTCTTTTTCTTAGGAAGTTATGAGGTTAAAATCTATCTTTTATTTACAATAATTTGTTAACTAATCAACCCAGATACATATAGATCCTTTACGTTCCTATCTACCTCTCGTTTGATATGATTTTTGCGTATTTTGTTCACCCGAACCCATATTCTAATAAGATGTTAAATACTAAAACAAAAACATGTTCACTTAAGTTATTTCAATTTGAGTAAAGACATTTCATTTGAACTGGTTAGGCAAGAAATAATAATTTTACTACGAATAGTTACCCGGCGCAAAGGTCGAAATACGGCCGAAATGGAATTGAAAAACTAAATATAATATTATTAACATATGAATATATGTATCATTTTTGACCGTGTATTAACTTTGAAGTGATTTTAAAAAAACACCCGTTAAAGGGAAAAGTGCAATTGATTAAACTTAATTTAAAACTAACAACGCATATTCTGACAAAGGCTTCTGACATTTTCTACGTTAATTTTATTTTGTTTATTATTTATGTGTTTGTGTCAAAGGCATGGTAGTGTTGGTAGTATTTTTAATTGATTTTATGCATGGTTATTGCGTTGTTTAAAAATATTAGCATCTTGGAGTCCTTTTCTATAAAAACTATAACAGAGCCAAATTTCGTACATCTCCGTTGGCGTTATTTTCTTAAAGATATAAAATATTTTGCATCATAAATTAATATAAAGATATAAGTAATGCTGCATTTTATATTTTACGTCTTATAAGCAAATAACATAAGTAAACGGACCAAACGAACCGGAAAGTGAGATTTGTTCAAAAATTAACCACCGTTACCTTAATAGCGCTGTACGGATAAGAGGCGCGAAATTTGTAATATTTTGTGTACAACATGCTTTTTGAGAACCGTTACGTTTACAATAAGGGTGACGGGACATGAAATTTCGGATCTTTTTTTTTATCTGACTGAAGTAGCAAACGAGCCTGGTAAGTGGTCATTGCCACCCATGGACATCTGTAATCAACTACATACAGAACATGGGTTCTATCTGAAGTCAACCACAGATGCGTTGCTACTCCCGAGGACTATGATGGTCGCCTCATTTAAGTGTGCCGGCAACCACACCCTTCTATCGAAACGCAAGGAATGCTTCATGTTAGAAATAGGTGTGGCGGTGGTACTTCCCCGGTCGAACTACACTGGTTCTACCACCTTGCTGGATATGGATTTCGGATTCTCTTGGCAATCGCAAACCAACTTGTGAGATACGTTACGTTTTTATGCGATTGCCGAGTTAGATAATTACGTAACAACTTTTTTGGTCCTGTAAGTTGGGACTTAATAAATTAATAGACGACTTGGTAGGTATTAGGAAGAACTGTTGATGCGAGACTTGTTTTTTTTAAGGAGTATTGTTTTTTATGGGATATTTTATTTTAATAATAATTGCGGGGATGTTCCATTAACGATATATTCAATAGTTTCGAAATTATTTTCTTTAAAACTTTGCCGTAGACCGTTGGATCAGAGTAGGTGTTGGTTGTTGCAAGGTAGATGAAAATATGGGAACTATTTGGTTTGTTCTGCAATAATTACAATTTCACTAATGTACTACATCCTCTGTTTGGAACTACACTTATACTGTTATAAAACATCCATCAAGCCACTTATCGCTGCTTCAGGTAATGAAAATTAGGGCTACTTATTGCCCACCTGTGCACTTGCACTTAAGATTTTTTTTACCAAGTATCGAGTAAATGTAAAAAATCTAAATAATTTTAGAGTCAAGTATTTCTAATGAAGTTTTCAAAATTATGTAGTTTTATTCAAATCAAATGAAATATCTTTATTGTGGAATACAGGACATGCACAGTTCTTAAATTATACATTGTTCGCCGTATTCCGACCACATGGGCATACAATATACAAATAATTATAATTTAGAAAATTTTGCTAATGAATTATTATTATTGCATTAACATTTACATGAGCGGGTTATGGAATTACTAGTCAATATTAATTAATTATTAGAATTATTGTTATTTAAAAACTCATCAATTGTTAAGCATTTCAAATATGAATTCGAAATTCTTTTAGTTTTGGATAAAGTAACGCATCTCCATGACAACCCTACTCCAAGCTATTTTTGGATAAGTTCTTTCTCACTGTTTATCATCGCTACACGGTCGTGACATGGTTCCGGTGTACGGTACCGATTGGCTTTATGTCTTTAAAATATATTATTTGATCACTCTAATGTACTCATTATAAATTTAAACCGTTTAAAATTTTATTAGTGTCATCAATTTGGTTTTAAACTTTTATCTCCTTTTTTTGATATTTCATTGACAAACGTATGTAGCGGTGGGTAAAATATCATATTTATTCATTTTTAAATACTTCATTTTCTTTATATTATTCTTTCATTCTTAGTACATTTCCAAAATCAAGTCTGACGTAAGTACAAATGAAAATAGTTCTCATGTTACATACAATGCAGATAGGAAATTTAACTAAGTACGAATTATTTGTTAACTGTTGCCGGCACACTTTTATATGAGGCGACCATCATAGTCCTCGGGACTAGCAACGCATCTGTGATTGACATCAGATAGAACCCATGTTCTATTTGAAGTTGCTCACCGATGTCCATGGGCGGCAGTGACCACTTACCATCAGGTGGACTGCATGCTCGTTTGCTACTTCAATCAGATAAAAAAATCATTTATCAATCCTTACTAGAGAAATACAATTTGAGAAATTTATACAAACTAGTCACCCGTCGCATCGGTCGAAATTTAAAAATAAAAAACAAACTTCATATCGTCCAAAGTAGTACGAATATTTCTCAAATTCAAAGAAATATAATAATTGTTAAGTAATTTTAAACGCGCCCGTCAAATATAAAAAGAGGTTTAATTATCTAAGCCGCATTTAAAAGCAATATCGGTATTTTGACAAAGACATCTTTCATTTTTGACGTCATGTGTTTTCATAGTAAGACATTGAATGTTCTTTTTCGTTTACTATGTATGTGCTTGTGACAAATGCACGGTAATGTGTGTAATGTGTTTTTAGTTGATTTTATGTATGTTATATTATGCATTATTTGAAAAAAATATTAACATTATGCACTCCTTCTCTACGTCCACTATAGCCGAATAAAATTTGATACTAATCCGTCCGCGGCATATTACTTAAAACTGTACCACATGTTTTTGCTTCACGTATTAATTTATAGATAGAGTATACGACATGTAAGTAGATTCCTAATAAAATAGTTGAGACCGGTAATATTATGCACGCCCCTACGATGATTCGAGCACCAATAAATTTAATGTAGTGGACAGCAAAATTGTTGTGACCGCTCGCCTTTGTGAAGCTTTTATGAAACGCTTTCTTTTATTTTATAGCCTATTGACAGCGCTTTTTATTGTACTCCCTCATTACATGGCTCATAATAAACCTTATTTACCTTCTGACAGAAATAAATGGGACAAGATTACCATGTGAAAGAAAATTATTGTACCAATTACAATATTTTTCTACATCGGATAAACAGTGTTACAGAAATAGCGTAAAATGTATTTTGAGTACATATGTATGATATTATTCTTTTGGTAGGTAATAATTTAGTAAGGTCCTTAAGAACAATCTAAACCTCGTTTGTTTATGCTATAATTAAAGAAGTGCATGGGATTTATGTATTTTTATTTATAGCATATACCATGCATTAGAGGAAGTCTATGTCCAGCAGTTAACCTAAATAGATTGGACGGATAAAGATATTTATTGTTAACAAGATATAATAGCAAAAAAGTTGTCGTCCTATAAATTGATAAGTTTATTCTTATTTTTTAATATGCTAACTAAATTCTATAAATATCGCTATTAAATTATCCTGATTATTTTATTACATAGTGATCGAAAAACAGTGTATCCTAAGTAGACGGCCAAAACATAAAAAATACATATTTATTTTTATAGATAATTAGATTGACTGAATTAAGACTAAATAGTATGTTTTTTATTTGTATTTTTATATGTTTAGTTACATTTAATTTATATCACATTTATTGTATTGTATATTCTCAATAATGCATACCATTTTATATTTCTTCATTACTGACACTATATCACAAAATATTTTATATTTAAGTAGAATTTAACCTAACCTAAACTAATGTATATATAAACTATATGAAAAATTATAATAACTAATACTTATATTAAAAAGAAGAAAAAAACATTAAATATAAAAAACTCCATCAAAAATATTTTTAAATAACCCATTTTATTTATTTCATCTTACTATATTTTGCTTTAAAAAATCTCTTGCAATAGTCTGCGAATTTATGCGTCTGCGGTGGTCAACCAAGAGCGAAGAAATATACCATTGTACGGATGCTGTCTAGCCAAATGGGAAGTTGTAGGTCTAAAAAAGGAGTCGGGTTCAATGTTATCATTTTCTGGTCTGGTTACGTAATGTATGTGGGATCGACGTGTATGCCTTCCTGGGATTGACGGCGGTACAGCCAATGAATGTCAGAAAAAACGAGTCTAAACCAATGTTTAAAGGCATCGATAAGCAAGCCAATCGTTTCTAAGTACGTGTCATCATGAATCATCGTTTATATTTGGAGTAATGAGGAAAATTCACAGTTTTCCTATATTTCCCGAATTTCTGCCAAGTCATTTGGCATCGAATGAATTTCCGTTAATTTTATGAAATTATGACACTGCACTAATTAGTGTTTATATAACAAATACTGACAAATATTTCCGAGTATTTAAAACGATGCACAAATAATTACATTCATTACTAATTGGCAAACATTTCAAAGTTTAAGGGGACTTTTAAAATACGGAATCCTTACTCAGAAGTGCTGTCGCGAACCAATGACTCATCCGTCAAATTATCGCGAGCAAGAAAGTATGTGGATTTTGTGACATTTCGGCATTCCGCGGCACGTATATGGCGCAACGTACGCTCAGGCCGGCATCGGGACGACATCCGTAAACGACAACCAGTAGAATGCCGAGTGCATCCATACGCAAAGCCATACAGCATGAGATCACCGAGTCAGTAACCCCAATTATATCTATACTTCCAACCAGAGCATTCCGATGGAGCGCTAAAAAATATTCACGAAAAACGCCCGTGACCATGTGATGGTTTCGGAGTTGCACTACAAAAACGTTAACATGGAGCGAAACCTTTTCAACGTATTTGAATTCAATACACTCAATGCTCCAGAAAAAGTTGTTATTGACACACTAAAGGAAATTGCGCATACAGGCCTTATAAGAAAGTCCTAAAAGAATCAATACCTTAATATAGTAATATCAGTACAGATATCGAGACACCGTAGTTTTATTTATGTGACTTCACAGTAATAAATATTCGAGACAAGATAGGACTCTTTCTCGAGTTACGCATAATACCTATTTTCCCTGTTTTTTAGATGCATATATTTTTTTAAATTATTTGGTGTGATATTATATGAGTAGTAATACTAAGTCATACGTCATACGACAAACGTTTGTACAAATTTGGTTTTCCAAATATTACATGCACATTTGTAAAACAAATACAAATCTTTAGGATAATATTGACCCAGACCGTCGCCTTTCGCTTTCTGTGAAGAAAACGTAATAGGGAATTCCTCGCATAAAAATGATAAAGGCGAATGTCAAGAATCTTATGTAAGGATCTCATTTACATAAAAGGTTAGTAACTCAGAAATACCAATGTTTCCATTGTAAATATCAATGTATCTTTAATCTTACTATGTTTTGATAAGTAAGAGTTCTTGCATGGCGTTCTGAAAAAGCAACGCGTCTAGTCGAATTAGGCCTATCGGTTGGTCCCGTCCCTGTAGCCTCGGGGTCAGAATAGGGCTACGGTATCCCCTGCCTGTCGTAAGAGGCGACTAAAAGGGGCTTCCGGGGTTGCAGACGGCTAGAGTGGGAGCCCGAACCGTTTGGTCAGGCAATCCCGGGAAGGACGGCGGTATGTGTGGTCGCATAACGTCGTAAAGACTAGACGGAGCGGTGGGCCCAGCCGCCCATCTGGGAGGAGCCCGATGGGGCAGCGCGCTCGGAGGATTCCGGTTGAAGTCGTTTCGAGATCCCGGAGTCCTCCTTTTCAGCGCCGAGGACGGCCACCGGGGGGTTTTAGTGCGGTAAAAATCCCACATAACCCTGCGTCGCTCCCACGGCGTCGGGTACCTTTTGAAGGTTTCCCCCTCGAAAACAAAAAAAAAGACCTATCGGTTAGAAATAATATGAACGTAACTTTATGTGATCTGCATGTTCGATTACTAATTGAATCATGTAAAAATGCTATAGCTGATCTAGTCTAATATCCATCCGTCCATCCATTCATCAGCATTTGAAAGTCCACTGCTGGACATAGGCCTCCGTAATCTGCGCCACTTCGACCGGTCCTGAGCCATCTGAATCCAGCGGTTACCCGCAGTCTTCTTCAGGTCATTAGTCCACCTGGTCGGGGGGCGGTCTCCTTTTGCCCAGACGTCTAGTCTAGTATGATAGATTATAGTCTATTTTCCCCTGATGGTCAAGTGAATCAAGTGAGTTTATTTCACATCTGAGGACGATGACCCCCAAGAATTGATTTTGTTATATATAGCACTTTCTAGTTACATGTAAATCCGTTAAGAACATTTTCCTTTTAGATTTTATATCTTCTGGTTTTTTATTATTTTCTTTACCATTCATATATGTGTATACCTATGTTATCACTTACTTAAAAAATGTATATTAAATTAAAAATTTAACGAATATGAGATATTGACGTTAATTTTCAACAGGAAATTAGTATAACAGTACCTACAGTTAAATGTCACTAAGCAGTTTACACTGAAATATCCCACGATATCAATTTATTAGCAATAAGAGAAGATATATGAAGAAGACCACAGAAAATATATTACATAATATTGTGGTTTATTTCAGCAAAAGCAATATCTACTTTTGTTTCTTAGAAAAAATACTTGTTGAAAGTTCTCGTCAAATAAAAATATTACTGAACTCGTTTGGTTGCATGTTTTTAATTTAGAGAAATGCTGTATATTATCGTAATCAATAAGATTATCTTCATATTTCTAGGAATTAATTCTCACTATCTCATAAATTAAAACCAAATATGTCAACATAGAAATATCAACTTTACGACAGGCTAAGGTGAACTAGTTTTGTTTCACTCAGTGTTTACATAAAACAAAATGTATTAAAAACCGGTACGTGTATTTTAATTGGGGCGTAAGAATATTGCCACAGAATAATAATAGCTACATTAGGCCTATAGTTGTTCAACAATGTAGATAATAAATAATATGTCAGACAAATACTGTGTTAAATTGCAAGATGAAAAAAACAATAATAACAAACATGTATTGCAATCATTCATTATCATTAATAAAAAAAATGCTGTGTTTAGTGTAAAAGGATAGTCTAAGATCCCAGGGCCCCCAGACATTACTTATTTTTGAAGTAACGAATTTTACGGCATAGACACTCTTATATGTGTTTAAGAGTGTGAGCATACTTGTTAGTTTGACTAGACAAAAACTTACTTTTTTTAAAATTCGAAGCACTGATTTTTATATATGTCACATAGAATATTATTCAAAATAAATATTTCATATTGACAGACCGTTCCTGTGGGCGGTAATTCCTCCCAGACGCTTTAAACCTGATAAAGAAATAACTGAACTTTATTTAACTTTTGAATATAACAATATTCGAAGTCTCTAATTTTATATGATTATGATGTTTGGGGAACTATTTTAATATATTTTGTGGATAACCAGACCAATCTGAAGGGCCAAACATTTTCCCTGACACAATTATACACTTAATTAAATTCGTTACTTCACAAATACTTAGCTTTATACATATTATCCTAATGCTACGTAGCCCTATATTTTGTCCAATGGAAGAAGCATAGAAGAATGCAGCCCACGTATCGGTAAGTGGTTACTGGCGTCCATTAACACTCGTAAACAACTTCATATAGAACAAAGGTTATATCTAAAGTCTATCACTGGTGCGTTGCTACTCCGATAGTCCGATGAGCGAAGATTGTCGTGTTATTTAAAAGTGAGCCGTCTTCTACGGAAACGCAAGAACTGCTTCACGCCAGAAATATGTAAGTATTGCAATACTTATGTATATATTTCTATTATACTTACCACTGCAGTAGTACATCCCCGATCAAAACATACATATACTCGTTCTACCTTTTAGTTGGCTAATTATAAAATGGCTGTGAATTTAAAAGGAAACTTATATTTTAATCTTGTAACAAGGAATCTGCTAGTTAGATCTGTACATTATTTTGATGCAACTTAACCCTGTTCTTGATTGACTATTTTTAATTTTATACTGAATTCTCTTTAGAAAAAACTGTGACTAGGTTATATGTTAAGTTCAGCATCAGTTTCAATATTTTGTATGAATCTGAACCTCTGATAATATCTTGTTATATTACTATCTTAGTGAAGGTACTTATGTAATATTTATTTTATGGAGGCATGTAATATGACACCTGTCTATAGGCATTAGCGTTAAACCTAAGTATTAGAGGGTCCTAGAGGTGTTAAGTTGTCGATGATTAAACAAAGATCAATAACACTAATCCGATTATCAAAAAGATCATTACATAATGATTTTTGGCTGATCATAATCTGTAGGTGACGAGTGAAATTGACTTATGTGTAACCATATAATTTACTGTAACGAGTTTTTTCGCTGTGTGTTTAAGTTTCACCGTGTTTTATCATGCCTTTGATCTATACTAGACACTCGTCGCAACGGTCGAATTTCGACCGTAATTTAACTTAAAAAACTAAACTTCATATTGTCCAAAGTAGCACAAATATTTTTCAATTAATAAATTGTATTGATTTTATTGATTAAAATCACCCGTTAAAGGTAAAAAAGAGATTTTAATTAACTAAGCATTTAAAAGCAATAGCGGGTATTTTGACCATCTGACATTTTTGAAGTTATGTGTTTTCATAGTAAGAAATTGAATGTTTTATTTCGTTATAATGCGTTCTTAGTTGATTTTAGGTATGTTTTATGCATTATTTGAAAAAAATATTAGCATTTGGTAATCCTTTTGTACATCAACTGTAACCGTGCATAATTTCATCTTCCTCCTTCCGCGGCAAGTATCTTAAAAAACGAATCACGAGTTTTTGCTTCACGTATTAATATATAGATTCAAAGATGTGTAATTTTTCGTATGAAGTTGTTAATTTGCACTTTTATTTATTATAATGAATATGTTTATAATAAATTATTTATCACATAAATAATTAACATACCATATTGAATAAATGATTGCGTTGATAATTTATATTAGAATTGTCACATCTTTAGCACAAAATTATTAAATAGTAAGTATAAAAAATGTAATAATTGCGTAACTGCACATTTAATAATGGAGAAAATCAATACCTTATTAAAATGAGGTATTCATCCATCTAGTTCTTCCGCTGCGGGTATTTGTAGTTAGCTCGTAAAAATATCTTCTCGTTCAGATATTCAATTAAAAAACTCGTTGGCGTTATTATTAGGTCTATAAACTAGATAGCATTAATTGAAATTGATTAAAAGTATGTGAATTACAGAGTGTAGGTCCGTTATAACAATCAAGGGAATGACGGCTAATACCACCCGTTCTACCACTAGCTGGATAATCGTTACGAGATCATCTGATCGACCTATTAAGGACCCAACGCTGGGATTGGATTTTACTCAAAAAGAAATTGACTTAGGATATACTACCACGATAGTCAAAAGTTGGAAGATAGTTTTATTTTGAAAAGACAAGTTGCAAAGAAGCATACAACTGATAGCAAGTGCCCACTAACGCCCATGGGCAATACTTGGCATGGCATGGGCATCAACTTCATTTTTTTTATCTGATTGAAATAGTAAACGAGCATGCAGTCCACCTGATGGTAACTGGTGACTGCCGTTCATAGACATCTATAATCGACTTCATACAGAACATGCGTTCCATCTAATGTCAGATGCGTTGCTACTTCTGAGGACGATGATAATCGCCTCATGTGAAAGTGTGCCGGCAACCATAAGATTAGAGTCCTACCTTCGATTTACTCAGACGCGTTGCTTTCTCTGAGGACTAAGTTGGAACATCTTGTACTTAAGAGCTAATCTCAGCCCTCTTTAACAAGAGATTGCAATTTTGTCGCTTGTCCTTTCAAATCCTGTAGGTATTCTTGTTACAATTATTTAACGAAAAATCTCTCGTCAACCCATTATTGTCCCACTGCTGGGCACGGGTCTTCTCTCAGTATGAGAGAGTTTTTAGGCCATAGTCCACCACGCTGGCCAAGTGCGAATTGGTGGACTTCACACACCTCCGAGAACTTTTTTTTTTAAGAACTCTCGGGTGTGTAGGTTTCTTCACGATGTTTTCCTTCACCGAAAAGCAGTGATAATTAATTTATAATACGCACATGAATCAGTGGTGCGTGCCTGGGTTTGAACCTCGTACCTCCCGATCGAGAGGGCAAGTTTCAACCATTAGGCTATCACTGCACTACACTGCATAGCAAAAAATATCTAACATAAAAAGTCTAACATAAAATTGTTTTATTTTTTGTGATAGAAACCAATTATATTAGTAGTTTGTGCTTAAATTATCTGGTCCTTTGAGCATTTTTTTATTTTATTTTCGTGTATAGTTAAACCGAATGACAGGGCAGACTTCTGATATTGCAAGTATCACATATGGATATTTGCAACATCAGAAGAGTCGCCGATGTATCGCCAGCTTAGAAGGAAAGCTCAAAATATGGATCCAAGTCCGAAATCCAAATATGGCTTAACAACTGCACATCAGTTACATTTTGATATTTGTGAAAATTAACATAGTCCATCGTTAAGCAATCACGTACACAATTATAGTGATCTTCTTAAGACGGTACATGTCGCTTGAACCTCGTAAACAGAATGCATTTCGCTAGCAGAAAATAACCAGTACGTTGCAGATAGTTATTTATATTGAGCTTGTCTATTTCTAATTCTAGACACTAATTCAACCTGCTCAACTAGTTTGTCATTACTTTTTTCACAGTTTCTCATAGCTTAGTCTCGTAGCTAGATTAGTCTTAGAGGGTTTAAGACTATAATTAGATGTAAGACATGCTATCTTGCAAAACGTCTTGGATGGTAAATTGATTTTCGAAGTTAATAAAAAGTGCATTACCACTAAGAGAATGGTGTAACTAGCATATAATTACTTTTATGATCCACTGCATGCGATTACTTAGGATTAGGGTTGCTACCAGTCCAGATTCGCCAGCTCAGGGTTGCCATCTAGCTTGAGGAATATTTGGGTGGATCTCTATAGTCAGTGCAACGGTGACATCAGAAACTGTCGCCGCATATGTAAATTAACTGGTCTAAACCCTTTCAATCCGCCGCAGCAGCTATTTTTTGTGATAAACTTTTTGGATTCCGTACAACTAACCCTTACAATTATTAAATAAAAACGCTAGAAAAAACCAAAACCATAACTATACGAGCGCTCTTAAAAAGCTAAAACCGAATAATTATATCCTTATTTTTAAAGGAAGTAATAATTTACTCGTTGGAAACTGAATACCTAATTATCGTAACATTGCACCACAGCATCCCACTGGGATGATGAGATAAATCCGAGAGAAGCTGTGATGTTCCTCCGATAAGGGGTGTCACCCAGAACTCGAACTTCCTTGAAACCTGACATAAGACTAAGCTTATCATGACATTGCGTGGGGTCGCTCTGTCGAGCAATATCCACCTTAATGTCCCACGATAAGTAATAACTAAGAAATCGTATTATAATTTTAATACACAATACGTTTGTATGCTTATAAAGTGGGGGAGTCCTCACTTTATTGTCACGAAACTACAGGTATCCATGCATTTTTCAGGTATATTCCACCGTATTGCGTATAATTTTAGTTTAAAACATTTTAAAATAATGTCATTAAAAAACCGTCGCACGTTGCTCGATATTATTTTCCTTAAAAAAATAATTTCCGGCAATATTGACTGTAGCCACTTATTGCACCAAGTAAGTATAAATGTTCCATATAATTATCCACGAAATGTAATTTTACCAAAATCTTCCATGTGCCACCTATGTCCAATCTCTGCGGAATTTAATCAAGTGTGTGCATCAGCCGACATAGATATCTTTTATGATAAATGTAATTATTTAAAAAACAAATTGTCTACCTACCTCAATAGTTTTGCTTCCTAAGACTGAACTCTAGAAAAAATATTGTATAGAGCTAGTTTACTTAGTCTAAATTTTATTAACTTATGTAACTCATTGCTTATTTAATTCACGTCTTCCTTATTTTAAATGTTGTACATGCCTGTAATTGGCTTACATACCAGTGTACTTTATTCTAATACATTATGTGATTTGTAAAATGTTTGTATGTTATGCTGTTGGCATGTCAAATAAATAAAATAAAAATAAAAATAAAAAATGAAACTAATATCTATGGAAAGAGTCGCCGTGCAAACTTGCAGAGAAAAAAAACCACGTATGTATTCGATTTTTAAATCTCATGTTACACTAACTCTGTGTGTATTATTTTAGTTACATTAACATTGGTGCAACCATTTCAAAGACGAACAAAATGCATATGCAAGGTTGCATATTAAGATAGAGTAAGATCTTAAAGATTTTTTAGTCTTTTATTACCGCTTTGAAATAAAAGTATTGAAATAAATAAAATAAAAAGTCTTAAAATAGTTTCTTACAAGATTAGTTACATTACAATATTACGTAAGATAACATATTTAGTTCATATGATTTTAGACTTATCGCGAAATTGATTCATCTCAATATATGAGAGGTAATCACGATACGCGATTTTTAATATCTTTATTGCTAAGATTTCGGTCTAGTTGCATAGACCGAGTCATATACATACTTGGATATAAATAGTGAGCAGTTAAATGGTTAAAACTCTACCTCACAATCGAATGCCTGAGGTTCAAATTCCTGGGACGCATTACAGCTTATCATTTCTTTACGGGTAAGGAAAATACTATGAAACAACATGAAACAGGAAGTCTATAAACCTAAGACACAGTACAAATATGGGACAGTATGGAAACTAAGTCTTTTTGATAAAATAATTACCTACACTCTATTGAAGCAATAGGGTTGTCTTTATATTCTTTTTTTTTAAATACTGTTAATCATTTTTATTTTAAAAACTTCTTGCCTGTAGTAGTCAACCAATCGAATTAAGCTAATCATTCAATCGATCTAAGCAGTTTATAAATAATATAACAAGGTAATCTCACGGCGTCGGTTAATTACAGTACTACGACAATTATTATTATAGTTTTTCGGAGTACAGTTTAATATTGATACAATTTGTAGATCATTAATTTTTTGGAGATCTTTAGCATGTTAATACGGCGTAATCTTTTATAAATTTTCGCGGGAGCGTACACGAGCCATTGCGTTACGTGGCATTTTTAAAAAGATCGCGGAAACAAATAGCAACATGGCCACTCGTCTTGACGCGACACTCGCTACTGAAGTACTGCGAAAACCCCTTAGCGGCCTCGTCTATGTGTATAGTTGTGTGAGTGTATCCTTTTCGAATGTTTGTAGGCAGAGTCCATACTGTTCCTCATATTTCTACTGTGCCTGAGAGTTCTTTAAAACCAATATCAATACGCACTTTGCCAGCGCGACCTTGGGCAAGGTATGGCTTAAAACTCTCATTCTGAGTAATGTGCTAACGAACATCGTAGTCACAGGAAACTATGTCACCGTCTTCTCGTTGTTTCGCCGTGGTTAATCGAAAAAAAACAATAAAAAATAAAAACACCGTACTATTTATACCTACGTAATTAAATGTCAGGTTCAAATAATAAATCCAAACGTTGGAAAGAAATCACCAGTCTATTTTTACTCGCCGCGATCAAGATAATACTTACCGCGATATAATGTACGAAAATGGTATCGATAAAGTAAACGACAGTTTTCCGTCCAACGAGTTTATGGCGCCAGAACTACGGCCAGAGTATCTCAAACTGTCTGGTGACGGATTTATAATGGATACATTATTTGTTACTATTTTTTTCTTGGGCGACTCCTTACTACTATTTTGTGCCATATAATAATCTTTTTTTTTTTTTTTTATAATGACAGAAATAGCCAAATATAAAATAAAAAGATCTTGTTAATTATACTCTTGCACTTCTTTATATTTGTATGGTAAATTTAAATACGCTACATTTTTTTAATTATTTATATTTACAGTTTTCTTGTGTTATAAGATCAAATTTTATCATACAGCTCTACGATTGAATCAATTAACATGACATCAAAAAAAAGAAAGATTATCCGAAATATTCAGATATAACAATAATTAAATTATAGGAAAGTATTATAATCACCAAAAAACATGGACTCTTCATCTAATAACATGTGGTATACACGACTCTACAGGCATAGCTGAATCTAATGCTATAGGGTAAGACCTGACCAGTACAAATTAAACTTAAATTACCAATTACGTTTGTAGCAAAAGTTTGAAAATCACTGTTGTAGACTAGCATCGCTTGTAATAGGGGGTGGCCGGTGTATACGGAGGAGAGAGACCACTAAATCACAAGCTAATAACTAGGAGCAGAGATACAATCTTTGCTTTCAATAATAAAGTCAGCCAATTGTACCCAGTATCGTAGAAAGCTCTTTACCGGTCTAAACAATCTGTTCTATCGCATACTAATAGCAAGAATGTAGGTAACTCATTTTAGTAATTAAAAAATGTTTTTGGCATAATCATCAAAATTTAAATAAAGAATATAGAATCTATTAAATTACTATATTATGTAGATCACATTGTATCACTTAGTAATTTAAATCATTATAATATCATTTTTTTTAAATAAAATCGAATGATATAAAGTATCAATATAGTCATGATTATGATGTTTATGATATGTAGTGGGTACTTACAATATGCAGTATTTTATTTATTTTGCAGTGTCTGTTTGCAGTTGCAGTCTGTCCCTATGTATGTTTTGATCTTTAAAACTAAGCTACAGATTTTAGTAAAGTGTTTTTTAATAGATAGAGTAATTCAAGAGGAAGGTTTTTATGTATAAAACATGCCTCATATAGTGAAAGAACACTGATAATTTTAGATTTTTGACTTTTAGGCAGAACGAAGGTCGCTGGGTCAGCTAGTTGTATATAAAATCAATAAGCAATAAGCGCTTACAGCGGGCGGTCGTAAAATAATAAAATAAATAATCGATTACGCAAAAACATTCGACATTAATTAAAATCATATATTTCCTATGAAACTGTGATGACAATCTAATACTCGTGACATACTATGTGAGTTCTTGGTAAATAGATCAACCACAAATAGGGTAGTCTTACCTGAAATCGTACTTACATTTAAATTACTTAAGAGACAAGTTAGAACATACGAAATGCTTCATACATATACTACACTACAGACTTCCTTTTTGAAGTCTGCTCAGGAGTAGATAACATAAGTGTTAGAAGACAGAAAAAGGCATGTCCATGTTCTCATGGATGTTCTCTACTCTATATTTCATGCTTTTCCATTAAAGTATTTTTTCACCGTTTATCGTTTACCTCTTTCTCGCTATTAGTACGACCAGTGTCTTCGAGTAACAAGTACCGTTTTGTAATTATCCGCCCGCGACGACAACTGTTACCTACCTATTGTTGTAGCAAATTGAATCATTCGGATTAAGTACAGATGCAAAAATTAAATTTTAATCGAGCTTAAAGCATGAATGGTGCGGATGTGATGCTTTGTCACGGCGAAATTAGTTCGGTTTGTCGTGAGCAAGTACTTATATTTAATTAAACAGATGTGAACACATTAAAATATAATTTACTTAACAATTTGAAGGTGGTAGAATCAGTGTAGTTCGACCGGGGAAGTACCACCGCCACACCTATTTGTAGCGTGAAGCATTTCTTGCGTTTCGATGGAAGGGTGTGGTTACCGACACACTTTCATATAAGGCGACCATCATAGAAGCAACGTATCTGTGATTGACTTCAGATAGAACCCATGTTCTGTATGAAGTTGGTTACAGATGTGCATGAGCTGCAGTGACCACTTACCATCAGGTGGACTGCATGCTCGTTTGCTACTTCAGTCAGATATAAAATAAAAAAATAATAGCCTATGCATATGTTACTCGTCTTCACAAAATTAATAATTCTTTTATGGGTCAATGTGCTTATGTTAATAAACATAATGAAATGAAACACTGACAAATTGTCAGTTACATATATATTTTTGTACACTACTACCGGATCGGAACACGACCTCAACTGAGAAGAGCCGGCAAGAAACTCAGTGGGTTTGTCCTTTTTTCTTTGTATATCTTTTTTGCCATTTTGTTTTTACATTGGTTATAAAAGATAGCTCTAGTATCTTGCCTTAAATTTATTAAGCGGTAGTAACAACTAACATAAGGGTAGCATGCTTATTTGCTATTCCCATAACATAAAAATCTATCGATATAAGCCACTAGTTCAAATTACAGTATGCATAAATATTTCACTCGTATTTTTTATTTGTCAGCCTTTATTAAGAGAAAAAGTTCTTCCTTATTGACAATAGAAGCCACATGTTCAAAGCGTTAAGCAGCAATTAATCTTTCCGTCTCCTGTAACGTCAAACAAATTATAATTACTAATGCGTTGCAGGCCATGCATTTAAGTGCACTTTCTTTCAAATCGTTTTATAAATGCAGTGCTAAGGCTCAAAGCACACTGGGTACATTCGGCTTAAATGAGTTATCACAATTATTTCAATAATCATATTCTGATCCCGAAACTACAGGAACACAGTATGGCATCTATACCATAAATGTCGTCAACCCATTATTGTCCCACTGCTGGGCACGGGTCTTCTCTCAGAATGAGAGAGTTTAGGCCATAGCCCACCGCGCTGGCCAAGTGCGAATTGGTGGACTTCACACACCTCCGAGAACTTTTTTTTTTTTTAAAGAACTCTCGGGTGTGTAGGTTTCCTCACGATGTTTTCTTTCACCGAAAAGCAGTGATAATTAATGTATAATACGCACATAAATCAGTGGTGCGTGCCTGGGTTTAAACCTCGGACCTCCCGATTGAGAGGGCAAATTTCAACCATTAGGCTATCACTGCTCCATAAATAGTTAAGTCATAAGTGCTAAGGTCTTCTTTCATTTAAAGCTACAATCACCGTGATACGATTACAAACGTTTTTCTCCAAACCGTCGAAAACGTACTTACTGTAAATATGCTATTGACGGCAGTATTTCTGTCTAATAACAGCAATGTGATACAGGAATCACATTTACCCAAGGCGCTCTGACTTGGTCCTCAGGAGTAGCAACGCATCTATGGCTACCTTCGGGTACGACTGATCTAATTTGGAGTTGATTACGAATGCCCATGGGCGGCAGTGACCACTTACCATCCGGTTTACTTTGTTCGTTTACTACTTTAATACTCTGAAAACATCTCCTAGTATACTAACATTATCTACTATTATATAGCACGATCCACGTTTCCCTCTAAATCACCAATGTGTCCAATGGTTGTACTCAAAAGTATGGTGTGTGCGCACACCATAATTAACTAGAGGACAGCTCAAAAATGAGAGCCGTACCTCACCCGTCAGGAGAAAGCACGATAAATCATCTTTTGTTTTGAACGTGTAATGCGCTTAAACAAACATGCGTTACGGGAATATGATGCGTTATTCTATGGACACCATGGATTCTTGTAAAAATGGGATAATTTCGTTAAATGATTTTATAGATTACGTTTAGACCATTTCACCATTCAGTTCAGAAAATGTAGCACTATGACGAAAATTTAAAAAATTACGTTTATACATGTGTACAGATATAAAACGCGGGGAAGACAGGAGGATAGGGACGTAGCATATGCGTGCAGAGGCAGAGAAAAAACGTATTCTTCTATACGATGTGAACTAACGCATATATAACTTTAAAAACATTATAAAGAAAAATATGTTTTAGTCGACCATCGATGTCTTTGGATGTAACTGAAAAGAACAATTAACAATTTTACTAAATATATTATAAGTGATTATCAAACCAAAATGCATGCATAAAAATGCCATTTTTTTATTTTAGTATTATTCAATTTAGTACGGTAACACGTGAACTGTCTTATCAAGACACAAACGTGTGGTGACACTAGTCAAACGCTATACCTACCTAAAATCCTGACACATCTATCAGACGTAACAAAGCCGAGGGCATCATGCACAGCGTGGGCGTGGGATGCATTACTCTTCTTTACACTTGCGTGGGACCTACTTTGGAGGTACACAAATTTAATGAATAATCTTAAAATATTACTATATACCTTCATATCACTACATGTATGCCGTCTCAGGGAGCGCTGCGGTGTCCTCTGAGACGGCGCCGCTTATGTGCTTTGCACACTCTGCACTATAGGTTAAGCACCCCGTGCCTATTCTTATGTTGGGTCGATTATAGATGTGCATAGGCAATAAATAGTAATTAAGCCATTAAGAAAAAAAATCAAAAGGTTCAGCGAGTTTTCTAAAGAGTAAAAAGTATGACGAAGAGTACAAAGTATTGCTGTGCACTTATTTTTTTTAGTCTTGTGCCTCGTAAACCTTCTTGAAGCCTATCAATGTTCTAGTTGCTAGTAACTACTTTAAACCATAATGTCTAGACCATGATGTTAATAGACCTTAAATTTATTTGATATAAATTGCATTCTTAGGAAAAGATATTACATTAACAATGTATATTATTGTATACTTTCTAGGAGCATAGAACGATGCCTTATTTATGGATATTTAAACAACTCAAACATATTTTTTAAATTTAACATTCAACGATTTATCTACCAAAAAGGTAAACAATGACATTATATAAACCTGTGATTTGCTACATTTCTGATGGCATATACAAAAAAACTATAAGAGAATAGCGAGTAATTAATATGATAAAATTTGATTGTTCATACAGAATGAACGCGGGTGATTAGTTATTTTAGGAAGATCCGCGGATCGCAACAGTATTGAATGCTACGTACGGTCCGCGGATTGCCGACTTTGGCATAGTTAATAAATATTTTTTCACAAATAGGAGACAACTTGTAAGTATGTTACGGAATCCAGTAAGCCTGTTTTAGAATTGGAACTTGACGTCCCGCGTGGCGGAGCGGTTACCATAACGGTCTAACGCGCAATGGGTCCCGGGTTCGATTCCCG
Source organism: Spicauda simplicius (assembly GCA_949699795.1). NCBI lineage: Eukaryota > Metazoa > Arthropoda > Insecta > Lepidoptera > Hesperiidae > Spicauda > Spicauda simplicius. The sequence goes on from OX453062.1 coordinate 8,361,927, forward strand.
GCCAGAAAGGTTTCTGAATGATGAGTTTAGATTCATGTTCTGGATCTGGCTGTTTGTGTATTTGTCTTGTGTGTGTCCATGGTACCAACGACACGTAGAAAGCGTGCGTGTGTGTGTATTTGGAATATCTATTATAGACTATATAACCACACCATGCTGGTACTTCACCTCAGTTTTATAAGATCATGCGAACATTCTTATAATCCTAACTGTTATGTTATAAATAATTATAGACAGGTTACACAAAGCTTCTATAAATTATTGACATTTTTTATTCTCATTATGATAGTGTTTTGACGTAAGTAATAGCCAAGCATTGAACAAGCGAACGTGCCAAAAGCTCGCGTATTTGTTTCATAACAGAAATGATCCAATCTTAGATCGCAGTCCAGTCGATCGAATCGTGGGGGACCACTTAATATAAATAAACATTAGTTTACGATGCGAGAGTAACGAAATCTTAATCATGTCACGATTAGCCAGTAATTTAAACTTAGACTCGTTACGTCGAATAAATTTACAGCTGTTTATGTGCGAGTTGTCAGTCTAAATGTATATGGTTTCCTGTCTACAAATTCGATATAAACGAACTACTCTGTTCTGTTAAGAATAATCTAGTGTGTGAGAAAACTCTATTAGGTATCATTTGAAAATATCTGTTGAAACTTACAATATGATGTTTTCTGACAAAAACACATATTTCAAAACTATATTCAGGGTAACATAATTTATCAATATCTCATTTTGGTATAAATAAATCTAGTGGCAAGAGGGGTTAATATCAAGTACGCAAATACAAAAACAAAAGCAGCACGAATTTACAGCTGCAAGCATTATTTGTTTAATTTCAATGGTTCTTTTTTTCCTAAACTTGACAAAATAATACCAGAATATCCGATTACAGTCTGAACAGATTGCAAACACAAAATCATCATAAAGTAATCCGACATAATGGACATAACTCGTAATTTATACCTACTAACATTTCGCAGCATCTATTAAGTAATGTAATTGCCGCTATTAGGAAGTAAAGGCCATTATAACCGGATCCGTGTACCACCAGTAGCTTACATAAATGAGATGGTATCGCATGAAAAATGTTTATCACACTATCTGCCAGGATCTGACCCGTCCGAAGTAGAAATCCGAAGACTTGGAGTATTCCGAGTGGTGTAATAACCAACACGTAATTTTGAAGACACGATTATTACTTGGCTAGTATTTTAGCTTGAATTTTACAATAGAAATCGTCGTACTCTTTTAGAAGGTAATTTCAATTCCCTTCGCTTCTTATGCGTGGTGGTAGCATGCGGTGTTAATTTGGACGGCGATCGAATCCATGTCCCATAGTTCTAAGGGCTGTAGTGCCCTTATAATCACATGTATCTAGTCGTTATTTAAACTTAAAATACGAGACCTCAAATATGTGGTGTTTCAGTAAGCCTTTAAAAGTAGGAAAAATTCTAGCTTCGGAGCGAAGGGAATAATCCTGACAAAAGACGTCTGAAGGAACATCTCAGGGTGTTAACTAGCAGTGGTCCGGCGTAACCACTGCATCATCAACACGGAAGTGATAACCATAACATTATATCCATTTTTTCCACGTAAAAAAGAAGATCATTTTTTACTTAGATCCATTCCACCTGGTCAGAAAGTTGATAGATTTCATATTTAAAAAAGTTTTTTTTTTCAATGTTTTTGTTCACCATTATAGCAGTTAATAATTAATTATTTATGTTCTAATACAATACCTACTTGTTCGACAAAAATTCTTATTATAAACGGTGTTCATTCAAAGTAATTGTTTATCATACGGTAATTTGAGATAATATAGCACAGAACGACTACAACAGAGTAGGAACTTAACTACTTACAACTTTACTTCAATACAAATGTATAAATGATTGTAAGTATACTACTTCACATATTATTTGGTATATCGGATACAAGACTTACTCTATATAGATGGCAATACATATCTATTTATACGATGGCAATTAAAAAGGTGGACTGCATTTGATGCTATTTCTTTATCATAAAAAATACATTTCTATTACAAACTCAGGTTCATTAAGCTTAGATATTAATGCAGTTATTTGTGAAGGCTCTCTTGCTCTGAATATCTGTATAAGTAACGAGTCAGTAATTACTTACCTACTTTATGGAGGTGGTTTACCATTTTACTGTTATACCTAACAGTCGTGACTAACATTTATTCTCTTATACAGATCACAAATAATGAGAATTTCGAGCATTGCGGCGTGCAGCTCTGGTCTCTTATTCCTTTATTTAGAAATAGATAAACAGTTAGGTTAAATTAAAACTTGAGACCGCTAATCGATTTAGGCTGTGAACCATTTATGACTTGAATGTTACCACCGCCACACTTATTTCTTTAAAACTTATCCTCTCGATCGGGAGGTCTGAGGTTCAAATCCGAAGCACGCACTGCTGATTTTTCTAAAATTAAGTGCATATTAGAGCGCAGCAGTGGGACATGGGTTGCCGTCACATTTATTTGTGCCTAATAACAGCAATGTTAGGTAAGACACAGTACAAATATGGAACAGTATGGAAATTAAGCCTACTTGATAAAATAATTACCTACACTCTATGGAAGGAATAAGGTTGTCTGTATTTTTTAAATACTATTATTAATTTTTATTTTAGCATCTACTATCCTGTAGTTATTAATTAATCGAATTATCTACGCAGTTCACAAATAATATATTCTCTATATAGGTATTATACTACTACTTACTTACCTACCTACTACTACTTATCTACTTACGATATATATATTCTCTATAATAGGTAATCTTTCGGCGTCGGTTAATCCAGCATGACGATAATTATTATTGTTATTACAGTTTTAAATACGGAAAACAGTTTAATATCAATACAACTTGTAGATCATTGTTTTTATGTAGATCCTTAACATGTTACTACGACGTAATTTTTTACAAATTTTGACGGGAGCTTACACGTAGCACTGCATTACGTGGCATTTTGAAAAGACATAAACAAATAGCTACGTGACCTTGACGCGACAATCGCTACTCAAGCACTGCGAAAACCCCTTAGCAGCCTCGCCAATGCGTACGTTTATGTGAGTATGCCCTTTTCGAAGCTTAGGCAGTTTCCATGCTGTTCCCCATAATTCTACTGAGGTTTAGTGCTACTATGCTTTGGTTTGAAGGGCATGGTAAAGGAGATATATGTACTTGTTCACTTAATCGAAACGTACTAATTAAGTCCTTAGGGGTAGCAACGCATCTGTGGCCGATCTTAACTACGATTCTAATCTTATTTAGATTTGATCTCAGATGCCAGTGGACCACTCGCCTTCAATTAGGCTGTAGGTATACTCTTCCCACTTTTACACTATTCAAGTTGATCTCAGGTGCCCATAGGCAGCGGCGTCCAGTCACATTCAGGTTACATGGTCGCTTGGCACTCTTAGAAACATCACGTGTTTAGTTACGACTATACTTTTAAAATAATAGCCAGAATAGAACAGTGATAGCCTAATGGTTGAAACTTGCCCTCTCGATCGGGAGGTCCGAGGTTCAAACCCAGGCACGCACCAATGATTTATGTGCGTATAAGAAATTAATTATCACTGTTTTTCGGTGAAGGAAAACATCGTGAGGAAACCTACACACCCGAGAGTTCTTAAAAAAAAAGTTCTCGGAGGTGCGTGAAGTCCACCAATTCGCACTTGGCCAGCGCGGTGGACTATGGCCTAAACTCTCTCATTCTGGGAGAAGACCCGTGCCCAGTAGTGGGCCAATAATGGGTTGATGTGGATGCGGATACTTTTAAAAGCAAACTGTCGCAAGCCGCATATCTAAGCCGCAGGTCTGTATAGTACTATAAGAAAGCAGCGAATGACGCCGCATTAATAATATCCAACCGCTAATGGAGTCGGGAGCTGTAATTGAAACGTTTACTTTATCAGCCGCAATAAAAGCTCCATCTGGTGAGAATTTCCGAACAAGAGTATCGTTTAGATCGCATTCACGGCGTAAAGGTTACACGTACTTTCTGTAGGCTTATCGCTGCAATGAGTTGTAGTTTCGTACGCTGGTTTGTGCTGGACGTTACATTTGAGTTTCAATGGGCGACCCTATCAATTAGAGGAGGCCTTAAATATAGATTGGATACGCTCATAGCATACTGGTTTGAAATTATTTTCGATTTCTTATGGTTTGGGATATGAAACACACGCATTTTTGATCTTCCATGTTAGGGCGGACGATAAAGAAAACGACACACAATTTAACAATGAAATCTAATTAACTCATGAGGCGACCATCGTAGTCCTCGGGAGTAGCAACGCATCTGTGTTTGACTTATGATGGATCCCATGTTATGTATGAAGTTGGTTACTGATGTCCATGGGCGGCAATGACCACTTACCATCAAGTGGACTGCATGCCCGTTTGCTACTTCAGTCAGGAAAAAAAACAAAAAAAAACTTTTAATGCCTTAGACTTTGAGCAATGCGAGGTCGCTAATGGTTGAGGAATTGTGAATTGTTTACATTTTGCGTAACAACCTCGCCTATGAAATGATTTAAAATGACCCGAAGTCCCTGTTATACCTTATCACTAAAATCTATTACGATTTTAAAATCCACAATCGTAAAAAATATCTACATATTAAAAAAATGTAAGACAATTGGTTGTGTTTCATGGACGTCATATCTCTAAATTTTAATTAATAATAATATTAAGTACATCGAAGAGAAACAGTATTCTTGGATCTCTCTCACAAGGCAACGATTTGCACTTTGTTCTACCTGTATTTACACATTTCTCTTATATTTTAATGTATGTTTTTATTTCTGTTTAAATTTAAATACATAATGGATTTTTACATAATGTACATATTTAAAAAAAATTCAAATCTTTCCACAAATGTATATTCCATTAAATAAATATATCGGACTAATAAAGATACACTTTTCAAACGCGCAATCTCTCAACTAATTAGATCCATTACGGCAAAAAGTGGCGATACCCGGATAATAATTACAAGGCCTTTAACTTGTGTGTTCAACATCAGATCGGATCGCTGACCCATTAGTTACAATTCCAATTGAAAGAAATATGTGCGGAATAAATATTGAAAGTTATTACTGTTCAGTAGACAAGCATCTTTTACGTCACCCTTGTTTTTTATTAATTCACAAAATATAAATCTTTATGTACACGTTTGATCAAATTATATTATTTGATATCTCTCATCTCTCATCTACCCATTATTGGCCCATTGGCACGCGTCTTCTCTCAGAATGAGATAGATATTATTTGATATAAATTTCGGAAATATACAAGTATTATACTACATAAAAGCGTCTTCAATGCTATCACATTCTACACTGATAGCCCTGCACGAGGATAATTTCCCCGTGTGGGCACACGAAGACGAAGACACTTACATCCAGATCCGAAACCAAAAATCTAAATCATTTGGATCTGCCTGGCCGGGGATCGAACCCGGAAGCCGCTGTGTGACAGACCGATACAGTAACCGTTCCGCCAAGAGGCTCTCATTTGCTCACTATATGGCATTATTTTGATACATAACAACTTTCGCTCATCTTCAATCTATGCCAGCACGTGCAATACCGCCCTTAAATAGGCATGAATCCTGCGCCCCATCATTAGTGCTTTCACCAAGGAAATGCAATTTTCTAGAAAACGGTAGCGAAGACTTGAAGGTTTCTCTTTTTACTCCGTGGTCGCCGCGGGCTCGGTTACAGCATAATGTCGGCATTAACTACAACTAGGTTTTGAGAAGTGACCTACTTTACTTGCGATGCAAATTGTTTGCTGTGCTCCCTGTCCCACGCTAATGAAAACAATTTACAAGCGGAACACCAGATATAAGGTTTCTATGATATAAATAAAACTGCTTTCCAATTATCAACTTATAAACGTGAAGTACAGATGTTTTTGTCAGTCCCTTGATTGAGATAAGCCGACGTCAGCAGGCACGCTTGGCTCGCAAATAAATATCGCTGTCAAACAACGAATTGAAGTTATCTTTGTCAAGTTATCGAGTCGGTGCAGAAGATCGATTTGCATAATAAACCCAGCGCCGTTTCTCAGATATCCTACATTCCATCTTCCACCGTCCTTCACCTTTCATTAAAGGAAAGGAATACCGTGGCATCAAACAATGTAACCTATCTTGATACTTGCAAAACTTTCCGTACAGAGTTCACGTTGTGTCACTGCTTTTAGCGTTCCGTACACAAAGGGGAAAATGGGACCCTATTACTAATGATCGGCTGTACGTCTTTCCGTCTATCAGTTTGTTCGTCTGTCTGTTACTAGGCTATATCTCATGATGTCCCTGTAGTTCCGGGACCAGAATAGGACTACGGTACCCTCTGCCTGTCGTAAGAGGCGACTAAAAGAGGCTTCCGGGGTTGCGGGCGGAAAGAGTGGGAGCTCGAACCGTCCGGTCAAGTGACCCCGGGAAGGACGGCGGCATGTGTGGTTGCATGTTGCCGTAAAAACCAGAAGGTGAGGTGAGCAGTTCACGACCACCAGAGAAGAGCCCGATGGGGCACACGCTGAGGCCACCGGCGGCGGTCAACTGGAGTTCCCGGAGTCCTCTTCGCAGCGTCGAGGTCGGCCACCGGGGGGGTTTTAGTGCGGTAAGAATCCCACATAACCCGCGTCGCTCCCACGACGTCGGGTACTTTTTGAAAGTTTCCCCCTCGAAAACAAAAAAAAATAATAATAACTAGACTACTGAAATTTTCATAGATGATGTATTTCTGTGTCCGCTATAACAATAAATAAAATCAGAATGAAGTAAATATTTCAGATGAACTTCCATACAACGAACAAGATTCTTGCCGTTCTTTATAGATAATGGTACGGAACCCTTAGTGCGCGAGTCCGACTGGCAGTTAGCCGGTTTTTGCGATTTGTTATCTGGAATCCCTCGTGAAATATTACTCGCGGACCAGTTTCTTCGCTCGCAGTTTCATCACTTATTGTTGCAATGTCAAAGGTTATCAAAATATTTCACGGAAGAATGAACACTTGACGAGTCTTTCAATGTTTGTGTATTCGTAACGAGCCGTGATTTGACATCGATCGTTTAATTTGAGATTATAATTTCGTAGTTACAGCCGACTATCAGTTACTCCTATTAGCCTGAAGCTATGTATTACGTATGGGTTCGTAGTGTGGTTTGTTTTTATGTGTAGATACATACATATGTATACTGAATTCTAACTTTTGGTCTTATTTAAATCTATGTAGGAGATGGTGACTGTAAATTATTTTCGCAATCGCAGTATAAATTTGGAATGTTGTGTTAAAAAGTGAAAATTACTTAGTAACTTATATGCTTAGTGGTACTACTTACCTACCCACTTTACCCTTAAGTTTATTATCGCTTTGAAAACTATATTGTTGTTTCGTTTGGTCTTCAATGTAAGCAACAAACTCCGATTGATTATCAGTCGGATAAGATGAACTGAACTTTGTATTCGAGATGAATACAAATGATTATACGCGAAAATGACCATTAAAATAAATAATAGTTTAAAAAAACTAAAAAACACGCTTGATGTGTTATCGTTATCTGTAACCATTGACACCATGCACCACACGTGGTCAATGGTTACAGATATTTTATTGACAGATATGAGTAGAGTGATTATCATTTCGATAATATCTTAAAAAGCACCCCACGCTTTCTTTAAAATAAAATATATTTTTTTTATTCACACTATTATTAATTTATATTCCTTGAAATTTTTAACACTATTTTCTTAATTTAAATTCATTTAAATTTATTTTCTATTTTTTACTTCGGTTTTCTTTAAAAAGCGTGTTTTTTAGTTTTTTTAGACTATTATTTATTTTCTACTTTTTTGTCAAATTAAAAAATGGAATAATTTTATCAAATTAGTGTATTGTCATCGGTCCTCAATAAATCTACAAAGTTTGAACGAAATCTGACCGTTTAAAGTGGGTCAAAATCGCGCCCAAAGAAGTCGGTTACAAACAAACATACAGGTGAAGCTAATAAGAAGCTAATAAAAATCTACGGCATTTGAAAGTTCAATGCAAACATTTTAGTATTTACGAGCATCTGTAATTGTTTCAGGTAAGAACCATGTTCGATGCAGAGCTGTGCACGTATTGTGAATTCGTAATGTTTCCTCAAAACCATCACCGTATACGTCTTTGTCCATACATTGCAATGAACATTATAAGGTATGGCCAAAAAAGAAATCCTATATGTGCAATATATTAAATCTCATGAGCCCATTATAGTCCCTCTGCTGAGCACGGGTCTTCTCTCAGAATGAGAGAGTTTTAGGCCATAGTCCACGAATTGGTGGACAATATATTAAATATATATATATATTGTAGGTAAAGGGTGTGGTTGCCGGCACATTTTATATGAGGCAACCATCGTAGTCTTCGGGAGCAGCAACGCATCTGCGATTGACTTTAGATAGAATCCATATTCTATATGAAGTTGCTACTACCATTAGATAAAACAATATAGGCGAAAATATAATTTGAAAAGTAATAACCTCGTACTAAGAAGATTGGTTACGAATGTCCATGATGGGCAGTGACCACCTACCATCAGGTAGACTGCATACTCATTTTCTGTTTCGCTTCTAAAATATATGTTATTTATTATTATAACACAACGAGTAATACTAGTATAGACTATTCTGTTTAGTTTTAAAATATTTAAATCCTACCATTAGTCAGTACACAATAGAAGTCGTAAACGCTTAAGCGCAAGCTGCAACATTCGTTGGCATGTATAGCCAACATCCGTTTATAATAATTGCTTGGCTCAACGTCTGCCTTACATATAATTATATATAAACTCCAAAGGATTACGTTCAAATACAGACGAAGAGAATGCAGCTCTACCCTAAGAAATGTTTATTTTATTATTTTTAATACGGAATCAGCCGTTTCCGCTCGCGGACAGACAGATATGGAAATTACTTAGCAATCAGCTAATGTGAACGCTTAAATAAATCTTAATTATATTGTTAATTATTAACAACAAAATTTGTACTACGTACAAAGGTCAATATATTATTTTTATGTTGGTTAATAAGATAACATTTAAATCTTTTGAGTTTTTGAACTCTTATTTTAATGTATAAATAAGTCAAATGAAATTTAAGATGATTTTAACACAAGGACACGTAACGCGCTAAGAGAAAGCAGTAAAATTATTAAAGGCCCTTCAAATACAAGATGTATCGTATTTACAATGTCAATTTTTCGGACCTATTACATAGCAAAGCTTAAAACTTCTAGTGAGAATATTCTATTATGGGATTTTGTCAAAAGAATTCTGACAACGATGTTTTAGTGTATTCTCGTTTCTTAGAAATTTAAAGGCCTAAATAGGGTGTATTTTTAAAGAAATGTTTGAACAACAAACCCCACTTAGTCCCATACACATTTAGTCTGGTATTATGGAATTGAGTTCGTTTTGCATGCTCTTTTTGAGCCGACTCGACCGCAAGCATAAAATATGGGTATTAAACTAAACAATGTGTGAGTAAACTCTTTGTCTGTCGCTATTACTTCGTACTGCTTTTAAAGTAATCGTCTGTACTTATTACGAATTACGATGTATAGGACGTATGAGTTTTGTTTGACTGAAAATGAAAGTAGAAATATATTCTGGGTGTTTGTGTTTTCGTCTTTCTGTGTATCCGTGGCACGCATAAGATATTCTTAGTGTGGAGCTATGAGTTCCAAAGGTGGTAGAACCAGTGTAGTTCGTCCGGGTAAGTACCACCGCCACACATTTATATGAGGCGACCATCATAGTCCTCGGGAGTAGCAACGCATCTGTGATCGACTTCAGATAGAACCCATGTTCTGTATGAAGTTGATAACAGATGTCCATGAGCGGTAGTGACCACTTACCATCAGGTGGACTGCATGCTCGTTTACTACTTCAGTCGGATAAAATAAAACTATGAGTGTAGAATGCCTTGTGTTACGGCTACAAAATAGACTGAAGGATGTGTAAAAGATTTAAAATATAATTAATAATATAGGAAAATCCGCATAAACTTAATAGGTAATCTAATAAAAAAAATAACAAAAAGGTTATCACAGTAAACATCTGGATGGCTCAATAAAAATCAAATGTTAATACCATGCATCTTCACAATATTAATTTAAAAACCGTATCATTCGTGCCGCTAAAGTGTTGAAGACCATCGCTGAGCCCAGCGGGGCGCCCCGAACTAAACTTAGTGAAATCAATAATAAGAAATAATGAGAAAATTGCGCAATGATTAAGCTATAGAATGGATAATACGTAGATATGAATGGTAAATAATTCAGTATAAAAATCAGTGATGAGACTTTCTTGTACGTTAACACTAGAGATGCGCCGAATATTCGGTTGCTATTCGGTATTCGGTATTCGGCAATTTCGTGTATTCGGCAACTTTTTTACTATTCGTATTCAGCGGAATTATTCGGTTTTGGTGCCGAATATATTCGGTTCGAGTTTTTCTATTTTCTTGGCTATACGTCACGGTATAGAACAAAAAGACAACACTTTTTCTGTAAGACTTATGTTATTAGACAATGAAATCCTATGAAGAGTGTGTTGAAAATAATAAAATAAAGCAACTAAACTTTAAATCAACATTTTTTAATACCTTAATCAAATTCCTATTTTTTCCCACAAACATAAATCAACATTTATTTTTAAACGTCAAATCAACGTTTTATTTTTATATGAGCACACTTTCGCAACTGTTTTTAGTAAGAAATGGTAAACCGAATAATTCAGCCGAATATCCAGTTTGGGAAAAAATAAACCGAATAGTATTCGGTATGCGGTTATTTGGTGAAACCACTATTCGGCACATCACTAGTTTACACTATAATTATGTCTGATATCGAATAAATAATAAACATATCGAACTAAGTATTCATATGGTTACATACCATACTAAGTAAATTATTCAGTTTGCTTTAATACCAGGCAATATTTTAGTCTCTGTTTTATTTTTCATACTTTTGTATTTTATTAACACGTTTTTATTAGTTTGGGTTGTATTTATATATGTAACGGAATCGTTGAGCTTAATTTTCACCATTTTCCAGAATTCCTATTAATTTTAAACATTGCACACGTATCAAGGACCGATGAAGATGCAATAATATGAATAAACACAAAAGCGTGGTTTTTAGTTTTTACTAAAATTAATAATTATTTACGATTTCATTTAATTAGTGTGTTACCTACATATTGTTTGGTTATTTAGTTTATGTCATTAATTTATATTTAGTTACGCATTTTTAAGTTATAGTATTGATAATATTAATAACGCGGACAGTGAAGTTTAATTTGATTTTATATTTCGTACTTCATTTTTTATGGAGAATAGTTAGTTATATAGTTATTGGTAGTATAAAGAGTTTTACGAAAATTTTAAGAAAGATCGATTGGTTCTTCTTCACGTATTCAGCTCAATTTAAGATCTGCCCATCTTCAATGTTTTGCACCGCATTTGATTTAGACTGGCAGTAATCTTCAGTAAGCATTACGTCCGCCGTACGTTAATTACCAACTTTTTGTAGACAATAAAGATTAAGTAAATAAATAGGTATTTACTTAAAACTATTGCCTATTCTATGTCTCTGTTGATCTATGTATGGACGCTATTCATCGCCAATCGCTTTTGCTTTAAGACGCTAAGACAATGATGCAACGCTTGTGGTCAGTCATTGATCAGCAACTTTGTATTTTCTACTTATTCACTGTATATTATTACAGTAATAGTGTATATTTTTATATTAGTTCATTATTGCTCGAGTGTTACGTCCTCTTGATAAAAAATTATTTCTTTTTATCTTTTTATTCCTCATTATTTCATTAAGAGTTCAATGAAAAATATATATTTAATTAAAGACATTTAATGTATTATTAATTTAAAAGAAATATTATTAATATCAAGGAAATATATTAATTAAAGACTTAGAGTCTTAAACACGTACGGATAAGGTTTTTTGTACTTTATTGTTAACTAGCTGACCCGGCAAACCTCGTTAAGCCTAAAAATCAAAAATCTAAAACTATCAGCATTCCTCCATTATATTGCATGTATTAGGTATATATAAAAACCTTCGTCTTGAATCACTCTATCTATGAAAAAACTGCATTAAAATCTGTAGCGTAGTTTTAAAACTCTCAGCATACATAGAGACATACAAAGGGAAGCGATTTTGTTAACAGCTTTTATTTTTTATACTATGTAGTGAAAAGGAATATTTAATACCTACTACTTACTGAATAATAAGTGATTCCATCACATTTGGCACTTTTAAAGCCTTTTTTTTGTTTTCGAGGGGCAAACCTTCAAAAGGTACCCAACGTCGTGGGAGCGACGCAGGGTTATGTGGGATTTTACCGCACTAAAACCCCCCCGGTGGCCGTCCTCGGCGCTATAAAGAGCACTCCGGGAACGCGGTCCGACCGCAACTGGAATCCTCTGAGCACGTTGCCGCATCGTCCTCCTCCCAAATGGGCGGCTGGGCCCACAGCTCCGTCTAGTCTTTACAACGGTATGCGACCACATATACCGTCGTCCTTCCCGGGGTCGCCTGACCGAACGGTTCGAGCTCGCACTCTAGCCACCTGCAACCCCGGGAGCCCCTTTTAGTCGCCTCTTACGACTGGGGGGGGGGGGATGCCGTAGCCCTATTCTGATCCCGGAACTACAGGGACGACTTTTAAAGCCTAACACAACATATTTTAAACAACTAATACTTATAACAATAAAATTATAAAAATCTCGACTGCTTAAAACGAATCAATTGCTTTATTGAGTTTTGTATTAATTTATTTAATTTAATGCCATTGTTAGATTTTGCGTCAAAACATATACAATATAAAAGTATTATTATATAAATATATTTGTAATGATCTACTTACTAGCTTACATTTAATACCCATTATTGTAACGATAACAATCAAAGAAAATCGTCCCTTTTTCTCTGACGACAGGCGTTTTACGTAGGCGACAGACATTTAAAAATTATATAGCTTGTCACTCTCACAACAGAGTTATTTGAAATGATAAGTCACATGTTACAATCCGTCGAGCCTTTTAGTCTATAGCACGTGCCAAATAAATAGACATACATACAAACATACACAGATAAATTCTAGAGATGCACCGAATAAGTAGTTTAACTTTTACCGGCCGAATTATTCGGTTTACCATTTCCTACTAAGAAACAACTGTGAATGTGTGTTCATAAAAATTAAAGTTTTTTTTTTAATTAAAAAATAAATATTGATATAAGAGTTGGGTCGAATACCAATAGTGAAAATGATGCCGAATACGCAGAATACCGAATAACAACGAGCGTATGTATTTATTAGAGATGCGCCGAATAACCGAATATTCGGCGCATCTCTAATAAATACATACGATAGAAAAACATTACCCCTCTTCTAACGCAGTCGGGTATTCATATTTTAGCAATGTAAAATCTAAATTATTGGCAATTATTCGCAAAAAATGTTCTTACAAGTTGTAAAGATTTTTACATGACTTCTTAAAATCAAATGTAAAGCCATATACAAGCCGCAGCATAATTTAAATTTATTGGACAGATGCAAAACGCCTCGTGTAAAGTATATTTTATACAGTCTTTTGTTAAATATTAATGTTAGCACCAAAACCCGTTGTAAAGTATGCAAAAAGTGAACTTTAAAAAAGCTTGCACTTCATGCAAACCTAATGGAAGTCTTTTCCCTCAAGTATGCAAATTTGTTATCTAGTTTTTTCCTGAACAAATAGTAGTTTTTCTAAACAAATTGTAGTATTTGTCAATCTATTTGTATCCCACTTCTGGGCAAGGTCGACTAAAAGTAATGAAGATTACTTCATGCTTAGTTCGCATCAATACAACATTTTTATAAGTATACTATCTGATCATGGGTGGTCACTGTTGCCCATGGATATCTAAATAACTACATAAAGCACATGAACTTTATCACAGTCACTTTTTTTATAAGATTGAAATAGCAAACGAGCACGCATTCCACCTGATGGCAAGTCACCGCTGCCCATGGACTCCTGTATGCAATTTCATATAGAACATGAAGTTCTATCTAAAGTCAATCTCAGATGGGTCGCTACTCACGAGGACTAAGATGGTCGCCTCCTCCAAGAGTGGGCCGGCAACCACACCCTTCCACCGAAACGCAAGAACTGCTTCGCGCTAGAAATAGGTGTGGCGGTGGTACTTCCCCAGTCGAACTACACTGGTTCTACAATCATCTAAATCCATATTTTGATCCATGTTTTGATCTTTCCTTTTAAGCTGGTGATGCATCAGCGACACTTCAGACGTTGCAAATATCCACATGTGATATTTGCAACATCAGAAGTTTGGCCTATCGGCGAACTACACTAGTTCTACCACTTTACTGCACGACAATTTACTTCGCTAAATCCAACTTACAATTTCAGAAACAACAATTCCTTACTAGTTATTTCTAACTCCTAGTACTACACCTACACTACACTTATCATACAACACATTAACATGTCAGCCGAAACGATATCTTCACACGCTACATTCAAACTGCTCTGATTTCAAAGCTTAATAGCTTTAATTAGTTAAACAATTTCGCAAACACAAACCCTATTGAAGACAAGGGTACAAGGTCGGAGCTGGTATAGAGAAAACAAATTACATTGCTCATCAGTAACGCAATACGAGTAATGATTGAGCAGTTTTATCCACGCCTGTAATTTAGCCGTAATGTCATATCAAACATTAGTCTGCTTACAAATAATGTATCATCGGCAACACAAGTATTTACACAATAATCTATATATTAATACGTGAAGCAAAAATTGGGATCCGTTTTTGAGATACTTACTGCGGTCGGAGGAGCATGAAATTACGCACGGTTATAGTTGATGTAGAGAAGGATTACGCGATGCTAATATTTTTCTCAAATGTTGCATGAAACACATAAAATCAACTAAAAACGCATTACACACACTACCGTGTATTTGACACAAACACATATATAATAAACGAAATAAAACATTCAATGTCTTACTACGAAAACACATAACGTCAAAAATGTGATATTAAATTTTTCAAAATCACTTTAGTCTTTGTCAAAATTCCCACTTTTGCTTTTAAATGCAGCTTTGTTAATTAAATTTATTTTTACCTTTGACAGGTGTATTTAAAATAACTTGAAACTTAATACAATCTAATTGTATTTGAGTATACAATACTAAGTTTAGTTTTTGAGTTGAATTACGGTCGAATTTCGACCTTTGCGACGGAGAAGTCCTAATAAGTTGTGAGGTTGTATGTATGTTTGGTGTTCATTCACGCAGGCAATACTGGTTGGATTTCTGTGAAATTAAACTCAAGTTTTTGATATGGATTAACAAATAGGATACTTAATATGGTAAACGTGACCAGAGCGGGCGGAGAGAATATACTTGTTATCTATACGTAAATAAAAAAACAGTTTTATATCATTTTGTCTTTCGTAAGCTTTGCTTTTAATTTGGTAGGTTGTAGCGGGCTCGACCCGGGCCTGAAGCATCGCGTCAAGCATCAAACGGTCATCGCTGCAAAAGTCAGCGTTGACCGTAAACTCTTGTCTGATTTCGTTAGGCCACACGCTGCATAATAGGAACGAAATTTTACAAAACGCTCAACGCTTACACTTATCCTACTCCAGGTGTATGTTTGATGTATGGTCCTAAACGCATTATATGCCTTATAATACGTTTATACGCATTATAATTTTGCTTCATTTTCGACCTCTGGACCTTTACTACAGAAAACTATATTGGTATTGACTGTTTAACTTTCTTTTTCTGTCTGTTTTATTCAACCATATTTTTTTACGTATTTAATAAAAAAATAAACGTTTCAAAAATTTTACGTAAGAAACAAATCTATTAACAGTATATACGAAACAAAATATTAAAAATAAATATTTTTTTTACAAAATCTTATCAGAAAAGTATTAATAAAAAAATATATAAATAAAACAAAGAGTCCATATAGCTGCCTCTTGGGAGAGTCCGAAGAATCCTGGCGGCGTTGCCTCTTTCTATGGCCAAACTGATTCTTTAGCCAAAATACACACCAGCCGTTAGGTCTCCTGAAGCGTCAACCAGTCGCGATGATAGTTCTTTGCAGAACCGTCGTGCTTTTGGCCCCCATGGACCTAAAGTCTCTACCACAATCGACACAAAGATGTAACCCTCGCTAAGAGCTGCATATTTGCGCCGCTTAGTAGATTCGGCCATATTCATATTATTTTATCTTATGTCTGTTAATCTGTCAATCTATCTCCATGTAAAATTATATAACATCTAATTTGAGCCTAAAATTATCTGACTAAATGTAATTAAGTATTAAAATTAGCTGATATAGTAATAAGATGCTCTACAAATCTACAACCGAGCTTAGTATGTAAATGCGAACCTGGAATACTTTTGAAGGCCTCAGGCAAGGAAATGAGACCGTTTTGTGCAACCCACTTGTATACTTGTTACTGAACGAATACAAATGTTTCTCAAGAAGACTAGATTTAACTAAAATGTAAGCCACTTTGTAGTTATCGTAAACTTGTTTTAAAAATACACACACAATATGTATTGATTCAAATACTAGTTAATTTATATAGTTTTTTTGAATGTAAGTATTACTTAAATATCGGTATTTAATAGGTACTTAATTTAAAACGAATATATCTGTATTCTCACAAAGGACGTATCTTTTCAATGCTTATTCTCTGAGCCTTATTATGATGAACGGTGAAACAGATACAAAGAAATGCGAGGCAGTGAAACTGACTTTCTCAAATTACAAATCAGTTCTTGTCAAAAAATGAATATTAAAGTATTGTAATCGTAAATAAGATACTCTAAGGGAACATTCGTAAAGGACCAGTTTTTATAAACCTTTGCAGATGCTTTGTCATATTGCTTTGGGCAACCATCGGCCTGAGGTCCCTATGCGGCCCGAATTAGGATCTTACTCAGTGCACATTTCAGAGAGACATGAAATATTATATTATCCACTGAAAGAACTTTTTCTTCTTGTCATATTCTTGGATTTTTTATTGGCATAATCTTGTTTGTTCAATTTTATTTAGAATTTTTGAGCAACAAAAAAACGGTCTACATATCACCAAAACTATATCGAAATGATTTTTTGGCTTTTTCATTGGTGTTTGCAGTTTATTACAAAAGTCTATGAGCGAAGGTGACCACTTATAGTCACGTTTAGTTTTCTACTGACTAATCGTTTGCTCTTTATTTAATTTAATTTTGAGTACAAAATAATGCCATATTTTCTACGCGTATACAATCTGCGTGTATACAACAAAAAGTTAAGCAAATCCAGGGCAAAAAGGGAACACAAAGAATTAAACTTGCGTTGCCATGTGTACCGTTCATCGCACTCACCTTGAAAGCAGTGATAGGTTGATTGCGTTACTTTATCTTCAGCAAATTATGTTTACAAGCCTATTAAAACCTTGGCCATTCTTTCACCAATGGTAAAGTTAGATACTAATTTAACAAACATCGTCTCTGTTACAAACATCTTGTTCCTTCGATTGTTCCTTTTGAACATGTTAAATTGCATATGTTATTGGTCAATTCTGTCAAAGATATGTAAATACTATCTTCAACATTAGACTATGTATCGTACTACGTAAAATATATTCTGACCTATCACTTGTTATTAATTTTGTAACTACAGCAGTAAGAAATGAGCGTACGTGTTCTAACACCCTTTAATTTATTTGCAAATGGATACCTATTACTAAAAATATAATATGACTTTTTTAGGGTTTGGTTATTCCTAATAATTAAGTAAATGCCTTTGGCGAAGGATGGTAATATCTGTTTTTAGTGCGCTTTACTACGTTAAACAAGTTTGAGAATAGATATGATAGTCATCAAGTACTTACAAGAACTTTTTAACTTTGTAAAAATATACTTTCAACTTTTTATAACAAAGTAATATGAATATAAACAACAGAGTAGAGTACATAACGTTAAGTTTTATTTGGAATCCTTATATAGTGCGTATTAATATACCCACTATACAAGCAGGTTATTGATTTTTCTTTGTGTTAATGGCATACTTAATAAGGAAAAGTACCTATGTACGCAAGTCATTATTCAATAAACCAGAAAGATAAGTGTACGATTGATGAGAAAAATTAAGTATCAATTATACATTGTTCTTTCTTGTAAACTTAAGAATACAGTTGTAAAGGTACAATTAATAACTTTTGCTTTTCGAAAAGTACCTAGATTGTTGATTAATTTTCATTATGTGTGCAAGCTACGTAAATGTTGACTTGACTCGCTCCAGTCGTTGGACAAACAAAGGGTTGAATTCACTTACTTTACAAGGAACGCCACTCATATTTCACCTTGAGATGTGTTTGTATGAAGATTGTTTTCTTTGAGCTTAATATTTGACTGCCTTAAGAACTTCACTCATTCCTAGCGTGAAGCGATATTTACTATAATATAATGTGTGTAATATGAATGCAAAGCTTAAAAGCTGTTGTTAAATTTATAACATTTAAACCATGCTCTTAACGATAATATACGATCCATTTGACTACTCATTTAAATGAGTAATACATATTACGTAATAACAATCGACTTTATTGTTTTCGGGCTAAAATAGTTGATATTCTGCCATATGCAGATAAATCAAGTGAGTTTAACTTTAAACTATTTTTAATTTTCAAGTCGTTTTAATTAATTAATCAGCAGCCTTAGGGAGCAGCAGCAGACTAAGCAAAGAAACTTGCTTATAATTTCCAATGTTTAATAAAACTGTGTTCTCCTTTAATCAATTTTAAGCTTTTAAATGATTGACGATTAAACAAAATATATATAACACTTATTATACTCATAGTCTTAGACTGGGATCGTCTCCTGTATCGGAGATGTCTTGGGCATACAGAGACAAACACTGTAACACCCAGAACATAAATTCTAATCTCATCATCTAGATAACTGTCTAATAGTTCCGGGCATGAAACCCGGAACCCACTGCGTGTCAGACCGGTATGATGAGCACTCCGCTACGCGGGTCGTTTTGCGTTACAATGCTTTACTCAGAAAATTAAAGGACCAAACCGTTGATCTCTTATCGCTCGCCCCTTTACAGACAAACAAATCCCTTCTGATGGATGGTCCAATATAAATACAGGAGGGCACACGCAGAGGTCGCTATCTCTTAGTTTAAATTTCTCAGGCGTTTATCGTTGACTTAAAATGGGGATGCAGAGATCGAGCCAACATGTCTAATATATTATAATGCATTCCGTAGCAGAACATAAGTACATCTACTTAAAATATCTACTTATAAAATTCAAGGACAAACTCGTTAATCGCTTATCGCTAACCATTTTTCAGGTGAACAAGTCACTTATAACTATCTGATGGATCGTCCAATATGATTACGGAACGGCACACGCAGAGATCGCTATCTCCTCTTAGGTTTTAATTTCTCAGGCGTTTATCGTTGACTTAAGATGGAGATGCAGAGATCGAGCCAACGTGTCACGAGCTGTAATTTATATTCAGATTATGTTTACTGTATTGCCTTCGCTTGTCGTAAAATGATTTTATTCTTTATTTTGCTAGCACGCTCCAGGATGTTACAATTCAGTGGGCAATAAAGATTAAGATGGAGTTTTAATCCTATTAAAAGTCCATCTTAAACGACAATGTTTCGCTGTTAATGTATTTCGCAAGTTAATATAATTTCAATAAACTTTATACTTACGATGTATGATTCTAGTTTTATGATACGAACCATTCATAAATAATTCGAAGCGTGTGATTTTTGTTTAGTTTTTAATGTTAATAAAATACGTAGGAATCATGCATGCGCTTGTACCTATTGATAGTACATAGTAAATTCTGCAAAAAAGCAATGACTCCAAATCCGAGGAGTTATATCCTACGTTTCAGGATTCCACAACATTTGAAAATACATATAATGGGCTATGAGTATACAAAGGGTTATTATAATCATTATTACTATTATTGGTAGTATTAAGGCATACCTAAATGAACACACAAATAACTTTGTAAAAATATTAGTAACTAAAACGGAGACCTTCGCTTGTATGTCCTTAAACCGAACCTTTTAGATGCTTTTAGTTGTCCAGAAAATGGATATTTGAAACAACACTGCTGTATCTAATACGCAACTATTACGTAACAACGCTTGATGTAAAACAATAATATTGTTATACATCGCGTTAACCAAAAGCTTTATTACATACTATAATTTCAAATCGTCGTTGTATGTTGACGCCTGGGCTCGCGATTTTATCGAGTGCACGCTCAAAACGGCTGGCGCCAACTTCTATTACCTGTATTTATTGCGAGACTCCCTTGAAGAAGATGTAAATCCAACTTCTATGTCTACGCTATAAAGACTACATTAAACCCGACTTTGTGCGCTGCAGTCGCTTCACGCGCCAATAAGACCCCTTCAGAACATTTGAATTCGTGTTTTACTATTCGGCCCTAAAGCCTATTTAGGTTTGCAGCGACGAATAAATTATAAAATATGCCCACAATTTTGCTATCGATTCCCGACATCCGCTCATTACAAGGTGCTGGAATGCCGTTCAACATTTTATATTAAGAATTGTTGGTGAGATATCACAGAAATGAAGGGAGAGTGAATAACAATATCGCCTCGCATTACAACAGTTGGACGCACTAAAGAAGCAATGAACATTACCGTCTGAATATATTGCGATTGCTTACACGACATGCTGTGAAAATATTCATTTGATTTACAATATAATAGATTCATAGTAAATATGAACAACCTACGCCCTACAGGGAAGAATAAGTAATTAAATACACATCTACAATATAGCTTGACATGTGCAAAAATTACCATATTTAGGCATATTTAGCTAAATAAAAATCACAAAGACGCCAACAATTAATTAGTTATTTATTATAATAACTAAAGCTCTAATATGATTAACAAACAGCAAACAAGAGCTGCTTTCAAAATATTGCAGTAATGACTGTCGTCCACCCATTATTATCCCACTTCTGGGTACGGGTCTTCTCTCAGAATGAGAGCTTTATAGGCCATAGTCCACCGCGCTGGCCAAGTGCGAATTGGACTTCACACACCTCCGAGAACTTTCTTTTCTTTAAAAAAAAAAGAACTCGAGTGTGTAGATTTCCTCACGATGTTTCCCTTCATCGAAAAGCAGTGATAATTAATTTCTAATTCGCACATATCGTCAACCCATTACTGTCCTACTGCTGGGCACGGGTCTTCTCTCAGAATGAGAGAGTTTAGGCCATAGTCCACCGCGCTGGCCAAGTGCGAATTGGTGGACAATTCGCACATAATTTTTGAAAAATCAGTGGTGCGTGCCTGGGTTTGAACCTTAAACATCCCGATCGAGTTTCAACCATTAGGCTATCATTGCTCTGATAGTTATGATTACCCAATAAATATAAAAATATCTGGTATTGTCTTTTAAAAAATATATATATTTTCTAAGACTGGTTGACATAAACAAAATGTCATTTTGGCGAAAAGAGGGAAATACCTATACCTATCATATCTCAAAACTATATTTTAGTAATTTCACAACGGATATTTGCTAGGTTAGACCTAGCAAAGATCCGCTACGTGATAGGGAAATTAATCCCCAATCCAAACTCAGTTTATAATTAACACGAGACAATAGATTTGTCGCTTAAAATAATTGCCAATAATCAGGGCTTTAATTGACTGTCCATAGTTAATGTGTACTGTTCACATAATTAATAATAAAATGTCGTTCTGAGCGATATTACGCCATTAAGTTCAATACAGATGTAATAAAGATATCACAGTTAGTAGCTACGCAATTAGAGAGAGATTTATGAGCGGTGTACCAACACGGGTTCAGCGAAATGCGTAATTGAGGTTTCATTTATAAAGGTGTAAAGAACATTTGTTGTATGTGCTAATGGATGGGCACCAGCGTGCTAATGACAATGTTGTTAAATCGCTGGTCGCTGGTAAACTTGTTAAGGTTGCTCGTCAAGCCTAAAATTACGAAACCGGAGGGCTTATACTTTGCTACGGTATCGGTGTAAAGAAGAATTCTAACTCCATACGACGTAAGTAATGTGTAAACATTACATCGTATGTAGTTATTTTGTATCAAAAAATTGTTTAAACAATTTTTATTGGTATTTCACAATATCTGGGATGGTAATTCCTGATAAGTTTATTTGAACCTATGTTAGGAAAGTCCACCCTTCTCTGTGGTAATATGACATGATTAAATAAATATTTTTGTATAAAATCAGGTATGCTCTTTAAATATTGTAAAGTAATGAAATAACTTTTAGTCAGTTTATAAAAAAAATGTGATGCTCTGAAATAACGAATTATTTTATTTAACACAACAAATATAAGTTTACATTGTTTTAAAAAACTTTCAAATATAAATATCTAACGTGAAATAAGAAAAACAATTTTAAAAAATATATAAAATATACGCTTATTTTCGCATAATATTCGCATGGTTTTACACATTGTCATTCGCATTTGCCAAAGTTTTGCGTATGTAGATCTAGATGGCATTGCCCATGTTGACGGGAAATTTAAAAAAAACTGAATATTTTCATTCGATTCGAATGTCAATCAAATAATGACATTTGATTGGAATTCGAGTTCAAATAATGACATTTGTTACATCACTAAACTAAGAACTAATGTTGCAATCGACGAGGAGCGAACGAAAGATCGGGAGGGAATTATATTAATTTGAACATTTAGCCCAAGAGTGTAATCATCATCTGACAGAACAACTGTGTTCAAGCTGGACATGGCCTTTTCTTATAGTAACAAGTATCATTCGAGCCAAGTGCATATTAGCAAAGAAGTTTTTTTAGGAACGTTCAATTGAGTAAGATTCTTCTAGATTTTTGCAATCCATTCAAAGAAACAGAAATACATGCGAATCTGAGTTGTGAACTCCTCATCCATATTTTAAAAGGCAGTATTTGAAAACATGAAAGAAATAGACAATTCTAATAATTTACAGTTAATTAATTACGCGGGCGAAAGCACTTAGCTTATATTAACCGGAAATATAAACACTTTACCGGATACGACGTAAAGCCTAACGGTCCGGCATAAATCCGACAACCCTATTATATAGTGCCGTTGGAATCATCATGCATTGTTCAAATAAATTAATGCACAATACGTCGAAGTCTTCAAATTGAGAGTTAAAAGTGAAAAAATAACACTTTTTACATTTTACACGAAAAAAACAATGATGATAAGATTAATTACATGACACACAAAAATTGTTGTTTAAGAATGTAATTATATAATATTCTAAAGCCATAATTTTAGACAATGGTTAAATTAGAATGTCTCGATAAATATTGTCAATGAAAATGTCACATGTCTCCTCTCAGGGTGTAGACACGCTGGTCTAGTGCGCATTGGTCGAATTTGAATATTTGTTGTGTACTTTTTTTAAATTTCCAATCATACAAAATAACAGAAAAATCAAAAGAATAAACGATGTCATTTTCCTTCACCCACATAGCTTTAAGCAAGAAGAGTCCATGCAGCTGCAGCCCATTGATATCTGTAATTACCTGATAATGAAATGTTACCTATCGTTGGCCAAAGAAGTTACACCTGACTACTAAGTCAGGTTGCCTCGGAAAATATTGCCCGCATTCTTCGAAGTAGAACGCCAGAGTATTTAACACTGACAACGACAACTAAGAGCAACAAGACAAGCTTAAAGAACAAATGTGTAGAAATGAATGAAGCATGTTGCGCATACGCGATACTGAAAGTGGATTGTCCACGCGACGAGCGGCAGCGTTGGACCAAAAGAAGAACGACAAAAAAGAATGCGATGAAATATACGGATTGAATGTAATTCGCAACACGAAAATCCTTAGATGACTTGGAATTGCACATTATTCAGGACAATTTATGAAAGTAGAATTCTTCGACTGAAATTTTAATTTAATTGATCAAATTACCTTAAGATCAACAAGAGTACAAGAGGAAGAATAATCAAATTTTTCTAATATAAATATAAATGCCGTGGGATAAATCGCGCCGCTTGTCGTGTCGCTCGTCGCTTGGCCGGATGTCGTGGCCTGTAAGTTATTAGACAGAAATAGGTGTGGCAGTGGTGCTACCGAAATCAAACTACAAAGGGGTTTACCACCTATATGATTTAATAATGGTAATTAATTTATAATACGGGCACCACTGAGTCAACACATTACTGTCACATTGCTGGGCACGGATCTTCTCTCAGAAAAGAAGAGAGTGTTTTAGGCCTTAGTCTACCGCGCTGACCAAGTGCGAATTGATAGACTTCAAACACCACCGAGCGCTCTCTTTAAGAACTCTCAGATGTGTAGGTGTAACACGATGTTTTCCTTAACCGTAAAGCACCGATAATTAATTTCTAATACGCACATAATTTCAGAAAAATTTCAGGCAGTGATGCGTGCCTAAGATTCGAACCTCAGACCTCCCGAGCGAGACGGCAAGTTTTAACCATAAGGCTATCAATGCACTTATAAACGTATTGTCTGGGATTTTAATTTTTGGCTAACCACTAGAGGTTCTCATATAACTACTGCGCTAAATCGCATAAAGCCCATTCTTAAATTCAATTTTTAAAAACCTGTTTGATTTAAAGACCAGGTGCTCTATATTTTGTTCCCGGATACACAGGTAGTACGGGCACCGGGCGTCCCGCAGGGCGCGCCTCTGGGGTCGGTCAGAGATGCCGTTTCCTCCGGTCATTCGATACACACCGTTAGCTGTTACGTTCATCCTTTGGACATAAAATATCTACACATCTATAGAAAATAATTAAAAAATGTCTGTCTGTGGTTTTAATGTTTTTGCCTTTTTAATACTTGACATTTAATATATTGCTCAATGATTACCAAATTATTATAGCTCTATAAGTAACGTGTTTGGAAAAAATAATATGAATATTTGTTTTGACTCAATACTCTGGTTGCTCTTGTACTTCCACTTGTGTGCGTTCGCCATACTTAATTTCGAAAATATCATTATTTAGGATTAAATTGTTGTTCTATATTTTTACCAAAATGCTTTTGTATACATAACATTTTTATGTTCTATTAGAAAAAGCTGGATTAAATTAGACGGGAATTATACGCAATGAGATTATAGGGAGTAACTAGAAGAGAAGACAAGTAGGAATATATAAGCTACATATCTTGACGATTCCCGCCTTCAAAATTTAGTAACCGCATCCAAGATACGGAACAAAGCCGCACGTAAAACCGCGTGTATTAAATGTAAATACAATACCTGTCTTTGTTCTTTGTAAGGATTTTTATGATGACTTTGATCGTAATGGGTTTGTAGTTGAAAGGAAACAGGACCGTTATTTTTATTATCCTATAAGAAGATACGGTAGGATAAATGATTCGTTAGTACCTATATATTTTACATCTAAAGTCGGATGGATTTGAAAGGTTAACAACACTAAGCATAAAAACATATTTAACAATTACTATCTTAATAGATCTGACATTGATATGCTCATCAATCGTAATGTCGATACAGATCATTAAATTAGCGAACTGTTAAGAATTCTATGTCTCTTTAATTAAATTTTAACGCTCGAATTCCCAATTAATCAAAATTCTGCTGCCAATATAATCTTTTAAATCAGCATTAAAATTTGTTTTTATATTGCTGTCAGATAAGAATTATATGATATTAAATTATCTCTATTTAGAATTGTACTTCAAAATATTTAAGAGAAAAAACCATGGACAAAAAGTGGACACTAGGTTTGTAAACCATCTATTAATATTGTACCTACAATTTTAATTTGTGTTGTATTTTTTTGCGATTGTCCCCAATCGACGCTCCGTTCATAATTATTTTCTAAAATAGATTTTATTTGACTTACAAAGTCTGTAATAATTGTACATATTAACAGTATACTAATAATATAAATTAACAAAATATAACAAAAAAACTATTTACAAAATGTACCAAAACAAAAACACTACCATTATTGTTAAAAACGTGACACTAACTCTAATATTTCCTCTCTGTATCCTTTTCGCTTTCCTTATTTTAATTCAACAATTTAAAGAAAACTTTCTAATATTATTTAATTCTAAAAACTTTCATGGGTATTTTTATCATTTGTATATTCTTATTCTATGTTTTATTCGCTTTTCTTGAATTTATTCCTTAATTTTAACTTCGCCCTTATTATTATTACTCAGTTATTTAAATCCCTCCTGTGATGTTATTTATCCACCTATGATATTGTTGTAAACACAAAGTTATCTAAAAGAAATCGCCGTTTAGCAATAATACTGCTGTTTGTATTTATAAATTTTATATATTTCTTTTTTCTAAGTACAATAATACTTAATTTTAATAAGAAGAATGGTATTATTATTAAAGTATATAACCCGTGTCCAGCTCACATTTTATTTCTGTAGACTTGTGCAACCTCTTTAATACTCAACAAATCGTTACTATCATTCTTTGATTCCCAGAAGTGCATATTAACATTGCAGTGCTAATTTGGGTACTTGATCCGAGATTTTCCATTAGCTGCTTCCGCTGATAATCTTTCAATTTGTCGGTCTCACCCAAAATGTCAAACAAAAACGTCCCACAACACCAAGTAGCCATAAGCCACACAACCTGTATCAACTGGCCATATATGCCATGTGGTCATGCCTTCCTGTCTCACAGGGATACTCGGAAACGCTTACAAGGTTTAATTAGGAAGTTAATAGCAGGTCAATGCACTTATTTGGATCTTTATTAGCTTGCCTACATGTAACGAACGATTTAGAAGGATATCTGATTTGTAAATGGTTTTTGCTTGTTTAGATGTATGCATGCAACGGTGATAGACAAGATTTTAATTATTGAAGTGCGAATTGGTGTACTTTACACACCTCCGAGAACTTTTTTAATGAACTTTCGGGTGTGTAGGTTTCCTAACGATTTTTTCCTTCACCGAAAAGCAGTGATAAATAATTTTATAATACGCACATAAATCAGTGGTGTGCCTGGGTTTGAATCTCAGGCCTCCCGATTGAGAGCGCAAGTTTCAACTATTAGGCTATCACTCCTCTAATACTAAACGGATAATGTTTGCCAAATACTATTTTTATATATATACATTATTTATTGTGCTAAGCTAAGGTTGTGTTATGCGGAACGTGACCGATTTATGGAGCTAAGGAGATCTAGCCTTTTCACTCAATCTTACATAAAGTCATATGCTTACTCGATCGTGTATCGGTGACTATCAATGAACCTGCTAATTCTTTCGAACCAAGTTCTCCTCTCCACAAAACGAAATCTCAAAATCTGGTAGCGATGAGGAAGAAATGTATACAAAGACATGAATTTTAGGTATGCAGCTGACGACTCTCTTGACGATTAATTTTGAATAGCATTATAGAAAATGAGTCTAGCTTGAAAAATATTCCAATATGCAATATAAAACACATATATGGGAAGTAATTTCGTAGCCCGATTAAAATAGATGATTTCTCCTTTTAATTTCGCTATTTCCACTGATCTACGCATTTCCGGCCTCTTTAATTATTAACATCCCACATTATATGTACGACTTGTATGTGCTCTATATTTGTCAAAATATAATATCACGCCATCGATCAAATTAAATGTATACTTTAATGCCGATTTCTTTTTAGTAGTATAATCGTATCATATGACATTCTCTACTTTACGCTTTTGTTACTCAATTAGTTATTATCATTGTCTATAATTTACAAAAAATAAGGGTTTGATCTGTTTATTGGGTTAAGAGGTCACACCAATAACGATGTTAAATCGTCGGTTAACATCGTTCAGATATTTATGGACGATATTTTTTGATTCTAAAGTGGACCAAACTTTATGACCACTCTTATCATTTGGCGGTGACTGGAACAGAACAAAACAACTTACCTACATGTATTTTTTTGTAACATGAAATTAAAAAACGAGCATGGAGTCCACCTCATTATAGGTTGCTACTATCACGTACCAAGGACATTTTTTTATTTGATTGAAATAACAAACGAGCATACAGTCCACCTGTTGGTAAATCGTCTCCGTTGCCAATGGACATCTGTAACAAACTTCAAATAGAACAGGGTTCTATCTGAAGTCAATCACAGATGCATTGCTACTCCCGAGGATTATGTTGGTCGTTTCATATAAAGGTGTGCCGGCAACCACACCCTTCCATCGAAACGGAAGAAATGCTTCACACCACAAATAGGTGTGGTGGTGGTACTTTCCCGGTCGAACTACACTGGTTCTACCACTACCACCTGTATCTGTGAGTAATGTCATATATCATAGTCAACTATTTGAAGTCAATCAAAAGTGCGTTGTTGCTTCAAACAACAAAGATGGTCGCCTCATACGAAAGTGGTTCGCGAAACACACCCTTCCACCAAAACGCAAAAATTACTCCTCGGTAGAAAAATGTATGACCGTGGTACCTCTCCGGTTGAATCATATTCGTTCTTCTACATCGTATTGCCATAATTATACCTTTACGACAGCTGGAACTATTATAGTAGGCTGGTTGGAGCAAAGACAGTTTGATTATCAAATCAGAAAGTTTGCCGTCTATACAACTTAGATGGAAAATATAGCCAACCTGTATATATCTTTTTGTTGTGTTTTTTTTTATTTTACAACACAAAGTATATCTGGAAAGTCTTTAAAAGGAAAAGAAATCATGGATAAACGAGCGTAAACTGTGTCATATCTTCAACATCGCTTCCACACAATACCGTATTGAGATCTGGTCATAGAACAAACATTGAATAGAAGTGGTATATCTTACATACGTCCAGAAATAGAATAGGCTTCCGGGATCGCGGGCGGTTAGAGTGGAAGCTCGAACCCGGGAAGGACGGTAGCATATCGTCGTAAAGAGCAGACGAAGTGATGGGCCCAGTCACTCACCGGAGAAGATCCGGATGGGCGTTGCGCGTTCAGAGAACTCCGGTTGCGTTCTTTGGAGATCCCGAAGTCCTCTTTGTAGCGCTGAGGACGGTCACCGGGGGGTTTTTAGTGCGGTAAAAATTCCACATAACCCTTCGTCGCACCCAGTTCGTCGAACATCTTTTGAGGGTTTCCCTCTCGAAAAAAGGGCTCTTTGTGGTTTGACTCCAGAGTTATCACCGTTACGGCTATTTCTGCGTAATAGCATCGGTAATAGCTCTGCTGTGATCTGGATTTAATGGAGGAGAGACATACTAAGCGTTTTAACTAAGTACTTGCCATAGAACAACGTAAATATGGCCAATTTTGTGGGTGTGTTCTTGTGGTCAAGAGTCCTTAACTTTATTTGGACTTAATCAAAAATTTTTACTTGCAGCGAATTACTAATTACTTTTAATTATGTTATATGCTCCTTTGTTGTAGATGGGCTTTCCCGATGTACGCGAAGATCGTAATTTACGACTTGGGTGGTTTCATTGTTGATTGTTTGTATTTTTTATACACATATACGATACAAAAGAATATAAGCCGAGCCCAAGCAGACGATTTAATAACATTCTCATAACGGTTCTAAGACTAATCTCAGTATTAATTAGCTTTTGCATTTTGTTTCATTGTGTCTAGGAAAAAAGCGTTAGCAAAGGATTATGAACCAATAAACCTGTCCAAGTGGGCTAGATTTACTCTCCTACTCAGAATTCCAAAATAATACACGATATATTAACTAATGTTAATGTATAAGTATTTATGATTAAATATACTTGTAGTACATTTCAATAGTAGGAGTAACTACTAACAACGACTGTTAATTTGGTAACCCTTTATTTACAATATAGAACCGGTGTAGTTCGACCGGGGAAGTACCACCGCCACACCTATTTCTATCGTGATGCATTTCTTGCGTTTCGATAGAAGGGTGTGGTTGCCAGCACACTTTTACATGAGGCGACCATCATAGTCCTCGGGAGTAGCAACGCATCTATGATAGACTTCAGATGGAACCCATGTGTAGTTGATTACAGATGTCCATGGGTGGCAGTGATCACTTACCATCAGGCGGACTGCATGCTCGTTTGCTACTTCAGTCAGATAAAAAAAAACAATCATTTAAGATGACGTGAATTAAAAATCGCAATATACTATACATCTACATTAAAATACTTAACATATCACCATACAATGAATACAGACTAGACATACAATAATTAAAAGCATGCAATTGGCAACATTAGTTACAACAGACATTTCTACTAGATTAATAGTCTGTGCATCCAGTCCATATAGCTATGCTCCATGTTTATGGTCAATTTATGGTTTCCCCTACATAATGAACGGGCTGAGTGAAAACGTGGGGTCTACACCATAATTTGCAACTCTGTTAACACTATGGAACCCTGCCTCCAGTATCGTATAATATCAATCAGTTTTGAGACATTTTGTAAACTCTCACTGCGAATACGATTTGAAAGCTAGATAGCTCAAGATTTGCATTTAATCGCTAATTATTTAATTATTGGTTAGTTTAGCCTGGAAATAATATTTTTGTTCGCGAAAAATACTTGTACGTATATTTTTTTTATATGCAACTTTTAATCAAAATAATAACCTTATAACAACTTATTTTTAATTAAAATGTATCTACGAATTAACATATTTTAGTGCTATCCCCTAGAAGATAAAAAGTTAAAATATTGCAGCACAAGTTAATCATTAATCACGAGAAAGTAAAATCAAAAGTGCAGCATCATGCACATAGCTATAATATATCATAGAACCTTAAATACAGTTAGATAGGCGACAGCTCCATCAAACATGACACAAACACGTCACTTTCTTAATTTACCGTAACTGGTAACACGTAACTGGTAATATATTAGTGTGAAATGTACGTTTGACGACTACTTAGACAATTTAAAAATATAGTCTGAATGTAAATAAATAAACAATAAGCTTTTCAGATATTATACCATTTGAATAGATCGTACAGAATACAAAGATATTATTGATATCTGTAAAGTAGTTGATAGGACCAATTACAGTGTACTCTGCCCCTACATGCCGGGCGATAAGAGAATAATAAGAACTAGTCACCCGTAGCATCGGCCGAAATTCGTCCGTAATTTAAATTAAAAAACTAAACTTCATATTTTTCAAATTAGTACGAATATTTCTCTAATTCAAATCAAATGTCATCTGACATTCTTGACGTTGTGTCTTTTCATAGTAAGACATTGAATGTTCTATTTCATTTACTAAGTACATATGTGTTTGTGACAAATGCAAGGCAGTGTGTGTAATGTGTTTTTAGTTGATTTTATGTATGAAAAATGCATTATTTGAAAAAAATATTAACATTCTGCACTCCTTCTCTACGTCCACTATAACCGTGCAAAATTTCATACTAATCCGTCCGCGACATATAACTTAAAAATCCGTCACAAATTTTTGCTTCACGTATTAATATAATAATTTTAATCGATCACTTTTATAATTATTATCCGTTACTTACACATATTTATTGCATTCATTTCGGAGTTAACTAATTAAATTTAACTATGCAGCTTCATAGTCACAAAGCTAGAAATTACTTTAAAAAATCTATATCTGATTTTTAGTTTTACTCAGTCTTGGTCACGTTTATTGGTAAGCATCGTTGCGTTAGTAACGAAAGATACCTTTTGACCCTTATCGACTGTTAGGTTGGCTACAAATCCTTTAATAACCAATTTTATAGCATCATTCTTAACAGAAATAAAAGTTCATTCAATTGGATCGATAACTATTGACATCGCAGACGCAAAGCGTATAGCTCGAAAGCGTACCTTTACTCATATCATGACTTCATAACAGAACGTGTCAAAGATCCCGATCACAAACATTACGGTAGCCGTCACTCAGTCTCATTAGCCTCATGCAACATGTGACATGATTTACGCAACATGTAGCTACAAATACAAATTAGCTATTTAGTGCTATCTGCGAACTTGCTTCGAGCGATGGACACACAGTGTTTATAATTAGAGACCCGAAAATGTCTAGATGTGCCTTCGAAGAGATTACTTTTTGCAGTTACTATGTATTATACAGACACGGACATGTTGAGTAGCCTTTGTAGAGTTGTGGGCTTTTAGGGGCAGTGCGACATTTTTAGTCATCATACTTATATATAAGTTCGATTCAGTTCGGTTCGAAAGTCAGGACCAGGCTATAGCAACGCTACATATAACATTGTTAATGTTATAATAAGTAAATTAAATAGGTGTGGTGATGGTACTGTAGTTTAAAGTTTGGTACCACCCCACAAAGAATTTTACTGCCAACTGCAACTTCAACATAAAGAATTCTTGTAAAAGAATGTGAATGTGGAACACTTATTTAAGAGATCCAGACAAAAAATAATATAAAAAAAAAAACAAATTTAAACAAAAAAGGAATCGGAGAACATACGAGCTTGCTCTAATTTACACATGAAAGGACATTTAACGCTACTGATTCGAACCGTATGAAATTGTATCCCTAGCAACGAAAACCGCAGAACATCAGATCATCTCGTGATACACGATGTCCTTGTTCAAATTTACTTTTTGTTTCGTGTATATTATTTGTTTAAATAAGTTTAAAATTATTTTGATCACATTTTTTAGAATTACGACAACGTTAATAAATGAACAATTTTGAGCGAATTTTGGTTTCCTTATCATCAATTTATTTCTTATTTTAACCGACTTCTAAAATAAGGAGGTTATTTATATAGGTATTGCCTACATAAGTAGCAAACTTCTAAGTAGTCCACCTGATGGTAAGTGGTTACGACTTACCATCAGGTGGACTACTTAGAAGTTTGCTTGTTTTAATTTTGTCTGGATTCAGGAACTACGTCCAGATCCAGACAAAATTAAAAATTATGTGAAGTCAATCACAGATGCGTTGCTATTCCTAGGGGCTTAACATAGAACCGCTCCTGTTTGCTTTTCTCACGACATAAAATATATTATTAGGTAGAAATATGAAGTATCGTGGTTGTGTCCCCGTTCAAAACTTTAAAAGTTCAACTTTCAAGTTTGTTCTACTATCAAACTCGTAACTACGCTCAAATTACATTTCATAGTCCGCTATCACCGCCAAGTCGGTTCTAGACATTCTAATTCAACAATTATTTCACTTTCTCCGATGAGACTCCGTCTCCTGGCGCGGCTTCATTCGTCAACCGTTAGACAGGTGCCCCATAGATTATCTGTTAAACTCCATTAGTATTTAATTCGATACCATTTGGCCTACCGGTTCACTGTTATACAATTTGTATGTAACATCCAACATTTCTGCATACGAAAGCAGCGAAAAGGTTAAAGACATTTGCAACACATTAAGCAAGATATTTAGAAACATTTTCCAGTTTAAGATATTAATGAGCTTAAATTAGGTATGCATGAGTCCCCCTCGAAGGGATCTCCACCTTGTCGTGGTGAGGGGGCTCAGTAACCGTGGCTTGGGGCGCCGCGGTGAAGCCAAGAGGGATTCCAGGGAGGGGACGCTCCGAGTGGGCTTAGCTGGAGGCCCGCTCCGGATGCATCCGAGGGGGCTGCGGGGGACGGTGTTTTCTGTCCTCCGCAGCCAGGTGGGGTCGCGGGAGGAGAGGTGTCTCGGTGTGTCGTTGCCGTGCACCCTGTCTCCCGCGACCAAACGGGGGCGCACCGTCAGATGCGTTGGCGGTGGGGCCGCAGAGGAAGAGGAGATGCGGTGTGTCGTTGCCGTCCTCCCTGTCCTCTGCGGCCGTTTGGTGGTTTGCGGCGGAACCAGGGATCGGATCCGCCGCTGGGTGTGGGAGGTCGGTGCCTTTGCGGATGTCGGCTTGCCCATGCCCACGGCTCCTGGGTGGCAGTCTCGGGGTTGGTCCGTCGCCCTGCGGATGGGAGCCTTGGAGGTAAGGCGCGCCTTTGTGTTTTCTGGCGCGCCTTCCTGTTGGAGGGGAGCTCCATGCTCCACGTGGGAGGGGGTTGCGGAAGCGACCAGGCACCGGCGGGTTCGCGGATGAATGTGAAAGCGCGCCCGTGTTCCCGCCAAATGGTGCGGAGGTGAAAACACAGTGGGGGTTTAGCCGGTAAGAGTCCGGCATAACCCAGCTGCTGCCCCGGGCGGCTGGGTATCCATGAGGATTACCCACTTAAAAAAAAAAAAAAAAAAAAGGTATGCATGAGTATTTACTTATACATTCTCGAAAAAAATGGCAGTTTGCTAAACATTTATATTACAAGCATATAACTCACGTGGTTATGTTTTGTGCTTTTTGGTTATAAGGTTTTGGATCAAAATATTTTGTAACCTTTCCTTTCTTTCTCTTTCTTTGAATGTAATAACTCCCATTAATTCAACATTAACCTTTAATATTTCGGTTATATTGTTAAAAAAATATATATCTACTTATCTATATATTAATACGTTAAGCAAAAACTTGTGATTTGTTTTTAAGATACTTGCCGCGGACGGAAGTGTATGGAATTATACACGGTTACAGTCGATGTAGAGAAGGATTACTAAATGCAAATATTTTTAAAATAATGCAAAAACATACCTAAAATCAATTAAAAACGCATTATATACACTACCTTGCATTTGACACAAACACATAAATAATAAACGAAATAAAACATTCAATGTCAATATGACAAAGTAATGTTTTCATAGTAATTCAAAGTAATGTGTTTTCATAGTAAGACCATATGGTCTTACTATGAAAACACATTACTTCAAAAATGTCAGACGTCTTTGTCAAAATACCCGCTATTGCTTTTAAATGCTTAGTTAAGCAATTAAAACCTCTTTTTACCTTTAACGCATGATTTTAATCAATAAAATCAATACAATTTATTAATTGAGAAATATTCGTGCTACTTTGGACAATATAAAGTTTAGATTTTTAAGTCAATTTACGGTCGAATTTTGTCAGTTGCAACGAGTGACTAGTGCATATATAGATACTCGTATTTTGGCATCGTCCAAATTGTTAAACGCAACGTTACAATTTGCAGTTATGTTGACAAATAACTATTCTCAATTAAATAACTCATTAAACATTAATTGTGTTTGTACAAAAATGAATCATGTCGAAACTATATAATGTTTGCAATTTTCATTAACAAAGCGTATGTACAAGTCGTAAGCAATTAATTTTACGAATTACATTGCAACTTGTGCTGTTAAAGTCTCAATTATTTCACTTCAGATAAGTGTTTCAATTTTAATATTTGTACAGATAGCATGTCTAAATCGGTAGTGAAGTAACAGAGGGTCAAGCACCGCATCATTGATCCGTAATGGACTACACAAAATCTTGAATTAGATCTAACTCTTGTAAATTGAACGCTGATATGATCGGTCTGTACTTCGAGTTTGGTGTTAGCAGTCAGCTGTCTCATGTCTAAGTTAGGCTTTATCTCGACGATCCGTATCTCGTAATCGACAACCGGCACGTCGCGTCAATAGCAGAAATGATTCGAGATATAAATATCGCTGCTTGTTCGATATTAGTTTCCATGTTCATTTGTGAAAATTAAATTCATAACACATAAAACATACAACGTTTGTATAGTAATGTCTTTGTCACGCGGTTAATCTGCATGTGTCTCTATTCGAATGCGTGAACTCGCTACAGTATTCCTACGTTTCACGTAAGTGTGGCTTACATATGCTTAATTATGAGCGAAAAGTACCTAAGGAACTATAGACGAGGGGCAATGATGCGGGCTAGATTTTACGCGAGTGCAAACCCGATTAATATCCATACAAACAATCCCCAATAAGTTGTTTTATACAATTAATTCAAAAATACATGAAAACTAAAGATAAGAAGCTCACCTAAATTCGATCACTTAAAAGGGGTCACTATTTATAAGCTTAAATAAAACAATTATTTCTTAAACAGGTTTAATTTAATTAATTGCCCCATCCTATATCAGTGTTGATTTCATCGCTTTCGATTTGTTAAAGAAAATTATCAATAAAATATAGACTTAAAGCTCTTTTTGTCATATTAAATATAAGTATGTATACTTAGTATTAGAATGATTCTGTGCGCTATAAAACTGAGCCATACGGGCCGAATAGTAATAAGCCCGTATGAAGTTCACTTTTAACTGTAGGGTTAAGATAGTCGCAAGGACAAGCTGCGGTCAGAGCGGTATAGAACCTGCAGCTATATGCCGTGTCTAACTACACGCTAGACTTGCCTGTGAATTATTTTACATTAGAATAATTCTCTCTGTTCAATCTTCAAGATGCCTCTTAGCATGTTTTAGAATTTATTTATTTTTGCTATTAAATTAAAAATGACTCTACTTTGTTTCATAATATAGCACACGATTTATATTTAGACTTTCGAGGTTATCGGATTTGTTTTCTTTTGTAAAATACAGATAACCTCTCATAGCTCAGATTTGCGGTTTCATCTGCGTTACAATGTAGTATATATTCGCTTCAATTACCTTTTTGTAGTTGTAAACTTTACCTAAGTAAGGTTAGTATGATGTGGGATTCTACTTTGTTTATTTAGTCTTATACATACATGACATTCGCTTTCTTTTCTATGGTATAAATGATTGTAGCAAACAAACATGTCTATTAATTCGCACTTGACCAGTACGGTGGGCTATTCCAAGAGAAGACTCGTGTTCAGCAGTGGGGCAATAATGGATTGATGACAAACAAGCATGCAGTCCACCTGAGGGTAAATAGCCATTGCTGCCCATGGACTATGTAATCGACCCCAGATAAGCTAAGCGTACCTTAGATTGGTCACAAATTCTTTGCTACCCGAGATCTCTAAGTTGGAACGCCTAAGATTACGATGTCTCCCGATTAAACCTTTTAAACCAAAATTCAGCAGCACGTCCGCATTATTCATATTGGCGTTATTAAGCAGAAATATTTAGTTATATTAAGTAAAACGCTGTATCTATGAAGATAAAAATTTCAGGGAATAATTAATATTTTATAGGTGGTAGAACCAGTGTAGTTCGCCCAGGGAAGTACCACCGCCACGCCTATTTCTAGCGTGAAGCAGTTTTTGCGTTTCGATGGAAGGGTATGGTTGCCGGCACACTTTTATATGAGGCGACCATCTTAGTCCTCGGGAGTAGCGACTCATCTGTGATTGATTTCAGATAGAACCCCATGTTCCGTATGAAGTTGATTACAGATGTCCATGGGCGGCAGTGACCATTTACCACCAGGTGGACTGCATGCTCGTTTGCTACTTCAATGTTATAAAAAAAAATATTAGGTGTACTTAAATTAAGATATGGGGATATAATATAAATGGTAATAAGATGAAGAAACCAATCGTCAAATAATCGTCTGTATGTCCGTCGTTTTCTATGGTAGCTTTGGCTGTAAGGCGTATACCCCGCCATAAAACGACGATCGACGGTCGATTTATGATTGAACTATCCTCGATAGATGATTGAGTTTACTATAGGCCGCTCTTTGCAGTAGTAGTCTTTTAAATTATGTGCGGAGTACGATGCTTTTGCATCCACTGATTTGTATATTAACAATCGACGATTGACTTTGAACGATCGATTCCACTACTGATTGACGATCAATCGGTTAGTGTATACACTAACAATAAAAGTGGTATTATAAAAATGATTTATTATTGTTTTATTGTCAACTAATTATCATTACACCGTATTAAAAGTTTAGAAAACCTTGGAGTTCATCCCAGGATATATATCTACAAATAACATTTATTAACAGCACGAAGACAACCAAGACAAGATTGAAGAGTTTGTAGGTATTTAAACCGAAAGTTGCTGATCTATCAGATTAGAGACGATATAAAAGCTTATTTTATCACCTCTCAATAATCCTATCAAACAAAAGAGCAAAAAATAGAGAACCATAGAAGTTAAAAAGAGATTATTTCTGGTTGTAATAAGATGTCAAGAGATATCGGAGTATCAGTAAGCATTGCATTAGGTAATCGTTTTATCGGCGGTCATGCGTGAAGATCCGTCCGGGCGGACAAACGCGAGCAATTAGACGACACCGGTAATCGGCTAATCGGTTAATCTAACGTGAGAGATGAAAGTGACCGATAGGACGCGGTATCGCCCATCAAGAACACGAGTATCGTACATGTCATACTCCTGTCGCTGCGACTGCCATCATTCCTCGCATATCTGTCCGAGAAAAAGTAGCGACAAATTAAAACGATAACAAGTTTGGAACCGCGCTAACTTTATCGCCAACATCTTGTTTATAGCGTGTTGCGAAGGAAATATACATCAATAAACGCAATAAAAACAACGTCTATTAATATCTCTGCGGTTTGATGCTGCTTTATTGGAGCTTTTCATGTATCACGAATAACTCGTAATTAATAAAGAATGCACGATGCACGCTCATTTTTTAGAAATAAGAAATATGTGCATTCGAGTGTAGTTAATGAATTCAATTTTATTTTTTGTTACATATTTACTTTTGTTACATCTTTACATCGATGTCTGTCAATCGCTGAGCTTTTTATAAGGTCCAATAAACGAAGGAGATCAAATGTTTATTGATTATTTACAATGGCACGATAAACGAGTTATCTTTCTTTATCTTAACTTGTCGATACCGTGAGCCTCAAGACATAACAATTCGACGAATCCTGAATGATTAAATCTAAATGCTTTCACTCACCAATCAACGTTGATTCATTACATTCTATAATTGACACTAAATTTGCGATTACCGGAAAAGGTCGGACGGTCTTGACCTTTTTTATTGAATTAACGCCAGAGTTTGTACAATAAATTTCTTCATTCGCTTTCTTTATTACGGTTCTGAAATTTATTATCATTGTGAGGTGATTAGTCACAATACATTACGAGTCTTCGGTCTCTATTTATACAATAGAACAATAATTTAAATACACTTCAGGTTGAGAAATATGTTCTTTCATACAATACGAGTGCTACCCTTCTACGCTTCATGTCGCCATAAATCCCGAAACTTTTAATGTCAAAAGAACATTTTACTAAAATATTTTTTAGGAAAATGTCTTTATCCATTCGATTAATCACCCAGAACACCCCTAACTCCATTAAATATTCTATCTACAAACTTAGCCACTATATTACATAAGTATAATTGATAGATACCTACTAATTTTCATTTCGTTAATTTCTAATGCCTAAATATTGCCGGAGCGTAGTCGAAGCGTCTCGGTCAAGTTTCGCCTCCGGCCAACCATATACCAGTTCTCAAGGGCAATATTTTATTGAAAATTTATTGCCATCGTTTAGAAAACAGCGAATGTGAGCGAATTTTAAACAAAAGAATGAAATCTCCGCCCACGCGCGCTCTCATCAATTGTGCCTGCGAATGGCGTTGGCGCCGCTGATACGTTTAAGGTAAGTGTTTGATTTACCGGCTATCTCTATACTAGTTCTTGGTATGATACGAGTGCAAAACTAACACGGGAACAATTATTGGGAATTGCGTAATCAATGCTCGTCAATTACTTAAAGCTGTCAGCAATTGTTTATTTCAAACCCGTTTGTTACAAATACAAAAAAATATAAAAATCTCTCCGTCGACCCCAATGACATTGGCAACTCCTCTAGTGTTTTAGTGCCCATAGATGAAGACTACTTCTTATCAGATTAGCTCTTTTGCCATTTTGGTTATCGTTGATTTCAATATAATTAAAAGTAGTTATATATTTTTTGTCATCTCACAGCTGGAAGATTTCATGCAGCATGAGAAAGGCTTAATCCGTCCACCACATTGAGACGAATTAGGTACTTAACTCACTGTAAAAATATATTCATTGTTAAAAGCCTATATAGTTACTGCTTGAGCAGTTTACATTTATGTTTTACAATCAACAATACAAATAAGCATAATGAAAAATTACAATAAATGGTCATGTATTTTTTTTTTCAGTCTGTCTCTTTCGGTTTAATCTATTTATGAGTCAATTTGAATTAAAATTTGTATTCTTATATTTTGCGTGGCTTCTATTATTTTACAAATATGTCTGAGTAGTGAGTAATATCTATGTACCTACAAAATATTTATTGATAGGTTTGCATACAAATCAAAAACCCGTGTACCGAGTTGTGCGAAATCGGAACCGCACGTATCTCAAATCGAATAAATTATTTCCGAACTTGCTCTTGAACTTGCTTTTATATGTCAGGTAGCAAACGGTATGTTGATTGTTTCCGCCCGGATGATTTAATAGCGTCAACGTTCTAATCGCATTACTGTTGTTGTATCACTTTTATTGCGAAATTTCTCCGAGTTACAACCAATTTGCACCTGTCGCTAGCTTTCACATGTATCCGTGAACTTGTAACGTCACATTCTGTTTGTATCTGGACGTTATCGAGTGATCGGGGTGTGGGTGCTCCTAACTCTCTCCATTGACCAAGCCAACCTCAACACCACGGCTTGTCGACTCCGGTCAATGCGGCACTTGCTTGTCGTAAACGAGATCTTATTAGTCTAATGTGTTTAGGAAATGTAGCTCTCGATAATAAATAATACGAATATCACGTGACTGCAATGATTTATATTGGAAAATTTGTTTGCGTTTAATATTATAATTTATTTCTTAGACTAAAGACTTAACTGACGCATTTACTCTGAAATTTATTCTGAAACTAGCCGAACCCCGCAGCTTCGCTCGCGTTAAGAAAATCGATATATCGATTGTCCTGTGTGAATAAGATATCTTCCCACTGTAAAAAGTAGCCTATATATTAATCCAGAGTGTCAGCTAATTCCCTAAAAAAATTTAACGGTCCAGACGTTTAGACGTGAAGAATTAACAAACATACACACTCACAAACTTTCGCCTTCATAATATTAATTTGCGTTTAATATTAGAATTTATTTCTCAGACTAAAGACTTACCTGGCACATTTAGTAGAATATTCTAAATATAAAACTACATGTTTCGTTATGTGTCAATCTAATATTTATGGGAAGTCGGAATAAAAATAGGTATGTGAAATAATTATTAATACAAACGTATCCTTATATACTATGTTAAATCAATTTAACGACTATTTTTCTTTGGATATTGACAGAATCATTCAGAACACAAGGTGGTAGAACCAGTGTAGTTTGACCGGGGAAGTACCACCGTCACACCTATTTCTAGCGTGAAGCATTTCTTGCGTTTCGATAGAAGGGCGTGGTTGCTGGCACACTTTCACATGAGGCGACCATCATAGTCCTCGGGAATAGCGACGCACCTGTGATTGACTTCAGATGGAACCCATGTTCTGTACGAAGTAGATTACAGATCTCCATGGGCGGCAGTGACCACTTACCATAAGGTGGGCTGCATGCTCGTTTGCTACTTCAGTCAAATAAAAAAATAACATTATACATAAGAGTATCAATAGAATAACAAAATGTAGGTACACACAATAAGACACATAATTTCCCTTGGATATTCAGCTTCCA
Organism: Spicauda simplicius; assembly: GCA_949699795.1. Lineage (NCBI taxonomy): Eukaryota > Metazoa > Arthropoda > Insecta > Lepidoptera > Hesperiidae > Spicauda > Spicauda simplicius. The sequence continues at coordinate 8,403,551 of OX453062.1, forward strand.
ATTTACATGAAGAGGTGAAAACTCGCTCCAACAATGTTCAAATTAAATTGTCCGTCTCGTAAAATATTAACACCAATATTAGTCGTATACAAGGCGCTAATAGCAAAATAGTTTGTTTCTGACTTTTCTTTATTAGAGAGCTGGGTGCCAGTATTTATCAAGTAGAGTTAAGCTGTTCAAGGAAATGCTGCTGTCAGCATTCTTTCATCGCTTTCTAAAAAGCAGAATAGATTTAAAATTTGATTTGTATGTATACATTAAATATATTATAAATCCATACATTTCCGTAATTTATTGAATGTCAAAGTGTAGCGTATCCCGCCAAATATGCTGCTTGGTCAGCCAAATATAAGGCATGATACTGGAGATAACTTTTATAACCAACGTAAAAACAATATGGCAAAAAAGAAAAACCCACTAAGTTTCTAATCGGATCTTCTCAGTTGAGGTCGTGTTCCGATCCGGTGGTAGTGTAAAAAATATATACATGTAACTGACAATTTGTAAGTGCCTCCGTAGGCCTATGCAAAATAAAGACATTTCATTTCATACATATTACTACCAATACCAACATCTACCAATTGGCACTTGGCAATCGCGGTAGGGCCTAAAACTCTCCCATTATGAGAGAAGACTCCTGCCGAAGAGTGAGACAATAATGGGTTGACGATGAAATCCATATAATACAAATGAAAAATACGCGTATCTGTAAATTACAAATATTTGCAAATAATAGTTTAGGGAACTGTGGATAAGCAACAATAGAAATCTACATAATCGTATTTTTTCAAATTTTGTCTTTATGTTTGTGCATGAAACCACTTATTAATGTTATTATTAGAGATGCGCCGAATAGTGGTTTCATGGAATGACCGAATACTTCGGTTTAACTTTTACCTAACAATATCAAATAAAAATATGTATGTAATTCCTACTTGGAGTCAAAAAGGTATTTCCTTAGGTAAAATCGAAAAAATATAATAAATCGTGGGCTCTATAAAGAACAATGGTTCTATTTAAAGTCAATCGCAAATACGTTACTTCCTTCGAGGACTACAAATATCGCCTCATATAAAAAAAATATAATATATTATATCTAACTCGCCATTTTTCCTCTTGGGTAATGTCTTTTTTTTGCCTGAAAAAAATTAATATGTTTGAAAACGAAAGAAAAAGAAAATCCAGGTAATATTTCAATATACAGTTTTATTATATAAAATAATATATATCTAGAATAACATAATTTTATCCTTATCGATGATAAGTTATCATATTTACAATTATTGTCTTCTAGCATATTGTCTTTACTCTAGTGCGAGGTTCGTTCTATAGTAACTTACAATAGTATTCTTAATATTTACAACAACAGTTACAACTATTTACAACATTTCATTCATACAGGTTGATTTAATTTGCAAAGTAAAAATATTGAAATTCATAATCAGCTTATAAAATTCAGAGATATAATATTTATACAAAAAAATGTTTTTTTTATTTAATTTTAAAAAATGTGAAATATAAAAACTTTTAAGTTACTTACATGTTGATATAAAATAAGTAAAATTAAGAAAAAACATTGGAAAACGACTCATTTAAAAATATGTTTCTCTCTTTTTAAAATATTTACATGTCGTTAACTTACGAGTAAATGCAGTGAGTGTCTTTTAGAAATGCACTCATACAAAATCATATTATGAAATCGCTTGAAAAATTGCGTTTGCACTGAAAATCGGCGCAAGCGCACACTATAATCACGTAAAAGTATTTCACCAATATCAAATAATACATGAGATGAATCACATTCCCCCAACTCGGGGCCTTAAATTAATGTAAAATCTATCGCAGTCTATGATTTAATAAAAACTAGGTTACGATACAATAAATTTTCGTAACTTAAATACTAAGAGATGGACGTTTCTTCCGCACACTCTTGCTGTTTTTGCCGAATATCGTGCCTATTACCTGTTAAACAAAGAAAAGAAAGATTAAAATCTAATCAGTAAATGTAAATAAAAAGATTAAGAATAGACTTCTTTATTATATTAATTGGTTAGGTTAACTGAGCTTTGCTTCTACTCCTTGCTACTGCCTTGGATAAGAATGTCTACCTTATATATCAGAAAACTGCAGCTTAAGGCAGAAATTGGCAGAAATTGGCAGAAACTGGTGGTACCCACCGGGGTCAATCTAGACAGGGTTCTGACACTTGAACATTACCGAGCACGAGTCTTCTCTGTAAAGAAGAGTAAGGCCGATGCCTTACCACGTTAGCTGTTTTATGCTTTTTTATCGTTAAAATTTACAAAATATTTTTATCTGATTGCATTTTGACGACGTGCATAGATAGCCGGATATATCTGAATAACGAATTTAGATTATTGTTTTGGGTGTAGATGTTTGCGTGTCCATGGCATCCACAAGAAGGGAGAAAACCCTTGTGTGCCCCTATGAACGTAGATAGCGATATACCTTAGAGACGGAGTAGGCAGCGAGTTTTCTCCTCGGCGCGGGCAACAGCAAGGCCAGCGCGCGCGCCTCGCGCAGCAGCGCGTGGAAGGCGAGCGCTGCGCCCGCGCACGACTCCGCCGCCGACACCTCGTAGAACTGGCACCCGAAACGCAGTGACAGCTCCTGACCCTCCTCTGCGTGGACCTCCCTGTTGATAACGTATTTATTAATAATCTTAGATATCCACAGTTAAGAGTTAAAGACAGAAGTAACCAGTGCTATCGATAGATATCCAGTATAATCGTGAAACGATCCAAATAATTTCTGCTATTCTTTTAAATGAATATCTCGTTTTTCTAGTATTTAGTAGTAATCTAAACAATATCAACGGACATCAAATGAAAGTAAACGAATATAATAAGAGCAACGCGAACGGCAACAAATAGCTAAACCCGATGCTATCCTTTGAACCTATTTGTAACCTGAATGTAAGAAATGTTATTATAGTGTCAATATGCACATAGTGAATATATGAAATGTGGTGATATTGTATAGAAATAACAGAAAAAATTGAGATTCTAAAGGTTTTAATCGATCATCGAGTCATCCAAACATTGATAAACAGAAGGCGTTAAAGCGATTTCGTCATCGTTGCCCACAAATAGTCCTTGAGAATAAAATAAAGGAAAAAATGGTGACATTTAAGACAGGGCAAGAAAATATTCGCGACACAAAATTCTAACCTCATGTGTAGAATACATAACAAAGTATCAGCCTTAACGGTACAGTTGCATAAGCAACGTATTTCGCACCGCTTGGATACAGGTATGCTCTGAATACCTCGATAGCTTGCGTAATATTTGATCCCTTGCAGGCCAAGGATTTAACCGCAATGTATTACGATAAATAGTAGAGGCAATCCTTGGCCGCCCTTTTGTCATATCGACCTTAATACCCTTAATGCAATTGGTTTATGCAACAAACCCACCGATACGATAAAAACATATTACAATGATTTGGTCTGTATCGACCATGTTTAGCTGATATTATTGTCTATTTTTACTAAGAAACAAACAAGTATCGATATTTAAGTTGTCGTATAAACATATAAGTATGATTTAGTACATAATTATCAATGTTGAATAACGCATTTTTCTGTAAAGAAAACGGGTTCCGCCGATGAGCTGAGAATTCTATCTATAAACGTATAAGGTGACTTTAAGGTGTCTTTAAAGATACAGAGAGCGTAATAGTAAAAGTGAATGCTCCAAAATAGATGCAGCTGCTGTCGACAGTGGCCCAATATTTTTCCAGGACACTCCGAAAGCCAAATTGATATGTATCATGAATATACAGAAACATAATTATATCGTGCGTAAGGTGAGTCGAAAACGGTCACACCGTTGATTAACGTCTTTGCTTACAAATATTATAGTTCGATAAAAATGTTTTTACGAATGAATAGAAGTTTGAATGAGTTTATATTAAATGTATTAATACAACACTAGTTGTTGCCCGTTACTTGGTGCTCGTAAATACTTTAATAAATACAAAACAAAACAATCATTCAGCCGCTATTAAAACTTCCTAGAGGTGAAATATCAAAAAATAATTACTCTGTGAGTGTCTACGTAATAAAAAGCTATTATCCACATTTTATATTCCAGTATCAGTAGTTGTAGCTCTACGATAATTCGTCAAGAGTGAGCATACTTTCGCTTTTATATTAGTTAGTTGTAAATTAAGCGTTTACCTGGCGTGTTCGAGGTCACGCTTGTTCCCCAGGAGGGTGACAGCGGCACAGCCGGGCAGGCGCGTGCGTTCCAGCAGTGAGAGCAGCTCAGCTGCCGCGAGGAACGACCGCCGCTCGCACACCGAGTACACTACGGCGAACGCGTCGCCCCATCGCACGTGCTCCGCTAGGCAACCACGGATCTGCAATAAAACGCTCTATTAATAAACCATCTCGTCAACCCATTATTGTCCCACTGTTGGGCACGAGTCTTCTTTCAAAATGAGAGAGTTTAGGCCATAGTCCACCACGCTGGCCAAGTGCGAATTGGTGGAATGCAATAAACCATAGTGGGTCTATATTTCAAGATGTAAGGTAGATGGAAGAGACGGAAAATCAGCGCTATACAGGATACCAATCTCGTAATAGCTAAAGTTGAGTCCTATCATTTTGCCCATGTTTAGTTTTAAGTTCTTATATGTATCTAGTTATTATTGTAACATTATAAGGCAAAGAATCTGTTTATTGAAGTGAAACTTCTTTATCGGGGTTGGAAAAAAATTTAGTGTAACATTTTTTTCGTTACGCGCCATCTTTTTCTGTTACGCGCCATCTTTTTTTTCCGTTACGCGCCATCTTTTTCTTATCCCTACCACGCGTGATATTAGATAGATTATTATAGATTAGATTATTAGATAAAGTTTAATAAAAGCCTTTTATTAAACTTTATCTAATTTAACTTTATTTAACCAATTTCTGTAAAGTTGCATATAGTAAATTATTTTTTGAATAAATAACGTCATAAAGAAGTTTCACTTCTTACGAGTGTACGCTAGTACACGCACACATTTTTTATTTTACTATTATTCTATTCTATTAGCGACAATCGTAGCTTCTTTTGGATAGTACGTATTATAATGCATTAAATAATACGCGCGTTTTTAATATCGCGACCGAATCAGTTAGTCGCAAAAATACAATGCAGCATCGATGTAGCCAAAATACATATCACTGATACTAAAAGCAACTTGGTCCGTAATTAAATTATTTTGATAAATGTAAGTATAGAACGCGAAGTTAGATTCTATGTTTATAGAATAGATCCCTTTCATAAACATTTTTAATTAGTTCTAATAAGAATTCTATTGAAGAAGAAAGGATTATTAGGGCCATCTCAACGTAAGATAAGCTTACTCTACCATTGTACCATTTATCTTATCCTATTCATTAAAATAATATAATAATTTTCGCTCCAATTTAAATACATGTGCGTAAACACAATTAAAAACGTTATCACACGATCTAGAGCTGTACCTTCATCGCGAGATTTATGACTTCCTTCCTTCACTTTCATGAACAAAGCGTAGAAGAGGAAGTGTTAAGAACTAATAAAGGTGTGATTTATGTACTTGACTTCAACTTCCAAACGGTATTGCAACAAATAGTCCCTTCCGATGGAATGAAAGTGAACATTATCGATAGCTACTCGATCACACTCTCTCGGCGAAACATGAATGAAATATTGCGGTATTATTAGTTGTATTGTGTTGTAAGCTTCCTGAAGTAATGGAGGACGTTGCTTAATACAACTTTAATTATAGTGTTACTTTCATAACACTGTAAGGGAGGTTTGTAATACTGATATTCGTGGAGGGCAAAGTATAGCCAGTAGGCTTAGTTGGCTTTGATCCTTGACAAATATCAATATTGTTTTACTAAACTTATTTACTACTAGTATTAAATTTGTGAATTAAATCGCGAGACAAAGTTAGTTTGCCTAACGTCTTCTGTAAGTTACCTTCATTTTATTTTAGACAGATATGTCGAGTCTTAACAAAATATTTCCAACTTTTATAAAGGCTACAAGGGTTTACAAATCCAATCAATTGCGTATATTTTATACCAGTACACGTATACGTGTACACAACTTTAAAAATTTTGAATATGACAACCCTAATCAGGCAGGTAAATCTCACGTCAGCGACTGTACCCAATAAATTATCGATATTGCTCACTCGCCCTTCGAACGTATCAGACAAATGAAGTGTGTTCGAAACAAAACACGCCCGCCTTGTTCCCATCACAACAATGACTTGGTACTTTATGAAATAATTACGCAACCGAATCGATTCGGAATGATTTCACACATTACTTAAAGGCCGGTTTAGATTCAAGTTCCATCAGATAATTTGGACCCTTGTAACGTTGTGCAATAAGTAGTGTGTACTGCGTACAAGTCAGCACTGATTAACATCTCAATTGTTTTGTATAATTAAGTTTTGTTTTTTCTTGTCCGTTAGTATGGCCGGTCAAATCTAACTGAACATAAATTAACTAATATACCAGCAGGTCGCTTTTTTGTAACATGGGAGTAGCAAATGATCATGCTGTCCACCTGACAGTTAGGTACTATTGCCGTCCATCGTCATCGGTAATCATTTTCAGTTAGGATTAGCGTACTATGTATGTGTCGTCGCATGCTGTCGTAAACACCAGGAGACACGGTAAACAGAAATGCTCGCCGGGGATGAGCCCGAAATGGGTATCGCGCTCAGAGGGCTCCGGTTGTGTTCCGTTGGAGATCCCGGAGTCCTCCACGTAGCGCTGAGGTCGGCTATCGGGGGGGTTTTAATCAGGTTAAAATCCCACATAACCCGACGTTGCTCCCACAGCGTCGGGTACCTTTTGAAGGTTTCCCCCTCGATAACCAGAAAAATAGGTTTAGCGTCCCACTTGAGATTGGTCACATAGACATTGTTAGACCTGAGGACTAAGTAGAAATGGCTGAGACAAGGCAGTCATTTTACCACACCCTTCGAATCAGAACGCAGGAGCGCTTGACACTGCTGTTATTAGGCTTGACGACCCGCGTGGCGGAGCGGTTACCAAACCGGTTTGACGTTTGGGTCCCGGGTTCGATTCCCGGCCAGACAGGTATCTGAATGATGAGTTTAGATTCCTGTTCTGGGTCTGGGTGTTTGTGTATTCGTCTTGTGTGTGTCCATGGTAACCACAACACATGAGAAAACCCTACTATGGGGCTATGAGTCTAGAAAGCGTGAAAGCGTGATTAGGCAAAAATATGGATATGGTGCCTTTGGAGTCGACCTATAAAGCTTCTACCACCCATTCCTATCAATATACAATAGAAAGAGTATGTCTTATATTCTATTTAATGTGTTTGTTTATGGTCTCTCGAATGACTTCCTTTTACAAGAACTGTGGATTGTTTGGCTCCAAGGTGCACCTGGCTGGTATCCAAATGGGGTTTATATTACAGTTTGTCTATGATTATCTTTATGTTTACAACCTTTTTATGTAGAATCGTACCGAAGAATGCGGTAGAGACTATGTTTACATTTTGTATAAATAAAATATGTTGTAAAATGTAATTTAATGCTTCCCTACTACACACGTACGTGATTCGCAATAAAAATGTGAGCATGAAAAATATATAACGCACCTTTTGCTTTAGATAACCCTGTAGATATACCTATGTAAATATATAATAGCTTTGGGAAATTATGTTATTAATAATGTCTATCATACTAATATTGCGAACCGCACGGAAAGACAGTTTAAACAAATCAATAAACAAACGCTTTGAAAAGAGAATGATGTCTAACTGACAGTAAAGTTCACTGCTGCACATGGGCATCTGTAAGGACAGGGGTTCTATCAGAAGTTAATCAAAAATGTGTTGCTATCCCCAAGGACTAAGATCGTCGCATCGTTTGAAAGTGTGAGTGCACCAATGATAAAACAAATGTTTTGACCGATACACTGTGTGGTTTAAAGTACCTAACTCCAGTTTTACAGCACTACATAGTATAAAAAAGTCGCTTCTCGCAGTCTGTCCCTATGTATGCTTAGATCTTTAAAACTACGCTATAGATTTTAAATCAGTTTTTTTAATGGATAAAGTGATTCAAGAGAGAGGTTTTTATGTATAATACACGTATTATATTATAGTAGAGAAACACTGATAATTTTAGATTTTTGACTTTTAGGCGGAACGAAGTTCGCCGGGTCAACTAGTGCTTTATAAAGGAAAGTTCATCTTGAAAATAAAACATTTTTCTAAAGATGTGTGTCATGAAGTATCTTTCACCGCTTCATCTTCATTGCGAAATACCTTGTGAAGTTGTAACACATTATTGACGTTCAAAGAATACTGAAAAGGATTTACTCCGAATAAAACATTTTTGATTTGATTTATGATCTGTACATGCAGGTTGGTATAATTGAGATACATTTATCTCATGAATGGTAATGAAATCAAGAAAAACTCGAACATATTTTTCTTTAAAATCTACAAAATTAATCAGTATTAATCAGATAACTTACGAACCCAGCATTTACCTCCTTTAGAAACATCCCTTCTGGATAGATAGACGGGTGAACTAGCAATCTTATTATTAAGAAACAGGAATAATTATGTCACTTACCGCACAATTAGATGTGTCCAGAATCTCCACTTCAGACACAGCACCGTCGAAGGCGACGCGATGTTGATAGAGAAAATCTGAAACAAAATCACTATGTTATATCTTTTGAAGATATATACTAATTTCTTGGCATACAGAATGTTATTGAAAGTTATCCTAACCAAATTTCTTAGTTCACTTACCAAATGTTTTTAAATCAATTAATGCAGTTATTTTTAAAAAGTCGGTGATTTGAACTAGTGTAGGTCTCTACAGTTTCTTATCTACCTACCAAGCTAAGGTATATGACTTCAAAGTCTTCAATAGGTTCCTATAAAATTCTAACCTACTAAAATACTTGTTCATACTGAAACGTTGCTAGTATCAAGGCTAGAGTTTATGTCCCGATTAGGTAGAAATCGTGACTAGACATTTGCAGAGGATTAATTTAATAGATGAGAGTATGTAAAAAAAGAATCTACCGTCCCTGTGACTTATGACTTTAAATTCAAGATCATATGCCCGCATTCTGAACTGAAAAACGACATTTCAATTATTGTTTACGATCTTGTTTACAATGTAGTAATTAAAATCGATCGTCATCACACAAGGTGGTTGAGTGAAAAGTGATAATAGTAATTATAATCGGACGTCATTACTGACGCAGAAACCGCGACATTGGGAAAGGTCGGAAGGAAACAATTACATATTAACGTGGAGCTTAAACACGTAAATTGGTGTTAATTACACGTATGCTTTCAATTTCTTATATATCATTAAGGTACTTTGCCTTTTTTGTCACATTAAAGTATCAAATGAGCATGCATTACACTTGATGATAAGTGATTACTGTGCATGGATCTGTAAGGAATTTATACAGAACAAGGATTCAATCTGAAGTCAATGACAGATGCGTTTCTTGACGACCGATGCTTGACGACCCGCGTGGTGCAGCGGTTACCATACCGGTCTGACACGCAGTGGGTCCCGGATTCGATTCCCGGCCTGACAGGTATCTCAATGATGTTTTAAAGCTAAGATAAGAATGTGAGTCGGTAACCACACTATTCCACCTAAACGCAAAACATACCTACGTATGCATCTCCACGGTGGAAATAGGTATGGCGGTAGTAATTCCCAAATCGAACCGTATGCATTCGACCATCTTCCTTGAGAAAACCAATCTAAATTACATACCACCAGGTAGTAAAACTAATGTAGTTCGACCGGGGAGGTACCACCGCCACACCTATTTCTAACGTGAAGCAGTTCTTGGGTTTCAATTGAAGCGTGTGATTGCTGGCATACATTTATTTGAGGCGGCCATCTCAGTCCTCGGGAGTAGCAACGCATCTGTGATTGACTTCAGATAGAACCTATTTTCTATATGTCTTATAGATGTCTACGGCCGGCAATGACCACTTACCATCAGGTGGACTTCATACTCGTTTGCTACTTCAATCAAATAAAAAATATATATGAATCGTCGAATGGGCTTAGGTAATGATAAGGAAAAGTAGGTCACAGTTAACGTATTGTATACATTGCGTGCCTGAACTCTAAACGTAGTAGGTACACTCGAGTCAAAGGTGAATCGTACATTGATTATCGTTACAATACAATTCTTCGAACCATTATTGTCCCACTGCTGGGCACGGGTCATCTCTCGGAATGAGAGTTTTAGGCCATAGTCCACCGCGTTGGCCAAGTGCGAATTGGTGGACTTCACACACTTCCGAGAACTTTTTTTTCAAAGAACTCTCGGGTGTGTAGGTGTAGCCGCGATGTTTTCCTTTGCCGAAAAGCAGGGATAATGAATTTCTAATACGCACATAAGTCAGTGGTGCGTGCCTGGGTTTGAAACTCGGACCTCCCGATTGAGAGGGCCAGTTTCAACCATTAAGCTATCACGGCTAATGAAACAATACGATTGTAAAAGTGAAAAAGGGAAGGAAACGTAACTTAATGCGTAGTATAAGGTAATGCGTTCATAAATATTAAAAATATGTTGAAGTTTGAATTTACTTTTTTCTTACTATTTAAAATAATTTGTCTCGTCGGGAATCGAATACGATGCCTCGGAACTTAGCAGAATACTTATGCCACTACATCAGGTCAACTACCTCAAACTTCATCGTTCTCAACGACTATAAAGATACATAAATTTTTATTTCGCACCAACATATTAATTGCTACTGGTATTGATGTGTTATTTTTATTGTAACTCTTCAAAACCATTATCACAAGTGAGATGAAGAAGCTGCATTCCATTTATATTTATAGACAAATAGTAGAAAGTTGTTATGGACTTATTGTTATAAACTTGCTATAAACAAAAACATAAGGAAATAATATGAATAATTTGTAGACAACATGAATATTATATGAACATGACCTTTAGGTCATGTTCATATAATATTCAAAAGTGTGTAAAGAAAAAGTGTGTAAGCTTTAGCTTACACACTTTTTCTATATTTATAATGCTTTTTCTATATTTATAATGCGTACTTGATGATTTCATTGTTTTAGTATTCTTTATACAACATAACCTAAACCTGTGTTAGATTTGAGATCCTCACATTATTGCAATCCACAATCTCATTTTGTATGGTATCTTAGAAAAGCTATTTTTATTTTAATTCGTCGTTATTATAATGTACTTTAGTAAGAATGAGTGGCATTACGAATTGCAATTGCGTGGTCTGCTAACAGTATCTGTCATGGCGGATAAGTAGCATCGGTCCATCCATCATGGTTAGGTACTGACTGAGTTGTGACGAATCCGTTACCTAATAGCAATGACGATGGGAAGATCTAGACGCTACTGGTTATGTCTTTTTATTTATCTTTAACCATCTATCTTCAATATCTAAGCTTAGGATCGGAATTCTAAGTCACTTATGTGATGATTCGATAAACTGTCTTATGCAACCCAAGAGCCTTACGACTGTGTTCTGTAAATTAAAGATATATGTGTTTTACTAATAATACACCACATCAGCCTTTTATTAGTCGCATCATTGTTTAAATATAATTGAGAAAATATGGATATGAATAAAAAATATTTTTTACCAATCTTACCTACATGTGACAGAATAATCTTATAACTGGTTCTAATCTAAAAGCGGGTTCTAATAAAGTTATTTTTAACATTTTATAATGTTATTTACTTAAAGTAATTATTTGACTTACCACCAGTGGAGCTGTATTCTCCGATGTACCGCTTGGTAAGGTAACGGACAACCACCGCTGCAACAAAAGAGAAAACATAAAAATACAAAAAAAAAAACAAACATAGAGTAAAAAATATTACGATACAATGTAAATTATTACAAATTAAAAATAAATAGGTTACAAATCAAAAAAGGTCGGAGGTCTGAGCAGAAGTAGTACCAAATAGAAATTTCTATTGTTGTTAAAACTTTTGTCTATCCTAAAATTACTAACTTATAAATATTTATAGTCCGTATCTTGATTCAATATATTGTTATAACGGAAAAAATCCGTTGAAATCCATTTACTCTATCAAAAATTACTAAAATTTTAAGCTATTATACATTTCTTACCGCGGGTGTAACCCCGCAGTTAAAGTCAAACATAAGCAACATCACAAAGCTCATAAATACGTCATCAGGAGGTCATCACCCCCAACTTTCTACTGAAATATTCTCCATTGATTAGTCTTTTCACGATACACTGGAATTCCAATCTCGAAGGGTAACACAAATAGTTATCATCGTGAATGACAACGCATGTTGTGTGAATAGACGGTGCAGGCTACCGACAAAATGAAGTGTGGAGAATCCTGGCACCCATCAAAGGTAGCTGCGTATTCAAAAAGCTGATTACTTCTCGGACGAGACCCATGTGTTGGCCCGACGCCCTTTGATGAATAGCTATTAAAGTTGTTAACCGATGGAAGTAGGGTTTCTTTGATGTTAGCTACTGAAGGTTTATAAACATGATTGTGTTCTTCTTTGTTCACAAGTAATTCGAACAGGAATATAAGATTTTTTCTTTTACTCTTGTATGTACCGTAATGTATAATATATCAAGTTAAATTAGACATGTCGGGAAAGTTTAAGTCGTAGTACCGTACCAAATCAGAGGTGCTACGAAGCTATGCACAAACAATTTAATATTGAAATCGACACCCTCGCGGAGAAGTAATAAAAAATATTATTTTACACTACAGCAATTTTTTTATTCTTTCAGTCTTATACAGGTCACAGAAAAACTTTAAATCCGGTATCCCTCGCGCTATTATAATTTCCAAAAGGTTTTGACACTTTTGAGAATAGTTTAGGTGAATTCTGAGATACGCAGTCCAATACTTCATCACCATTTAAATGATTGATGATTTCCTTCAAAGCACTGCTATTGAAAATAGAATCGTTTGACATTTATGTTTTGAACCTGAACTTTCAGTCGAAGGCAATTTTCATACCATTAAACTCCTCCAAATTGACAGTGTTGTGAAGGTGTTAAGTGTTAACAGTTTTAAGACAAAGAACGAGAAGTAACCTTAACCCGCATTGTCTTGTCAAAAATAAAGTGCTTAAGAGCAATTTTATATTTAATCATGGATTGGTGTGACACCTTTTTAATTCTTATGATAGTACGTACCTACCTGTTAATGTACATTTGTCAGCGCCTAATAATTTTCTGTCAATTTCATTATATTCTGTGTTTTATGAGTGTAAGACGAGTTGATTGTCATTAACGTTAGGTAGTACACATGAATAGGTGTAATTTTATGCTTTTTATTTCTTTTGAAAATAAACAAAATAATGATAGCCTAAAATCATTAAAAAAATCTTGAATATAAGATTTGTTAAATAATGGATGCATATGTTGTCGATTAAAACTAGTCTAGTCTTCAAAATATATTTTTTTTTTTCGGGGGGAAACCTTCCAAAGGTACCCGACGCCGTGGGAGCGACGCAGGGTTAGTCTTCAAAATATTATTTAAAAGGCGCTTTATTGCGAACGGAAAGATGGATAAAAAATAATTAATATTTTTTGTCTTGTTTATCGTCATATTTTTCGTCCGTTGCCTTTATTTCCTCTCTATATTAATCTTACATATATATATTTTATATATATGTATTTATATATTTTATATTGTTTACGTGCTGTGCATACCGAGTCTTAATAGCCGCATTGTATCCGCATCTCAAGGGATTGGAATCAATCGCATCGGTATAATGAACCAATTTCGTAGCAATACGTGTACATGTTAAACTTACGAAATCTACAATTCGGACTAGCTAATAGATATGTCGTATTAATGAGTACGAGGCGAAATAAATACGTGTAAAAGTTATTTTTTTTTTTATTTGACTGAAGTAGCAAACGAGCATGCAGTCCACCTGATGGTAAGTGGTCACTGCCGCCCATGGACATCTTTAATCAACTTCATAAAGAACATGGGTTCTATCTGAAGTCAATCACAGATGTGTTGCTACTTCCGAGGACTAAGATGGTCGCCTCATATAAAAGTGTACCGGCAACCACACCCTTCCATCGAAACGCAAGAAATGCTTCACGTTAGAAATAATTGGTCCGTAACAATCTTTAGCAGACTCCAATTAATATTACTAACATTGATGTTACACGTATTACAATAATTGAAGTTATTATTTTAACTTATATTAATATATTATATTTTACACAGATTGTTTTATGTGAATTGATTCGCTCACCATATTTTGCTAGATCATGACGAAACTACATGTATCTTATATGAGCGCCGACTTCGGAACTATGTACTAAGTACTGTGTTTGCTCTAAACCAACACGTATTTAAATTATTTTTTACTTTTATGTGGCATGGAAGTCGGTTGTATTTTTTGTTTAAATTTTTTTTTCCACATGCATTGAGGAGAATATCATAAGAATGTCGTATTGCTTTTGCGATCTTACCTATCAGGAGACCTTCAAAATTAAAATTTTGATAATCCTGCTAAGCCAAGTTGATTCCAGCAATATTCAGAATGAGGTGTTTCAACTGGCTGATTTCAGAAAGTTCTAATCTTAACTGAGGCTGATTACAAATTTGCTGCAGAAGTCTATGTCATATTTTTTATTTGTTTGGGAAACATACAATATAAATTAAGACTTATAGATAGGTTCTAAAATTAGGGCACATACCTATCAGTAAAGTTTCCACTAATAACTTATTCACTAAAATGTGATAAGAGTGACGTGGAGCAAAACAATAGGTATTAAGGGGTAAGATATTTTGTATATTTGTAATTTGTATTTGTATATATTATATTAGTTCTAGACTAAAAATACCTAATACGCATAAATAATAGTTTGGATGGTGAAAAAAAAACTGACCATCACCAAACATGTCGCACAATATAACCATCGTAACCTAACTAACGATATTGTGCAACATAACGAATAACGAAACGAATAACGAATAACGAAATTAGGGTCATTCCTCTAAGGGATCGCAGTCGAAGTGAACCAATTCGGTTAACGCGTGTTATGCAATGCACGGCATGACAATGCACTTGGTCACTTGGTATGCATTCCGCTTTCCGAGATCGATCGATGCTAATGGAGCCGATCTGGAATCGATTTAAGTTGCAATAGACTTCCAATACCCTAAATTATGAGGATTACTCAGCAGATATATGATGCGTATTTGTTTTACGAACAAGCTTCGTAGAAAGTATGTACGTAGGACATTAAATTTTATCTTTGTAATAACATTGTACGTCGATAAATAATTAACCCGTAATTATCTACCTAGTTTTAAATTATTTTTTAAATTTTTAATATAACATGTAAACGCAACAATATAAAACTGTCAGGAAGTTAATACCGGACCAATTACATTAATATTAATTTTATCTGCTAGCTATTAAAAAATCTTTTTACATAGGCTCCGTAATTCCTTTGGCGGGACGAACACACACAGTTGAATATAAATAACCGCTTTATTCACTTAAAGCCTCACACTAGTATTTTTTCCTGTGTCGTACGTGACATGGACACTTACAAAGACATATACACAAACACCTAGACCCTGAGCTGAAATATAAATTCATTCAAATACTTCGCCGGGGATCGCACCCAGAACCGTGCGTGTCAGAGTAAGGTGACCCGCCACGCGGGTCTTCAATATATTTATGAAACACGTACGAAATTCCACACTCTCATTTTCATTTCATTTTATTTTCCGCCTCCAATAAGTTTTAATGTGGGCCTCACTTTCCCCGCGGTCCGATTACGCACGATCGAGTAACAATCATAACACGGATCCCAAATAAAAAGAGGCAATGTTAAATCATCCGTACATATTATAAAAATGAGTATTCCGAGTGTCTGTTGATCGCATATATGCAAAAAGTCGTTTGGAGAACTAAAAATAGCTAGATAACTGTAGACTATATTTTTGTTTATGTCAGCAATTGAGAATTCTTCAGAATTTAATTTAAGGATTGTAATAAGAAAAATATATCTATTTATAGTCCGTATCGTGAGGTAACATTTAGTTTGTATTTTATCAATTATCTTTCATAGAAATTGTACAGTTTAAAATTATATCACATTTTAAAATTATAGATGATACTACGGGGGACGTCTATTCACAAATCTTCTTAAAAAACGTTAACCCTCGTGGTCCGATCAACGTACCTTGCATTCACAGAGTTCGTTTCCGTCACATATAGAGTGACGGAATCGATACCTAAAAAGGATTTAATTCTGCCGACTTCTGAGAAAGCGTAAGTTTTTGTGCTAAATTTATTTTTTACTTGTATTCCTATTTTATATTGGAAATATGGTACCGATCGCGTATTTCACATACAAAATGTTCTTCAAAATATGTCTCGAAATTATAAAGTAATAATTTATCATGATCATAAACATGGGCCACTGGAGTTATATAATAGGAACAGAGATGCACAAGTTTCGATTTCATTCGGTAGACTAGCTTCTGATCTGATATCATCTCAATCAAACACAAACTTTCTCTATCCATGACTTAAACTTAAGGTCAAGTTATCCCGTGCTACCTTCGACGGTCGTGGTATTTTGAAGGCATCGTTAGTCGGAATCAGTAAATCACGTGTGATCAATCGCTGGCCTGTGGATTGAATGTGGCGCTTTTTTTGGAATCCTCTCGCGGTACATTTCTGGTGAAGGTAAACTTTTTTTATCGGCCTAATTGCATCGCGGCAAAATTCAACTAGCACCTGTTACAAGAGCCTTTCTTTTCATTTGATTTCATACTTTTCATTCGATAGATTTATTTTCTCAGCATATTTTCAGACTTAACTAAGAACCCAAGACGTGCCATTAGCATACTCAATTCACCCCACAGGTTCAAAAGGTTGCCCGTACCTGAAGTAAACATTAAAAAGTTCGAACCAACCAAGCGTATAACAAATTACGATGATCAGACGACATGGCATCACGTGGGTTGATAGATGGTGCGCTATCTAGAAACAATGGGTGTTGTATCGGCAGGCATCATGGGGTAATTAATAGATTACAAGCTCCATCCATCACGCGTCGAACCGTGTATGAGTAATGTTGACGTATGAAGCTTCAGTGCTGGTAATTTTACGTCGCCAAAACCATTAATAACAAACCGTTAGATACTTTACAAGCAGAGCTAATTGCCTCCCATGTAATACTTGTTATGTTATTGGTGGAAAATTATACTAGGTTTAAGGTAATAGGTACACTAGGTACACTCTAAAGCAGATCAACTGTAGAGGCATCACTGCCAAACATATTTCTGCCTATTAACTATTGTTAGCAGTTAACAGCAGCGAATAACACAATAGTGTTATTCGCTGCTGAGTTCTAGTTTTAGAGGTTTTGCCAAGTAGGTAAGTTAATGCAAGGCTTTTTGCCTTAGTTCTCACAGGAAGACTACGAAATATTTGATTCAAGCGCCGTTTGCTTAGCTGCAGTTGAATTTTGCAGTAGCAAATTGTAGCAAAATTACCTAAAATTCGCACACCAGTAACGCTTACAGCGCGAAACGAATATATCGGGGCGGGGTCTAAAGTCAACCACAGGTAAGGATCTATTACAGATGTTCATGGATGGCAATTCCCATTTACATCAGGTGGGTTGCATGAACGTTTGCTAAATCCAATAAACATACCAATAAGCTATTGATTCAAATCTTCTTTTTATAAGACAGAATTGCATTTTCGTTAAAAACGCAATACATGTTAAGTTGAATATGAAACAATAACATTGATTTTAACTATCGTAGCAGTACGTCCATTACTGTGTTTTTATACGTGAGGTAAAAATCTTTGCACAGTTATTGGCTTTAAAAGAAGGCGCCTTCAAGTAACTTAGCAAGCAGCTTTTTCTTATTAGGCTCCTAGTACCACGCCATAAAAGTTTTATGCCCGTAATGGTCGCAGAATGTTCGCTTTGCATTTCTGGCAAAAACTGAGCCGACACGCAATACCTTGATATAGAAATATCTTACAATAATCTTGCAAGACTACATAGATGAAGCGGGAATGCAATTCACCTGATTTAAAGTCCTGTTTGGCGTCGTTAAATTTCACAAATTGTTGCTTACGTTGCTTCCCCTGAGAACTAAAAAACGTTTGATGACATCAAACTAAACCTCAGCCACTACCACAATATAAAAATTTGTAAAAGTAGAGAAAAAGAAATGGAGTATTTACGCTGCATTACATCCAGGAAGATTTCTGTTACCTTTACTTGCAAAATAAACTCAAATTTATACATAATTTTTATAATGATGTGGTTTTCAATCGAATCTTCATCTTTATAAATGCATCCAAATACCGGATATATTACGGTATTACATAAAAAATGGTCTCGCACTTAAATATGACATGTCATCAATTCATCGGCACTTTAAGAAAAAACTCACCGAAAGCGCACCGAAATAAAACCACAAGAAAAGAACACGCACCATTTATCATTTATTGATGTTTCTGACAAACCATTATGTCAGAGATATCCTCAAATTGAAATATTCTGTATAGACGATTATCTTGAACATTTCAACTTAACAATTTATGTGCGGATAAACATAGTGTATTAAGATGCATATCATCTGCCGAACAAGGCTTGTTATGACCCAAATATTGTAGGGTTTTATATTTTCGGAAACAGAAGACGTGATGCCAAAATTGCCTCTTCAAGTAACGGAATGCAGCGATGAAATTATGATCGACCTCCAAATCTGTGACACTCATATTTTTTGACACAGATACCTACTTCCAGACATGTACCTACTTCATTTTAGGTCTCATGGTTTTGTGATACTAGCGAATGGCAAATTATGTAACTTGTTAAAAATAGTAATCCGTGTAGGTGTCGGATAAAGTGGCAATACTTGAGTGTATTACACAGTAGGTAACACTCAGGCATTTTGTCAGCCTTAACAGGATCCATTAACCATCAAAGCAAGTGTTAATCGAGATCTAACTTTGAAAAATCTGAAGGGGTGACTAGGATTTGAACCTCTTACTATGAAATGAAATGTCTTTAATTTGCATAGGCCTACGGAGGCACTTACAAATTGTCAGTTAGGTACATATAGATTTTTTTTACACTACCACCGGATCGAAATGCGACTTCAACTGAGAGGATACGGCAAGAAACTCAGTGGGTTTGTCTTTTTTCTTTTGTCTTTTTTTATTGGCATATTATAGTGAGAGACGTTGAAATTCATACCGCTATGCTGCCACTTAACCCATATCTGCTGGATCGACGCCAGTCTTATCTCCAGAGGCAGCTCTGCCTAGTTGAATAATATACTAGGTACATAAACGGTTTCCTGAAAGTAACTGGAATCGCCTTTCCGTAAAATAACAGTATTAGGCTACTAGAGAAATCATGCATTAATCATTTTGAGTACAGGTTGCTTTGATAAAACCATTGGATCAGGTAAAGTGGGTTACGATGGGACGTGGTTATTTATTTACTTTAAAAACCCATGCAGCGTAAGTTTACCTGTCTGTTAGGATGTCTTAGTGATAGATTTGGGCGCGTGCTTCGAATATTATGCTTTCTTGGTATTTGTGTACTTATATAAATTGATCTGCACTGGATCTTAAGTTGATATTATTAGTGTTTACTTTCTATTATGCACTACACACTACGCGATTTTCAGAATTATGACGCATTTTAAAACGTTTCGAAGGGTCCTAAGAACTGGATCTCTTAGGATCTGGAACTCTTAGGATCTACCAATGTTACAAGTTCACTATTATCCGTATTTATTGACTTAAAACTAATAATATCTGAGAAGATGTCGGTCCTAGTTATTATCTTTTTGTAACAGCCGTTATTTGGAGGCCTTATGGGCGATTTTAAAATATCTAACAAGGACAACATGGACTACAAACTCCTATCCTCTAAGCCTCTCTTTATTCAGGAGGGATCCAATCCAAGAAGAACATAAAACAGAGTTACAGGCGTAAAACTTCACATCAAGCACTAAATTGTTTTTATTTTTAACACAAGCCAAAAAAATGGAAAATAGAAGTACAGTATAGACATCACTTAATTCTGTTAATCACAGAAGAAGCACCAAGAATCGTAACAAGTGTTATTTGCAGTAGACATCAAAGCAACATTACAAAGAGTCTAACTTGAAAACGAATAATTAATACTCACTCAACGCGATCAACTACAAAGTAGCATGTATTACGCATTCCCGAGAAGTTGCTGCGATACGTAAACCGATTGGACAGAGTTATGAAAGTCGAACTTGGCCTAGCAGCTAGCGATAAACATTGAACGATGTTACACGGCCATGGATCGGTGACAGGCAGGCGCCACTCCCTAAAGAGTTACCAGACAGGATCTACTTTAACAATTTCGCGTCCGTACAACAAGTAATGAATTGCAAACGTATGCAATGGTGGTGTTGCCGCGTTAATGGAGTTTACGATGGAAATAGGAATCTCGCTATAAGCTCGAGAAAACTAAGGAAATTTTATTTAAATGCGATACACACTGTGCCTTCAATATAACTCTGATGTAGATTTAAAGCAGAATTCTAATTCAATAGCATAAGGCTAAGGATAAGTACCTGTGGCGCTGGGTTGAAGAGGTATGCAAGATCTTGGTCATATGAAGAATGTCAAGGAGGATTCTCAGGAGTAGCGGCATAACTTTGAGCTGTAAGGGCCCCCGATTCGATAGGATGCATACTTATATGCTGGTTCTACATATCAAATAAATCCTGGACTTTTACATGGTCTCTTACGTCAATAACTGAACCCATTTAACTGAAGACACTGTTTATGAAACGTTAATAGCGACTGTCCGAATGTCGTCACCGATTGACGAAACGAATGCTTGATTGCAAGTTTCATGCCGATGGAACTTTAAAAATCCGACTACCGGTCAGTCAGCATCAGCGGAACAATTAGGGCGTTGCAATTACAGGCGGTGGCGGCAAGTCGGCGATTTCCCGCGAAACGCGAAACGCAACGCGACGCCTGGCGCCAGCCAGTTGTGTAACTGGCGGTGACTATGTGATAAATAAACGCAGGACATGATAATTCGTCTCATTATAACTTAGAAATAGAAACTAGGACAGATTTAGGTCCGGTGCGTGCTAATTAAAAGTAAACTGCATTTTTGCAGCGAAACACAGGATGCAACGGAGGACGCGTGGCGTCTAATGGTATTAGTTTTAGTAATTATTCCATATCTTAGGTAAATGACTATTTAATAAGTCATATGATTTCTCTGACAAATAAAAATAATCCTGCTAAAATAGATGTATAACGTAATTCATTAGAATTCAATGAAGAAGACATAATATATGTTCAAAAAAGACAAAATTGATACAGGAAACATGGAAACTATCATAATGTGTGGTGAGAAATAGGTACTAAATACTTTGTAAATGTATACGAGTATAAAAATATACGCACTTCGCATCAATCTCTTTGATATATTTACTCTCATAACGTCCGAAATTACTGCGAAGTCTAAATCTTCAATTCTCCAGGTTTAAGACAAATCAATATTTCTCTACATTTAACACAGTATGTAACTTATTTTGAGTGTTTAACGAACAAAGAATCAAATAGACTTCCACTTATACTATTTTTAACAATATTTCAACAAAAAAGGGAAGCCAAGATTATCCCCCAGATCAATAACAGTTGGTCACCTTACGTAAGTTAAAGCCTTAAACACATTAACGCCGAGGCCGTTGCTCTACACACGTATAGATATTTCGCGAATCTGAATAGTTACGTATTTTGTATGAGTGACGCTAGTACCACTCACTTCCTTGGCACCACTGATGTTATATTTTTGGTAATAAATTACTTTAAGTTTCGATTTTTTATGTACAAGCTAATATTTTATAATGCTTAATGGGTACTCACGATATGCTAAGCTAATATTTAATTGCAACAGGTGAGCATATTTTATCCTGCATGAAAATCTCTGTCAGAGAGCACGGTAGGAATTTGTCAACTTGTTTCTGGGAACGCACCTGAGCGTTTTAGGCGTTTCAGGGTATCGGTTAGGCGTTTGGCGACGAGTGAACTCTTAACTGAAATATGAGGTCAAATCTAAAAGAAAACAAGTTATAAAATATACAAAATCCTCTAACGAAATCAAAGTATTCGATATTCAAGTTTTCAAATTTGAAGATACACCCGTAACATCTCAACGTGACGAACAAAACGAGTAAAAGTAATCATGCAGTAATAATTAATAATAGCATTGTAAACACTCTATAAACATTTAATGGTTCATTGTTTAGGCCATCATCAAGAGATTATATACAACCAGCAGAATAACAAAGAGCAATCAGTCAAATGAAATATCAAAGAAAGCATAGCTACTGTCTACGTAACTGCTAATAATATAATGTAGACTTTGTTGGTTTCTCGAAAAGATTAAACTGGTTTTTTATCTGACTGTAGTAGCAAACGTCCACCAATTCGCACTTGGTCAGCGCGGTGGACTATGGCCTATAACTCTCTCATCCAGAGAGAAGACCCGTGCCCAGCAGTGGGACATTAAGGAGATGACGAGAGTAGCAAACGAGCATGCAGTCCACCTTATGGTAAGTGGTCATTACCACCCATGGACATCTGTAATCAACATACAGAACATGGGTTACATCTGCAGTCAATCAGTCAATCATAGATGCGTTGCTACTCCCGAGCACTATGATGGTCGTCTCATGTGAAAGTGTGGAACCACACCCTTCTATGATAAACACAAGAAATGCTTCACGCTAGAAATAGGATTAGACCGGTTCTAATAAGTTTGACTATTGAAATGTGACTTGAAATGACCTTAAATGTATCTTCTCACACAAATTGAACCGTGTATGGTAATTCTAGTCGTAAAATAAAAACTAGTCGGTCTGCTACTTAGTTTCTGTTTTAAGGGTGTGGTTTGACATGAGTGTAGCTTTGTTAAGGAGGAATCTTCCAGTGACAGTCGGCGAAACAAATAAAAGAGATTTTATTTTTATATATTTTTTTCTCGCTTATGTTGTCTATCCCAGGTTGATTTCTGGCAAACTTCTATTGATACACATGACAAAGACCATTGAACAAGAACGTTGAATTCGTTTGTTGTTTTCCTTATAAAATGTTTAAAGGTGATACAGCTCTTTATTCGGTAATATTTCATCATAACGCGAAAGCTTGCACGAGTTTTAATAATGTCGTAAGAAAGACTCCTTTAATACTAAACGTACTATCATAGTTCTCAGGAATAGCAACGTCTGCAGCCGCCTACAATCGGACAAATACAAAAAAAGTTTCCCCCAATATTATTATACAATACAATATGAAAGACGAGTATATTTAAGACCTTCCCTTATCCAGGTTTGAATACCAGTTACTTTTACTTTTAAAACCAACTGAGTTTTAGAAGTTGTAACACTTATAAAGGTGATCGAAAAACTTAAGTATCAGTTATCTTAACCAAAATGCACAGAAGCTACCAATTTACTTAACGAGGAATATTTTAGTATTGTAATACAAATAAGCTAAGTCCAACTATGATAGAGACTTGCGCCGATTTTGGAACAGTATTGGATTGATGATCCGATCGTTTTAATTATGCAATTCAAAACACGGTGCACACATAAATACATTATACAAATCCATAAAAGCGATGCCAGGTTACCTCACTTCCTTATTATAATAACAAACATTTTTCGCAATTTCCTCCTCATAAATATACCTAATTATTCACCGTTGTTCTACAACTTACGTAATAATCGTGGCGATGTTAATGCAAAGCTTTTATCAAATGATTACATTAAAACATTAATTAAGACGCAGAGTCACTTTACGCAAACATGATTATTGTAATTTCTAGATTTTACTACGTAAAGAATGTCTTCGAATGTATAAATGTAAATTGGTTAATGTATGTATGTGGTATATTTATTTTGACGAGACTTTACGAATGCCATACCTGTGCGATTTTTATAGAGAAGGAAAGCAGTTGGGTACTTACTTACTATTTTATTTTATAATACTTTTCAATTACATAAAATTTATAGAAATAAATTTTGCATTTCATTTTAAAATTAAATAGAGCAAGTGTTTATTAATTTTATGACATAATTAATGAAATAAATATTTAATATAAATAGCTTTAATATTAACATTGAATTCAAAAACACTTTTTTATTAATTCCGTTCGTTATTTTTTTATTTCAGAAATTAAAGAATTGTTTTGGCAAATTAAATTATTTTACCAAACACCACTTTAAGTACGTACTTATAATTAAGTGTTTATAATATTAAGTACAAAAGCTTACAATCATACAAAACAATGGCTGAAAAGTCAACACAACATTGTTATCACAGCGCCGACACTGAAGCATGCCCTCAAAAGGAATGCAATGATAAGAAAAGGCAAAACAAATATTGTCTAGAAGTGTTAGAACTGCATACCGAGGGAGTGTTCTGCGTGTGATAACGATAACGTCAGTCCCGACTTAATAAATGGAGAACTATTTTAGTGCTAAATCAATGTTTTATTAAAATCGATGCAATTAAAACTAAAAATATGTAATGGATGATTTTTGTGACCTGCGTTTTATTGCCTCGCAATTTTTTTAGAATATATATTTTTTTAAATTATTTAATTTTGTTTTGTAAACTGATTTAAAACCAATATTATTAATTTGTGAATAAATTTTACGTAAACAAATAAACTTAGTTTTAAAATAAAAAACAATACATTCATAGAATTATTTTTACGTCTTTAAATTTAAAATATTTTTTCAGTGCAGTTACACACATTAAAATGCTCAAATCAAAATTTAGAATTTATAACGTAACAAAAATAAATACGAGTACAGATAATAAAGAGGTTTTAGAATAATAGGTTATTAATTAGAGATCTCGAATACGCGTCTCGAATTTCGCCCTTTGGCTGTTGTGGTCGTTGGGAACGTTGCAAGGTTAATGGGAACCTAATACTCTGGTCCAATTCAAATAAAGGCGAATAATGAAATATGGACAAAAAATTACTAACCTGATTTTCCACTCCGCGGGCTCCCGAGCACCACAACCCTTATACGATTTACAGTCATCTTCATTTGGACAGTTTTTATATATTGTCTTACACTACAGTGACAAAATCCCGCTCAAGTGGACATTATGATATCGACGCACCTTTACTATCACTATCACGGTACACTAGTGAAAAAGTTCGTAGTTCAAAGTTATCGTAAATGCGTTCGTGAAAGCGACGACGAGCGGTGGTTATCAATGCACACGTCTGTCTGCCGCAGCGTTCACCGTGCGACTGCCGAGTGCCGGCGTCCCCACGTTGCTCGCGTCAAAGCATGCGCGTGCGCCGATTACAGCCTCCGTTCTAGTTTGCATATACACTTTATGGAATGCCATATCTTTATCTTGCGGTAATTAAATCAAGATAACAAAATCACACGTCTATCATTAATCATTATTGACATATGATGAAACGTTGCAATCGGATCAGATAAATAAATATGGACACATTCCATATTTCTACTGGCATTGAAATATAACGACGGAAACTGTCACAACTGCGCGGTAGATAATAAAGATAAATGACGGGTTCAATGAGTTTTTACAACACCATAGTTATTTCATAATTGCGCTTTACATTATATTAAAACCAACTCTAACTCAAGAGTATCATTATGCTTCTGACAGTTCTAAGTAATCATTGACCCTGAGAATCATATATAAGTAACTTTAAAGTATAACCACAATTAAATCTGTAATTTGCGTATTAGTTCTTGGGTTAAAATCAATTACCTATGCTAGAATTAGAATCAACATACCCAAAGAAATAGGAATAAAGTTAATACAGAGACGCTACAATTTTTGCAAGCAATATTTTTACAACAATATTTGAAATATGTAGCTGTAATCGTTGATAGTGTCTCCACGTGACGTTTTTACTAAGTACAAGGTATAAGATAAATGAATTGTGAATAATTATAAACTGTTAATAAAAAATATGAATTTAATTCATAAACACGCAAATATTTCTCAAGGTACCGATAATTGAAAGCAAGCGAAAGTGACTATAATAGTCCTTAAAGCCGTCTTTAGGACTTGCGCAAACCTGTCGTGAGGTCTGGGCATCTTGTTGAAGAGTTCAATCATAAATTGACAGCGGTTTTCTTTGCACTAACGATAAGTATGACATTTGGAAAGTTTGTAGCCTTTACAGGATTCATCGGCATACTTTTATATAAGGCGACCATCTCAGTAATCGATAATAGCAACGCGTCTTTAATTGCCTTCAGATAGAACCTGTGTTCTGTACGAAGTTGCTTACAGGTGTCCATGGGCGGCAGTGACCACTTGCCATCAGATGGACTGTATCCTCGTTTGCTACTTTAATCATAAAACAAAAAATCATATTTAGGTATAGCGTGGTGCATTATCATCAAAATGAACTAACAATATTAAAGCACCAACATTTACTAGTCGAAAATTATATTTACTTGTCATCAGGTTTTTACATTACTATAATATACTATAACTATAATATACTATTTATTTACTTCGGTGATTATCATAAACGTTTTGCGGTCAAATTTGAACTACTCCGTAGGGCAACTATTGTGTGATACATTGCAGATGATTTCTGGTGTACAGGACATGCTCTGAAACTTATTTCTCTAAGATAAGGGACAATGAGTGCTATCCTAAGTTATAATAAGAAATTAGTAATTGATTTTAAGTAAAAGTCTCGTGCTGGATTTGATAGGGTTTTATGTAGGTATGTAGTTTGAATGGCGAAGTAACTTTTTTTTATCTGAAGTAGCAAACGAGCACGCAGTCCACCTGATGGTAAGTGGTCACTGCCACCCATGGACATTTAATCAACTTCATACAGAGCATGGGTTCCATCTGAAATCAACCATCATAGTCCGAGGACTATGATGGTCGCCTCATGTAACTTCTACGCCTTTACTTGAGCCAAAAGACTGTCTTCAACTATATTGCACTGTTTTGGTATAACGTCTATGAGATATTCAGTAGCATAGCATGCGTCCTGGGCATGGGTTCCACTTTCGAAAATATTAATAGACGTCGAGTTTTTAGATCAGGCGTCTTCATGTCAAGGTGAGAGCGACATGGAGGCGCCTACCGCTATAAATTAATTCGCGTTCAAGTGTAATTGGATCCGTTCCGCCTACGCTAGCTCCCCTACATTCCCGTCCTACGGAATACACTAGATTAGCATAAATAAACAGGGACACCTAATTTATAGGTTTGTACTGACCAGATTGCGCAATTTAAGAAATTTCTACAGAATTGTTAACGTTTACAAATTATGAGGATAAACCAACACAAATGAAATAATAATCAATCAATACAATGACAATATTGGTACCTCAGTGAATTCCATTATCATTCAGCAGACATCTAAATTTGATTATTTACAGAATTCATATTTAAAATCCTAAAATGGACCAAACAGAATTTATAATTGAACAATTATAATGATGTTGTTAAAATTGATTTTAATAGTCAATAACACAACTTGAAATATAATAAATCAATCAATACAATGACCATATTGGTATCCCAGAGACTTCGATTATTATCAATTCAGGAGAAATCTAAAATTGATTATTTTCAGAATTATTTTAAATCCTAATCTGGACCAAACAGGATTTATAGTTAAACAGTTATAATAATCTAATAAATATATCAGTAAAATTGTTTTCAATAGTCAACTCAAATGTAGCGAAGAGCTATATAAATAAATGAGTATTTAATCTTTTTCAACAAACGTGGACCTTGTAAATAAACTTCGAAAACCAAAATAAATTTTCTTGGAAAGCTTAACGGCGATCCGACTGAAAACAGACAGCTAGACACGTTAGCTTTAATAATATTCACGCGATGCAATGTAACATAATACATAGTTTCGAAAATCGAAGAAAACGCATTTGCATAGAAGTTAGAACGAGATGTGCGTTTCTCTGCTCATTAAGGAAGGTTGGATGGGAAAAAAACGCTGCGTCGGGTTCCCGCAAATTGGTCGCTACAACTTCCTAGAATAGCGTATTAGGGATGATTCATTCTAGACAGTGCCGAATGCGACACGAACGTCGTACGAGGTGTTGACGACAGGTGTTTAGACTGTAATTCAACCGAAATCTCACTTCACTCAACAGAAGAGCAGGACTGTGTGGCATATTGACTATACGCCACACTTTTGTATGAGGCGACCATCATAGTCCTCCGGAGTAGCAACGCATCTGTGATTGACTTCATATAAAACCCATGTTCTATTTTAAGTTTCTCACCGATGTCCATGGGCGGCAGTGACCACTTACCATCAGGTGAACTGCATGCTCGTTTGATACTCCAATCAGATAAAGAAAAAACAAAGAGTCAAGAGAATTTCGAATGAATAGGAAATGTGATGCGAAAATTGCATTTTATAGGAAGTAAAATAGAGTTCACTTTGCGGAAAAAATCTTACAGTAGGCAGTTATTATAGGGTCTGAAGTAGGTATTATATTTTTTCCTAAATCGAAAACGTTACTTTTCAATACGATACTTATACGTTACACGTTATGCGGAGGAATATTTAAATCAAGTAGCCGAAATTTTGAGTTCGGTTCCTTTTGGTGACACTAAGTGATATTGATCGTGGTAAATTAAAGAAAGACATGCATTTGAAATGTCAATGTCATTGCCCAATGACATTTATCGTAAGACATTTTAATACGTAAAGCAAAAACTTGTGATCCGTTTTTAAGAAACGTGCCGAGGACGGAGGAGTATGAAATTAACCACGGTTATAGTTGATATAGAGAAGGAGTACCAAATGCTAATATATTTTTCAATAATTCATAAAATATACATAAAATGAACTAAAAACACATTACACACACTACCATGCATTTGACACAAACACACATGTATTTAATAAAGGAAATAAAACATTCAGTCTCGTACTATGAAAACACAACGTCAAAACTGTCAGATGTCTTCGTCAAACTACCCGTTGTTACTTTTAAATGCAGCTTAGTCAATAAAACCTTTTACTTTTCGGATTTACTTAAAATAACTTGAAAATTAATATAATTTAACTAAATTAGACAAATATTTGTGCTACTTTGGACAATGTCAAGTTTAGTTTTTAATTTGAATTACGGTCAAATTTTGACCGTTGCGATGTGTGACTAGTTCTTATAAAAACAATTAACTTGCGACGCCTGTAGTACGTAAGAGGCTCGGACGTGTCTCATTCGACCACGATATCGCTTTTCTCTCGTCTCAACCTATTTTAATAAATACATTCTTCCGTGCAATACTTGATTATTTTTAATAGAACGTACAAAGTAAATCGCATCGTGAACGTACAGATCGTCCGAGCGTCGTATAGGACACGGCTCGTACCCAGTGCAGTCTAGCATAAAACACATTACTGCATTTATGCAATCACCATCATAGCATTTTAAATAAAGCTATTTATAGCTTTCGACCGAGCACTTATTTCATAACTTAACTCCGGTTCGACGTTGTCCATGAATCACGAAGCCTTGTTATTTTTAAACAAAATGCATTGTAGTATATAATTTTCGATGGCGTTTTACTGATAATTTATTTTAACATACAGTAAACGAGCTACTGTTTACTACTAAAATTAAAGAATAATCTGTGTAAATGTCCGAAAACAGTCATCGAATGATTAAAATGGGATTGGGTTTTATGCGTAGCAAGCAAAAATTTAAATTAGCTAAGAAAATAGTCATAGATTATTTATGCTGGATATGTATTTTGATACACAGATATTAACAAACTAACAGGCAGTTAAACTTTGTTGCAAACGTGACACTTAGTCCAAACATCTATTCTATGTATACAATTTACAGTACGATCTCTCAAAAGGCATCAAAAAGTCAAATTACATTTGAAAAACAGAAATCGTGTCCAAATTTTTTATACGTTTAAATAAGCCTAATAATATCTAATAATTTCAAGGTAGAACCAATGTAGTTCGACCGGGGTAGAACCAGTGTAGTACCACCGCCACACCTATTTCTAGCGTGAAGCATTTCTTCCGTTTCGATAGAAGGGTGTGGTTGCCGGCAAACTTTCACATGAGGCAACCAACATAGTCCTCGGGAGTAGCAACGCATCTGTGATTAACTACAGGTAAGACCCATGTTCTGTATGAAGTTGATTACAGATGTCCATGGGCTGCAGTGACCACTTACCATCCGGTGGACTGCAAGCTCGTTTGTTACTTCAGTCAGATAGAAACTTAAATGAAAATTTAGTCAATATTTTGAATGATAGACTCAGTCATTAAACAAATAAGTCCAATACCTCGCATGTGTTTTTAAATCATTCTGCAACCTCATATAAAAAAAATGAGTTGTAGATACTATAGTGCCAGCTTTAAGTTTGAGACGACCCGCGTGGCGCAGCGGTTAGCGTACCGGTCTGACATGCAGTGGGTCCCGGGTTCGATTCCCGGCCAGACAGGTATCTGAATGATGAGTTTAGATTCTTGTTCTGGGTCTGGGTGTTTGTGTATTCGTCTTTGTGTGTATCCATGGCACCCACGACACAGGAGAAAATCCTACTGTGGGGCTATGAGTGTAGAAAGCGTTTTTTTTTTTAAGCTGTTGATAAGATTTAAGAAACGGTACAGAGAGGCATTATAGTTATTTATGTAATCATATTAGCGTCGATGAACCAGCTTTTAAATACAGCTATTTATAGCTTTTAAGAACTCATTTCGCAACCCGACTCCGGTTACCAACAGGATCCCTGAATCAAGTCAAGGTAATTTTTTATGTTCGACAAATTTGATTTTTATTACACGTTTACCTTTTGGCATTCAGTTCAGTCAATTTAATTTAATTGTTTTATTGCGTTTAGTTGGTTATGTTTTGGTTTATTGCAATAGTTCGTTGTTTGCTTTGTTTTATTAGTTTTTAATAATAATCTATTTCGAAATTAAACTAAAAATATGCAAAATAAACATTGTAAATTTAAAATTCAAATTCTTACCTTACAAGGAATTAAATAGGGGCGGTAAACATTAAGAACGTTAATAAATTTATATTACCGAGAGTACACTCAAATTATTTGGTTTACTTTTTTTTTATTTTCATTGGACGTATGGAGAGGTTAAGTTTAGGAGGTCCGCACTCTTTTTTCATAGCATCCCCCCTACGATGCGATGAGAAAACACAGTAGGGGTTTAGCCCATTAGAATCCGGTATAACTCAGCTGCTGCCCCAGGCGGCTGGGAATCCATGAGGTACCTACTTAAAAAAAGAAAAAAAGGAGGTCCGCGCCCTTTTCCATAACATGGGCAAAAAATTGAACATCTACTGTTATTTTTTTATATTTTTTTGACAATTTTCTGACCATATTATTTCGCTGAGCAAAACTACTAAACTTATTTTTAACAATATTTAACAAAATTTATAGCAAAATAATATACGCGCACATTGTATGTATTTACTTTGCACTTTGACTAGCGCCCTATACCAGTCACAGTACATTTAATACAAATTATTGCCTTTGTTAACATGTACCTGAATGTTGCAACTAGTAATGGCTTACTTAATGCTGGTTGCATACTAGCGACAACATTGTCACATTAATGACCCACGGTGGCATACGATTGAAGTGCACAGGCCGTGATTATAGGCATATGATTTATAGCGGAAATAGGCAGATTGTTATTATTCATTTAAAAATAACTGTTTGTCCTGAGGTAATTAATAGAATCTGGACGTATTGGCAGAAAGTAACAATGTGTTTAAAAATCAATACCAATTAACCTGTATTATGATGGTTGTATTGTATAGTACCTAAGTAAATCTTAACAAAAGATTAGCTTGCTTAGATAGCACCTAAGCAAGTTGCTATACAATTTATATTAGCGACAATGTCGTAGGGTACCTTGGGGTTCTGTAGGGTAGTTTAATTCTTAATTTCATTCTTTATTTTTTTTCTAATTTTATGAATACGCAGGTACACATACATACACAAATTTTATACGTATTTGTGACATAAAGAATGTCATTCGATATGTGTAACATTGTGTGACAGTTACATAACAAGTGATTAACCAGCATAATAAATCAACTAATATTTCAGCGCAAATTATATATGATTAATTTGTCTCATTGCAGTATCGTGTCTCGGAGATTTCATTAAATTGTCCATAAATTTCGGACTAATTTAATTAATTAATCGACAGCTTGAGTAATAATGTTGTTATATGTGCATTTAGACAATTAGTGACAAAAAATACGCAGTAGAATACTGTAATGTCATGTTGGTTTATATTTATGTAGCTCTTTCAAGTTTGAGACTTTGAAGATTTACTAGGTAGGATTTACAACCTTGACCGTGGTGGTACATACCACCCTCACAACTGTTTCTAGCCTGAGGCAGTTCATGCGTTTCGGTGGAAGCGGTTGCTTGCTCTCTTCTATTTGAGACGACCATCCTATTCCTGGGGAGTAGATACCAAAATATATGTAATTGACTTGAGATCTAATCCTTGTTCTGTATAAAGTTCGTTCTTTGTCCAAGGGCAGTCCACTTACCATCAGATGGACTGCTCCTTTGGTATTTCAATCTGATAAAAAAACTTTGATGTGTGATGCTTGAAATCTACCACAAGCAAGAGTAGCCAAATGGTTATAGTACTCTGTATCATGTGGATTCGACAGTCGAATATCAGTCATTAACATCCGATTTTTGATGTTTATTACCTTAACCCCTCTCAATCGGAGGAGGACCGTGGCCAACCGTGCGACAGTAACTAAATACGCCGATGATGGTATGTAGATAGGTACCTACACATTTTTCAAGATCGTATTCATGATCGATAACGATTTGGTAGTATGCAAAACAATAAAAAACCTTTGAAACCCAATATACAAATGACGCAAATGTACCGAATTGTATCGATTGACGCAAATTGCCCTCTTGTTTCACATTCCATGTAAATTGTCCTTAAACTTCCTTTTATGCCATTTGAGCTTATTTCTGTGGCCTGCATACTCTTTTATTATTCAAGTGTTATACAGCTACCGTTCCTTGTTTAAACTTACTACAGTCTTGCATATTAGAACCATCAACACACATGACAATTTCCATCCTACTTCTGTAGGGAGTCTAGTTCTCAAACTTTACTGTGCCGTGAACTGATTATAACTTTTTCCCATTGTGATCCAATAAAAGTTTGTTTTTCGCCTAAATCATAGGTGTAGCGAACATAAGCATCGCCAAAAGAGCCCCCCCCCCCCCGAATCTTTTTAGCAGTTACTTATTATTAGATTAAAGATCTCCAGGATTTTCAAACCTCCCACCTTCACCATTATACTTATGTAAATACGTAGACTTCATAACAGCATTAATTACGACAAGCCATCAACATCTCCGTTTAAATTAGTTCGTAACTCATATTTATCCGTCAGAAGGTTTTGTTCCACTTATTGTTCACATACCAACAGTCCAGAAAGATACGGATATTATTATAATTCATTCATTTACAATCCGCACATTAATATCGAACATTATATACCTATAGACATAATTACACATCTTTCACATACCGTGTGTCATAAAGACTCATTGTAAAGTTCAGAGGGTCGCGAGAACAGTCTTGTTCTTAAAAACGAGGCGAGATCGGGTCACTCGATTAAAACCAAACATTTATTATTTCATGCCCTTTCGATGCTGCAAACTGAACCCAAATAAACCGTCCGTGTCAATTTTTATCAATGCACATTCATTTTATGACTTTATTATGAAAAGGAAAAGTTATTTTTGTATGTACAGTCGGCAAAAGAACTGGTTTACCACCCTAAGGTTGAAAGCCGCTTACAGATTCATAGGCGATAAAGGTTAGTTTCGCTTGCAAATCGATCTGACAAATATTATTGTCAACTTTATCTCATTATTTTTAACGATACGTGACGTTTGTTTTGTTCTTATTTTAAATTTTGCTAATATGATAAAAAAAGAATTAGAACAATCAGCCAAGCTCTTTTTCAGTTTTACAATTTCGGTAGTAATTGTATTATAAGGCCAGAAAGGAAAGATTGTAAATGTTTTTATATTTTATTAAATTTTTACAATAATTATCAAAACCCGTAGTATGAGGAAAAGTATTAGAAAAAATTAGAAACGGGTGAAACCGCCATTGGCTTCTATGACATCTAAAAGTCGAGACCTCATTGAACCAACAAGCCGTGAGCAAATATCAGTTCCACGCATTTCATCCCAAATTAAATTACAGTGGCTCTCAAGAGCTTGTTTAGTTTTATCGTTTTGATGAGACCATCTTTGGACCATAATACCCCAAAGATTTTCTATTGGGTTTAGATCCGGTGATCTTGAGGGCCACGAAATTAGCTTTATGTCAGTGCGTGATTGAAACCAGGCTCTTACAATTCTTGCATTATGAATTGAACAATTATCTTGAACAAAATCAAATTGTGAAACTTCGTTTTCTGGGTAAACATTACGAACTGTCGGAAGCATTGAATCTTGAAGCACGTCGATATAATTCATAGCCGTCGCTCGAGGAGGTAATGAGCACAATTCTCCAACACCATCCGTACTCATCCAACCCCAAATATTTACAGAAATTCGTCCCGATTCTCTATTTGGGATTACATTATCATACCTATAACGAGTTGAATTATAACGCCAAAGGTGTAGTCGCCCATGCTGACTTGATTTGAATGTTTTTTCATCGCAAAACACTGTATTAGACCAATCAAAGTCCAAGTGCTCTCTGGCGAAATTCAAACGAGCAAGTCTGTGAGCATCCGTCAAATATATTTTCTTGGCGTAATGCCTATGATGCAACCCCATGTAATGTAGATGGTTCCTTATTGTTTGTGCACTCACATCGAACATCTCCGCAAAATGATTTGTCGGTCTAAAACCGTTTACTTCATACTCCCGTCTCATAAATTCTCTATCGTTATTGGAGAGAGCAGGGCGGCGACCACTTCTTCTGCGATCTATCAAACTTCCTTCCTCTCCTTCGCGACGAATCCAAAACCGGACACTACGTCTCTAAAATAAGAAATTACTTATACACTTTTATACTTCTTGATATCAAAATAAATAAGCTAAATTCAAAAGTAAAATAACATTACCTACCGATATATTTAAATTTCTCGAAATCGCACTAATATTGAATCCTTCGTTAAATTGGGCTATTATTTGCGCCCTTTCTGCAATGGTCAAGTTGGCAGGCATTGAGGATGATTTTGTATTTTGTTTTTGCAAAATATCGCGAAAATTATGGGTATCGATTTTACCGAGGAAAATAATTTGGCATTTATTTGACAAAATGTCAATTGAAATAATTTTTATTACTTTTGTTCAGCACGTTTAAATTTTCATTGCATAAAATAATGCTTAATACATTTACAATAAAGATCAAAATGTTTTGCACTAATATGTGACCTATGACGTATATATTCTCATCATTTTATTAGGTACGTCATTATTATACATCTCTCTCAGTGATATTTACTATGAACTTTGATGTAATGTTTAAAGTCTAGGAAACTAAATCTAAACTGGTACACCACTTTCTTGGCCCACCGTACATGACGAATTACTTGCAGAACCCACTGGTCCAATAAGATAACCAAATATTTATTTTCAATGAAAAATAAATCCAAGAAACAAAAGAAACTTTAGTTTTTTTTAACTAAGATGTTGCGTCTTTATTGAATTGTAAGTAATAATCAAATTCTACATAAATAACCGACTGCATACATTTTTATTCTCGGATTGTGTGACATGTTTTTTAATACGTAGGTATTGGTAAGGGATATAAGAATTTTGCAGCGATTTGATTGTCATGTCATGATATCTATGTGACATTATTTTAATTAAATCATAAGTAATAGGCTTAAGTAGTAGGTATGAACCGTATGAAGTATACACACTAAATCAGCTGAATCTGACGTGACGCGTTTTGCAAGCAACGGAATCCAGCTAAAAATAAAATATCATAATTTCTGAGTAGTATTCTACAAGTTAATTTAAAATTCGTAGTTGATTATCTTAATGGATACCTATGTACCACCTTCCTCATATTTTCGACATATTTAAAAATATTAACATCGAATTATAATCGAGTACTTACCTATATAATAAATGGTGTATATTTAAAGAATCTCTACTAACTTAATGTGTATCACGACTCCCGAGCAAGTATTTCCATGAATGAGAATGGTATTTTTAAAGCACAGGAGACAGTAAAGGTCTTATATCAAGGAAACTATGCGGCAGTATCTTTATCTTCCCCATTCCATAGAGTAACAAAAGAAGTATGGCTTTCGACGGTAAATCTCTTTATAATTATTCAGCGATAATGTTGGAGGTATGAATAGTAAACGCTTTCATTTGAGCAGTTCGCACTGGCAATTTTTTATTTAAGAGAAGTTGAGAACGAACATAATACATTGACTATTCAGATTCAGGTGCTTGATATTAAATTACAGCCGTTCAAGAACATCTGAACTTTGATAAAGAGCATCACGTCAAATCAATAATAGATGTGCTGCAAATTCTGAGAACGTTGATAAAACCCCTTTATATTTAAACTTGTCACAAATTCAAATTAGAAAATAGGCTTGGGAAGACAGAAATAGGTGTAACAGTGGTTCCGATAACTCTATGGTAGTATGCCACCTCTACTTAGTCTTCATTTTGTTATGAGCAATACCTATCGGAAAGTAACACGAAATAACTGTTGTTTGTTCACCCATTTATCACAGCGAAAACATTCGCCAAAACATAGGTCATATTTTAAGAAATATCGAGGTTCCCGATAAACTTGTCCGAAGTACAACAATCGTAACGGTGAAATTGCCTGTATCAATAAAATTGTATCTGCTGAAAAATTGCCTTCTGTGTCCTAAATAGTGCCGCGATTGTATAAGATTGCGTTTATCTCTATCTTTTTACGTATGTACGTAATGATATTTACATTTTAACACGGCCGTCTAGCAAAAAAAAGGAAACGAAAATGGATTTCAAGGATGTTACATTATTAATAGCAAAGCATATGAAACTGTCCATATAGTAATAAAAAAACCCTTAGTTTTAAGACTTCAAAGGCGCTACCATCTCATCCTTTCCATACAAGAAAAATAGTGTCAAGAATCACTGTTTTGATTTAAAGGCGGTGGAAATGAGATAAGTATACTTACTTACAAGACGTTTCAATTTAGTACGTAGGACTCCAATTATATCTGGGATAGATTTTGTCATAGATGTCTGATTCTCTATGTACGCTATATACCCGAATAAGATTTCGAAAATGATAAGAGATGAATATTGGTAACTAACAGGATATAGAACATAAGGTATATGATATTTAAGCGTAGTGGTTACATAGTAGGCACGATTCAAAGGATAAAAGATAGTTTAAAAGTACCTAGGTATATCCACTTACGGTACCCTCTGCCTGTCGTAAAAGGCGACTAAAAGAGGCTTCCGGGGTTGCGGGCGGGAAGAGTGGGAGCTCGAACCGTCCGGTCAAGCGACCCCGGGAAGGACGGCGGCATGTGTGGTTGCATGTTGCCGTAAAAACCAGAAGGTGCGGTGAGCAGTTCACGCCCACCAGAGAAGAGCCCGATGGGGCACACGCTGAGGACACCGGCGGCGGTCAAGTGGAGTTCCCGGAGTCCTCTTCGCAGCGTCGACGTCGGCCACCGGGCCCCCCCCCCCCCCGGTTTTAGTGCGGTAAGAATCCCACATAACCCGCGTCGCTCCCACGACGTCGGGTACTTTTTGAAAGTTTCCCTCTCGAAAACAAAAAAAAAAAGGTATATCCACTTAATATTAATAGACGATACATACCTTTGAAGTTTAAGATAGTACGTTTCGCTGAATTTTAGATTTGACGAGAACGTATTCGTAGATTAATTTATTAAGGGCAGGATTAATTTATTCGCAAACTTATTAAGCTCTACAGTTTCACCCGCATTAATTAATGTAACGTAGGTAACTATCAATTTTTAAATGAATAATTTTTGATCAAATAAAGCCTACATATTACCTTCGGATATGGACAATTAATATATGTTTTTAATTTAATTCCGTAATTTTACTTTCATGCGATTTGAGTCTATCATCTAGAGTTTGTCTATAGACAAAAAGATGAAAGTTATAGAAATAATATATGTATAACTACTTATTCTCAGTCCTATAACTTATTTTTATATTTGCATATTCACCATATACCTACAGTCACGCGGAACTTTAACATGCTCCATTGTACTTGATTTGTCAATTGTCTTTACATACATACTGTATGAAAATGAAAGATCTGTATAGAATAAGTATAAGAGATATCCACGTTTTTAACACTTCCTTCTCACTTCAACAATGTCAAAATTTATCTTGATTGCAAAAAAAAATTGCGAAGTGTGAACAGGAAATTGGAAACGATTCCCCAATAATATTGATTTATTTTAACAATGTAAAGTGAAATATTGCCTTAATTAAAAAACCAATATTTCGATGTTTTGAAACAGACGACTTTGAAATGTTAAGACTTAATTGAAACGTTTATAACGGCTGTCATGTTTGAGAGCCCAGAAGCGTGGCAGGCGCCAAATAAGGTGGTCATTAATTCTGCGACATTTTAGCAAATACATTATTTCCCAACAAAAGAACCTTCGTTGCTGACTAGCGAATGCTCGTGACTTTTTCTGCGGTGTTTTAAAATTGGGTGTAAGGAGAAATGAATAATATGTCAATATAAAATGAAATAATGGTATAAGAATATTTACATAAAATATCCCAATAATTTATATACATAATACAGCAGAAATTCCGGCAGCTTTATGACGCATATTTGTGACCATTTGACACTCTACGGATATCTTCGAAATTACATGAACTTAGTTTCATAAAAAAATGTTGAGCTGTTTTGCCTGGATTCGAAAAAAAAACACGCTTTCTACGATCATAGCCCCACATTAGGATTCTCTCCTGTGTCGTGGGTACCATGGACACACACAAGACGAATACACAAACACCCAGACCCAGAACATGAATCTAAACTCATCATTCATACCTGTCTGGCCGGGAATCGTCAACGAAACGGGATTGAAAGAAAAACATTCAAACATACAAACTTTTAAAAATATTAATAGGATAATAGGATCCGCTCTCGTAAACAAAATCCGAAACGTAACTTGTAAGATTTTTTAAAATGTCTTACACATGCAAATTCTCAGACTTACACGTGCATAACGACCGAAATGGACAAATTCACCACAATTTCGATATCGGCACCTTGTTATATAAACGGTAAACGTAATACGTTTATGGTTTGCATGATTTTATTGTAATGTACTCAGCCGCTGATACAGACGTTTATTTAAATCTGGAGGCACACGATCGAATTGATCATTTCGGTATACAGCATTCTTCACTTCGTCCTGGATATTTAAATTCTATGCAAAAACTATTCCGTGTTAAAAACGAAAGCATATAGATACAAAAAGGCAATGTCTCTTATGTTTTAGAGCAGTGATAGCCGAATAGTTGACACTTGCCCTCTTGATCGGGAGGTCCGAAGTTCAAACCAGGCAAGCACCAATAATATTTCTAAAATTATGTGCGTAGAAATTAATTATCATAGCCTCTCGGTGAAGGAAAACATCCGGAGGAAACCTACACACCCGAGAGATCTTTAAAAGAATCTAATTTAATTTATTAGTGTGCTTGTGGATTGAGTGAGCACCCTTTAAAATAAAAATCTTTAAAATATTTTTAAATAAGTCATTTAGTAAAAGTGCTGAAACAATTGTAAAATTAATTTCCCTACTTGTAAAAAGTTATAGCACATGATAAATAATGTAATGTGTGCTCACTCAGTTCTCATTTAGAACCAGCTGGATCTATAAATCTATCGAGTTTATGAATAGGGTTTGGGTACCAGTAAACCTCATAAACAAATATGAATTAAAGCGTGCGAAAGCGATGTTATCCATCACATAAAAGATATTCGCAAATATTTTTTATTTAAGAATCTAATCATTATTATGTATATTGTTTTAACTAAGACTTCATAACATTCATTACGAGTTACCTCATTCGAATCACGTGAAAAACGTGAAGGATGATACACGCAACGTGCAGGAAAGTCTGCAAAAGTGTGAATTGTAAACACACGTTGGCTGTTAACGACTTCCGCCATTGTGCTTGTTAAAGGACATTTGACAACTGCCTTGTAAAGTATATTTGTGGATATTTACCGTCAAATATTTGTATTTCTTGAATGCATCAGCGTTTCACGTGTGTATATACAGGACATTTCTTTGGAATGATACAAGGTAAGTAATACATATGAATACTACCTCGGTATCGATTAGTTATTCAACCGCAAAACCATGAAACTACGGACAAATTAATGCTCGAAAATATATTAACGGACAACCATAATAAAGAAAATCCACTGTACCTATAAATTGTACAAAAACGAGAAATATTTTTTTATCAGAATTCTAATGAAAAAGAACGCAATGCACCAGCTAGATCATTCGAAAACACTAAGGTTGATATTACCACAGTATTAATATCATACAGTAGTCTAACTCTGCTGTGTCCTTGAATTTTATACCTACAGACGCGCTGACCAAGAGTTCGCGTTAGGGCTACCCGCCTAAAGTATTTTAATACATCTGTATACTTGACTTTCTTTCTTACTTATTATGTATTTTATTCAGTAGATTAAGGTAAAAAACTTTAAGAGACTTAATAATAAATCGTACACAAATAATAGCTATAAATTTCACACTGAATAATATTTTACCAACCAAAATAAAAATTATTAACACTGGACGTGTTTATGCACAATTAGAGCAATCAAAAACAGCATAATATAGTTAACAATTGCTCTTCGCTACATTATTATTTAAATAAAAAGATCCACTGCATAAAAAACGTCACATCGCCCGCTCACCACTACTGCACATTCGCTAGCTTTTGGGTACCGAGTGCATACCGAAATCGTGACGCGTAGGTACAACTTGCGTTTCGTGCGTTTGTAAGAAGTTAGAATACTGTAGATACTAGTACTGTGATATTACTCTTTTTGTATCGGATATCAGATTCTTCCATAATAAGGAACAGCCTCAAACAAAACTGTTTTTCTTTTTAAAATAAGTAATATTTTCGCTATAATTATCATGTATTTGCACGTTGATAAAACGGTACAACGTAGGAAGTCAGTATTCTTTTAATTTGTACGTTTATCTTAATTGCCAGCTCAATGGCTTAATTAGAAAACTAAAGTGGCAATGGGCAGGTCATATCATCCGACAGGACATACAATCGTAGGTAGGTACTTACTTACATACATAGGACAGACAATCGTTGGGTATAAGAGTGCTCGAATGTTGACCACATATGGCCAAAAGGAATCCAGGTCAGATGTCGTCCGGATCAGCTGGACTAATGACTTGAAGAAGACGGCCCGTAGGAACTAATTAAACTATTTAGACGGTACGGTACTTGTCCCGTGATAGATCATCGCGGACTATAGACTATACAATAAAGGCGAGAGATTCATATATAGGTTTATAATCTCTGTAATTACGAATCAGTAATATTAACAAGAATTTTGCATGGAATTAAGGCAGTAGTTAAATATATGTTGTTTATGTTGCTTTTGCTAAAAGCGGATAAAAATGATTTTATTTTACTCAAAGTACCTAAAAGTATTGTAACAGCATAATGTGAACACATTAACAATATTTTCTTCTTAAAATGTCCTAAATCGGTATAAGGATCGACATAAGAACCTCGCCTTTTTTAAAATTCGTTTAGTTACTAAATGCAAATATCAACGGTAAGTATGTTGACAGAACTTTTTTTCATTTATAATAACAAGGAACAACAATATTGATTTATAAATGTAGGTTAAGTTACATCAGTTTTCACCACATAACACTCGAATGACAATTCACAAGAATAACATAATGTACTTGACTTACGTTGCCGTTTTGCCAATTGTAAAGGGTGTGCGTAGACTTTCATCAACAATAAAGCATTATTTACAGCTTAATAAATCGTATTCAAGCAGGCAAAATGGAATACCGGTTACGGTAATCGTAAGTTATTTTATTTTGGGCGAGAGCGTCCGAGAATAAGGGCTATCTCCCGAGGTATCTGTTAGTAAAATAAATACCTTTGACCCGAAAGCGTCAACTTGCACACAAGATGTTTTGCAAACTGATGGCCCGTGCTCACCCACATTGGCCAATTTTAACAGCAAATGATGCTTGAAATAAGTTCCCTTTGACCACACCATAACTGTTAACTCGCTTTACACTGGATGTCGAACGGTTCTTACCTTCGACACAGAATATGAAAAATAAGCAGAATGCGCATCGTACACAATCTCATGGTGAAAACAATAATACCTAATATGAAATTAGCATTTTACGAATAGACAAAACTTAAGGAGTTATTAGAGGCAGTAATATAATTAAAGGGACGTAACATTTGTTTCTCTTTTTCTACGACAAAATTGTCGCTTTTTAATTCGCTACAATTTTGGCTGTTCGATACATTATTAGAAGTAGTTACAAGTTAGTAAGTCAATTTGCCATAATTTTATGTTCGTGTCCTTTTATTTTCACAGTGCAAAATGTTTGTCATTTTGAAAGCAGACGTCATTTTTTAAGTAGGTAAATACGTTTGATACTCTATAATCCAAGTTTGTATCAACCTACAAGTGTACTTACTACTAAACATTTCAATAATTGCATTGTCTTAATATTATAGGTACCTACATAGCGATATAGTTAAAGGAATTTCTTTAATGCACCTTCTTCGTGTTATGTATTCTACGCTTAAACGGTTGTGACTAAACGCCTTTTTTCCTACATTACACTTGCAATCTTGACCTAACCGTTGCACCTTACTGCTGCCTTTTTAGTGTGCTCTTTTTTTGCACTGTAATTTCATATACTTAGAATTATATCAAAATCTAGATACTGCATTCAAATAGATACTTTTACCAATTACAGATTTCTTATAAATATAAAAAAATCATAATAACTTTACTACTTTGCTATATTTCAGACAAAGAATGGTTTTAACAATGAACCGTTTTTATTATTTGATTTTAGCATAAAAAAATATCCAAAAAGCAGAAGATTTTTCTCGTCAATCCGTCTCCTGGACCTACGTTTTGGATAGTGGGCAAAGTTGCCTATGTAGCCAATGAGGTACACATACGTTGAAATTTGAAACAAATATTTAATAAATAAGCGACATATAGTCAGTCAAATGCTGACCATATTTGACGACACACGGTATTTAAATGTCATAATCGTTAGAACCCATCGAATGGTTTGTAGCTGTCGAAGATAT
Organism: Spicauda simplicius; assembly: GCA_949699795.1. NCBI lineage: Eukaryota > Metazoa > Arthropoda > Insecta > Lepidoptera > Hesperiidae > Spicauda > Spicauda simplicius. The sequence continues at coordinate 8,447,065 of OX453062.1, forward strand.
ATTGACGTTAGCTGGTGTCAAGTGTGGTTTGTCGGCGAACAATGTCGTGACCGCGCACTCCCCCGATAGCGGAATCCACGAAGACCAACCAATTTATGACCAAACCGTTATTATGCAGGTATTCTATAATGGTACATAAAATAATTCGTTTAAAAAATTAGGAATAGAAACTGACAATTGCAGTTTTGGTTAGGACAGTTTTTAAATAATATTTCTCACCTAAATAAGCAAAGAGAATATGAAGTCGAATATCATTATATTAATACGTGAAGCAAAAATTTGTGACGGATTTTTAAGTAATATGCCGCGGACGGATTAGTATGAAATTTTGCACGGTTATAGTGGACGTAGAGAAGGAGTGCAGAATGTTAATATTTTTTTCAAATAATGCATTTTTCATACATAAAATCAACTAAAAACACATTACACACACTGCCTTGCATTTGTCACAAACACATATGTACTTAGTAAATGAAATAGAACATTCAATGTCTTACTATGAAAAGACACAACGTCAAGAATGTCAGATGACATTTGATTTGAATTAGAGAAATATTCGTACTTATTTGGACAATATGAAGTTTAGTTTTTTAATTTAAATTAAGGTCGAATTTCGACCGTTGCGACGGGTCACTAGTCCTTATAATTAAATAAATGACACACCGTTCATAGGTACATGAGTTATAATCATTTTTTCTACAATTATAGTATTAAATGAGTATACAAATACGCAGTTAGATAAATTAGACCCTTTTTTAAATAACATAAAAGTAGAAAACGAGCTTGCAGTCCGCTGTAGCTAGGGTTGCCACCCGTACCTACTTTATTATAAAGTATTGAATTTATTTGGGGCAATTGTACTTTTAACTTTACGACAAAAATAAAGTACGCGAAAATACTTTATTTTGATCAGGGTTTAAAAGTTTGATTATAAGCAGTGTTGTGTGAAACAAAAAATCTATCATTTCTATGTATCCATAACAACCTTATTTAGAAAGTAGTAGATCATGTATATTTGGTGACCTTTTTTTAGTTAGTCAAATATTATTCTACAAATTTCCATCACAATTTCCTGGAGCCGAAACATAAGGGATAAAATAAATTGTAATTTATTTTGAAGCTACGTACTTCTTTCTTTATATGTTATACAGTCAATGTACTTTAATCGCTGTAAAAAAGGGTAGCAACCCTAGCTGTAACTTACAGTCAGTCCAAATCCAGTGGACACTGCCACTAGTTAAAGTAAAATGTAAAATGTATAAGTCTATGTAGTATGTCTAAGTCGGAATGCCTTCGGCAAATATGATCCTTTCACACCAGAATAAACCAACGCTTAACACTGCATTATTAGGCATTATGTCTCGTTCCTGTAGCTCCGAGATAAGAATAGGGCTACGGCATCCCCTGCCTGTCGTAAGAGGCGACTAAAACTTCCGGGGTTGCGGGCGGTTAAAGTGGGAGCTCCAACCGTTCGATCAGGTGGCCCCGTGAAGAACGGCGGTATGTGTGGTCGCATACTGTCGTAAAGATCAGACGGAGCGGTGGGCCCAGCTGCTCACCTAGGAGGAGCCCGATGGGGCAACGCGTTTAGAGGACTCCGGTTGCGTTCCTTTGGAGATTCCAGAGTCCTCTTTGTAGCGCTGAGGACGGCCAACGGGGGGTTTTAATGTGGTCAAAATCCCACATAACCCTGCGTCGCTCCCACGGTGTGGGATACCTTTCGAAGGTTTCCGCTTTGAGTTTCTGCTTATTTATTTGTGGTGGATGACCTTACGTTCATATCTACCTAGTTGAATCATACCTCGATTCTTTGTAATCAGACCAATACATCGGCCCATGTAGTTATCAATAAGAGCACAATAGCACAAAACATTCATAAAAATAAAAATAAAATAGAACCAAATTAGATTAACAGTAATATATTACCTAATAATAATTATGTCCGTTTTACTACAAATGAAACCTTAACTCGTATCCAGATCACTCCAGTAACAACCAATTCTACAATATTATAAAACAAACAAAAATACATCCAACCTTCAACAACACAATCCGATAAAGATACGGGATATTATACTGTAACAGAGACGTATGAAAACATCACGTTGAAATAATGATCGCAAAAAGCTCGCAAATAAAATCAAACGCTGTATAATCTACAATCCCCTGAGAGCTGCGCACGCGCTCACCTGCTATGATTTATTCCGAAGCGCCGCCATTGTACTGTCATGGTGGACAGTCTCCGTAAACTTATGAATTACCTATCTCAAATGTCTGCGAGATAAACAGTTCAGTTGCTGACCGATTTTAGCTCGAAAATATCTATAGGATTCCCACAAATACAGTATGAATGTATTATGAATAAGACTTGTGTATAACTGTTTATGAAACCTTTACACTTCCCCTGTATATGAACTTACACACCTGACATTTAAGCTATATAAATCATCATTGAATAACTAGTATCGGATGTATTTATATAGGCAGATTGAAAATTTGATGGAAGTGAAATTGCTATCCCTATTGATGGCTTAATTTCGACACAGTAAACATGTACGAAACACGAAATATTGTATTTTCACACGGATAACCTTAATAGGACCGTAGGTAAGACATAAAGAGGATTGCAAGCTGGTTTATTATTTTTTTATAACATTTAAGTAGCAAAAGAGTACGCAGTCCACCTCATGGTAAGTGGCTACTGTCGCCAATGGACGTCTGTAAGCAACTTCATACAGAACATGGGGTTCTATCTGAATTCAATCACAGATGCGACGCAACTCCCGAGGACTAAGAGGGTCGCCTCATTTAAAATTGTCCCGGCAACCACACCCTTCCATCGAAACGCAAAACGCAATTCTACTAACACCTTTTAAATTGAACTCTTAAACTAGCGCATCATATAATGGGAGCATAATAACTTAGGTTTCAATAATGTTAATTTGAATCGTATAATACCAGAAAGCGTTTACTTGCTTATGCTCCAAAAATATTTGTCTATGGTCCCTAGGTAATGATAAAAATGTACCAAATAACAATACGCTCCTAAGTATATATTCGTAGATGTATAGATTACCACCTCACTCTCGCCTTCCACCTTTGTTCTTTGTTTTTCGTACTCGAACTTTTTAATTGATATCATGTAATTCTATTGTTAAATTAATTTCTTATTAAATAGGATCAAATGGCTACAATTACTTCGACATTTATTTTGTTAACACCGTATGAAAGCTATATTCAGAAGAAGCAATAGGTCAATTAATTTTAGAGCATTGTCAAAAAATTTCAGCCGCCCATAGACAATAGTAATCAACCGTATAGTCGCACTCACTAATCACCCCGCCACTATCGCATCTGGGTAATTTGTAATGTAATGAGGGTTTGCTTATCAAAAAGTACCTAGGCTTAGAAAAAAAATAAACGGCGAAAAAAAGGTCTTAAGGGAGGAGAGGGCTGTAATTATTTGTATATGACATCTTTTTTTTTTTAATTTTGCTTTCTCCCTGAACTTTCCGTGTTTAGGCAAAAGGAACTTAGACCTGTCCACTAGTGGCCCGGTGACCTGAAGAAAACTACGGAAACCGTTCAGAGAACACAGTACCAGTTGGAGTGGCGCCTCAGTGGACCTCAAAACTACTTTCCACTTCTTTCTAACCAGAATAAAGCAGCACTTAACACTATTATTCTAGGGCAGAGTAGAAACGGAAGCTAGTGAATAATAAAAGTCAGCAGACGTTATTCGTTGTAGTTTGATTGATGATCAATTTGACCCGACGTGAGAGTCAGCGCGATTGGAGGTTAAACACTATCAGACTAACATTTTTTGCGCTCTCATTTCAACACGGGTAGCGGCAGCATAAAAATATTGAAGTATACACAAAGAGAAATGCAAATTATTTTTAATTGCCTTCCGGTAGAAAGTGGGTGAGCCCGAACACGGAACGGGCTGGCCGAATCGGTTTGATTCTTGTCGAAATAACGACAATGTGTCGACATGGTGTTGAATCCACACTGGATCACTGATAATTGAACTTTATTTATTTAATGGATAAGTAGTGCTTAGTCATTCACGGGTTTATGATACAGAGATCGAATCGCGTGGCGGAGCACATGTCGAACGAGCCTGATATGCAACGTCCCGAGTTCGATTCCGGTTCTTGTTTCTAAAAACGAATATTTTCAGCGCCAGTATAGAACTATTAGAAGTTTTTAGGATTATAGTAGCGCAATCGAGCAAGCAAACCATTTACACTGAATGCTTGTTTGCTAAGCTCACGATTGTCAGTGGTCACTGGCTACGCCCATAGACATACGTAGGTAAATAACTTCATAAGTAAGCACGTCATATTATTTGGAGCAGGGGTTATATATACCTATGTATATAAAGTCAGTCACAGATGCGTTGCTCCTTTTGAGGTCTTAAGATGGTCGCGTCATATAAAAGTGTGCCGGCAAGCCGTCCCACGGAAATTCAAGATGAGTTTCACGGTAGTAATAGATGTGATAGTGCCCCACTAGTAGAACCACTAAAGAGAGTGGTTCTACTACTAAAGGTGAGCGTTGATAACATATCAGTATAGTCTTAGTTTCATGTAGGTACTTAGGAATACAAATATGACTCTATGTAGTTCCGGGATCAGAATAGGACTAGGGTAGGTATTTATTGCCTATCGTAGGAGACGTACAAAAGGATGCTTGTGGTGAGGCGGGCGGAAAGAGTGGAAGCTCGTCCCACCCAGCCAGCAACCCCGGGAAGGCAGTTTTTCATATGTGTGATCGCATACTATCGTAAGTATAGGACAGACAGTGCTGTCGACCCGGCCGCTCTTTCTGGGTGGACCGACGGGTCAACGTGCCCAAACGACTCTGGTTAAGTTTCTTTGGAGACTCCTTTGGAGAAAATTGAATCCTCGTCGCAACGCCGAGAACAGTCAATTTTATTGCGATAAAATTGCCATATACCTAAGGTTCTCTCCTAGATAAAAGTGTTTCGAATCCAAAGGCATTATCACAACATCTATTCTGCCTAATAACAGCAATGTTAAGCACTGTATTTTTGCCTGGAGTGCGTGGTAAGGACGACATTATTGAAGGTGGTAGAACCAGTGTAGTTCGCCTGGGGAAGAACCAACGCCACACCTTTTTCTAGCGTGAAGCAGTTCTTGTGTTTCGTTGGAAGGTCGTGGTTGCCGGCAACTTTTATATGAGGCGACCACCATAGTCATAGGGAGTAGCAACACATCTGTGAATGACTTCTGACAGAACCCATGTTCTATATGAAGTTGCTTACTGATGTCCATGGGCCGCAGGGACCACTTACCATCAGGTGGACTGCATGCTCGTTTGCTACTACCTACAATCAGATAAAAAAAACATCTATCCGAAGCTTTCCAACTCAGTCCTCAGGAGTCGCAAAGTATCTACAGCCAAACTGAAGTACTCAGCTGCGGTTGGTCGCAAATGTCCTTGGGTGGAAGTGGCCACTTACTATACGGTGGCTGCATATTCACTTGCTTGTTTAATATTCAATAAGTGCATTTTATATTTAAACAAATCCATTACTTTAAATCCACTATGAAACGACTATATTTGAAAGCGAGATGCTTATTAATCCTTTTCATTTCCACTTTATCAATCTGTATTATAATAATCCGTAATCAATAACTGATAACTGAAAGGCGTAGGTGTGACATACCGGGCATCCATTTATTATACCCTAAGGCTGGACGGTAGACACAGACTAATATCTAAGTATTAATATTTACTTTCATAGTATTAATAAAGCTACTTTCATAACGTCAGGCTAACTTAAAATTAGCTCTACGTTGAAAATATAGCGCGAAAATAAATTAATTCATAACTGACACACCCATCGTGGTTATTAGTAAAATTAAAGCAGATTTTGATTTTAAATTAATTTTCTTTATTGCCATAGATATTTCTATGCCATAGCTACATTGATTTACGAATTGTTATATTTAATTGTTTTAATTAGATATTTTTTCAATATTATTTTGTAGATTGATTTATCCATAAGTCCATATGAGTAATTAGTAAATATATTTTAAAGCGTACAATATTAGAAGTCTCATAACATTGTTTAAATCAAGTCAGTTGCAAAACAAAATGCTTCAGTATAAGTTATCGACGAATTATGAATTACTAGGTTATTTCCGCAACTTCTAGGCGTTAATCTAGGTCTAGAGCAGTGATAGCCTAGGTGGAAACTTGCCGTCTCAATCGGGAGGTCCGAGGTTCAAACCCAGCCACGCACCACTGATTTATGTGCGTATTAGAAATTAATTATCACTGCTTTTCCGTGAAGGAAAACATGATTAGGAAACCTACACACCCGAGAGTTCTTTAAAGAAAAAGTTCTCTGCGGTGTATGAAGTCCACCAATTCGCACTTGGCCAACGCAGTGGACTATGGCCTAAAACTCTCTCATTACGAGAGAAGACCCGTGCCCAGCAGTGGGATAATAATGGGCTGACGACACAATCTAGGTCTAACTACGTGATGCCAAATTTTAGCTAAATCTGATTGGAAGTTTTTCGTAAGAAAGAGGCGATCCTACTCAATTTTCAGAGGTAGCAACGCATCTGTAGTCGACCTCACAGGGCTATTCCTATCTTTTTTTTTTTTGTTACGGGTAGGAAACCTTCAAAATGTACACCGAAGCCGAGACTCGGGGTTATGTGGGATTTTTACCCACTAAAACCTTCCTCAGCGCTTGTAGTAAGGGACTCGGAAACTCACATGACTCTTCTTATCTGGAATTGATTATAGAGCTAATAATTAACCTCAATTAAGATACTAAGATACGGGATAACGACCCCATAAATCTTAATGCGATTATACCTATTCTCTATTTGGCATTTGCAAGGAGACGGTAAGATTTCAGTTATAACAGGATCTACCCCTCCCAAAATTTTATAGCACCGTCCTTATTAGAAGACCTTTTTTTGGCCATTCAATTCTATGAAAATCTACCTCTTCTGGTAGTCAAATACGATTCGTGCATCCGAATTAAGAAGAAATGCAATATGCCAGTGCATATTGCATCAATTTTCGGTTCTAAAGTAGGTATCATTATATGGTAATGATAATGATATAAATTATGATTTATACACCTTGACTGTACGACAATTTAAGGTTCTAAGACCTTTGAATCTGTTTAAGTAAATCTTTAGATTGATGTCACTCCCACGTCACTTAATATAAATATAATCGCGGAAAGGACTCCGTAGACAATGAGACCATCGCCCTGTAGTTCCGGGATCAGAATAGGGCTACGGCATCCCCTGCCTGTCGTAAGAGGCGACTAAAAGGGGCTTCCGGGGTTGCAGACGGCTAGAGCGGGAGCTCGAACCGTTCAGTCAGGCAATCCCGGGAAGGACGGCGTTATGTGTGGTCGCATACCGTCGTAAAGACTAGTCGGAGCGGTGGGCCCAGCCGCCCATCTGGGAGGGGCCCGATCGGGCAGCGCGCTTGGAGGATTCCGGTTGAAGTCGTTTCGAGATCCCGGAGTCCTCCTTTTCAGCGCCGAGGACGGCCACCGGGGGGGGTTTTAGTGCGGTAAAAATTCCACATAACCCTGCGTCGCTCCCACGGCGTCGGGTACCTTTTGAAGGTTTCCCCCTCGAAAGCAAAAAAAAAAAAGACAATGAGACCAACTCGTCTTAAGAGGATACGTATCAATGATTAAGTATGTCCACTGACGGTCACTGACTGCGTGGTCACAATTTAGGTCATTAAGCTTTGTACGAATAAGATTGGTGTATTCAAATGAGATTAAAAATATGAGTAGCCGAGATATTCATAGTTGATTTTATCATAAAGTAGCAAATGAGTTGTCAGTCCACGTTGGTAGTAAATGGCCACAGCTTAGTCGAGACACCTATAATTGGCACACTTAAAAATCTATGCGATCACAGGTACAAAATTGGAACTATTTATAATAATTTAAAACAAAAGAAAGTAAAATGACAAAAGTATTTACTTTTCCAATTTAATAAACATACAAATGTATCAATCAACAGAGTACCACATAAAAGAGAAATAAGATAAAGAGTCACGTAATATATATTAAGTCACATCAATTCTACTTAACAAAATAGTTGTACAAACTGTTGATAACTACTAAAAAGTTGTCTATCAACTTCACGGAACAGTGTGATAAAATTAGCTTATAGCATAAGTTGGAGTAAAATTGATTACAATAGTATTTTTATTAAAACTACATACATAAAGTCGCAGGCGCAAGCTCGTATCAAAATTATTGCAATTGCAAACAAATATAATTTATTTTATTTAATAAAAGTTTTAAAATTAAAACGTGATAACAAAATATGAATGTGTACATAAGTAATATTAAGATTCCTTGAAGAATAAAACTTACCAAAAAGAGTACCAAATATGAATTGGTTTTCATTGACTACAAATCAGCACTGCCAGATTTTTTTTCAATTAGGTTGGGATTTAGAAATGTTTTAAGTGAAAAAAGTGAAAAAGGCGAGATTTCATAGTCAAAAGCGTCCTCGCGCCTCATAGACACACAGCCAAAAACTTAGTTTTCTCCTTGGAGTAGGGGGGCCGGGGGATTTACCGACCTTTTTTTTTAGTCGACAAAATGCAGTTCCACTTATAATTATTTGCAATAGGCGGCCTTTTCTTTAGAAAAGTCCAGTCCTTCACGAAAAGCGGAACTCAGTCTATCCCGCGCGGGACATTTAATTTTGATTAAAATATCGGGACGTCTCGCCAAAATAAGGACATCTGGCAAGGCTGCTACAAATATAATATCTACGGCATTGGGCTTTCCCAAGTAGAACTGATCCTACATGGAATTTAGTATCCTACTACCTAAGGACTGACTATATCTCATATTAAATCTACTATAATATAATTATACTACATAAAAATCAATTTAATTAATCATTAATTTTCACTAAATAATATAGAAACAATTCATGTATTATTGACACAAAAATTCCACATATCTGGTTTTTCAGTCCACATTTTAAAAAATAATTCTTTCACATCCTTCCAATTACTTTTGTATCGCTCTGACTTATTTTTCATTTCATTATAAGGAACATTTTCAATATTGCATCCTGCGCAAATGTTTAGTTTCAAGTCTTCACTTAATTTAATTATCCTTTGAAATCTCTCATATAATTTATATTTTGAAATACTTAAATAGGAACTCACTAAATTATACCTTTTCTTAATTAACCCTAGCTTCACTCCCTGTGTTGCGGCTTCCAAAATCCTGAAAATAATGGTGAAAATAAATTCTAATGCAAATGCATCCTTTTTGCTACTAATAAATATACTTTTAATAAAAAGATAACAATTATTAGTCATTGATATGATTTTGTAGATCTTGTTAGTAGATTAATGATTACTTGATTAAGTATGCAGTTAGTTATATAGAACAGGAGCTTTATCTGAAGTTAATCACAGATCTGTTTTTGCTCCAAGGACTAAGATAGTTCCTTCATGTGATAGTAAGAACTTAGTTTGAAAGACAAAATCTACATGTCAAACAAATTGAACAGTCACCTTTACCTATGGTCACCTTAGAGATACTTAAGTATTTCTGAGCAATTACACATTGAATGCATCTGTGACTAAGGTCAAAATATCTGTCACCTTAAGAGCAAGAAACGCCAAGCTGCAAGCCACACAAACAACCATCACCAGACCCTATGTACATCTTTTAAGAGTTAGTTGGTTAGTTTATTTGTCCAAGAATAATATAAATTTCAAGATAAATTTGTATTAGGAAAATAAGTAAAATATTTTTTTCATTTGACACCCTTACCATAAGGGTGCTTAAAAATTAATTAGTCATCTTAAGTATAGCACTCACAATATTAAAATTTGGTTAATGTCACATAGGTAATAAAGCATTGTCTTGCTTGCTTGCTTGTTTGTAAAACAAGGAAAAGTGAAACACTTCTGTAAGTGTTCTTATTTCAATCTACCTATGTTCTCTTTCTTTTTTTGTTTGATAGCTTCATGAGTATTATTTACTAGAAATAATCTAACAGTATGACATCTATTGATAAGAAATATATGTATTTCCATTTATATTATCCTATATTTTTTAAATAATTACCAGAATTATTTTAGAAGTTGCAGAAAACTTGAAAAAATCTTCACTAACAATGGAACTTAAGACTACGTATAAACGTAGGCAAAGCCGCTTAGCACACATAACATTCATGGATACTTACAAATACAATTTGCTTAAAATGCATAGTTTGTAAGTGAAATTCAATTCAATAGTTACCCATTTTCATCGCTTGTTCTGATCCAAATGATACTAGTTGCAGCTGGTCTTGTGTTTTCTTCACTCTTTTTATTGGGATATGTGATAGAACATTTTTGGAATGTGGGTACCGGTGCAGTCATTCTGTATTCATTTCTATATAAAAATGCTCGCTCTAGGGCATCAACGGAGTATGGTACATCAGCACCAAATATAAAAGATTTTATATAGATCGGTTCAGCTAGCAGCATGTCTAACAAACCTCCTTGGATACCAACATGTATCCATCTTGCTATTTTATCGCTACAAGAGACTGATAGAGTGACAAAGCCTCTTCCTGGCTTCGTTCTCACCTGACCAACTGTATGGTACTTGGTACCTGCTTCCTTGGAATCCTGTTCGGCTGCAGGTAAACACTTAGCACCAGTCCTGTGGATATCATTAACTATTTCAAGCCTTGGCTTTTTGCTTTCCACATCACATGCGACATTATCAGCATGACGTTTGTTCGATTTAACAACATCACCATAGTCCTCATCTATATTTTTTGGCATTATAGAAGCATCACCACACGGTGTTTGTGATGAGTAAAAAATAAACTCGATGCCTGTTCTTAATTTAAATGTTCCTTGTTCGAATTCAAATATAGAATCTTTGTTGCACAGAGCATTTTCAATGTTTTCATAGAGATACACCAAGAATCCTCGTCTGGCGATTACTTCAGCGTGACTGTCGTTCAAAACATTACCAGCACTGCACATCTTGGATGCTCCTATGCATTTCGAACCAGTGCCTAGTGATACCACCACATGCTTGTCCCGATCAGGCTCGTATTGCACGATACAAGATAAAACTGTCCACTCATGTTCAACCGGCTTACCAGTCTTTGGTAACTTTTTATACAAGTCTAAACAACTGTTTGCGATTATATCGACCAACGAGTCATCCATTTTTACTACTTTAACGAAAAAGTTCACACGAACGATATTATTTAATTATCCCATAATACTTTTTGCGATTTGTACTTATTATTGCACAAAGCCGGAACTGTTATAATTAGTTAGGTAATTTATTTGCCGCAATTTTAATTCAAACTAACCTTACACCAATATAAAATCAATGGTCATGACTTATGTCAAAAACGTCTATTGTCAAACGTCAAACTGTCAATTAATAATTTTTAATATTTTGTCTTATTACCAACAAAGATTAATTATAGCATACAGTTTTTAAAGACAATAATTATACCTCTAATAACAAGATTTAATTAAACAATGATATACATACATTTTTGATTTGTAATATGTACATTTTTTATAAATATTATGTAGAAAATTAATGCAGCGGAGCGAAGAGAGCTACAAGAATTGTAAGATATGAATGAAAATATTTGTAACATAATGAGCCTTTAAATGAACTTATGTTGCTGGTAGTTTTGCCAAAGAACAATTTAAATATTGCGCTTTAATGGTAATAGTTACAGGTGAGAAAATAAAAAAATGCCTCCGTTTCCAGCGCATAATATTTGGTGACCAGTCAGTTAATGCACTTACACTTCACCAATGATTCCATTACAAGTCTGTCAGGTGATCTCAATTAATAAATATTAGTAAGTAGCATTCCGTATAATTTTTGACGAAATCACAACGGTTAAATTTAATGCAGTAGAACTTACCAACTTTAGTTGGACTGTTTATGTATCAACATATTTCATCGCATGTATTTCGTAACCGTTGTTCAAAAGCACAAATTTTAAACTTGCTTTATTAGCATCTAATAGCAGAGTATTATTCCAAACGCTCGTACGGTTTGATCCATCGGAGGGTAGTTAGTGTTAGTGTGTTTCGGAAACAGTATAACGGTGTGTTGTTGCTGCGACTGTCGATAACCAGCTCGTATATAGTCGTATGTGTGAAACTTATTACCTATAATTATTCGTGTTAATTATAAAGAAGTAATTTTGACGACCCGTAAGGCGGAGCAGTTGCCCGCCTGCCAGCAGCAGCAGTAAGTATGGTACGCAGTGAGTTTCGGGCTCGATTCCCCGTCAGTGAAGTATATTTCTGACTGATGAATTTAGATTCTTTTTCTAAGTTTGTGTATTCGTCTTCGTGTATGTCTACGGCAGTCATGACGCAGGATAAAATCCTAGTGTGGGGCTGGACAGTGTAATAAGCGTTTATTTATTTCTATAAACCATTTGTATGCTAAAATTGTGTAGACTAAAATGAAGCCTTCAACTTCATCACTGGTGTGTGTTCACGTGTTGTATGGAGCGCGTTGAGCCTTGCCGGGATCCTGATAGAAAGAGGAGCTACGAGCGGATCGTACGTGACTAATGGTAAGTAGATTTCGTGGTTCGTCAGCATGTAAGGTAGCCTCAAATGATGTGGAACTGCCTGATCAATCAATCAGTCAAACTTCTTTATCCCCTTGGTCTGCGAAAAGGCGATTATCGCGCCCGCGACAAAAGCTATGCAATAGTTTAAAACAAAAAAAAGTATGTAAACTTTAAAAACATCACATGAATAGCGTTTCATGATGGCTGCTTTAGGTCTTCAACCCATTACTGTCCCACTGCTAGGCACGGGTCTTCTCTGATAATGAGAGTGTGGCCAATAATCGGCCATATTAATTTAATGTGGCCTTCTATTAATGGCCATAGTCCACCGCACTGGCCAAGTGCGATTTGGTAGACATTAGTGCTCTAGGTATTAAATAATGGAGGTATTTCCCTGATATCTTAACATAGAATAAATATTAGTATTGCACATTTCATATTTACGAGTAGGTATAACATAAAATAAAATTTTAGTTATTGAACGGTTGCGACATATTTTTGCATTTTGTACGAGACGTACCTACTAGGAAAGATATAAAAAAATAGTGTAATAATAAATGCATTTAGGGGTATTTCCAACGATATTAACAGTTACGCTTCATGAAAGAGTAATAATTTATAATGCATTTAGAATTAAGTTAATCAGTGACAATTACAATCTAGTCTAGTCTTCAATTCCAGGTAGTGCCCTAGAAATTAATTATTTATTATTTTCTTATAATTCTAAATCGTGTGATTTTGAGATTATGCGGTCTTAATGTAAGCAAACTTTAGGATTTGTACTTATCGTTTAACCAATACGCACTTGGGTTGTCTTGAGTTGGCTGATGTGATACGAGTTACGACCTAAATTGTTATTCCTACCCAGCAACCTATGCCCAATAATGGGACAGTAATTTATAGATGATACCAATAAGTAAAACCTATAAATTACAAAGATGGTAGACGTATTAGATGCAAGTATTACGTAAGTCGTTTGGGAATGCATAGATTATGATCAATGGATTATGCATCTTTATCTGAAGTTCGATCAAAATGCTGACTTCGCGTCTAACTTTCTAAAAAACCTATTCGTCATTTATTCTATTGGTTATATATTTTTTGTCTATAATAAATCTTAACCGAACTTACCAAAGGCAAGGTTCTCAGATTGACATGCTCATGTATTTTATTTATCTAAGTAAGTAGTGCCTACCTACATGGGAATGTAACTAGTAGTACCTACCTACATTACGTAACTTAATATAGTAACAAACGCGTCTAACTTATTTTCCTCACAAACCTGTAGATTATTCGAGTGTTAAACACTCTGACCGTATGACTCAAGCAATTTCACATATTTTGAAGTCTTCTTAAATGAGTACATGGTACATCGGACTTACAAAAAACCATTAAATAAATTAGGGATACCTTAATGTGTCTCCGTAAGCATATCCGGCACGTCCAATTTGTAGTGTTCGGTTAAAAATGCTTCATCAATCACAATTCTTGAAGCGAGACTGAAGCTAACGGGAACTAAGATTATGATGACAAGCGATGACATGTTCCTTATTATGAGACCCAGGTAAAACGTAAAGTTATTAAGCTCTAGCTGTGCCCTGTGGTTTCACCCGCGTTTAAAATAAACTTGAGAAATATAGATACAATAACAATAAAATTCTGGCCATGTAACGTTTTTTCAAAGAGTTTCAGTAACGTTTTTTTAATTCGCGGCAAGTGTTTTTTTTTCGTTTTATTGAATCAAAAAAACACGCTTTCTACACTCATAGCCCCACACTAGGATTTTCTCCGGTGTCCATAGACACACACACAAGGTGAATACACACCCAGAACATGAATCTAAACTCATCATTCAAATACCTGTCTGGCCGGGAATCGAACCCCAGACCCATTGCGCGTCAAACTCGTGTGGTAACCACACCGCCACGCGAGTCGTCCTAATCAGGACCTAATACCTTTGAAAGAATTTATTTGGATGATGCATTGATTAATGTAAAGGCTAATTTACTCATAATTATGAAAAGCCCAGGGTATTAAAATACCTACTGCAATCAAATCCAAAAAAGAAAAATTCAGATTTCGGTCTAATTCTAACAAAATTTAATATAAGGGTCTTTACATAAATGTTTTATCTACCTATGACGTAGAAGAATGACAATACTTCTTGTTAATTTTTTATACATACTCGTATGTAGTTTCCTAATAGGTATGTGTATTATTTTAAAAATGTAGTAAGTGCGTATATATAATATAATCAAGAAAGTCGTAGAAAAGCCCGACAGACTCCATTCCGTAAATAAAAGTGAATTCCACAGTAATGTTACGTAGTTTCTAATGTTTAAGAAACTCTTTAATCCCACATTCTTAACTAGTAGGAAAAAACGGTCCGAGTGGTGACGAAGAACCCATCCCTAAAATACGTTGCATACATTTTTTTTATTTGGAGATAGAAACTCAAATAAAAAGCAGAACTAATATCAATAAATATACACCAATTGACTCAACATTTATAAAATTTCGACCGATTTCAATCTCATCCTTTCTCATGTTGAAGATACGTCAATCGACGCCACAATTTCCTGTCTGATAAAGGTAATAAGACATGGAATGCCAAGCTACCCTTGGTCACCACCCACTGTCAGCGCTTCACAGAGCCTTTGGAACTTTCAAATCAAATCATCTTTATTTTGGAAATTATGGTACAAAAACATTTCCGCTTATTTTTTACATTAAAATTTTCAATTTTTACTCTAAGTCAATTATTTAATATATTAAGTACATTACAATTGTGAATTTTGGTTTACTATTCTATAGTTTATTTAAGTGTAATTTTAAGACACTAAAATTATTTTAGTTAATATGAAAATATCTATGAAATTAGCATGTGAATGAATTATTTCTGATCGGATCTCATTATGCTAAGAATTAATAGGTAAGTAATATTATCATATACACGTAATACGTACAATTTCTGTAAAATTATCTGCGTATAAGAAATTAATTAATTATTATTGCTTTTCGGTGAAGAAAAACATCCTGAGAAAACCTACACACCCGAGAGTTTATTTATAAACAAGTTCTCGGAGGTCTGTGAAGTCTAACAATTCGCACTTGGCCAGCGCGGTGGACTATCGCCTAAACTCTCTCATTTTGAGAGCAATGGGACAGTTGGGTGGACGACGATTTGTAAGTACAATTCTAAACTAAATACTGGAATTTTGTTTTTATATGTTGATCTTCATCTTACGCCTCTATATAAATATACCTAATATATGTTACATGTATTAGGTAAATACTTAGGTACTTGTTATCATTAGGCATTCCTAATTAATTAAAGTTAGCTATGTTTTAGTCGTTTTAGTCATTACTAAAGCGACTAAAACTTAGCTAACTTTAATTCAAAGAATCAGGTTGGATAAAGACAGATTAAATTCCGTAGAATATATCTGTAGAACATGCATCGATTTTTGTAATCGTCCAAATAAGCATCGGCACATTCTCACTCGCTTAGACTTTAATATCGTTCCTATGAAAAAGCTTAATAACATCAATTTGTTACAATTTACAAAGAAATGAGTGTGGAATATGGCTAAACGAAACGTCGGTACGGAAGCCGAGCCACTAAATCGTGAACACGCGATACCATCTCAGAATATCGAGTGATCGAAGACCACACCGGCGGCGCGCCATCCGAGTCAGTCACGACTCAACATAGCCTACTTCTAATGTCATAATAACAATAGTAGTATGATTAGCAAAAAAGTGTGTGGTTGTGTTGTCTTGTGATTTAAAGTCATATTTTTTGTAAATTGAAATTCGTTTCATCTTTACATTTATGGTCAAATTTCTGTAAAATCATTATCTGATTTCTTTATAATTGTATTTTAAAAGTAGTAGAACTATTTCTGGATAGACGAGGGTGCCATTACAAAACGTATATCTGCCGTATAGCAGTGTTACGCGCTGTATTCTGGTTGGCCATGAGTGGTTGGTTCCAAAAGTTGGACTTTTAGCGCTAACAACGCCTATGGTCCATGGTCTATGATCGAATTTAGGTAGGACTCAAATCCTATCTGGAGTTGATGGGTTATCACGGAGTTTATAGGCAGTGGTGGCCACTTACCACCAGGATTGCATGTTCGTTTATTTTAGTATTTAAATCAAGATGCTACGTTGCATCTATATATTTTTAGTTTACTCTTAACATAGTGTGTACGTCATAATTCTGAGACTGGCGCCGGAAATTAATAACATTTTCTATAAGCACGTAATACTTATACTGATACTACGTAAACGTAAAGATAGGCCGGTGTTAAAATCAAAACATCGCCGAAGGCATTCAACAGTGAAAGGAAAGGAAACAAACAACTCGCCAATGTGATTATTTCCTAGAGATTTCTATAACCAACGTTGCTGTTTATTTATCTTATTACTTCATCAGTTGCTTCCGTAAGTAATTTTACTAAACATATATCTACACGTTAGGCATTATTTATCGATATAATTTAATTTTATTTGATAATTAAAATTAAATTAATATAATATAAATTAACATAATTATATGTATATACAAAATAATAACTTAAATTTAAAAAGAAACAAAATGCCAAATTAAAAATAAAAATCTGTATCCAAATTACTGTCCATAGGATGAGTTCCCAGAATGCTGGCAACATTACCTCGTTGAATAGCAAGGCTAATTCGTTGACCGAGGTATGTGCCAGCTTTCTGATCATTCGTTGACTCCATCAAACGTTTGGACAGATGCTTAAAAAATAATTTAGCATTTAATCCCCACGGTCCCATGGTTTCCACGCCAAATGCCAGAAATAAGTAATCTTTAATTATATCTCCATATTTCGGGCACTTGCGGATTTCAGTATTTATCGATATTACACCTATATCATAAATATCTAGATGTTGGTGTCTTAGTAATCTTGTTATTGAACCTCTTTGGAGTCTGACAAGACATTTCTTTTCTGTCGGGGATAAAAAGCAGACAAAGCAAAGTTTTAAGGTTAAAGTGTATCTGTGTACGTGTTTATCTATGGACTCTGTGGAATTACAGGATTTGAATTTTGAACGATTGAAATATTTTTTTTATTTAAATCGTTTCTAATCGAGGTTGCTCGTCCCTATGCTTAAATAGAATTTGACCAGATTGTGATTTGTGTTATTGAATTTAGTGATTCAATACCTTTTATTTTATTTTTTGAGAAGAAAGGAATCAAATAACATTTTATTGAATAATAATTATTTTTCTGTTTAGATAGTTTAAATAGTCCGTTTTTTAATCTAGTAATAAACCACAAAAATGGTTGTACTATGACAAGTACCTTTTTTTCTTTTCGAGGGGGATACTTTCAAAAGGTTCCCGACGTCGTGGGAGCCACGCGGGTTGTGTAGGATTCTTACCGCACTAAAACTCCCCCGGTCGCCGAACTCGGCGCTGCGAAGAGGACTCCGGGAACTCCAACTGACCGCCACCGGTGTCCTCAACGTGTTGCCCCATTGGGCTCTTCCCTGGTGGGCGTGAACTGCTCACCGCAACTTCTAGTCTTTACGGCAGCATACAACCACACATGCCGCCGTCCTTCCCGTGGTCGCTTGGCCGGACGGTTCGAGCTCCCACTCTTCTCGCCCGCAACCCCGGAAGCCCCTTTTAGTCGAATCTTACGACTATCACAAGTACCTAAGTGTACGACAGAAAGACTTTATGCAATCGATTACTAAAAATAAAACAAACATGACTAATTAATGAAATGCTAATGCAAATTACCTATATTGTAGTACCGTTTTGAAAAAAAATAACACATCTAACTTCGTTATCCGTCTTATGTCAGTCGATCAACTATCTAAAACAGACCTTATAGTAACAAAAGCAATATTTAACGAACGCGTATCCTTGATTCTTTTAACTTTCTGTTTTGATCAGGTGTACTAGAACCTGCTTATTAAAGAAATAAAATCGACAGTGTTTTGAATATACTGATAACATCAGTAACCTTGACTCCATGAAACGTTCGCTTCGATTGGCAATTGTTTGGGTGTGAAGTTTCAATAGAACTCTTATCTTAACATCTCTTTTTTCGATATAATGCAATATGAATAATTCAGTTTCCCAAATTATGCAACGGTACAAATTGAAATCGTTTCGGCTAATTTGTACTAACACAGACCCCTGCTGCGTGAGACACCTCAAGAATATACATAACAAAAGCCTCAATGTTGGCGATTAGAATCGATAAACCGAGAGGTGATATTTCATACTACCAAATAAGAAAAACAAGTAGGTACCGTCCAACGGATATTTCATCAAAATGCTCTATGAAGGTTATTCTTTTGGAATCAACAGGTCTAAGAGGTACTGTATATGCATTATATTTAAATTTGCTGATTTGGTCGCTTCTCTACAAAGGCACCTCAATAAACAAGCTAATAATGTTTAGTAAATCAACTTGTAGCTGATTATCTCTTGTACCTAATATTGGTAAATGGTAAAACCACCCCGTTCTACTCAAGAAGCGTCACCAACATATTTCAGTACAACATTGTCATGCGTCGTCATGTTTTTTTGTCTTTATTTTGTATAGGCTTACGGAGGCACTTACAAATTGTCAGTTACATATATTTTCTTACACTACCACCGGATCGCAACACGATCTCAACGATCCAGCAAGAAACTTAGTGGGTTTGTCTTTTTTCTCTGAACCTTTTTTTTTGCCTTTTTTACGTTGGTTTTAAGTAAGTATACATAAAAGTTAGGTCCAGTTCTGTTCTAAAGAATTAAGAAAAATACACTATTACAAATTATTAGGTATTTAAACTTATGTAGATTTCAAATTTAGCCACGCATCTATGGCCGTAGATCCTTCCGGTAGACCTTTTATAGTAGGTGGGTTTTCATTACATATGATAATAACGATAGTTACTCTTTACCTAATATTAATAGGACTACACCTGCTACTTCTGCAATAAATATATTTTTTAATTGAAGTAGCAAACGAGCTGGTAATCCACTTTTGAAGGAACTAGTGCTGTTCGACCGAAGAAGTGCCACCGCCGCAGCTATTTCTAGCGTAAAACAGATCTTGCGTTTCGTTGGAAGGGTGTGGTTGCCGGCACACTTCTTTATGACGCGACCATTTTAGTCCTCGGTAGTAGCAACGCATCTGTGATTGACTTTACAGATGTCCATGGGCGGCAGTCAGTGACCACTTACCATCAAGTGGACTTTTTTTTTTTTTTTTGTTTTCGAGGGGGAAACCTTCCAAAGGTACCCGACGCCGTGGGAGCGACGCTGGGTTATGTGGGATTTTTACCGCACTAAAACCCCCCCGGTGGCCGTCCTCGGCGCTGAAAAGGGAGGACTCCGGGATCTCGAAACGACTTCAACCGGAATCCTCCGAGCGCGCTGCCCCATCGGGTTCCTCCCAGATGGGCGGCTGGGCCCACCGCTCCGTCTAGTCTTTACGACGGTATGCGACCACACATACCGCCGTCCTTCCCGGGATTGCCTGACCGAACGGTTCGAGCTCCCACTCTAGCCGTCTGCAACCCCGGAAGCCCCTTTTAGTCGCCTCTTACGACAGGCAGGGGATACCGTAGCCCTATTCTGACCCCGAGGCTACAGGGACGAGGCGCCGTTGCCGGCGGCCGCGGCGGATCCTTCTCCGAGAGGGTTCAGCGCGCTCTCTGGCCCACCATCAAGTGGACTGCATGCTCGTTTGCTACTTCAATTAGATAAAAAAGAACAGTCTGATGGAATATGGTGATTGACAAATTACAGAGATACTGACGTGGTGATATAGGTTATAGATTAATTCTGTCACTTATAGGAAACTTTAATACTGCATTGCTCAAATCGTCATCCTCCATGCACCTATTTCGAGGACAAGGGGACGTGATTCTTATTAATCACCTACCTTCGAAAGTCCTGTGAATATACCATACTTTTACATATCATCATTTATGGTTTGCGCTGTATGTAAGTCAGTCATTGTTTGTTTTATCAACGAAAAAATATTAAACATGGATAGTACGCCTACATTTAGGCAGGAAGGCTATCACTGCTCTATAAAAATGGGTATAAATTATCTTAATTAAATTTTCTGTTGTATTTTGTCTAAAATAGAATTAACGTTACTAGTTAAACCGTGCATAAAATTTAATAGTCCAGTTCAAGTAAACTCAAATCTAAAATCATTCCAGCTCCACAGATCTCGATAAAGCAAATACTGGAGTTTGTATTGAATAAGAGAATGTAATTGCGGCTGTTTAAATTTAATACTTGTACATGAAAGCACTTCTACCTTTCGTCTAAGTTTCAATGCGATAACAAATCGGAATCGTGCCGGAGCCACATTAGCACGCGGCACGTTCCGGCGCACGGGATCTGATAGGTAGGTAATGCACCTAGGCCTGCCATCAACGAAACAAACTACGGACTGCTCCAAAAACTTCAACTATCCGTTATTAGCTGTGAAAATAATTTGCTCTGTTTACTTACAGATAAATCAAGATAACTTTTTTTTCTGACTGAAATAGCAAACGAGCATGAAGTCCACATGATGGTAAGTGGTCACGGTCGCCCATGGACATTTGTTATAAACTTCATACAGAAAATAGGTTCAATCTGAAGTCAATCACAAATGCGTTGCTACTCCCGAGGACTATGATGACCTCATGTGAAGTGAAAGTGTGCCGACAACCACAACCTTCCAACGAAACGCAAGAAATGCTTAACGCTAGAAACAGGTGTGGCGGTGGTACCTCCCCGGTTGAACTACGCTGGTTCTACCACCTCGAAAAACGATAATTATTTATTTGTCTTTAGTCAATCCCATAAGTCTATTCAATACCTTCTGATGTTCGCCGAAGACATACACATTAAACTATTTAAGTAGTAATGATAGACCAGGCAGGAAGGAAAAACGTCCTTTGCCAAGTAATTACCAATTGCTTATACCTACTCTTATGTCCACTAGGAAAATAATTAATGATAAATTGAATACCGGATCAGGACTAATCCGTCAAAATGAAATCGAATGGCAGCTCTAAATGCACCGGCCGTAATGCACTCCCCAGTATACTATTTCATGTTATTACAGTTGGCCCGGTGTTCCCGAGTACACGGCCAATATCGTCCGGAATGATCGCGAAACTGCTCCCTCCGCTATCCGATATGAACCGCTGATTCCCCGAACGGTCATTGCGTGAGGCGGAAGTGCAGAACTCATTTCGAATGAAATAATTTTAAATGAAATCATTCGTATATATCCATTTATTCCTCTATTATTTTGTGATATTCCGATATGACTGTATAGGATACCCATTTCCGATTCATCAATAACTGAGGCCACAGATAACCTTAGAATAGAAATTAGGTTTTGGGTTTACGATATTCATACTTGAGGAGATATTTATATATAGGTATACCTCAAAGTTATCGGACCATTTTTCCATTAAAATTTTAATTTTTCGTTCAATTTCAATGTAGCTCTATCGTTGTTGCATATGCAAATCTGTGTTCTAGTATTAAAAGCGTTATAAGAATATTTATATAGGAGACTTTCAGCAAAGAGATGCAAAATAAGTTAAGTAATTTAATAAATGAAACATTAGTTTTACTTTAAGGAAACTTTAAAATAACAGAAACACGAAGGAAACAGGCACGTAAATACCTAACAGCATTAACAGCTCAAATGGATGAAGTTATGCCACAAAGACTGTAAACGTTCATTATAATCTATGGAGGTGTCTTTAATAGCATAATTCCCGTTGTCAATATCTTAATGCAAAACTAACAAGTGTGCGTAAGCCGATTGTGGGTTCATAAATCGATAGCTAGTTAATATGACAATTTACGAGCGAATCTTAAGGTCCGTACTCCGTGTACTGCCGGGTACCTATGAAGTCCGTAAGCCTCCAGCCTAACCGGTGATCAATTAATTCCACACATAGAAGGACATCTTTATGTGTCCGCGGTTAACGGTGTTAGGTAATAAGTATCGGGATCCGCGGCCATCTGTCAGCAGGTATTAACGGTTAAAATTCTTTGCGAACACACCGCTATTAATGTTCTATGCATAAGGTTTGTACTATATTTACTGTCTATATATTTGAATACAGCTTATCAAAGGGATATCACAAGTTTGAAATGAAATGTGAAGACTTTTCATTTGTATATAGGCCTTTTTTGTTTTTTTTCGAGGGGGAAACCTTCAAAAGGTACCCGACGCCGTGGGAGCGACGCAGGGTTATGTGGGATTTTCACCGCACTAAACTCCCCCCCCCCCCGGTGGCCATCCTCGGCGAAGAGGACTTCGGGACCTCCAAAGGACTGCAGCCGGAATCCTCTGAGCGCGTTGCCCCATTTCGTTGCCACGTTCAAGCTCTCACTCTAGCCGCCCGCAACCCCGGAAGCCCCTTTTAGTCGCCTCTTACGACAGGCAGGGGATACCGTAGCCCTATTCTGATCCCGAAACTACAGGGACTCATTTGTATAGGCCTACGGGGGCACTTACAAATTGTCAGTTACAATTTTTTGTCATACACTACCATCGGATTGGAACACGACCTCAACTGAGACGATCCGGCAAAGGTTTAAAGTAGTAGTGACTAAAGTAACTTTTCTGAGTTGACATTATTATTTTATAATGTGGGAGTAGCAAATCATGTAGCCGTGATGTAGCCCACCTGTTGATAAGTGTAATTTACCCCAGTTATGATCAGAGTCTTACCTGAGGTTCGCCAAACATGCATTGCTACTCATGAGGACTTAGAATGCTTCGGATGAGTAGTAGTTTTCAAGGTGGTAGAACCAGTGTAGTTCGACCTGGGAAGTACCACCGCCACACCTATTTCTAGCGTGAAGCCATTCTTGCGTTTCGATGGAAGGGAGTGGTTGCCGGCACGCTTATATGAATCGACCATCATAGTCCTCGGGAGTATCGACGCATGTGATGTGATTGACTTCGGATAGAACCCATGTTCTGTATGAAGTTGATTACAGATATCCATGGGCTGCAGTGACCACTTACCATCTCAGGTGGACGGCATGCTCGTTTACTACTTCAGTTAGATAAAAAAAGAGTATGACTGTCTCCTTTGCTACATCCTTTAGATTAAAACACACTAAAACTTATCACCGATTTTATAAATCAGTAATGGGTGTAGCGATGGTGCTCCTAGAGTGGAACCACAAAGAGTTCCAGTACCGTTAAATTTAACAAAACTTGGTAAAATATAAAATAGTTTTTTTTTATAGCAACTCCTACCATCTGCTATTTCTGAGTAATATTCTATTATGTTAAACTCGTGTGTTGAGCCCGTGCTATATATTTATTTTTAAAATTAGGTCGCTTAATAAGTAGGTAGTTCACCTTCTATCTAGTATTGTCCCAATACTGGGCCCGGAAGTCCTCTCAGGGTGAGATGGGTGCAAGGTCACCGAACCCTTGATGTTTTTTCTAGCGCGATGCAGTTCTAGAAGGGTGTGCTTGCCGTTTTTTTTTATCTGGCTGAGGTAGCAAACGAGCATGCAATCCACCTGATAGTAAGTGGTCACTGCCGCCCATGGACATCTGTAATCAACTTCATACAGTATATGGCGTCATACTGTATGAAGTTGCGGAAGAAACACAGACGCGTTGCTACTGCTGAGGACTATGATGGTCGCCTCATGTGAAAGTGTGCCGGCAACCACACCCTTCTATCGAAACGCAAGAACTGCTTGACTCTAGAAATAGGTGTGGCGGTGGGACTACCCCGGTCGGACTACAATGGTTCTACCACCTTGAGAACACGTTTACTTTTATTTGAGGCGATCATCATAATCCACGGAATTAGCAACACATTTTATATTGACTTTAGATAACACCACTGTTCTATGTGAAGCTGCTTACAGATGTCCATGAGCGGCAGTGACCACGTACTATCGGGTCGATACTTACTCGTTAAATACTTCAGTCCGATGAAGCAGTAAATGTTTCTTGGCAGCCTCATCTGTTTATCTACGAAAAAAGATGTATAAATTCTAGAAATATCTTTGATTATAAGTAGAATAATTGAGAAAAGTGCATTCAGTCATTACAAATAAAATACAATAAGTTCGTGTTTGATTCATTATTGCAATTGCGTCCATTGTTGTTGTACCTAGATTGACGGTTAGCCATTTTGCCATATGATGAACACGGATAATAGTACCATTATACCGCGTAAATTCCTGTAATGGCGATACAATTTACCGTGCTCGGCGCCGGCGATGAGACTAGGCATCTACGGCTTATCCCTGTAATATAAATCACAATACTCGCGTTCCTTATTATTGTCGGATTTGAATTTCGAACAAATTGCAACAAAGTTGTTAAGCATTCTCTTTTATTTATTGCGAGTCACTACTTGCTGACCGCATACACCTATCTACAGTCTGTGCGAATATTGAAAGGTCATTGCAATAAAATAATATGAACAGTTGTGAAAAGTTATTGCTAAATATTTGTATCAATGCATTCCCGGTTTTGCGGAAAAGCTCCTCTATATTGGTCACAACTGTTGGATTTACACAAAGATGGCAATTTCTTTACTGTTTTGAAAGATATCAATAAATATTATTGCAAAAAATCCATTAAAACATTATGCTATAAATTATATTGCAGGCGCCTTGGTTACATATTTTTTTTTATCTGATAGTTTCAAGAAAATGGGTATAAATAATATTGCAGGCGCCTTGGTTACATACATTTTTTTATCTGATAATTTGAAGAAAATGGGTATCATTCGGTTTTTTTGCAATCCCTAACTGGGTCTAGGTTGTGAAAACATATTTTTCTTTAGGTTATATTACTTTTGCCACTACCGGGATTGTCATTAAACTCATTATTATGTAAGTATTCCAGGATAAAAACGGTAAATTGCTAATTTTGATAAAAATAAAGCTACAACTAGTTATATTTACGAAAAAAATACATGAAAAACACACAAAATATTCAAAAACTTCTACCTTGAACTGCATGTGCGTCCGTATTTCCCGAATTGTTGTCAAGCGTTACATGCGGGTGGAACCTCGTGATGACGGCAAAAAACAAATACGAATATCTCGTTGTACTAGTAACATAATTATCCAATTTCAGCGCGGCGACCCGACCCCAGCAGTGGGACAATAATGGGTTGGCACCACCACGTTAATTTCATGACTAGGTACTATCGTACTATCGTTCGATTGTACGGTCTTTTCTATTAAGAACCATTTTCGCGTAAACAAAGTAGAACGAACCTAATATAATTATAAGGTTTACATAGCAATAATATAATTAAAATTATGTACATCTGATGACTATTTTAACGCGTCAAATATTTTTCAAGACTAATATTACGTTTTGTCTACTTTGATTCTTATAGCTAGTTAGATCTAGGGGTCTTGTTTTGAATATATTGTGCACAATCTCCAGCGTAATTTCATACCACTCCGTCTGCGGCAAGTATCATAAAAAAGCATTACAAGTTTTTGATTCACGTATTAATTTAATACCTATCATCTTATTCTCTTTTATGATAATTATTAAAAAAATCTTCAAACGAAAAGAATATAGGTAATTTAGTTTTGTGATTATTAAAACATACAGATTCTTTATTCTAAATTTATAATTCTACTGAATATTGCCAAGTGAGAGATCTCCTCTCGACATTAATGCTATTAAATCAATTTTTGGTCAACTGAATCTCTCATTCTGAGAGAAGACCCGAGCCCAGCAGTTGGCCAATAATGGGTTGATGAGAGAATCGGCGAATAATGAAACTAACAGGCCGATTTATTTTAACCCATAAAATTTGTGAGCTGAGACTCTACAAAATTTTGTCTATGCATACAGGAATTAAAAAAAATGATTGTCAATAATTACTGTTGACGTTGTCAAATTGACAATGTCAATTTCGACATTTGCACTAAAATAAATATCGACTGAGGTGCTGAAGCTTTTCTTATTTATTCGTTAATCTTATTCATAAAAGAAATCTAAATATGGGAAACTGGAAGCTAGAAGTCGGTAGGATGGCAATGTACACCTCTTTTCCAGTAATACTTTTCTTCGTTTTCAACCAACCCGCATATTTCGAGGAATGGGTTACCAATACCAAGCGGCAAATATTTCCTCCAGAAAACAAGAAGGATAGAGAAGATATCCAAAAATTAATCCAAGATATGAGGAAGAAACAAGTTCAAGCTCTTGAGGGCGAAACATAAGTGCAAATTGTATATTGTATATAACTTTTAGAGATACGAAATAAAACTTTAGTTTTTCATAACATGTTTATTTAATATAAAATATAACGAGAAATAAATCCTTTTATGTCAATGTTTTGTAAAGTTCATTTATTAATAACTTCAGTTGTCATAATATTATAGCAATAAACAGTCAAAAACACTATTGTAAATATTTGGTATACTATCTGGCCGCTCATACAAAGGTTTTGCATAATTTGTTTTTACTTACCGTATATTTTAACGAATGTAGAAAAGTCAATAGAAATAAAATCGATCAATTAAACATAGCATTGAGCAATCTTAAGAGACAAATTTATTATCCCATGTCACAGTGAATTACCTGTGACTTGACAGTGAACGACAATGTGTATAATATTAATTACACATACAGCAACATAGCTTAGGCTGTGCCAAAAATACTGCGTCTATCAAATATTTAAATCTACAATACTAGTCTATTTTTATGCTTTTACTTCTATTATGGTAACTCATCACAAGTCCTACAAATGTAGAACACAAGGAGACATATATCACATATGAGACTCCAAAATACTGGCCAATTAACCCTGACACCATAGGCGCAACAACACCGGCCAAGGACCTAACGCTATTCGATGCACCAATCAGAGTACCTCTGTGATCCCCGTGGCTTCTTTTCAATACCATCTCCAATGTCACTAACCTACCCACAGCATTGCTTATAGCTAATGGAATTAACCACATTGCATAAATATAAACGTTAAATGAAAATATTAGTCCAGTCAGCGACATACATGAAAGAAGGAAAACGTGAAAGTTTCTTAAACTATAATCTTTATCATAAGCATAAAAACTATTAATAAAACCCATGAAAAAGCTGGACACGGACCCAATAATACCCTGGAAGGAAATAACATACCCTACATACTTTGGCGAGAGATCAAACTGAGTTTTTAAATATAAACCATAATTAGAATAATATACACCCATAGCGAACCCCACTAGGGCCTTAAACAAGAAAATGTCCCAATATTTTTTCCAATCAACTTTCGCTAATTCTACAAAAGACTGTTTGCTGCTCGTAATGATAATGTGCATCAAATTTATATTTTGATCAGTGCTCTTCTTTTGTTTCTTAGGTGTATTTTTCGTTTTCGGTAATAAGAATGCAAGTCCTGAAAAAAAAGTGCAACTGTTATCATGGGAAAATTAACATTAAGATTATTTTTTTTACATTAAGATTCTAAAGAGCTATTTATAACATGTTGCCTTGCTTCTTATAGTTGATAACATTGAGTAGGCAAGTTATCTAGGTACCTATACTATATCTGATTTAAATTCAACTCATGATGAGTATGCTTGAATATTAATTTCATTTATAAGATTGTGATACCAAAGCATTCATAGATTGCATAGTATAGTTGTATTATGGTGAGTGGCCATACAGCTTAGCCATTTGTAACAATAATTAAATGAGAAGGCTTCTATTAACCCACATGCCTAATGACTTACTGATTTACATAGATAAAAAGCTGGAAAATATTACCTGCATTAATTGCAAAAAACACTCCTACGGCAACTGCGATACAAGTAAAACCATGTTCCGGATAATCTTCTGCAATGTGGCCTCCAATTATTGGGCCTAATGTTATTCCAATACCAGATATAGCAGCCATCCTACCATATATCTCTGATTGCCTCTGCTCATTTTTCTCATAGTCTGGCACTAATGCTTTTGTCAATAATTGTGTTTGTTTGAATAGGCCTGAAACATAACAAAAATTATAAAGAACATTGACAATTAAAAGACGACATTTAAAAGGTGGTAGAACCAGTGTAGTTCGACCGGGAAGTACCACCTCCACACCTATTTCTAGCGTGAAGCATTTCTTGCGTTTTAATAGAAGAGTGTGGTTGCCGGCAAGCTTTTACATGCAACCATCATAGTCTTCGGGAGAAGCAACACATCTGCAATTGACTTAGATGGAACCCACGTAATCTGTATGTAGAAGATTACAGATGTCTATGGGCGGCAGTGACCACTTATCATCAGGTGGACTGCATGCAAAAAAAAGAACTTTTATTATGATACTTTATATATTTATGTTAATAATTACCTAAAACAGCTCTAAGTAGTAAAATGACAATAACTGAATTTGTTAGTCCAAGTAATGTATATGATACACTACAAACTAGCAATGTTACTATCAATATATTTCTCCTCCCTTTAATATCACTTAAGCTACCCTGTAAATTAAAAACAAAAGACATAAAACTTTTAAACAACAATAGCTCTATCCATAAATTATTTAATTTTAGGTTTAAATAAACAATATTTTTTCTAGACTCAATATATTTCAATTACGTAGATTGAATTTGAAATTGTAAATCAAATGCTGATTTGTAGGACGTCTTATCCTCTGGTATCATAGGGTGTAGTTACCTTTCCAAAAAGGCAGTGGGCCGGGATTTTTAGACCTCCAGGAGTACACTTTTAACTAGGTCAATTTTAAAGGTTAAATACCCTGAGAAACCAACCTCCTTAAGAATGGAATTGTTATTTATTAAAAACAAAACACATGTAGAAATGTAAAATATATTTACCAACCCAGCTATTTATTGGGAGGTCAAAAACAATGAATAGCTCTAAAAAATTATTACATTGTTTTAAAAACGGAATAGAAAATATAACATGATCATGAACATAGCATATGGACAATTCTAAATAAGAAAAGTGTAGCTTCTTATCAAAATATGTTAAAGAAAATGGTAACTCACAATTAAGGGTCCTGACCCTAACTGAAAACCAGCATATATGGAGCCAAGTAACCCAACATATATATGATTTGCTCCCATTTGCCGGACATGATTGGGTACCAAAGGGATTATTAGCCCAACAGCAAATAAATCCTGAAATAAAGTAAAACAACTGCTGCATATATAAACATATTGAGAGCACATAACAAGGAAAATCTTATTCAAATTTCACTTGATGTATACGAGGATAAACATTTTATGTGGGTTCAATGCATATTCCATTTTTATTTTGGATAAAATTGTATTTTATTAATACTAACCACAAAAGCGATGAACTGCAATAGATAAATGAATTGGGACATCGTTATTTCATATGTAAAAGAATAATATAACGATGTAGGTCCACACTTCCACAATAATATTGTCAAGGTCAAGCGCCACTATCGGCGGTTGTATTAAAACTACATGATATTTCGAAATTCATCTATTAACATTTTAAATGAATGATCACTTTATCGCAGAACGCCGACAAAACAATCGTGAAATAATGACAACTCGTGACGTTTCTACTGTCTGTTATGAATAAAATTGACACAATTGAGTTGACTGCCACATGACAACATTTTTGTTGTCATTTGTCATGTCATAAATTACCATTTAAAATGACATGTCTAAAAATAAAGACGTTAATAATAAAATGCATATAATTATCAAGAAAGAGTAAAGCAATAACCTACATACTATTTTTTTTAACATGAATTAACATAGTATAAATTCATAAAAATATATTCTTGTGTCGCTTTCTAAGTACGCCATCTAGATTTGTGAACGGTAAACTAAGAAAAACGTATGGTGAAAAGAAACAATTACGACTTGAAAGTTGTTTG
Source organism: Spicauda simplicius (assembly GCA_949699795.1). Taxonomy (NCBI): domain Eukaryota; kingdom Metazoa; phylum Arthropoda; class Insecta; order Lepidoptera; family Hesperiidae; genus Spicauda; species Spicauda simplicius. The sequence continues at coordinate 8,477,571 of OX453062.1, forward strand.
CAGCCTAAAATGACGTAGTAAATAAGAATTGTTGTTTTCGGAAAATACAAAGTTTAAAAGATAAATAACTGGCAGCGTACTAGAGGGCGCTGAACTTAAAAACTTAAAAAGTTCTTATACCTCAAGGTAGATGGCTCTACAAGGCGGAAGTAAATTTAACGTATAGTCTTTAAACGTAATAATTTTAAGTGTAAGTACTCGTACCTATGACATTTTGATTCATGCCTGATACATATTTTCCACATGTAAAAATAATCAAAATTATTAAAGTTCCCTGTGTCTGTTCTGTACCATGGACAACTAAACTAATTATCTGTTCTACATTATTGTAAAAAAAAATGTTTGGAAGTATATGATTATGTGCAAAACTTAATAAATATTTTTTTTTTTAAAACAGTTGTCTATGTACTTGCGTCAATTCGAAAGTACTGAATGGAATTTAAAGCATTTCAAATATAGATATAGCCTGTGTTTCTATTTAGGTAGCACAGGTAGGTACATTTCATATAAACTAGATAATCTATCAGAAGTTATTAATTATTTTAACTTTATTGATACTTACGATTATATTTTTCACGATGATGAAACCGCGAGGCTCAAGGGGGTTTGAGCAACGCAATATGTAACGGTTTGTTTTTATATAAGTAAGTATAAAACCTTAAGTAAAATACGGCCATAGTGACTTGCTGCAAAAGCGCAGAAAGGGAGAAAGGGGTACAGCAAAACGTTACCTTACATGGGCGGAGGGGATTCCAAAATCTCTAAAAAAAATCCTATAAGTTATAGGTACTCGAACGCTCCTTCATAATTATAGAAATTTAATCATGCTAGAGCCAGTACGTGAATCAAAGCTGTGCATTAGCATATTGATTATATGCATAAATGATTTAGGCATTTTCAGCTCGGTATTTTCCATTTTTAAACAAATCTTACTTTTTTGTTTTTTTTTTCGTCTACATTATTCTTTACAGAATAGATATAATTTATCCGCCTAAAGCACACTTTACTATAATTAAGTTTTATTATTCTAAAGTAAACTTATTATAATTTTTCATCTCGAACAAAATACATTGAATATTCAGTCCATTATGATAAAAGCTTTGGCAACCTAGTAATAACAACGCTCTCAAATATTATTCACTTTAAAAGCTGGAATAGCAAAATAATGTAAAGAAGAGTGTTCTTTTGATACAGTGGTTTTGTATAAATGTCATACTCTCATGCGGTTTGCAACGGTGTGATTTCAACTTTGAAATGAAAAATGTTTTATTAATTCGAAATATTTTATTCGAGCAGGTGTCAGCTTTGCAAACAAAAGGCTATTCTTCTCAGTAAGTCGGGTTAAGGCCATAACTCAGCACGATTGTCACGTGCAGATTGGAGGATGGTGGTAGTTATTTTTTTAATTTAACACCTTTTTCTAATGTGAAACAATACTTGCGTTTCTTTGGAAGGGTGTGATTGCCGGCTAACTTTCATATGAGGTAACTATCTTAGTCTTCGTCTTAGACCTGGGTAGACGATATATATAAATATATTTTTTGAAGTTGGTAATTACCTATTAATAAACTAAAATTGCAGTAAATTTTCTATATTTGGTGATCATCGTTAGCAGACTAGGCGATCATCGTTGACGTTTAAGGTATGCACCGTCCATGCAACATTGATGTCTGAGGTAAAGTAGAGATTTGAAAATATATAGGTACAGCCACGAATAGTTTACCTACCTCTTTCCTATGAAAAGTCGGCTAACAACACGTAAACGCGTTTATAACAATAATTTTGCAAATACTGCGGTCTTCATTACGACGGTAGTATTGTAGTAGCATGAAAAGAATGTTAATTTTGTTATACCTATTTTTGATATTTATAATCCTTTAAGTATCTCGACGTCGTTTCCCACGACAAACATTTTTGATTTACCGGCACCATTAATCCTAATAGTTACGCGATCTTCATGCCTTATATACCTTTGTTTTTTTTTGTTACGGGGAGGAAACCTTCAAAAGGTACACCGAATCCTTGGGAGAGACTCCGGGTTATGTGGGATTTTTACCCACTAAAACCTCCTCGGTGGCATTTCTCAGCGCTTGTAGTAGGGGACTCGGAAACTCCAACGGAACGAACCGGTGGCCCCTAGCGCAGTGCCCTTCACGGGCTCATCTCTTGGGGGACGTGTACCATCCCCCTTCATCATCCGGTGCTTACGGCGAGATGCAGCCACACATACCGCCATCCTTCTCGGGGTTGCTTGTTGGACGGTTCGAGCTCCCACTCTAGCCGTCCGCAACCCCAGAGGCCCCCTGTTAGTCGCCTCTTACGACAGGCAGGGGATACCGTAGCCGTATTCTACTCCCCGACTACAGGGTCAATGCCTTATATACCTACCTACCTATTAAAGTTGCATAGTTATGAAATGAGGTAAAATTTTAATGAACTAAAGCAAGTAAGAAAAGCTATAGTCTCTAAGTAATAAAACTCTGTTCAAAGTAATATTCTTCTATGTAACTCCTAGGATATTATGGAACACCTGATTCGCATTATATCCCGATTTCTCGCCTCTAAGAATATCATTTTAAAAACTTTCTGCAAAGTTGCGCTCGACCACACTCCACAAGTAAAGTTATGAGACTTTAATCTCGTCCCTACTCATTGAAAATTCAACCGTCGAAGTAAGCATCACAATTTAGCATAAGTGCACTTAACTCACTGTTGGCATATTTAAATTTTATACCAAATTGCTAGATTTCGCATTAATTTCGCTAGTTTAGTTGCTACATTCTGAAATATTAGGAGTTTATGACCATGCGAAAATCATCATACTAATAGGTATTATAAAGGCCGTCCCTGTAGCCTCGGGGTCAGAATAGGGCTACGGTATCCCCTGCCTGTCGTAAGAGGCGACTAAAAGGGGCTTCCGGGGTTGCAGACGGCTAGAGTGGGAGCTCGAACCGTTCGGTCAGGCAATCCCGGGAAGGACGGCGGTATGTGTGGTCGCATACCATCGTAAAGACTAGACGGAGCGGTGGGCCCAGCCGCCCATCTGGGAGGAGCCCGATGGGGCAGCGCGCTCGGAGGATTCCGGTTGAAGTCGTTTCGAGATCCCGGAGTTCTCCTTTTCAGCGCCGAGGACGGCCACCGGGGGGGTTTTAGTGCGGTAAAAATCCCACATAACTCTGCGTCGCTTCCACGGCGTCGGGTACCTTTGGAAGGTTTCCCCCTCGAAAACAAAAAAAAGGTATTATAAAGGCGAAAGTTTGTGAGTGTGTAATATGTTTGTTACTTCCTCACGTCTGGAGCGATCTAAACGGCTGGAGCGATTTTTATAAAATTTGCTAGTGAGTTAACTGACACTCTAGATTAACTTAAAGGCTACTTTTTGCTGTGCGAAAATAACTTACTCCCACGGGACAATCGATACATCGATTTTTTTCGGGCTGAGCTGCGGGGCTCAGCTAGTCCTACTAATATTATAAATGCGAAAGTTTGTGAGGATGTATGTGTATTTGTTATTCTTTCACGCAAAAACTACTCAACGGATTAGATTGAAACTTTACAGTAGTATAGGTTATACATCAGAATAACACATGGGCTATAATTTGTAATGATTTTTTTTTTTATAAGGTTGTAATATAACGAGAAATATCAGGTTAGTCGGAAAAAAAGTTGTGCTCTGAGAGCTATCTTCGCGTACGCTGCCTAAACCGTTGGAGATATCCAAATATAATGTATGGTGTGATTGTTTGGCTTACATAGATCTAAATAAAAGTCCGCGAGAGCATATATCTATATTTTATGTATAACCCACAATAACTCTTTTTATACTTTGAAAATTTTAAAAATTTCAAGTTGATGTTTCCATGGGTTTTATACAAACTAAATATTAATCCTTATCAAAATAAATGATTTCAAAAAATCAAGCATCTAATAAAGATCGAATCTGCCTTTTACACCATGTAAATTGGATAAGTAGTTTAGAAGATATTACGAGTATAACATATTGCGTCAATTGATTGACCGGCAGTTCGCGCCGTGCGCCGCCGCCGTATACAACGAAGTTGTATGATATTAATATTTGAATGGTTATAAAACACGGAGCAAAATGTGAAAGGTCAATGACGTCTCTGTAGTTCCAGGAATAAGGAATCCCCTGTCTGTGGTAAGAGGCAACTAAAAAGGAGCTTTCGGGGTTGCGGGCGGCTAGACGGAGAGCTCCGAACACCCAGTCAGCAACTTCGGGAAAGATGTGTGGCAGCATGTGTGGTCGCATGATATCGTGAGAGCCAGGATGGACGGAGCTTGAACCGTCCAGCCAGGCGATCCCGGGAAGGTCGGTGGCATACGTGTGGTCGCATATCGTGGTAAAGACCAGATGGAGTGGTGGGCCCAGCCGCTCACTTGGGAGGAGCCTGATGGGGCAATGCACTCAGAGGACTCCAGTTGCGTCCCTTTGAAGATCCTGGAGTCCTGGTGCTATAAGAATCCCAGAAAACCCTGCGTCGTACCTTTTGAAGGTTTCTCCCTCGACAAAAAAGAAAAAAAGTCAATGAGAATGAAATAGCGGAAAGGTTAAATATGTTATTCAATCGTCATCGACCTTTTAATGTAACACAACTCGACACATATGTCAGATTAGCAGTAGTTTAGGTCGTAGTTGACCACGCTAGCCAACTGCGCGTTGGTAACCGTCACGCGTTTTGAGACCCTTTCTTAAAACTTTTAATTTCAGAGTAAGCATTAATATCTGTTGCCGACAAAACTAATTCAAATTAATATACGTGCCTGTGATTTGAAATTTGAACACACTGATTTAGGCGATTAACACACGGCACCGCGCACCGCCGCGAATAGCGGTGCCCCGCGCGGGAAGGCGGTTTACGTACCTGTACGCGCGGATGGACCGATCATCAAAATAAACTTTTCGACATCGAAATGCATTTTTGCTTCAACGATGATCCGCGCTGTTAGGCGCCAGCCCGTGCGTGAGGCGCACTGTAGTTCGCGCGGAGACAAGGTGGTGATGAGAACACCGCTGGACCGCGCGGCCAGTCGGTGTACGTTTGTGAGGCATCAACGGATTTATTAGACCCCAATACAACATGAGATCCGCTTCACCGCCTACCGTGGCCGTGAGCGGTACCGTATGTTAATCGCCTTAGGAAGTAGGGCAAGGGTTCAATCTGAAGTAGATCACAGATGCGTTGCTACTCCCAAGGACTATGATGATCGTCTCATATAAAAGTGAGCCGGCAGGCACACCCTTTAAATGAAACACAAGAACTGCTTCACGGTAGAAATAGGTGCGGCGGTGATGCCTCCCTGGTTGAACCATTGCTCTACCACCTTGCAACTTTATGTGGCAGACTAAATTCCACGCGAGCGAAGCCGCGGGCAAAAGCTAGTATAAAATATAACCTTGTTTATATTTAATCCAAACTTATTTAATTAATTGCTTACTTACTTAATAGAAAGTAAATTTGACATTTTTTTTGTTGACGGATTATTCTTGAGCACCATGACGAAAAAACTATCGAATTATGGCCGATCTTTTTTCCGCTAACTAGCGCTTTTGGACTCCACTATAAAAATATAGCTACGCCTAAGTTAGATGTTAGTGTTTATTAGGTACATATGTTTATTTCTAGCCGCCTGCACCCCCGGAAGCTCCTTTTAGTCGCCTCTTACAACAGATAGGGGATGCCGTAGTCCTTTTCTAATCCTGGAACTACAGGGACGATCTCTACTGTACCTTTTTTTTTTTTGTTGTCGAGGGGGAAACCTTCAAAAGGTACCCGACGCCGTGGGAGCGACGCAGGGTTATGTGGGATTTTTACCGCACTAAAACCCCCCCGGTGGCCGTTCTCGGCGCTAAAAAGGAGGACTCCGGGATCTCGAAACGACTTCAACCGGAATCCTCCGAGCGCGTTGCCCTATCGGGCTCCTCCCAGATGGGCGGCTGGGCCCACCGCTCCGGCTAGCCTTTACGACGGTATGCGACCACACGTACCGCCGTCCTTCCCGGGATCACCTGACTGAACGGTTCGAGCTCCCACTCTAGCCGCTCGTAACCCCGGAAGCCCCTTTTAGTCGCCTCTTACGACAGGCAGGGGATGCCGTAGCCCTATTCTGGTCCCGGAACTACAGGGTGATCTCTGCTGTACCTACATAACGAAGTTATACTTTAGCAGCCGCGGTATAAAATAAATAAATATTACCTTCAATTTAAATAATTCAAGTGCATTTTGTTCCAAATTTATTCTTAAAAAACTCTTTTTAACTTTTAAAATCCACTAATGCCTAAAGATCTTTTAATTATGGCTAAAAAAAATATTACGGTTTTTCAAAACGATCATTGATTATGTTTTCGTATCCCAACGGTTTAAGCTACGTGTTTCACAAACTAAGACATTTTCTCATCCAGTAGTTAATGAAAACATGATTAACTGCACGCCTCACTCCGTTAAATAAACCAACTTTCAGAGGCGACCTTCACACTGACCCGTCGACTACTCTTCAGCATTTACTTAGTAATTAGTCATCAATTTTCGTCCCTAACTAAGGATAATGAAGTTATTTTGCTCCGACCCTTTAAAACTCAATTTCAGTTCAGTTACCCTTTAAGAAAAAGTTAGGAAATCGTATTTCGTTTTTAAGTAACAAAGTATTTTCGGGATATTACATTCGTACCTATACAACTTATATTAAAATGTATCAAGTCCATTCTTGAATGTGTTGAGGGTTGTGGTACCACCACCAGCTGTAGCCACCGACTAACTCACAGGCAGGTAGCTATAGGATTCTAACTTGAACAACTTAAACTTCACTTTATAAGTTTTACTAATGTGTGATATACCTAAGTAGTATTTGATGTTGGTCTATTAATATGAAGGGCACCTATTATCTATTATTATGAAGGGCATTAAGTCGTAGCAATCTTGAACAATGTTCTTGTAAAGTAAAACAGATGTACAGTACCTACATGTCTCTCTAACATTAAGGCTGACTTCAATAAAACAAATTATACACCATAACATTTCCTTAAACGCATTCGGCTGAAGTCAGGCGGTACTGAATCGACTAGTCACGAGGGACGGGTTTTGGGTCATTATTGTTTCCTTCCCTAGTTTAGGGTCCGGGAACGAGTGATCAATAAAGTAAGTTAGGTTTTCTAAAATAAATACATCCCTGCATGTAGAAATTCGTTATAACTTGCTTTAAAATCAAAGAAAAACATCTCGTGAAAATTTGCATACTTGCGAATTCTATGGAAATATAAACGTATTTTTTAAATGTCATGTAGTACCAATGCATACTTTGCTAGCGTGGGGGTACAATGATCTATCACTACATAGTATTAAAATTAAGTTGCTTCTCACTATGTACTTAGATCTTTAAAACTACTCTACGGATTTTAATGCAGTTTTTTAATAGACAGAGTGATTCAAAAAGAAGGTTTTTGTGTACAATACATGCATGATATAGTGGAGAAACACTGATAATTTTAGATTTTTGACTTTCGGAACGGAAGGAACGGAGGTGGAACGAAGTTCACCGGGTTAACTACATAATTATATAAAACATTCATGTAATGGATTGACGACAATGCGTCATGCGGGCCACTTGGCCCGCAGCGGAGTCGTATATCTTTCCTCTACCCATCGTCGTCTCAGCTCGTTACGTATTAAAATTTGTAGGAACACTGTTTTACTTGGCACAGCTTTCGTTCACCTGAGAAGAATATTTCCCGGTACAATATCAAAGGGAACCCGATCCGAAGTCTATTAGAGTGTCTTCATAGTGCGAACGAATACTTTCCTTTTCTCTGTTTTAGAGCTTGTTAGTCTATAATTGAAGCATTACAAATTTGTTCAACTGTTATTTCAGTCAATATATTCCCATATTTAAACTGGTAAGTGTTTAGCCAATTAATCTTATTATTCAAGTAACTATCCAAGTGCAACACACGCCCACACGTAAAGCTTCCATCCATCCATCTATAAGCCAATTGAGGTCCACTGCTAGACATAGGCCTCCCCTAATTGACGTAAAGCATAACGTCCCCAAAATTAACCTACTTTATTTATAGTATTTATTATCATAGTGAGTGCAATAGTCACCATTATCGTAGTCATACAATAGTTATAGGTGGTTCAATCCCCCCCCCCCCATGGAAAAAATATTAACATTAATAGTAGTGGTTCACCCAAGGTGTTACCACCACCTATTGTTTTAATCCCCCGATATGATATGCACTAATGATAATGCACTATTCTCACGCGCTTAGCACGTAACTTTAGAAATAAGTACGTAGCACTAGTGCGTAGCAGCTAGACCGACTAATGTATCTATGACGAAGTTAAAATATTTTTATTATCTTCTTATATATTTATTTCAAATTACCTTTATTACAAAATGTGTGTAATCCGAGATGTCTCCCTATCCCTCTCATTTACTTAAATTTCTACATATCCTTTGTTTTTAGCTAGTTACGTATTGTAATTCTGACGCCCAAGTTTTATGTTCGCACAACGAATCGAGCGAGTGAAAGTAACGGAAAGCGTATTCCTTACTTCGACATCAAAGGAAACATGATACATTCTTCATAATGCGGAAAAGTATTTCCTTACAGATATTTACAATTACTCTGCTGGTGTTGGAAGCCCCTTTGTTTCGACCGTATATAGAAACAAAAATTATATTGTTTGTGATGAATGGTGTGAAATATCATAACCAGTATATTTCTAAATACAATTTGCAATAGAAATCACATCACTACTTATTATATATGTAAAAACGTATATTATGTACGAAAACTAGTTCACACATATATCCAACACAAACATAAGAAAATTATTTTAATGTTGGCTTGGCCGGGGACCGAGCACGGGTCCTTTTAAGTTTCGACCTATTCTAATGACTTACATGACACTATTATATGCAATATATTATTACTATCCTAAGTACACAATCTAACTTACAATAAAATTGATGCCTTAACGTAAAATCCATGCCAATCAACAGAAATCTGCCTCGAAGTGCAAGTTAGCCATGCTTAAAAAATAAATACAAATCAGTTTTATGATAGAAATCTTTTATTTTTAAAGCTCCAATGCATTTTTAGAAGAATACAACTGATACTCCCTAGTATACAATCATTAACCACTAATCCTGAAACAACAAAATGATGGTTTGTTAAATATATATGTAAGACAATGTGAAAAGGATGCGTAATAGGTATCAGAAGAAAGAAGGTGAAGGAGGTATAAAAATTGTTTCGTATCAAAATGTATTTAGATCAAATAGACCTGACCTAATGGAGAGAAAAGTCGAATTATCGTAAATAAACATTGTAGGTATCTTTCAAGAATACTTGCGGAAATAAACGCCCAGGAATAAAAAAGGGGTCGGAAGAAATGTCATTAAATATAGCAGTGCGTCCATTACAAATAACGCATTTCCAATATCTTAACGGACAGAACACTACAAAGCCATTCACTATTGTTTAACTACATAATAAAACCAATAATGAGGTGACTAAAGTCCTGGGAAGTCACTAAAAGAGCAATTACGGCAAAGCGTTTAGCAGGAAACAACCACTTTGCACAACTACTCATATACTATTACGGTGCTGCTTCTTTAGGTACGACTTTATTAGTTTTCTGTTTGTTTAAAAGTTTTATCTGACTGAAGTAGCAAACGAGCATGCAGTCAACCTGATGGTAAGTGGTCAACGCCGCCCATGGACATCTAATCAACTTTGTACAGAACATGGGTTCCATCTGAAGTTTCTTATTTTATTAAAAAAAAACTTAAAACGCTTTCTACACTCATAGCCCCACAGTCGGATTTTCTCCTGTGTCGTGGGTGCTATGGACACACACAAAGACGAATACACAAACACCCAGACCCAGAACAAGAATCTAAACTCATCATTCAGATACCTGTCTGGCCGGGAATAGAACCCGGGACCCACTGCGTGTCACACCGGTATGGTAACCGCTGCGCCATGCGGGTCGTCAAAGTCAATCACAGATGCGTTGCTACTACCAAAGACTATGATGGTCGCCTTATAAAAGTGTGCCGGCAACCAAACCCTTCCATCGAAACGCAAGGAATGCTTCACGTTAGAAATAGGTATGGCGGTGTTACTTCCCCGGTCAAGTGAACTTTCATAACAAACAAGCTTGACTGAAACGGTAATCTGTATAACTGAAATCGAGAGTTGCAACTTGATTTCTGTGGTAACAGCTTCGGGGAATAGCTTTAACTTCTGAACGTCTATTTAGGTTTTACACCTCTTGATCATGATGAACCCCATGTCGCAATGGTTACCATACTATTCATGTTCTGGGTCTGAGTGTTTGTGTATTCGTCTTGGGTGTGTCCATGGTACCCACGATGTAGGATAAAATCCTACTGTGGGGCTATGAGTGTAGAAAGCGTTTATTTATATTTAAAAGTCGGGATATCTGGCAACTCTGATAGGTTTCATTAATTTCCAATCGTGACCGATATCAAAGTTTTTAAGGTGAAAGAAAATGGGGGCGCGCTACAAATTGATTTTCAAAGTGGGCGGTAGACATAATCAGTCTGGGAGCCTCTGGTTTGCGAACGAAGTCACGCTGGTCTCCTAGTATATTTATACGCTCAGAAAACACTACCGTCCTTATTTATTTATTTATGTATGCACACGCAAAGAGTACAAAAAAGAGAACTTATACTTAACATTTTGTGCATTGTGTGTCCTGACGTAGTCGGGTAAAAATACGTTTTTTTTTTTATTTCACTGAAGTAGCAAACGAGCATGCAGTCCACCTGATGGTAAGTGGTCACTGCCGCCCATGGACATCTGTAATCAACTTCATACAGGACATGGGTTCTATCTGAAGTCAATCACAGATGTGTTGCTACTCCCGAGGACTAAGATGGTCGCCTCATATAAAAGTGTACCGGCAACCACACCCTTCCATCGAAACGCAACAAATGCTTCACACTAGAAATAGGTGTGGCGGTGGTACCTCCCCGGTTGAACTACACTGGTCCTACCACCTGTTATAATTCGTATACGTTATATTAATTCAAATCCTCTGTGTCCCTACTTAAGATATAATGAGATTCGAAGTGCCCCTCACCTTTCCTAAATGGATTTCTCCAAACCGCATTTATTTGTCATTTTAACATCTTTCTGATACTTAAAATTATGAGAAACACGATTTGTATAAAAGTAATCTATATAATAATACGTGAAGCAAAAACTTGTGATGCATTTTTAAGTAATATGCCGCAGACGGATTAGTTATGAAATTTTGCATGAATATAGTGGACGTAAAGGAGAATATTTTTTTCAAATAATGCAAATAACATACATAGTGCATTTGTCACAAACACACACATATTAAACGAATTCAATGTCTTACTATGAAAACACATAACGTCAAAAATGTCAGATGTTTTTGTCAAAATACCGCTATTGCTTTTAAATGCGGCTTAGCTAATTAAACCTCTTTTTATATTTAATGGGCGCGATTAAAATTACTTGAAAGTTATTACATTTTATTTGAATTTGAGAAATATTCGTACTCCTTTGGACAATATGAAGTTTAGTTTTTTAATTTAAATTACGGTCGAATTTCGACCGATGCGACGGGTGACTAATTGAATGATAATTGGTCATGTTATTAAAATAATATATCAAGTATATACTTAAACATTCAATTACTTTTATCCAACGTGTTTATCCAAATCTTGTTATCGTGTAAAACAATTTTGGTATCTAAAGTCATTTTGTTGTTACTTTGAAATTACAACTGACTTTATGACACATTGTAAGCTTTTATAAAATAAATCATGACACTCAAACCCATCCCTAACTCCCTGACGGTGAAACAATTGCGTTAATTAGAACACATTAGCTAGAGTGTCTATGTTAATGAATACAATTAAAATGATGCCACCACGAAGGTTTTCGGTCCTTTAAATTGCACAAGGGTGAAAATTTGCGGTATTATTAAGTTGGTAAATAATTAAAAGGCGTTGCTTTAGGTGTGGCATTTAAACCTAAACCACTGTTAATTTTTGTGATGAGTGAGTCTTTGTATGTTTTATATTTGCCGCTTTAGAAGCTATTTGGTACACCCCAATATTGTCTCACTGCGGGGAACGGGTCTTCTCTCAGAATGAGAGAGGTTTAGGCGATAGTCCATCGCGCTGGCCAAGTGCGCTTTGGTGGACTGTCTTAGAAGCCATACAAACAATAAATAATATACATATTACGTTAACTTTTAAAATTAAAATAATAATAACATTTTACGCTTTACAAAATATTGTAGAGACATAAAACTAAGTATGAAAAATACAACACATATATTGAACATTTTATATGACTGATGCAGCAAACAAACAGGCAGTCCATTTGATGGTAAATAGTCACTGTCGTCCTTCGTCATCGGTAATATGCTGTAGAAAGATTCCGTCTGAAGACAATCGCAGATGGGTTGCTATAAATTGCTTTTAGGTTAGTAAGGCAGTTTTGTCATCTAAATTTTTATTTGTCAAACACATAATAATAATACATCTGATTTTATAAATTTGCTAGATAAACAACTACATATATACCTTAAGATCTTGAGTTTCCGAATAAATGATAAATTAAGTAGCCCTTAGTCATATAATTCGGAACGGAATTCTTGTATTGTTGGTGAAACTGCTTTCGAAAGTGATAAATTAGTTTAGTCCTTCTGTCTGGTTAGTTTAGCTTGCAGCAGTAAGTTTTATTCATGAATTCGACCTTGAGGGAAAGTTTTGCTTTCTAGGCTTAAAAAGTATGTCCCTGTAGTTCCGGGACCAGAATAGGACTACGGTACCCTCTGCCTGTCGTAAAAGGCGACTAAAAGAGGCTTCCGGGGTTGCGGGCGGGAAGAGTGGGAGCTCGAACCGCCCGGTCAAGTGACCCCGGGAAGGACGGCGGCATGTGTGGTTGCATGTTGCCGTAAAAACCAGAAGGTGCGGTAAGCAGTTCACGCCCACCAAAGAAGAACCCGATGGGGCACACGCTGAGGGCACCGGCGGCGGTCAAGTGGAGTTCCCGGAGTCCTCTTCGCAGCGTCGACGTCGGCCACCGGGGAGGTTTTAGTGCGGTAAGAATCCCACATAACCCGCGTCGCTCCCACGACGTCGGGTACTTTTTGTAAGTTTCCCCCTCGAAAACAAAAAAAAAAGGCTTAAAAAGTAACCAATGTTGAATTATATAATAGTTTATTGTTGTACGCTATCTCTGGTACTATAGTAATACCTGTAATAGTATTTACAGGTAGAAGTAGAACCAGTGTAGTTCTACGGGGGAAGTACCACCGCAACACTAGTTTCCAACGTGAAGCATTTCTTGCGTTTCGATGGAAGGGTGTGGTTGCCGGCACATTTTTATATGCGGCGACCAACATAGTCCTCAAGAGCAGCAACGCATCTATGATTGACTTTAGATAGAACCCATATTCTGTATGAAGTTGCTCACAGATGTCCATGGGCGGCAGTAGCCACTTACCATCAGGTGGACTGCATGCTCGTTTGCTACTTCAATCAAATAAAAATACCGGGTGGTCCTAGGTTTGATCACTATACGTTGATGCGCTCCTCTTAACGACTGAGCTAGATGTTTTGTGTAAGTTTATCTCTCTTAACGCCTTAGTATTTCTGGCATCAAAACATAAGTGGTTCCAACACCTTTTTAATCATAAAGAACAAGGAAGTTACACTGCCATAAGGATATTGTAAAAATAAACAAAGTCCTTAAACCAGTTATTGACGAAATGATTATTTTCGCGGGTAACGGCCCTAAAGGGTTGTACCCTCGTCATATTTTATTACTATCAAGACTCTTTTAGGCCCAAAATATCTCAATGGGACAATTCAATCTTAAGTTAAGCAGTTATGCTTTGATTTATCACTATTATTTAACGCATATCATAAAATACTCGAATTATACTCCTGCCTGCGATAGTCAAAAAGGCGCATCCGACATTTTATCGAAATTTATACAATTCAAATTTCGAATTGACGCATTTAGGGAAAGGGGCTTTCGTGAAATTAGCTGTTAACCTTCAACTAGATATTAATCCGAATGTTCCGATTATGTTATTGTTAATGCGTGTAGGCCGCCTTAAAAGCTTTTTGCCGTTGTTTTTACTAGATTAAGATTTCCTTACTCTATGACAAATGAAATAAACTTTATTGAGGAATTAGCTACATCATATTTTAGCAATGAGTGTTTTTTTTTGCGATATGCAGGCTTGGAACTGCTAATCGTGCTTGGATAGGAAAGTGGTGTGCAATGGAGGATTGGAGTTTCGTATAATAGTGCACAAAGTGGAATATTGATGCAAATACTTTCTTGTTAAATAGCGTCAATTCACGCTTATATATTACAATATATTATACCAAATTGGGCCCAATTAAGATTTATTACTTCTTCATGAGTTTAAACACTGTCTACGTATTAAAGTAGCTCGGTACAATGTGGTTCGTAATTACGTAATTCAATTTACTACGTAATGTTCAACACCGGAATTGGCACCTAACGTGTATATCACATAATTTAGCGTTCTCTATACTGTTTACAAAGGTGTGGTAATTTTGTCAACGCAAACTTACCAAGTGTTGTGGACTATGTCCACTAGTCATTTGAATTCCGAGAAGCGACCATTCCTAGAATTATTTGAGCGAGCCAATTGTATGACGATGAACGTGTAACTAGAACTTTACCTATTAACATTTGTCCCGTGGTCGTTAGACGTGACTTCTGAGAATTAAATCTCTCTCTACTTTGTCCATGGTACCCTATGGTGAAATGGGAAATGCTAGAATTTACTTAAGGTGTTTGTGAAGCTTTCGACGTACCTACGTAACTTAAGAAAATCCGAAGAGCATGGGTTAGCATATCGAATCGCATACTAAAACGCTGAATTGAACCTATTTATCACTGCTCACTAACACATAAACAACAATTACATTACTATAAAACGTAGTGAAGGCGACCCAGTTATTGTAACTCACAATGTGTGTGAAATACAGCGCAAACACGTCAGGTAGTGGATGTACGGTGAATGTAGTGGGAGGGTGGAATGGCACAAATTACGTCATTTATCATGCCCCATGCGTCGCGGCGTATGACAATGTGCATTATTCGCATGTACAACGAAGTTTTACAAAAACTGCCCGAAATTCAGACCTAGAGATCAAAATAGTGAAAAAAACAAAAATAGTCTTCCGATAGGAAACATATTGATACGAATATTATAAAATTCTATTGATATGAATTGAAAGAGAAATTGCGGTTCTCTAACGCCTATGAAAAGACTCTGATTGCAACTTGATTGGCGTGAAGTGAACTGTGGATTAGACAAATGCGCTTAATGAGATGAAAATTAAGGTAGACATAAGTTCATAAATAACATCTTACTGGAAGAAAAAAAATATAAAATTTAAATCTAGCTTTATCGTAACAGTAATAGTAGGTACCTAGTCTAATAGTTGGAACTCGGCCTCTCAGTCGAGTGACCGAGGTTTGAATTCCAGACACATTACACAGATTTTGGTTAAAGAAATATGTGCATTATAGAGATTAATTACTTATCACTGGTTTACGATGAAAGCAAACAATATGAAAAAAACCCAATCATAAAAAAGATGTTCTCGAAGTTGTGTGAAGTCTACAAATTTACATTTGGCCAGCGCGGTGGTCGATGGCCTAAACTCTCTCATTCTAACACAAGACCTGTTTGCAGCAGTGGAAAAATAATGGATTGACGACGACATTATTGTATATTTTTATTCCATAGCAACAGCGAATATGTAAATTTTAAAGCCACTTTCAGTCTCGCATCCAATGAAACGTGTTTTTGTCTGAAAATAAACAGAATTTGATGACAGTGGAAAATATGACTGTGGTTTTTAAAAAATGTCACAGATGTATTTTTAAATAGTATAAAAATAATTTGTAGAATTTAACGCATGAATGTCTTTTATGATCTACGCCACGACACATGGCAAGATCGTAAATTAAATTAACTCTTATTTATATTCATCTTATTTATATACTCTTATTTTTATATTAACTCTTGGCATTGTATGCACAGACTCTACCTTATATTAAAAAAATCCCTTTCTGAGTAATATAAAATGAAATTAAAGCAAACATGGTTCTGACCTAAGTATTTTAGGCTCTAAGAGGATTTGTTAAAAGTGAGTATCTTTTAACTTTAATTTCAATATAACATGAATATGTGATAATCAGTTCTGCTTATGTGTATTATTCCGAGACAATGTTTGATCTGGTGCCCACATCATCTTTCTTTCACCGCACCAGTCGCCGACGGATTAAGTTACATTCACATCAACTGGATCCGAGGCGGTCCTCCACTGCACGGTTTGCGGGCTTCATCCTGCCGCGCACGTGCAAGATGTGGAATGAGCTTCCTCCTGAGGCATTTCCGGAGCGCTATGACATGGCGCTCTTCAAGAATGGTGTAATAAGAGCTCTCATTCAAAGCCAGCGATGCATTGGCGATTCCCCTGTCGCAAATGTCCACAGGCGACGGTGACTGCTTTCCATCAGGTGGCCCGTCTGCCTTATCGTTAGGTCCAACTATAAAAAAAATGTGAACTGTAATGGAATGTTACATTAATTGGATTTTAACACTAAAACTTGTATGATCTGTACCTATTTATAAATTGATTCTGTTAACTTCTGATCTCTTTTGTATTCATTTGGATTATCGTAAATTCAAACTATTTTACACTTAATATCAGTACCAATTGTTTTTGTACAGCTTCAATTTCGAAACCCTCCTTTCTGATTTCTCTTTTCGAAGCGAAATTCTGAAAGGGAATTGAATAAATATAGCGGAATCGTTCGTGTTGTTTGCAAGTTTGTTTTGCATACAACCCTGTTAGCGTTTTCATCTATTGAAAAAACAATTTTCTGTGTAGCTGTTACGTTTTTCCCTAGTTCACAGAGTTGACAGCTCGTGAAAAAAAAGTCTATTGTTTTTATTGTTATGTTGTTATTACAAGTTTATTTGTAAATTTCTTCTAAAATAATTTAATATCATCTTTAATTGTGATAACCTTTTATACAAAATAGGCTGAACTAATAATAAACATGCATGTTTCTTCAAGACACTGCGTTAACTAGAATTCAATAATTTTGGTTTGATGCGATAACATACATAGGTCCGCTGTCTGTCCCTATGTATGCTTAGATCTTTAAACCTACGCTACGGATTTTAATGCAGTTTAAATATATAGAATGATTCAAAAGGAATGTTATTATGTATAAAAATATTTAATTTAGTACAGAAACATAGATATTTTTACATTTTTGACTTTTAGGCGGAATGAAGTTCGCCGGGTCAACTAGTGCACAATATACACACTCAATAAAAGAATAGCTTTTATATCTCGTTTGTTTTCCACGTCGTATCTAGATACATATCCATCCATCCATCCATCAGCCCTTTGAGGACCACTGCTAGACATAGGCCTCCCCTAAATGACGCCACTCCAACCGGTCCTGTGCCTTCTGAATACAACGGTTTCCCGCGTTCTTCTTCAGGTCATCGGTCCACCGATGTGGCCGGCCCATTGCCACTTCAACTTGCTAATTTTGAGAGCTATGTCGGTAAGCTTTGTTCGTCTACGGATTTCATCGTTGCGAATCATGTCTCGTAGCGAAATTCCGAGCACAACCCTCTCGATAGCACGCTGAGCGACCCTGAGCCTCCGAATGAGGCCTACAGTGAAGGACCACGTTTCGGCGCCGTAGGTATCACTGGCAACACACATTGCTCGAATAATTTCGACTTCATATACATATCTTGCTTGCAAATTGCTGAGTGTAAAATTCTAGAATCGCTTCATTGCTGTTTTAAAAGCTCACAAAGGGGCTCGATAATGTGTACGATCGGACGCAGCCGTATATCCAAACGAGCTGGGTGTAATGCGCGATCGAAAAACGTTTAGGTGTCAGGTGGAATTACAGGACGAGCCTTTGTTCTCGTTCCGGATCGACATGGGTTCACCGATTAGTCCTGAATTATAGTGTTTATGTGTGTCGACAATTCTAACAAAATAATAATGTTGACAATAAAACTATCCTTGGCAATGGCAACTGTTGCCACGAGATGACATACGTTTTTAGATGTTCCCATACAATACGCCATGACACTGCGCCATGAACGTATCCATCCTGTTTATTCAGTTTGTTATTTATTTTATACTAATTGGTAGGTTGTTTTGTTTTTAAATTAATTGTATTTAATCACTGAAATCCATAGATATCTTTCTGATTTTACAACTTTATCATTTATATTTACGACTTTAACATTTAAATTGCATTTCATTTTACTATAGCTTTAAAAAATCATATAGCCACAATACACTATCCGTACAGCCGATAGACAAAGACACAAATACCCAAATCTACGAATGAAATCTAAATTCATGTTTTTGTCATCTGCCTAGCAGAACAGCAGTATGGTGACAGCTACTCTTCAGTAGGCGACTTATGTCAATAGGTATATGTATTTAAAGAGATTCTTAAAATGATAATGATATGAAAAACATAATCGAACATTTAATAGCAATCTCGCAGGTTTTAAAAATATAAGTAGGTACTATCTGTGCCCGGGGTAGACGTAGATAACGTTCCCCAGGCGCTGTTCCCTGTAGTCAGGGTGTAGAATACGGCTACGGTATCCCCTGCCTGTCGTAAGAGGCGACTAAAAGGGGGCCCCTGGGGTTGCGGACGGGTCGAGAGGGAGCTCGAACCGCCAAGCCAGCAACGTTAAGAAAACGGGGGCTTATGTAACTGCATGTTGTCAACACATGAGCCCATGAAGGGTGTTGCGCTAGGGGGCACCGGTGCGTTCCATTGGAGATCCCGGGGTCCCCAGTAAGCGCTGAGGAAAGCCGCCGTGGAGATTTTAGTGGGTAAAAATCCCACATAACCCGGAGTCTCTGATTATGGTTCAAAATTTGCCGTACATTCATTGTAGATACGCCTTCACAATTTTCTTGTTTCTTCCCGCGGCTTCGCCTGCTTTGTTACGTTTACTACGGCAATAAATAATCCACGTGTTAAGTCAGATCATATACTATATGTGTGCCAAATTTTAGCGAAATTGGACCAGTACATTTTGCGTGAAATAGTAACAAACACAAATACATCCTGAAAAACTTTTGCCTTTATTATATTAAATAATAGTTGTCCTCGAACCAACACAAAACAAAAAAAAATAAAACACAAATGCAGAATTCAACCCCGTTGCACCAAACTAGAACTAGAAATGTCTAAAAGTACAATTTTCTCTCATGCAAGTTGATAATAGTAAAATGAAGTCGAACAAGGAACTTGCTGTGTTTGTCCATTATCGCGGCGAGAAACTTAGCAAGTTCAGGTGCTTAAATAGTGCTTGTTGCAAATTAAATTACAATGAGTTCCGTGATTGTTACAAGAAATTACACTCCAGGAAATTTGAAATTTACCCTGAAAATCAGTGTTTCTTAAATATACAAATCCATAGAAATTGTTACGAGTACGGTTATGCTTACCGCAATAATACTTATGTTTTTTTTGTATTAAAATAGTGGCCTGAATGACTACCTGAACATAAGTGACCATTGGACCACGGACGTTTGTAACTTCATGTAGAACAGACGTTCTATCGAAGTCAATGACAGTTGCTTTGTTATTTTGAGAACTAAGATGGCCATCTGAAAGTGAGCCGGCAACCACACCTTTTCACCGAAATGTAGGAACTGCTCGATATTCATTTTGTTACCGTAAAAATATCCAGATTATAATATACCTACTAGTTGACCCGGCGAACTTCGTTGCGCCTTAAAATCAAAAAACTAAAATTATCAGTGTTCCTCCACTATATATATATATACATGCATAAAAATCTTCGTTTTGAATCACTCTATCTATTAAAAAACTGCATTAAGATCCGTAACGTACTTTTCAAGATCTAAGTATACATAGAGACAGACAGCGGGAAGCGACTTTGTTTTAAACTATGTAGTGATAAGACATTTATTGGCTACAATATTGTGGTTATACAGGAAGTACGAAAACGGATAGATCAATACATTGTACACTCCATTTAGTTTTTGGGACCGTAGTGGGTTCGGGCCATAATGAAATGTCCGTGATAAATATTGAAGCAAGGCTAGTGCACACGGAATACGTAAAATATATGTATACATTATCAACCACAAAGTGCTACGTTTATTTTATTAACTGAATACTGTGTTGGAAATATTGTATTGTAATATAATTAATAAATTGGCGATGACACCAGCAAAAGTTTCTATTTAGGCGAGCAGCTTAGTCTTTGGGAGTAGCTCATCTGTGCTTTACTTATGATAGAACTCTTGTTCTGCAAGAAGTTACTTACAGATGTCCAAAGGCAGCAGTGACCACATACTACCATGTGAACTGCAGGTTCATTTGCGACTTCAATCGTAAAAAAATGTACATGCTTTCACTGTTTATTGGTTTTCTGTAACTAGTGCGTTCTGATTTCACTGGCGACGGGATAGAATGGTAACCGCTTCGCCACTCTGGTAAATTAATCTTAACTGGAGGGAATAACATAAAATCTACATTGAGAGAAAAACCGAATGTTCAATATAAATTTTCGTCAACCCATTATTGTCCCACTGCTGGGCACGGGCACTCTCGGAATAAGAGAGTTATAGGCCATAGTCCACCGCGCTAGCCAAGTGCGAATTTGGGGACCAATACCAACGGCATTTTGTTTCGACAATATAAATTATCAAAATAAAATGCCGTCAATGCCGTATTTGGAATATCTGGGATACGAGTTAATTATAAGTTTTCGAGGATGTATAGTGCTCCTAGTGTGCGTAGAACTTTGACGAGTTCTGAAATACAAGGCAGTTACAGGAGAACTTACTACTTAAGTCAGTATGTGCGAATAAACACTGTTTGTTATATATATATATATATAGCAATGACTGTCTCATTACTACATAGGTTTGTTTTTAACAGAATTCAAAACCGATTTTGCTGGATCATGACGAAATAACAGTGTTTAATATGAGCGCCGACTTCATACCTATGTACAGTACCAACGCTAAATTAAACTATTTGTTACTTTTTCGTAACATTGACGTCGGTTGTATTCTTTTTTGATTCTAGCTGTTCTTGGCGCGAAACTTTCTTTTGAAACAGAGTTTATGGTATTTTACAAAACATACAAAAATATGATGAATACAACAATACATAGTATAAAACAAAGTCGCTTTTAGCTTTCTGTCCCTATGTAATCTTAGATCTTTAAAACTATGCTACGGATTTTAATGCAGTTTTTGATAGATAGAGTAATTCAAGAGGAAGGTTTTTATGTATAATACATGTATGATATAGTGGAGAAATACTGATATTTATTTTTATATTTTTAGATTTTTTTCTTTTACGTGGAACGAAGTTCGCCGGGTCAACTAGTATTATAATATACCTACTTGTAAGTATGATTGATGATTTGATCTGGATGATGATATATACACAGTATACATACACTCTTAGTACAAAAAGTAAAGTAGTTTTGAATCGCATTTTTTTTTGAATCACACACAAAAACTTAATGCCCCTTTTTAAGAAAATTACGCGGATGGATGTGTATAAAATTTGGCACGGTTATAATTTATGTAGAAAAGAAGTGCAAGAGTTGAATAACAGTCAAATTTTGACCATTTCGATGGGTGACTAGTAGAATATTCAATCATATCACCACAGCCGTTTTTCTTACACTTCATCCACAGTACACTTCCCTAAAATGTGCGCCATGAATACACGTAAAGATGAGACATGAGAATCACACAAGGCGAGCAGGTTAAAATCGGATGATTGAAATTAACAAATTAGAATATAAGCCTTGACTAATCATATATTTTCTATGGTGGTAATATATCTGGTAGAACCAGCGTAGCTCCACCAGGGAAGTACTACCGCCACACCTATTTCTAGCGTGAAGCATTTCTTGCATTTCGATCGGGTGTGGTTGCCGGCACACTTTCACATGAGGCGATCGCCATAGTCCTCGGGAGTAGCAACGCATCTATGATTGACTTCAGATGGAACCCACGTTCTGTATGAAGTTGATTACAGATGTCCATGGGCGGTAGTGACCACTTACCATCAAATGGACTGCATGCTCGTTTGCTACTTAAGTCAGATAAAAATAAAAATTAGGAAATAACTTCCATACAGTAGTATAAAATTCTAAATATTCAAAATTAGTAGAGTTTTAGACACTACTATCATAAAAGCGACGCCTTATCATCTAATTCTTTCAGATGCCGCGGCCGAATTTCATAAGAGCCGTGGGCAAGAAATTTCGGATCTCGTGGGATACCCTTTCTGCTAAGCTCTTAATAATAAATATTTCTTCGTCAAAAATATAGTTATCTTTAAAATATTATAACACAATAAGCAACATTAAAAGATAAATTCAGCCCCACTGTTTAGTGGGTGGATTAACGCGTAGGATTCAACTCTAGGGAGGCGTTACCATTATGATAACGTTATATTCGTATACCGGGAACTCATTTTATATTCTTAATGAACAGAATATTGCCGTAGCGCAAAATCCTTCTGCAAATATTAAAGGAAATTTACTTCAAATCTTTACTTAAGAGCCGGATATCAATGTTCTAATTTAAATAAATCAATTTTAATATTTCGTTTTTAGGTACGACAATGAATAATAGTAGGAGGTTTTAGTCCTGTAAAAATCCCACAAAACTTTGCGTGGCGCCCAAATAAAATTATGTAACTGTTAGATAGTAGGATGACGTTTCCGTTCCACAGTGCACAGAATTTAATATTAGAGAAAATCCATTATGCTTGCCAATTGTGAATTTTTATTTTGGTACACGATTATTCTTTACTTGCTTTTACACTTTACAACATTGGATGGCAATGTGCTGGATGGTGCTCGGCACGGTGGTGTGCGCATAGGTTCCTTATCCCTCAAGGTCAAGGGAAAACATCATGGGTAAACCTTAATTTACGGGCATAATGCTGATTTTTGAGTCATTACTATATAAAAACTCACGATCAGTACGCGGCTAGAACACAGCGTGTCAAGTGTCGGCCTTTCATAGTACCCAGTGATGCATACGTGCAGTTTAAAGGCACAAAGCCAACAAAAGTCCCGCGTGACTACTTCAAGCACGGTGTTTGTATTGGCACGTTTGATAACGTTATATATGAGCCAGAACTACGAGAAAAAAATCTTGAGGGACTTGTAAGGGATAGGAAAACATTATTATTTCGTCGAAATTAAAAAGAACTTGAGAAAATTTAAGCAATAGGAAATATTATTATTTTTCTAAACTCCCATTCAAAGTCACGATTTTATAGTATTATAAGTAAAGTATGGCAAAAATATTGTTTAGGTTAGTTTTGGTATTAAAGATGTATGATAGGTGAGGTTATCGCGTGAAATCAACTTTAATTGCACAGATTTGCACAATAACCATATTTTTGAGCTTAGACTAGGTCCTACACTAATATGATACAAACTTATACGAGTGCAAATTATTAACGCTTTCCTAGCAGAACGCATGTCCTACAAGCGTTATGGTGGAAAGCGATTAGAGACCATACGATGCGTTCAGATTAATGATTAATTATAACTATGAACTGACCAAAGCGTAAATTCGTCGAAGGCCTGTCCAATTAAAAATCGCTATTAGCTTAGGCTACATATGTATTTATAGCCCTACACATTGTAGTCAAAGCTACGTATTTAAACAATATCACGAAATGTCGTATGTATCGTGTAGGGACAGATTAACATTATGACGTGACTACATGAACCCCGCAGCTTCGCCCGCGTTAAAAAAAACAATGTATCGATTGTCCCGTGGGAATAAAATATTTTCCCACAGTAAAAAGTAGCCTTTAAGTTAATCCAGAGTGTCAGCTAACTTCCTACCAAAGGAGATGGCTAAATGAGTGCCCCAGACATGTATAAGAATTTCATAGTGACTGTTAATTTTTAAATATTCATTAATGAATTATTAAGTTCCTAATAATTTCCCAGAACTTTCGTGAATTAATTAACTTATAAAAAGTAATGAATTGATTTTTTGGAGATATGACATTGTAAGCTAGGGAAGAGGCAGAGATCATATCGATTTTCCAGAATGTTAAAAAATTAAACTGCTCATATCGATCTTTACACGCAGGTATCAAAACGATTTATTTTCTTCAACCAAGAAAGAGCTATGAAAATGCAAGATTTTGATGGGAATCGATGGAGTTGAACTCGTTTTCCTGTGCTTATTATTGTGTTTTTGTTCGTTTTGATGCGGAAAATCGGGTAGATTATGAAGTGGTCTAGGATTTTTAGTGTGGCAATTATCTTTAAAATCATCAAAATGAAAAAATAATGCCACTTATTCTATACATCTTAGTACCTATTTCATGCGTAAAATGTTAGATGTAAACAAGATAAATAAATATATATATTAAACCAATCGATTTTTTTATATCGAACTATATCGATTCTATGACGCGTGACGTTCAATTCCTATCTCTATGAAAAAAACAAACGTCAGTCAGATGTCAGACGTTGTTTGATTGTTCTGCCGTTCATTTCTTCGTTGTGCTTTTTTATTTTGGATTTTCATTGACCCCCGCCTGTTTATTGGACATTGTGCCTGCCTACCTACCGACCTCTCGCTACTCGACACGGACTTGATTTGCATAAAATTCAACATGCAATGCGTAAACTGTGGTATTGCTTAGCAAAGACTGCGGCGGCATATCATCTCGTCATTGCCGGCTGTTCTTCTCACTATCCTAGCACGATAGTTAACAATTGAGGTAAGACATTTACTTACAGTTAAAATGATTCTTTAACTAATAATTAAATACAGGAAACATCAAACAAAGGTGACTTCAAATTGTTGTTTCTCAAAGAATTAGCCAATTAGTAACCAATGAATTAGAAATATTCGTCTCGCCTTGTTATTGTAAAATGTCCTGACCACAGCAGACTAGTTGCCTTAGATAACAAAATACTTATTCAAATGTGTAGATAATATAGTTAATTCATGTGAGTATTAAGATAATTAATTTTGTTTTAGGTTCCAAGAGATGCCAACATTTGTCATCCTTGTCATGAACTGCTAAGTTCAGGAGCAACTGGTGATCTTCGTTTATTTGGACATATGTTGTAATGGTGTGCATAATTTGTGGCCGTTCTGTCAGAAGCATACAACGCCACGCAGTGGAAAGAACTGATTCAATGTTACAGAATTTACAAAAAAAAAATCAAGACTTATAAGCCAAAAATATACTATGTGTATATTTTATATGAAAGCCAAGCAACAAATAATGCAATAGACGACATACTGTCACATTACTGCAGCTGTATTGTAGGGAACAGAACTCTGGGCTGTTGTCATGTCATGACAGTGATCTGGTATTTGGGTTGAGCGAGGCACCAGAACACATTGTCAGCTCCTGCTTCACTTTTAGATAATGTTCTTGTAAGAATGATGGAGTAATAAATATATGAATCGCACCTTTGTTTTTTTATTCCAATATTTTTTATGTGCTCAGTATGCCTCTTATTTAGAAAGGATTTGCATTCATCATATAGAAAAAGGTCCCTGGCATGTTTGTCAGTCTGTCTGTAACTGATATAACAACAAACCGCGACTTCCCGATGGACCAATTATTTATGCACACATTTCCTATTTTATGTTTGACTGTAGTTGGGGCAAAAGGAATGGTAATAAATGTGCTCATTATAAACATTTAAACATAGTTGTGTCGACGGGAATATTTTCTTGTGGTGCATAAATAGTTGGTCCATCGGGAAGTCTCGAAACAACCACATTTTGATGGGATTGTCACTAGGAAGGTTAGTTCTACCAAATAGATTTATGTGTTCATTTTTGTAGGTTGTATATATGTAGGTTGTAATATAAGTAAAAAAAAGGTTTCTTTATCATTTCAACTACTTTTTTAGATTGTCTATGAAAACTGCCGTTATTGTAAGTCTTAAGTCCATTGTATCACATTCTTTGGTGCTTTGAATACTTACTT
Source organism: Spicauda simplicius (assembly GCA_949699795.1). Lineage (NCBI taxonomy): Eukaryota > Metazoa > Arthropoda > Insecta > Lepidoptera > Hesperiidae > Spicauda > Spicauda simplicius. The sequence goes on from OX453062.1 coordinate 8,503,717, forward strand.
TGCTTTAAAGCACCTACCACTGTGCCAAATCTGTGTAGGTCCCTAATCAAAAACACAATTTAATCCAGTATTTTAAATCTCTGACTTAATTGATACTGCCACAGGTACATCGAAACTAAACGCCTAGAAAAAAGTTCTTAGCAATGTCACTTGTTTGCAGTTTTTATAATTGTTAGCGTAGGTGTTACATGTTTTTTTATTTTCAGGATTGTGAAGATTTGAAAAGTTCCTGTAACTTTTTTTATATAAAATACAAATATTAATCTATTCAGCATTACATATTGCTAGGTTCTATGTTTATACATTGCTGGGGCAGTCGTCCATACTGTATTTAGCCATCTCCTAAACGCTCCAGCCGTTTAGACGTGAAGAAGTAATAAACAGTGAGTGTGAGTGTGTATCACAAACGTTCGCCTTTATAATATTAATATAATTCTTGCGAGTTTGTCGTATCTTATTGTATGAGTTATATTTATATATGTTTATAAAACGGTTTGCCACAGGTCTTAAAAACATGAAGCGTACTAAAGCCAGTCGTTTCGCTTTCAATTAAAATCACTGCACAGGAACTGAAGCATCCACTTCATACAAAAACTGTAAAACTATGTAGGTACGCTAACACGAATATTCTGGCTATTTGATGGTAGTTTGAACTTCTGCTTTTCCTGAAAGCACTACGTGACATGCGGACAAAGTTTTGGGTCTCTATTTATATGGATTACTTTTAGCGTTCACGCATTGTGTACGCACCGGCCGTTTGTGGATTATTTTGTGATCTGACGAAAATATTCGCAAGCAGGAATCTGAGTTTGTTATGCTTGTAGGTAGATAATATTTTTCCGACAACCAATTCGCAATTGGCCAGTGCGGTGGACTATGGCCTATAATTCTCTCGTTATGAGAGAAGACCCGTGTCCAGCTGTGGGACAATTATGGGTTGATGACTAGATAATATTATAATAATCATGTTGTTTTAAATAAAGAGTAAAAAACTGATGCTTTCGTATTGGCGACCCGTCTTATTCCTCATGAGCATGTAGTGATTGATCAAGTAAAACCACTGTCCTAGATAATGGTGCTTACGGATGTTCACAGGCGGCTGAAACCACTAATCATTTGGCGGAACCCGTTGCACCAATCTTATGAAAAACTTATCTTTTCCGATATTCTTGGAAAAGTAGAGAGTACTATTATTGATTAGATTTTTAATGAAAAGTAAGTTGATGTTGACTAGCTATTAATATTTACGATATAAGCCGTAAGTAAGGCATATAGAAAAGTGATGGAGTAGGACTCATGAATAAGAGGTTAATACTACGTGTATGAACTTTTGGATGAGGTTTAAGGCTTTGACTAAAAGTGACGAAAGCCTTATCTTAATTACTGACGGCAAATGTACTATAATTTAACGTAGAATTTATTTAAGAGACAATGCCACCATAATAATTTGTTCTACCTTATTTCTCGAAAGCTATAAATTCTATCGAGAATTTGAGTTATTTTAATTACTTTATGTTGCCCCCCGTCATCCCCCGACTATATTAAAGACTAAAGAATAAATTCGTTTATTTCTACGTCTAACAATAAAAAAAGTATGCTTAATATTTGTTTTATTTTAAACGCTCATTTATATTCTACTGCCGTTAACGGGTTTCTCTCAAACGGAAATAGACCAAGAAGAAGTAGAAACCTAATAATTGTATCTTATCAGGTGTCTATATAACAAAAAATCTATCTGTCTAAATTCCATGGTTCTAATTGCAGCACCTTTAGGTAACACTAAGTTACCATATCATTACAATGAATTTACAGTATCAAAACTTACTACAATTTAAAGGTATGTTACATTTAAACGCGAGATATGAAAACACTTAAATTAAAGATTAACTTGCAATTTAAATATGTTAATAGATGATATCTGTGAAGCAAAAATAATGCATTATATAAAATAAAACCCCAGCTTTTTGTATAAAAGAGCAGGTATTTTTAAAACGTAGCGTACGTTGTCGAGGTCACACCCTCTTTTAACCTAGACTTTATTAACACCTCTGCGAGGCATTGTTCCATAGCTCCGTGTGGTCTAATTGGGAAACTGAAATAAAAAATACGGACTATGAAAACGTAGACAAAACAAACCCGTTTCAACTATGTTGTAGAGTCTTTGGTAATTAATTAATCATTCGTTTTATTTTTTTTGGGACTCACTAATTACTTGATGATTTTTAGTGTGTTTTTGGGCATTATATCAACTCTATACAGAATCGTCGGTAGATTTTTTTTGTTATTTTTTTATATGATTAAAGTAGCAAATGGGTATGCATTTCACCTGATGGTGGTCACTGCCGCCCATGGACACCTGTAAGCAACTTCACATAGAACGTAGGTTCTATCTGAAGTCAATCACAGATGCGTTGCTACTTCCGAGGACTGAGATGGTCGCCTCATATAAGAGTGTGCCGGCAACCACACCCTTCCATTGAAACGCAAGAGATGCTTCAGGTTCGAAATAGGTGTGGTGATGGTACTTTCCCGGTCGAACTACACTGGTTCTACCACCTGTAATACTTAAAGTAGCATGGCTTGTTGAAACTGTAAAACAGTACACATACTGTTAATAAAACCATTATTAGTATTGATTTCGTATTGTTAGAAATCATGTTTCAGTCTACGCAGAGAAAGTCGCGAGCTTACTGTAGTAATGAAAAAAGTTTAATTACGTAATTAATTTTTAATGAGCCCAGGCTATTGGACCTTCATCTCCATTAACAGGATAAATGCTCCTTAATTTAATAAATTTGTCTTAACAAAGGGACGTCTTGGGATATCTGTTATAATGTTATAATTTTCAGCACATGTCGTGTTATTACACTTTTAGTTTCAAATTGAGAACTGCAGATGAATTTTTTTATAGAGAACTTAGTGTGGAATAATATTTTTGTCGGTAGAGCCCGATGGGGGCAATGCGCTCAGAGGATTCCGGTTGCGTTCCTTTAGAGATCCCGGAATCCTCTTTGTAGCGCTGATCACGGTCATCGGGGGTGTTTTAGTGCGGTAAAAATCCCACATAACCCTGCGTCGCTCCCAAGGTTTGGGGGTACCTTTTAAAGGTTTCCCCCTCGAGAACAAAAAAAAAGAGTGCATGAAAATTTTACCGCAGATAATTTATAACTGGAGAGAGAAAACTATTATTGGTATTGATTTCATATTGTAAGAAAACGCGATCACATTTAAGTTCACGCGGAGGCCGTTGGAAGTCCCGAGTATTTCGTAGTAATGAAAAAGTTAAATTACGTAATTAATTTTTAATGAACCCAGGCTATTGGCCCTTCGCCTCCATTAACAGCATAAAGGCTCCTTAATTTAATAATTTTGTCTCAACAAAGGGACGCTTTAGGATATATTGTTATATATTTGGTACCCATCTGGTCTAATTCTAAAATTACTTTAATAGGAAACAAAGGAGGTGTTACTGTATTAAGCTTATATATTCAATTTTACATTGTTGTATATAAATTGATGATAGCAAACGTTTTTAATTTACTTTTCATTATATTTTTTTTTATGAAAACCAGACCTATTATAATTGTTTTTCTCATTTATTACATATTTACACGTTACATTACGCACGGTTATAGTTGATGCAGAGAAGGATTGCGCAATATTAATATTTTTTTTTAAATAATGCATAAAACATACATAAAATCAACTAAAGACACATTACACACACTACCTTGCATTTGATACAAACACATACATAATAAACGAAATAGAACATTCAATGACTTTGAAAACACATAACGTCAAAAATGTCAGATGTCTTTGTAAAAATACCCGTTATTGTTTTAAAATGAAGCTAAGATAATATACCTCTTTTTACCTTTAAAGGGTGCGTTCAAAATAAATTGAAAATTGTTTCAATTTATTTCAATTAGATAAATATTGGTGCTACTTTGGACAATATGAAGTTTAGTTGCTTTATTTAAATTACGATCGAATTTCGACCGTTGCGACGGCTGATTAGTATTTGTTAAAACATCCCAAAGCTTAGTCTAAGTGCGCTAATTTATAACAAAATAGGCGATTATTATAATCACAATCTCGACGGGCCATTAACAAATTCGACGAAACTTATAAACTGATTGAAGGTTGAACATAAAACTTTATAAGACTCGAGTCGAACTGACAGACGCAGAAATTGGAAGAGGCAGAGACTTTGATTACTTCGATAGATATCTACAAGCTCATCTTTGAACGAATAGTGTATGCAATATTTTATTATACCTTATTTTATCATTAAAAGTAGACGCGCTTGTTAGTACGACTTCCCGGGGTCGTCTGATCGAACAGTTTGAGCTCCCCTCTCTCTAGCCGCCCGCAACCTCGGAGCCCCTTTTAGTCGCCTCTAACGACAGGCAGAGAATACCGTAGCCCTATTCTGGTCCCGGAACTACAGGAACGCGGTTAGTGGCGTGGTGGTACCTATTTAACGCACGAAGACATCTGTAATCAACATCAAATAGAATTTTATCTGAATTCAGTCGCAGATGCAGTGCACGTCGAGCATTGACAATAAGTTGGAATACTTTGACTCAATGTCTTTTTTTAGCATAATCCTTATAACCGCAACCTTTTGGGTATTAGACAGCAATCTATTGCTATCTAATACCCAAAAGGCATATAATAGCAATGGGACCTTAACAGTCAAACCATGAAAACTAGCTCTTTTATGCAATATGAAGTTAAATCATAAATTTTACCTGTTCCAAATATTTCAATATTAACACCGCGAATGCTGTACTTTGTGCATACGTTATATCCTATTAACAACCCATACATCACATTCGTTGGGAATGCATCTGAAATTTATGGTTCACCATTCGCTGTATGCGACACGTCGCAATTTTAATTGCGTTGTTTATCATTATGACATTAAAAAATAATTATTTTTCGACAGCCACAATAATCTCGTTGTATGTAAGATTGGTAAGGATTCAATATACGAATCAAAAGCGAGGCTATTCAAAGCTAAAAATATGTTTTCTATCTACATGAATATATGTATGTCGGAGGAACGGATGAACACAACTTAGAAGTTACTGAAGATGGCTAGGCTTACATTAACATTCATAGTTTATAGAATAATTTAAACGATTATAGATTAGACTAAGTAACCATTGTTTAATATTGTGTTTAAGTTATATTGTCATGGCGTATGATGTACAATCAGAGCAGAGACTTTTAAGAAGTCTCTAGTGGAGTCGAGGTATGTGGCCGCACGGTGGGGAAACATTGATAAATACTGATGTGAGCGATCGAGGAGGATCATAATTTCCTTGTGTGTTGAAGTGTGCGGTCACTGTCAAATAGCTTAATTGTATTAGATTATAACCTACGTGTATTTGAAATCATTATTTTGTGGAACTCTGAATATAGTGTCAAGAACAATTAATGCTGTATTTGTGCCCGCATTTACCCTTCAATGACGCTCACAAAATCCACTAATTACTAAAGATGTCGATGAGAATGGAATAATCTCCGACATGTATATTACCTACTGTTTTAATGTATGTTTTGTATGCCTTCCGAAATCATTGATCAGATTCTTATAAAACTATGATAGGATGTTCTGGGGACAAAGGGAATATTGCACAAACAATGCTTTTTTTATTTCTGTATACCGGTATACCTACTTATATATGGCACGACAATTCTATCCCTCGGTAGTAACTACACATGTGTGATAGATTTCAGGTAGAATTCTTGTTCTATATAAAAATGACATGTTGTTGATGATGTTCTATAGAAACTCCTCAAGGTGGTAGAACCAGTGTAGTTCGACCGGGGAAGTACCACCGACACACCTATTTCTAGCGTGAAGCATTTCTTGCGTTTCGATAGAAGGGTGTGGTTGCCGGCACACTTTCACATGAGGCGACCATCATAGTCCTCAGGAGTAGCAACGCATCTGTGATTGACTTCAGATGGAACCCATGTTCTGTATGAAGTTGATTACAGATGTCCATGGGCGGCAGTGACTACTTACCATCAGGTGGACTGCATGCTCGTTTGCTACTTCAATCAAATAAAAAAAAAACTTTATGGATACCAGTAATTACTTACAATCTAGTGGACTGCCTTCTCGTCATAATAAAAAAGCAGGGTACAGTTAATACAGTTATAAACGACACAACGCTTAACATATGAAGTTGCATAAGTAACGTTTACAAATATTAATCAATTAACGTAATCTATCAAAATAAAATGGAAATTTAAAAACCTTCTCTATTAAATTTAAAAAACATTTTTGCATTGGTGACCACAGGAATATTTTATATAAAATTTCCATGTAATTGGAACTCCCCGGTGTTGTAATGTTACCTGCCCGCGTTTTCAACCGCGAGAAATATGCGCGCGATATTAGGCAGGGGAATGACGCGTTTTATGTGCAAAATTTATTCCGCGGTATGCATATTAAAATATTTTCTAAAAGAACTTTATTATAATTTACACATTTATACGTGTTGTTACGTATTTCTTTATATTGTAAGTGATTTTTATAAGTACCCACTTAGTTATAAACTACGAAAAACATTTGACGCCGACATTAAGTAAGTCAAAACCTCCTTAGACGGTATACAGACCTACATTCAGAAGTGCAATATCCGAATTAATGGAGGACCACCATGAAATGTTTTTTTTCATAAAATGATTTTAAAATATATAGAGATCATTTCAAGTGTATCTGATAATATCTGATCTGATAGTAAATAATGAAAATAAAAGTAGTGAAATCCGTTCGGACACCGGAAACCTCACGGCTGCACGAATTTATGTCTCATAAACTAACTTGCTATCAGGGCCTGCATACTAATTTACTATTTGCATATTATAAAAAATCTTTTTATGATTTTCCTAGTGGGAGTTTTCCAATCCGTCTTTCGACCTTGACATTTACTCTTCAGATTTTCTTATATGTCGAAAACGTTCCACGTAATTATTAAATGGAAGAGCAGAGTATTTCGTCTAGTTCAATATGCATAACATAAAATGTTTCTCCGAATCCACAAAGTATTTACTTTTATCGTTACATTCACTAATCCTCTTTGCCGGCGGTAAAAAGCTAAAGTACCTACTCGTTGGTATACTTCGGAACAAAAGAAATGTTACGCAATTTAAAAATGTTGTTATCCATGTTCAAAATTGTATTTGTGTAAAAGCATGACAATAACCTACATTATTGTTGACGGAGAGGAAATTGTTTATTATCCCAATTATTTTTGAAAAAATACATTTTTGAATTGAAAAAACTAATTAACACACAAATGGAAATACAAAAAGAATTGTTCAGAATTGAAATGATAATAAAAATATTCGGGTCAAAAGTGAATTTGGGTGCACTTTTCACGTAATAAGTACATATAGCTTTCGTGGGTTAGCATTCTGCAAAACTTGAATCATTTCTTAAGTTTGTTCAGCAAAAGTTCAGCATACGTCTAACCGTGTAATACGGTAGGCAGGTGAATGACTCCTTGATACGGTTTTAGAATTTACGTATATTTTGCAATTCGTCATATCCATCCATAAATCGGTTTGTTGGCGTCACATGCTGGGTATAGGGGATGAAAGTAAAACCACGAGATTTAGTGCAAAAGAGCGCGTTCGAGGGCCGTTCCGCTAACTGCTGACGTACGTGGACGACTGAGAACCCCGATTCTGTTGCCATGGTTATAACATGCCATCGGGCGCACTCTTGTTTATTAATAGAATATTTATAAAAAAAATACATAAATAATTGAATGCTTAGTACATCGCCTACAATATCTGCCTCCTTAGTGCTAGCTAGACAGCACTAAAATCCCGTGGTGACAGTAAGGCGACGCGTGTCACCGGCCTACGCACAACACCTGTGCGCGTACGCACATCTACAATTCGAACGCGACCATCCCTACCTACATGTGTTGCACTCACTATTCCGTGACGCCAGCGACCTCTCTCTAGATTAGGATCGATAAGGATGACGTAATCACCTACCTCTAGAGGTTTAGTTTCTTGGGTCCATTTTTGACGTGGAAGTAAAGTTGGCAAATATTCCTTGAGCCAGCGAGCCCAGAACATGTCCGCTAATCTCTGCGCGACTCGCCATCTCTTTCGTAAACATAAATCAAAATCATCATACTTACCAAATTGCGGACTTGTGGAAGACGTTCCAATCAAAAAATGATTGGGCGTGAGGGCCTCCGGATAACTGGGGTCACTAGAGACATGAGTGATGGGGCGGCTGTTAACCAGCGCCTCCACCTCAACCAGTAGTGTAGCTAAAGTGTCTGGGTGAGGGGCGCGGCTTTTTAATACAACCTTAAGTGAAGTTTTAACTGTTCGAATCATCCTCTCCCAGCTGCCTCCCATTTCAGGAGCACCCGGTGGAATAAAGCGCCAATCCACACCACGAACCGCTCCAGCCTCCCGGACTGCCTCCGTGTCGACCTCGGCTATACTACGTCTCAGTTCTGTATCGGCGCCTCGAAGATTGGTACCGTTATCAGAAAATATTACCTGCGGCATGCCACGGCGTGCTGCCATACGGCGTAATGCCATTATTGTGGAGTCGGTGCTCAGGTCTTCGGTCACCTCAATATGGATAGCACGTACAGTGAGGCATGTAAATAACATTCCGTAACGTTTATAACGTCTACGACCAACTGTAACCTCGAGAGGTCCGAAAAAGTCAACACCTGAAAAAGTGAAGGGACGCCTATTGTGTTGTAGCCGAGCAGCAGCCGAGTAAATCTGCCATACGCTGCGGTTGTGGCGTGGCTCGCCTAAAGCGGCAAAATAAACAACGTGACGCAACAGTGCGGACAGTCGGTCTGAGACGTAAAATCCAATATTGCTGTCGCAAATTATTAACAAGTTCGTTCGCACCATGCATTGCTTGTTTGTGATGATATTGGACTAATAAGCGTGTAATCTTGTGTTGACCATCCAAAATAGCAGGACGCCGTGCGTGGTACTCCACACCTGCTACCCTGTCTATGCGGCCGCCAACACGTAATATACCTAACTCGTCAATGTATGGTGACAACTGTAGCAGACGACTATTAGAAGGCAATGGTTTATTTTGTTTTAAATAAGACAATTCGTTGCCAAAACTATCAAATTGACACTTCTTTATCAATAGGTTCTCTGCCTCCTTCATTAGAAAAATGTCAAGGCTGCACTCCTTCCGCTGACATTTTCTAATGAAAAGTAAGACCCTAGCCGTTGCTCGCAAAAGTGTAATCCAACTCGAGATATTATCTTCGTTAGGCAAAGATATATCTGAGTTACACTGGATCACTGCATGAAAATAACGCTCTTCACACCTTGTTTCATACAGTGGTTTGATACGCTTCAGATCTTTGGGCCACTGATCTTCAGGGCGACTCAAAAAAGAAGGACCTTGAAACCAGTCACTGCAATAAACAAGCCGAGGAGCGTCCTCGCGCGTAGCTATGTCCGCCACGTTAAGGCCAGTGGGTACATGACGCCACTCGCATGATTTTGACAGCTCGTCTATTTCACCTAAACGGTGAGCTACATAAGGCTTATAATTACGTGGATCACTACGAATCCATTGTAATACAGTGCTTGAGTCCGTCCAAAAATACCTCTTTGTTCGCTGTATGTCTTTATGTTCACGCTGTATTGCAGCCGCAAGCCGTGCTGCTAACAGGGCACCTTGTAACTCCAGCCTGGGTATTGATATTGGACGTAAAGGACTTACGCGGCTTTTACTACTGACAAAACAAATAAGTACACGTCCATCGGATCGTATAAAGCGCCAGTAAATAACCGTTGCATAAGCCTTTGAAGATGCGTCACAAAAAATATGCATCTGTGTATTAATAATAGTAGGTTCTGTGCTATTGTCTTTCGAAAAAGATGATAACCATTGCGCGTCCGAGTAACATTCGAGCCAATCCTGCACATGCAAATAAAACCTTGGAATGCGAAGTGAACCTAAACATTGCAAGTCGTCAAGCCATCTCGTGAACAAGGAGTGTTCCTCAGGATGGATGTGGCAATTCCATTCGACACCGCTACGATGTACATTTTGAAAAATAATTTTCCCTTTAATTATAAATGGAGAAAGAAAACCATGTAAATCATAAACGGACATTATTATACTTAACATTTGTGCTTTAGTTGGAGGTTCTAATCCCTTCATAATATTAGGCGATATTCGATTAATATTTATTTTAAAACCAAATGTATCGCCATTAGGATGCCACATCAATCCGAGAGTGCGCTCAGTAGTGTTCGTAGATCCATCTTTAAATTCAATGGCAGTAGGCGCAAGCGCATCGGATGGGATAGACTGCAAAACATACCTACTGTTACTCGACCACCGCGTCATTTCAAACCCGCCTGATTTATGAATGGCAGTTATATCTTTCACTAATTGAATAGCTTGAGTCTCATTATCGCATGAATGTGAACAATCGTCCATATAATGATTGTTTATAATTACATCGACCGCTTCTGGATACAAATCCTGGTATTTTTGAGCATTTTTATTTTTAATATATTGTGCTATGAAAGGCGAGCACGTAGCTCCAAATAATAAATTCTGCATAACACATTTTTTGACGGGTCCATCTAAACTATCTTGCCACAGGAAACGAAATACATGTTGGTCTTCATCGCGAATTTTTATTTGGTTAAAAAAATCTTTAATATCACCTGTGATCACAATTTTATGTTCCCGAAAACGTAACATAATTCCCAACAAAGAATTATATAAATCCGGGCCAGTGAGAAGGAAATCGTTCAAACAAACCCCTTTCACCTTTCCCGCACAATCAAATACTAACCTTAATTTTTCAGGTTTATTGCAGTTCTGAACCCCAAAATGAGACAGATACCAAATGTGACTAGCCGAAAGTTCAGAGTCATCTAGTTCTCGAGCGTAGCCGTGATCGAAGAGTTTCCGAATTTCCTTCCGGTGCCTCTCCGCGTAACTGCTATCTGTCTGAATTTTTTTCATAATACCTGTTAGTCTGGAACGGGCATAATCATAGGTGTCCGGCAAGCAGAACTCGTCCTTGACGAAGGGAAAACCGACCTCCCATTGTTTACCTATCTGACGTGCAGTGTCACGTACCGCTCTCAAATGTGCCGTATTTTCACGGCGTAAGGAAGATACTCCAATGGAATCTAATTCAAAGGATTTTTTAATTAACTCATTAATTTCATTCATAATTGTTATATGTTCGGGCGCCTCAGAGTGAGCGAGATGGAATGTGAGTGCGTTCACGGAAGAGTGAGTGAGACCATAGCAACCATGAATGCACCATCCTAAGCGGCATCTCGTAGCATATGGTTCCTGCTTATTGCCGTGTCGAATTTGTAACGGCGCGATTAGGTAATAATTATCTTCACCTATTAGCAAGCGAGGCACTACGCATTCTTTACAAACAATATCTTTTATTGCTAACAAATGATTACATTTTAAATCATTAATAGATGAAAAATCGTGTTGAGGTAAATTTAATTTTTCAACTTGTCGCAAAGTTACATCATAATATTGATTCTCATAAAAACCACCTATTTTTGTACATATTTTAGGAGCATCAGATTGAAATATTTCTAAACCGAAAGCATCAATTAATTTAATAGAACTACATTGGGATGACGTAAGACCTAACTCGTGCACTAAATTTTTATCAATCATAGAAATAGAAGCACCATCGTCTAATAAAGCATAAGTAGTGACAATACCTTTAGGTCCACTTAAATTCACTTTGACAACTTTAAAGAATACTGTACTTTGCGTGGCGGGAGCGCAGGAGCGGGACGTGTCCAGGGACGGCGAGTTCCGGCGCCGCAGCGCCGCGCTCGTAGCGAGGGAGTGTGCCACGGTCTCGCGGCATGATGACGATGAATCCCCTGGTTGACCATATCGTGACGGTTCCAAATCCTCCTCGCGCTGCTCAGCTGATGTTTGCGTGGCGTTCGGTTTATTATAGTGTAATAACCGATGATGAGCAAGTCCACAGCTATCAATATTGCATACAGGAGCAGGACAACTATTTCGATTATGTCTTTCTTGTAAACAACAGTAACATAAATTATTTGTTTTGACATATCTCCATCTATCTTTCCTCATGGCTCTTTTAAAAGAACGACAATCCGATAATAAATGAACTGATTTGTTACAAAAATTGCAGATTTTACTATTCTCCGAGGCTCGCGCAGCAGTAGCAAATACAGGTCTATTGTAACCACTCTGGCGAGGTCTGTCTTCATACCTCTTACTAGGTTGCACCATTTCGGGCTTCTTGTAATCTCGCACATTAGGGGTTACACCAACGACGGCAACCATCTCAGCCTCTCTTTTTAGAAAAGCAGTGAGGAGTTGAAGTTTAGGAATATCTAATGTCATCCTAGTGTATGCGTATTCGGTCCATTTATTAAACAAAATACTAGGTAGCTTAGACGTAATAGCTGCTGACAAATCTGGACTACGAAGATAATCTTGTTTATTTAACGATTGTAATGTTGCAACACAATTACTTATTTTTATAGAAAATGATATTATGTCATGTTGATAATTATTTGTTAAAGTTGCTAGTTTCTTAATTTGGGATACAAGGTGTTGAATAATAATGTCAGCATTCCCATACCTTAATTGTAACGCTTGCATTACTATATCTGGCGAAGTGTTACCGATTAGTAAATCTGTAACTGTCTCTTTAGCCTCCCCTCTGAGGGCTTTTCTCAAACGCCACAAATTTTCCGTCTCACTAAATTGGCATAGACGATTGGATTCCTCATATGCACTCTTAAAGTGCAACCATTCTATATAGTCTCCAGCAAAGCTAGGCAATTCACGCGGTGTTGACAATCGTGTGAGTAAGCGTTCCTCCTGCTGAGTGGACGAAGTCACCATAATATCCTTCAGTGTATGTGCGAGCTGCAGAATGCTGTAGACAGGAGGGCCCTGGGCCTGTGCACGAATCGGGTCTACGATAGGTATCCGTGCTGCCTCCGTCGTCGTCGTCGGTGCTACATCTAGCACAGGCGACTGCTGTACCTCGTTCTGTTCCATCCACTCGTTCACCATCGATTTACTATTATGACCTTGGCTAGCATTTGAAGGACAATTTGACGCCCTTTTACTACGTGGCGCGTGAATTTCCGTCTCGTAATCATCCACAGCTAAATCATATTCGAGTTTTTTCTCAATTAACTCTAATTGAATCTTCGCCTTGGCTTCGGCGGCAGCCAGCTCGAGTTTCTTGCGCCTGACGTGAGAAGATGACGTCGACATAGATGGCGCCGACTGTGAGGCAAGATTTTCATATTTAACGTCTAAGTTAGCTTCCGTTGGCACTTCAGGAACTGATAATTTATGTTGCAAAGGGATTTGTGAGTCTATCACTGCACTGGCACAAACTCTTTGTTCGTTTTTATCGTTCCCAGCGGTGAGCACATGCTCAGACGCACTTTCTAACCGTTCACTAAGTTCCTCTCGGGTTTTACGCGACATCAGTCTATTACGAGGTGGAGTAGTAAACATAGTCTGGTAAGATCCGGTATTGTAACCCCCATTGCCTGCGCCTACAGTAATACAGGATAGCGGTGCTGCCCATTTCCTGGATTTTGTCTCACGATCGCCTCTTACGAAATTAACGGGAAGAAAAAAGTGATGCTATCCATGACCGAAATCACACAGCATCTATGCGGTAATGCAATTATTTTATCTAAACAAAGCACAAAATCGCGTTGGATTGACAAGTGGTATAGACTTCCCTCTTCACTTCGGGAAGTCAATCAAAATGAGGCATTGGTCTATGAGTATGTATACTTAAGTATCAGTAGATTTCCTTCATAAATAGCATATTATAGAAAATACTACAATTAATACAAATGCGATACAGTTAATATCGAAATAAACATTTTTAAATTATATTTATTACATTTTTTAATTATCTTAAACCAATTAAACATTTTTAAATTATTAAGCACCTACTTAAAGAAGGATTTAATTTAAATGTCGGAGGAAAATGCTCAGTAAATCTTGGTACAGTGCTACATTGAGTAATTTCCCAACGTTTGAAAGACTGATTAAACGCCGAGACTCAATTGCCAGTGAGTTGCACAACAAATAAAGGAATACGAAAAGGGAAAAATTACTTTAAAAATAATTAAAATTTATCCTCAATTCGCAGGTCTGTTTGAATAGCCGTCTAGGTCACGGCTTGGTCCTTAAGATGAATTTTATTTAAATCGCTAATGAAAAGGTTAATGACACATAAGTCTAAAAGGAAGATTTAATGATTCTAAACTAATTGATTTTACCGTTAATATTTAAGCACCGACCAATGCGCCTCACAAATGTGATAGAGCCTTTAACACCTTTGACTACTAGGAACGTGAAGTGTACATACATACTTACTTTCAGCGTTAATTAAATATTTAAAAAAAACTAATATACCTACATAGAAGCATAATACATTAGTAAATTCAAATAAAAGAATAATGTGTTAACTACATATCCTATAGAAATGTTGTGTTATTTCTTATCTCGCCTTATAATTCCACAAAGCGCGAATGCAAAGAAGACAAAAACACATATATTTATTTTTATCCATCCATCAACCTTTTGATGTCCACTGCTGAACATAGGCCTCCCCTAAATGGCGCCACTCCAACCGGTCCTGTTCCCTCTGAATCTAACGGTTTTCCGCTGTCTTCTTTAGGTCATCGGTACACCTGGTGGGGGGGCGACCTGTTCTCCTTGTGCCTAGACGTGGTCGCCACTCGAGAACCTTTCTTCCCCATCGGTTATCGGTCCTACGAGCGATGTGGCCGGCCCATTGCCACTTCAGCTTGCTAATTTTGAGAGCTATGTCGGTAACCTTCGTTCGTCTACGGATTTCATCATTGCGAATCATGTCTCGTAGCGAAATTCCGAGCATAACCCTCTCCATAGCACGCTGAGCGACCTTCAGCCTCCGAATGAGGCCTACAGTGAAGGACCACGTTTCGGCGCCGTAGGTTATCACTGGCAACATACATTGCTCGAACAATTTCGACTTCAGGCACTGAGGAATTGTGAACGAAAAGATACTACGTAATTTCCCGAACTCAGCCCAGCCGAGTTGGATTCTTCGAGTGACCTCCCTCTCAAAGTTGGACTTACTCATCCGGATCGTTTGTCCTAGGTAAATGTACTCGTCAACAACTTCGAGAGGAGTGCCGCCAACAACTACCGGTACGGGAGTGACATGGACATTAGACATGATTTTCGTCTTGTCCATGTTCATCTTAAGACCCACCCGTTGTGAGGCACTGTTGAGGTTGCCTAGCATTGTACTGATGTCAGCAAATCTGCCAAGATTTATTTTTATATAGATGACTAACAAATTAATGCATAAGTGTTATATGATTTTAAAAATAATATTATCACGGAACTTATACATTTTAATATTTACCGGATACTCACGATATGCGGTTGTTATTCGACTCAGTTGCAGATAGTGGCAACGAATAAAATCGTATATCTGGACTACCAGTCAAATGTTTAAACCTTGTTATTTGCATATCATAATTAAATAGAAACAGTTGTATTTAAATTATGTATAATGTATATTTTTTTATGTTTATTTACCTTAATCATATTACATATTCAACAATCTTATGACAGAATTAACAAAGTTCTTTTCACATAACTACCAAAATTTAAATTTAATCTAGCCTTATATAAAAATATTCGTGGTCGTTCGTTTTAAGAATACACAAGACACTTTTAAAGAGAAACTTTGCTTAACTTATTTTATTCAGCGCTAATTACAAAAAGAACGCGACGAAATTTTACGAGTGGGGTTGTATTTGCAATTTTAATTCGTAAAAAGCCACTGTTCGTATTTTCGAGGATATTTTACGAGTTGAGTTGCATTGCATGCTCCTTTTTCCTAAAAAGTACTAATTGTAAAAGAGTGTAAATACGTGCAATACATACGTATTATAAGCTAAGAAAATTCGTTGGAAAAACTCCATAGTTATCGGATTCCTTATTGTACTTGGTTTAATTAGAATTTAAGAGCAGTGATAGCCTAATGGTTGAAACTTGCCCTCTCAATCGGGAGGTCCGAGGTTCAAACCCAGGCACGCACCACTGATTCATGTGCGTATTAGAAATTAATTATCACTGCTTTTCAGTGAAGGAAAACATCGTGAGGAAACCTACACACCCGAGAGTTCTTAAAAAAAAAGTTCTCGGAGGTGTGTGAAGTCCACCAATTCGCACTTGGCCAGCGCGGTGGACTATGGCCTAAACTCTCTAATTCTGAGAGAAGACCCGTACCCAGCAGTGGGACAATAATGGGTTGACGACGACTATTGAAGCTGTTGTTTAAACAAATGAAGCATCAAGTTAAAACTAAGCCTTTTGTACTCTTAATATAAAATATTTTGTGTTATACAATAAAAGGAAAGATATAATTGGGTTTAATTCTTATATATTTTTATAATGATACCGTTGAAATAATGAATTCGAGTAACTTTTATTTTAATTGAATTCTTAATAAAGGAGAAATAGCTTGCAGTGATATAAATGAAAAAATAGAAAAAGGACCAAGTCTCTCTTACTAAATCTTCAAACTAGAACCCAACAAGTCCTTACACTTTAGTCTCTTACATCACTAAGGCATCGGTAGAAATTCTTATAACTGAGAATTCTAATTTTACTCTACTTTATGTGGTTCCAAGACTTCCAAGTAGTGTAGACAATAAAAAAACAGTTTTTAAATAACATAAACATAAACAAAATTTTAGGCTCATAGAAACAGGAAATATTTACTGCTACAAGAAATTTTGTCACTTACGTTTTCTCGTCAACCCATTATTGTCCCACTGCTTGGCACGGGTCTTCTCTCAGTATGAGAGAGTTTAGGCAATAGTCCATCGCGCTGGCCAAGTGCGAATTGGTGGACAACGCTTACCTTTTTTATTAATCTTTATTCCGAAAATATCCAAGTAGTGTATACTTGTGTAAACAATGGAAAATATCGCTTGGGTGTGATCGAAGTAATGGGCTTATGATTTTTTTGTTAATAGAATGCCTACTAGTTTTTTTTTCCGACTGAAGTAGCAAACGAGCATGCAGTCCACTTGATGGTAAGTCGTCACTGCCGCCCAAGAACAACTGTAATCAACTTCACACAGAACATGGGTTCCATCTGAAGTCAATCACAGATGCGTTGTTACTCCCGAGGACTATGATGGTCGCTGCATGTGAAAGTGCGCCGGCAACTACACCCTTCTATCAAAACGCAAGTAATGCTACACGCTATAGGTGTGGCGGTGGTACTTCCCCAGGCGAACTACACTTTTTTTTTTTTTTTTTTTAAGTGGGTAATCCTCATGGATACCCAGCCACCCGGGGCGGCAGCTGGGTTATGCCGGACTCTTACCGGCTAAACCCCCACTGTGTTTTCTCCTCGCACCGTACGGCGGGAACACGGGTAAGCTTTCGCAGTCATCCGCGAACCCGCCGGTGCCTGGCCGCTCCCGCAGCCCCTCCTCGCGTGGAGCATAAAGCTCCCCTCCAACAGCAAGGCGCGCCAGAAAACACAAAGGCGCGCCTTACCTCCAAGGCCCCATCCGCAGGGTGACGGTCCAACCCCGAGACCGCCACCCAGGGGCCGTGGGCATGGCAAGCCGACACCCGCAAGGCATCCTTACAGGCATCGACCAACCACACCCAGCGGCGGATCCGTTCTTTGGTTCCGCCGCAAACCACCAAACGGCCGCAGAGGATAGGGAGGACGGCAACGACACACCGCATCTCCTCTTCCTCTGCGGCCCCACCGCCAACGCATCTGACGGTGCGCCCCCGTTCGGTCGCGGGAGATAGGGTGCACGGCAACGACACACCGAGACACCTCTCCTCCCGCGACCCCTCCTGGCTGCAGAGGCCAGAAAACACCGACCTCCACAGCCCCCTCGGATGCGTCCGGAGCGGGCCCTCAGCCAAGCCCGCTCGGAGCGTCCCCTCCCTGGGATCTCTCTTGGCTTCACCGCGGCGCCCCCAGCCACGGTTACTGAGCCCCCTCACCACGACAAGGTGGAGATCCCTGCGAGGGGGAGGCGAACTAAACTGGTCCTACCACCTTGAAAACAGTTTACCCATATGGAATCAGAAAATATCAAATGTTTGTGAGCTCTAAGATCGTTAAAAGGTTTTTCGTTCCGCCGGATGTACATCCGGATCTGTTATATATAAATTCATCCGGCAACTCATTAATAAAATGCAAGGTCGATCTATCTCTGAATTTAATAACCTTCAGGTAATAATAGAAGAATTCCCAACACGTATAATGTTTTTT
This sequence comes from Spicauda simplicius, assembly GCA_949699795.1. Lineage (NCBI taxonomy): Eukaryota > Metazoa > Arthropoda > Insecta > Lepidoptera > Hesperiidae > Spicauda > Spicauda simplicius. Next base: position 8,522,091 of record OX453062.1, read on the forward strand.
TCCGTGGAAAAAGCCAGAATTCACTGTCCTTAGTACATAAATAAACAAGTCCATTACTTAACAACGGCCGTTAACGTTGTGTGTATTGCGAGGGCAACCCTTTGAATAAGAATCTTTTGTAATTTGGAATTGCCTTATTCACAGCTTTACCTTTGTTTTAGTACAGAACTGCGTGAACCAATAATGGTATTGATTGTATTGTTTTACTTACAGTAAAGAATAATTTGAAAATCGTTTAAAATACTTATGATAATATGTACAAAGACAAAAATTAAACCAAGCAATCATATGAAGTGTGCCGGCAACCACATCCTTCCAACGCAAGAAATGCTTCACGCTAGAAACAGGTGTGACGGTGGCACTTCCCCGGTCGAACTACGCTGGTTCTACCACCTTAGTAAAAAGTAATTAAGTACCTCAAAAACGAAAAGTATCTTAAAAACGGATCACAATTTTTTGCTTCACGTATTAATAAATAAAGTATTAATAAAGATAATAGTTGTATTTGTTATCGTAGCAGCCATATATTACTGTGGGCGCTACGAAGGAGTTTTCGGAGTTACGTATGAATTCAAGTGTTAATTACGGTCAAGAGAGAGCCCTCTTGCAGATGGACAGAGGGCAGACGGGTAGCTTAGTAATAAAGTTTCATATTTGTAAAAGAGCACTAACAACGTATCAACATCTTTTGCGGAATGACGTAACCCACCCTTGTTTCTGACATTCTAGAGCATTTTACATGCACTCGTGACAGTCATTGCGAACTAAAAAATGTGAAGAAGAGCAGACTATTTAATATTTCACGTCTGCTTCATACGAATAGAACCTCGCAATATGTAAATACCGACCGCGCACTTAGTGGAGCTCCATTTGAAATTCACTCGTCAGCGTTTTGCAACTAACGTATGGGATGTTTAATTTAAAGATGCAAGAAATTATTTCTAGCATTGTGAAGGTCGTTCGACTATTTTTTTTAAGTCCGGGGGTATAGACGTTTCCCTTATAGCCGTAACTGAGTTCTACGAAACAACAGACGATAAACGATGCTAAACATAGCGTCAAAAGTCAAACGTCAAACGTCATTAGCTTAGCTCAGTTGAGCGTTAAAACAAATATGTGTGTCTGAACTTATAATTCTACGTAATGCTGCACTTTGTAGCGACATTTCAAGTTTTGATCAAAGGTGACGCTTACAGCAACAAGCAAAGGTTTCAAGGCCCTCGGGTTAAAGTTTTTGTGTATTTACTTTGCTTTGGCTTAAAATAAAAGATATTCCAAAGCGTCTCTTGTAACTTGCGATCATATATAATTAGAGCGAGCACCTTTATTAATTGGTTACAATAAATGATGTAAGTCACTTTCCACGCTTTCAAGTGTCGTAGATATCGTAGATGACTGTGACGCGATCCGGAAGACGGAGTCTCGCATCTTTTACCAGTGTCAAATACTCGAGATGATTACAGGCATAAAATCATATCAAATTGTAGTCATTTGGTGCTTTATCAACGTTATATAGGTAATAATTATACCCACATGGAAAGGACACATCGAGCAACTAGAAGTTTAGATAAAACAAAATAAAAAAATGTTTAATGTAGGACTTGGTGAATTAGGTATGTCAGTTGTAATACAAGTAATAGTTGGTAATACAACCGATATTGTTGTTATTCTCTTTAATAAAGTAATAGACAATACGATAGAAATAGTGAATAAGATAAGTATCAAATCTTTTGCAAATGTCTGGTATAAGTGGCCAAGCAATAAGTAAATGGTCCACTTATAATATTATTGGACTATGCTGCGATAATTATTATTTCGTCGGTACCTACTAAATCGATTTTTGTAGATTTCGTATACATCCATCCATCAGCCTTTTGATGTCCACTGCTGGACATAGGCCTCCCCTAAATGGCTTCACTCCAACCGGTCCTGTGCCCTCTGAATCCTACGGTTTCCCGCTGTCTTCTTCAGGTCATCGGTCCACCTGGTAGGGGGGCGACTTGTACTGCTTTTGCCTAAACGTGGTCGCCACTCGAGGACATTTCTTCCCCATCGGTTATCGGTCCTTCGAGCGATATGACCGGCCCACTGCTACTTCAGCTTGCTGATTGTGAGAGCTATGTCGGTAACCTTCGTTCGTCTACGGATTTCATCGTTGCGAATAAACGCAACGAAGATTTCGTATAAACGCCCTAAAATTTCTTCTTAATAATTTTATGATTATATTGAAGAAGAAATTTAGCATGTATAGCTCTTTATAGAATTTCTAATATTTTCTTTAAAGAACCCTCATTCGTTTTCTTCAAACTTCTCGTCTTCTTGAAATCCCTACTATAAGTATACTAACAAATACCATCAATTAAAGCGTCACTGTAATCTTGCTTCATACATAACTGACGTAGCGTATTATGTAGAAAATACGAAAATACCAAAATAATATTTAGCCGGTGAAACGATAGTCGGAAAGGTCTTAAGAGAGATTTCTGAAGAAAATTAATAAGCGGACACTGACAGCGGTAGATAAGAGCGGACTGGCATAATAAGGGACGTGAACGATGCTCGCTTTACTGCCTAATTATTTTTAGGGCAAATGTTCGCAAGTAGAGATTAGGAGGACGAAAGAAAATAAAAGCCCATTTCCTCATACATAACTGCATGATTTATTTTCCCATAAAACGTGCCGCACCACCATGCTTTACTTCGAATGTGTAAGCGGCAAACGATTTGTGATTGATGATATTATGACAAGAAATTGCTGTAATAGACATTATGCGTTGTTTTCAATATAGATTAAAGGAAATACAAAACAAAACATTACATATCTACATTAAGTTTGAAGGTGGTAGAACCAGTGTAGTTCGACTGGAGAAGTACTACCTATTTCTAGCGTTGCAATGGAAGGGTGTGGTTGCCGGCACACTTTTATATGAGGCGATCATCTTAGTCCTCGGGAGTAGCAACGCATCTGTGATTGACTTCAGATAGGACCCATGTTCTGTATGAAGTTGATTACAGATGTCCGTGAGCGGCAGTGTCCACTTACCATCGGGTGGACTGCATGCTCGTATGCTACTTCAGTCAATTAAAAAAAGTACTTCGGAAAATGGTGGTGGCTGTGATGAAATATACGTATAATTAATTTCAAAATATTAAAATGACTTTAATTGAAATGACTGATACAATGCCTTCTGTTCGCTTGCGGTGAGGGAGGTTCCTGTTAATTTTATTATCAATTTGATTTTTGTTATGAGAAACCGTAAGGTAGAATTCTAATAAACATAAAATTTACGTGAAGTTTATGTATTATTAAAAATAAAATTTACGCTCTTAATAAAATGGAAGGCAGTGATTTTTACACGACTTTTAAAACGCTAGTTTTATGTTGAGTATTGAGTTAATATTATATTCTAGGATGCCAGGTCTCACATCGCATCTGCGATTAATGTCAGATAAAAATCTTTTCATGACTTACAGACATCTATCGGCGGCAGTAAGCACTTAGTATCAGGTGGACTGAATGATTATAAAGAAAGTAACTATATTTTTAACCGACTTCCCAAAGGAAAGAGGTTATCTATTCGTCACGTATATTTTTTTTCTTTTTTTCAATCAATATAACGTAGCAGAATACCATGGTTTAAATTAATATTACATATATTTACTACTTGATTAATACGATTATTTTAGATGTACGCATTAGACTTTGAATAAAAATAATTTTGTAGTCGACGATTTATGTTATTTTATTCAAAAATTACGTCACAATATTTAAATACCAAAACTTATCTAAAACCTCAATCCCCAAAGATCCGAACATAATACTCAATCTAAGAAAGAACCTTTTTGTCATTACATGCCCCACTTAAGTGCATTTCATGATTCATCGGAGATCGATGGGCCATTGATTCCACTTGAGGACGAAAATATTCTTGCTTGCCTAACAAAGCAAGGGATCGAGGGATGTTTGCAAAATAGCGGTTTCTATACTTTTTTTTTCAACGGTTTGACGACCCATGTGGCGCAGCGGTTACCATACCTACCGGTCCGACACGCAGTGGGTCCCGGGTTCGATTCCCGGCCAGACAGGTATCTGAATGATGAGTTTAGATTCTTATTCTGAGTCTGGGTGTTTGTGTATTCGTCTTTGTGTGTGTCCATGGCACCCACGACACAGGAGAAAATCCTACTGTGGGGCTATGAGTGTAGAAAGCGTTTTTTTTATACTTATATCTCACACGAATATTCAATGTAATTGTTCTAGTACACACCTAAAAGTGAATAAGTACACAATCACCCAACTTAGACTCAATATTGAAGTCTTAGGTATGTGAATATCTTTTAAAAGTGGAGATTTGTTTAGAGGTACAGTTTGAGATAATAATTAGATAACTTAATTATATTGTGATCAAGGTCTTGTCAATTATCTTATATTATCCTCAATAATGTTACATTAACAATATATGTATTTTACACAATAATAGTGAACAATGGAATCTAGTGTAGTTAATATTACAAAATATGTATCTAGTTGTGTAGCTACCTATTATAAATTATGTACGGTTGTTTATGATGACAAAATCTAAGAGAAAACTGAATTCTCTGAGTTCTCCGTGAAATTTTAAATGTTAAGTTAATGTCTAGGTACATCATTATGGTGATCAAAATATTTTCAATCTTGGGAAACTCTTAGCGTTCCAAATACGTATATACCTATTACAGTAACAAACTTGAAGTAATAGCACGGGGATTTTTTAAAACATCCGGGAGTATCATCAAATATGAACACATTTAACGGTTAACAGGATAACTGGCTGGATTAGCGTGCCTTGTGTAGCGTGCAATGATCTGTTTTTAAATGTAAGGAAGATAACACACAAAATTAAACAAATGCGAAATACAAAAAATACAAATAGAGATCATGACGATCACCGACTGTCGTCGTTTGTCGTCAGCCACAAAGGCCAAAGGTCTTCGCCATAAACTGTCTCTCTTATATTAATCTCGCTGTCTGTCTCTATGTATGCTTAGATCTTTAAAACTACAATACGGATTTTTATGTAGTTTTTTAGGAGATGAGTGATTCAAGAAGAAAGTTTTTGTGTTAGAGGAAAGTTCATATAATACATGTATAATGTAGTGGAGAAACACTGGTAAGCATAGATTTTTTACTTTTAGGCGGAACGAAGTTCGCCGGGTCAACTAGTATATAAGAAATAAGATATCTACCAGCGGCGGTACTTACCATTTATAATGATCATGTCGTTTACAACCGACAGGAAAATCGCTTACAGCAAAGAGTAAGTGAATTCGAGTATATATCATTACTATGCCGAGATTAAATTAAGGATTCAATCGCTTTGCGTAGCGAAGTTAATGATGCCACACAACTTCTATTAACCTTTACTTTTATTTTTTATTAGAAAAAACATATAAATTCCCTTATTTCTTGTCATATTAGCGGCGTCCAGCTGTTTTGTCACATTCCCATTTATATTTTACTAGCGTCAAATCCCTCGGGACCGCAAGTCTCAGTTTGAGGAGATTCCGGATAGAATCAAGAGGTCCGTTAGCCGTGCTCTGAAACCCCATTACATCGTGTGACAGGAAGTCCCGAGAGGATTTTGACAGAAAACGGTAATAGTTGCCGTTGTTTTGTTGGCTTTGAAATAAATATGAACTTATACCTACTGACTCAAGATCAAACTTTGTCTTCTTGGCAGTTGTAACGTATTATCGATAAATAGTATTTATTTGGCTGCATCTTATTATAGTTAATTATTTATATTACCTTACTATATATTTAGCTTGTATAGTTTTAGACGATGAAATTGAATTGCTCATGTTAGCTTATATACTAGTATATCTATTTTATTAAATGTATCAAACCAAAACACTTTTAAAAAATTGTTAACATAACAAGGAAAGTTTGGCCGTAAGTAGCCCGCGCTCCTTGGTTTACTTGGTTATGCCGGTTGATGATGTCGTATCACCGTTACATCTATTTCTTATGTAAAGTATTATAACTATGCCTCCGTTGGTAGGGTGTGAAAGCTAACTTAAGTACGAGGCAACGTTTTTCGTCCTCAAGTTTGGCGACGCATCTACGACTTCTGGTAGAACCTCTACGTGGCGTTGGTCACAGATTTTTTTTATTTTAATGAAGTAGCAAACGAGCATGCACTCTATCTGATGGTAAGTGGTCACTGCCGCCCATGGACATTTGTAAGCAACTTCATATAGAACATAGGTTTTATCTGAAGTCAATCAAAGATACGTTGTTACTCCTGAGGACTAGGATGATTTATATGAGGCGACCAATTCTTCGAAACGCAAGGAATGCACGTTAGAAATTGGTGTGGCGGTGGTACCTAACCGGTCGAACTACACTCGTTCTACCACCTTTAACTTTAACAGATGTCCAAGGGCAGCAATTAGTCACTTACTATTATGCATATTAGTTACATTTTAAATAAAGCCGTGTCACCCTATCAGACATCAGAAACTAAATGCAGTAGTAGTAGCAGCGTAGACAAACAACATAGACTTTTATCGTTTTTACAAATAACCACCGAGATATAATATGAAATGTCATTCATTACGTTCATACTCCACGAAAATTCTTAAATGACACATATTACGATCGAATCCAAAGAGTATTTGTCGCATCGTTCATCAATCATGATACAAAATGTTGTGGAAATCCCGTACAAGTGTAACCGTCACCCTTTGGCAGATCCATCTTGTTTGAAGACAAAATGTATTGAATGGCCATCGTCATTTTTGTCATGATTGATTCTATTTTATGGGTTTTTTTATATTCTATTTTATGCTCATTTGCTACATCCATATTATAAAATATGAGTGTAGCAATTAGTAGTAATTGCAGTCCAATTAATTGTTATCACTCCATAGACATCTGAAATCACTCCCCGACATGTATACCTTTTGAGGGTTAAGTTTGAACGCCTCGCAAGAGTAGGCATGTCCTTTAATCTCTTCAGATCAGAATCTATATCATATTGGTAAATGAATAGAGATATGAATATACTTAGATTGGTTACAAAGTACGGAGCGAAAAAATGGAAATCCACAAAGTTACTAGTTATCGTGTAGCGTGTAGTAAAAATTGCAATATTATAACTTGTAAATAAATACTAATACAGTTAAAAATAATTTACATAACTTGAATCGTCATATACAATGTATGTCGATGTTTTAGTTGTCACGTAATAGAAAGTAGGTAGGGTTTGAAGCCGCAACATAAGGGTTGACTTTGTTAACACTAGTATGCATTGTTACTCTTTGAGACAGAGGAAAGTAAGGTTAAGAAAACGTTGACAAAAGCTAAAATTGAAACAGACAAGACAAAAACGTACTACTTTTGTACGAACTTATTTTTATCCAATGATAGGTATATTTTATTGTACAATGTTACCAAAACAGTTAGATGACACCTACACCTATTTCTAGCGTGAAGCATTTCTTGCGTTTCCATGGAGGGGTGTGGTTGCCGGCACACTTTTATATAATTTGACACATGAATGATTATTACCAAATTAGATTGTATACTATTTATATTTATATAATATAACAATGTAAACGTCTATTACACTATCAATTACAGTAAAATAACTTTTAACTAGTGTAACATTCATACAATTAAGTTCATAGATGTTAAGGTTTCTAGAAAAGAGAATCCAACTAATAATCCCAGAATTATTATATCGTTGTGTTATTCACTGCCGACTTTAAAAGGAAATGCTACAAAAACCCATATTTTACATTTATCCATGCTAAAAGCTTTGTTTTAATGATACACACGGTACAAAAGCTTTTATTAAAAGCACCAACATAAAGCGTGTGATATAAATTAGGAAATTCGTCACAGCTTCGCGCCCTCGCGTATTATGAGTCTAAAAAGTTGGGAACCGCGACAATAAGCGAGCTTATTGCAAAAAGCGGACTTTGTGGTAACTGCCGAAAGATATAGAGAGCAAGTAAAACTTTAACAAAAGAGTGGACTGACTTTACTAGTAAAAAAAAAACAAATAAAAGTTACGTCATTGCATGAAGATGCTTTGAATATTTTATTTAATGGAACATTATTTGTGTCAATAAAATGTAACGAAAATTTAGAGATTATTTAAGTACTGATAGTAAGATATTGTTTTATTATTTGTTTTGAAGTTTTTTTGGGTGTACGTATAGGTATAGATAGGTGTAGGTGCAGGTGCTTAAAATTGCGTCGGATTTGTCCCACTTTGGATCCATATTCTATGATTAAATTATGTAGTTAACAGTATTATCACCAAAGATCATATTTGCATTGATGATATGGGTTTAATCTTTCGTTTAATTATGTCTCCATTCCATTTTACAAAAGTTCCTTAAAATCGTAAATTAAAGGCTTCATTAAAATCGTACTTTTCCTCGCTAGTTAAGTGGATTGTAGACCATAAATTTTACATATCTTTCATTAAATCACTCAATTTTTTTACACAATGTTGTCCCCTTCGAAATTTTGTATATATATTTTTTCAAATATTATGAAGTTGTCACGAATTCAAACCTGGAAATAAGTAAAAGGGTCCTAAACTAACCACGTAGCCATCATTCCTACGTTTCAGATTGTTATTTCATGTGCTTCCTCAACTGAAATGTACTTAACACGCGAGTGTCGCCGTAGACCGGTATTATAATAACATTTCTAAAATATATTATAAACAGTCCCTGGCACGCAGCCAAAATTCTCGATTTAAGCTTGAACCTGTGCATTTGTTACTTTATTTATAGTATCATTAAACTCACAGCATAGTAGATAACTAATAATATAATTAAGTTTTACACTTTTTTCATTATGTGTTACGCTATTTTTAAAGCCAATAGTTATAATGGTCATGGTCATGCCTGGGGAGGGGCCGTGCTCCGACAGTCTTTGTTTGGAACTTGTATACCTATATGGAGAGTATTGAGAATACTTCGATAGCGCCATCTCTTGATGAGTTGAGGGAGGTCGCCATAGTGCTATTTAGCTATGAGACATCTTACAGCCCCAAATAACTGAGTTCCACTAAGTATTCATTTAACTGAACAGACTTATAAAGATTACATGTGACTTATGAACAAATAAAGCAACTTCCGGATGCAGTCAAAACTAGCAGCAGGTAGAACCGGTGTACTTTTAAGCGTTTTTTGTACCTAACGATAAGGCAGAGGGGCCACCTGATGGCATTCAGTCACCTTCGCCTGTCTATAGGCATGTGCTATACCAGAGGAGTCAACAATGCATCGCCGGCTTTGAATTAGAGCTCTTTTGTCACCTTTATTAAAGAGCCCCATTGAACAGACACAGAGAACCCAGAGAACATAACGATGTTGTGTTTTCGACTAAATGGTGTGGGCAAGGGAGATATTTATGCCTAGGTACTTATCGACAGGGGTAGCTAAGCCACTTTCACAAAACTCAAATAAGTTTTCAATTTTATCTCAGGTTGATTATAGAAATGTCGAAGGATGGCAGAGACTACTGACTATCAGGTGGACTGCATGCTCGCTTGCTACTTCATATTACAAAAAAATAATAGGTGTTCACTAGTTGATATGCGCGATTTCGCGCTTTTAAGGGTATGTTCAGATGTTCTTATTGACAAACCTTGTTCATTTCTTACAGAAAATTTCGTCACATACCAATTACTAATAATTACTACGTACCCTTTTCGCAATCCATTTTCGAGAAATGTTACGCAGTAGGCTCCAGTCCTACGCCCCATATGAAGTACCTAAATGAAGTGAAAAGTATTCCCGAAAGTTTCTTATGATAATGTAATACAAGAAAGGTTAGAAAATAACATAACTAACTTATTATTATACTAAACGCAATGAAAAAATAAACGTTATTATTTAATTTCCTGTAGTCATAGCTAAATCTATATGTAAACTAAAAACAAATTATTATAAACAATTGCATACATTTCTAAAGAGCAGTGAACCAAAAAATAGTATTTACGAGTATATTTCTGAAATTATTCTCATGTACGAAACTACAACAATACGGAGTTTAAAACTAGTTTTTGGTTACGCTAAAATAGGTTTCTGTTAACAATGTAATTGTTATTGTACAAAATATGAATAAAAAATATTATTTTTCAGTTAAAATTCTTAGCGTTCGCGACTAAATTTCGTATGACAGTACTAAATTTGGCTTTCCCTTACATATATTCTTCTTTTAATAATTATAAGTACCTGCATCTATTGGAATATTAATACCTTTAATAACATACAACATATGTATAAAATCATATACATTTAAGATTAATATATGTTCTGGTAATTTATTCGAAAATCGTACCATTTTGCATGTTACAATATATACATATGTTGAATATAAGCATTAGCTCCTAAATTTGCCCCCGCTAAGTTTTTAGTAAAAGGTCATGTAAAGTTAAAAGAGTTCATAATGTGGTATGTCGCTGGTTTTTTCATTGCTGATTGTAGTCACGTTTTATTTTCTTGTACGTGCACCTTTGCTAAGGACTTAATAATGATTCAGATGTTTACAAGCACGAGTTTCGTAGCTAGCTTTTTATAAATGAATAAAAATATAAATATTTTAGCAACATTTCTTACTCTTTCGTTTTGACATAGACTCAAGGAATTACTTTAATTATTCGTTTTAATTACAAAAACGTATTGTGAAGTAAAAAAAGTATTTATTTTCTAAACGCTTCCTGGACACTTACAAATTTTCAGTTATTATATTATTTCTAGCAAGAAGCTCAGCGGTATTGTGTTTTTTCTTTGTAATTCTTTTATATTTGTATATTAAAGTTTTTTCTTCTTTCAGTATCTTAGTATCTTATTCTACATTTAATTAAACAAGCGGTTTGTTTTGCAAGATACGATAATATATACTAAAATAATTATTTAACTATGAAATACATACATATAATTTCTTTGTGTTAGGCAAAGCTTCTTCAGATCTCGTGGCTTATAAAAATGATCATAAAATACAATTTATACGTGATTCCAGAGTTTTATGACTTCTGATAACAAGGCGGTTCTCAGTTTCCTCTGTAAAATACGTATGTCACCAGTTATCCGTGTCCATTTGAAACTTGTGCCAATAAAGGCTTGTTTATGACGACTCAGCGATAGCCATATGGTTTCTAGGTTATTGTTACAGACAATAATGGTCCTAAGGATTTACGATTGAGGTAATTTATGAAACTTCTCATTCGTTTCAAAAACAACAATTTAATTCTCAATGACATTCTTAGTACAAAGATTAGGCAAGACTCCATGTCTTTGCTATGGAGTCTTTTTCATCCCAAATTTAAATTTCAGTGATAAGTAGCAGTGGCAAGTAAATGTATTTTACTTTTCTTCTTTTTTTATCTGACTGAAGTAGCAAACGAGCATGCAATTCACCTAATGGTAAGTGGTCACTGCCGCCCATGGACATCTGTAATCAACTACATATAGAACATGGGTTCCATCTGAAGTCAACCACAGATGCGGTGCTACTCCCTAAGACTATGATGGTCGCCTCATGTGAAAGTGTGCCGGCAACCACATCGTTTTATCGAAACGCAAGAAATGCTTCACGCTAGAAATAGTTGTAGCGGTGGTACTTCCCCGGCCGAACTACACTGGTTCTACCACCTTGAAAATATTTAATTTGAAAATAATTAAATATACCAATAAAAAACAAACAGTAGTTATTAATAAATAATATTAGGACGTCTTCTTATCGTTCCACTGCTGGACACAGATCTATCAACTGAACAAGTGCTCAAAGAATGGTTCTCATTTTATTTATGAAATTACTTCACCATACCTTTGTGAAACATTAATAAACTATGTAGTTAAAATTTATGTATAATAACACAAAAAAATTACAAACTTATTTTATTAAAAGCAAATTGACGTATAAAACACACATACTTAGAATATAATTGAAAGTTATCTTTATATGGCTTTCCGTGAGCAGATGTTAACGGAACACGTTTTGGGAAATCACTTTCCGGTGAAAGTTTTCCCATTAGGTAAGTATCGATAAGCAATTGGTATTCTTACGCAGTTGCGGTTCTGCAGCGAATCGTATCGCCAATCTGCGGAATGGCGGACTAATACGTGGCGCCTCGTCTCTGAGCGTTCGGAAGCCTTCTGATACTAGATTATTATTAGCTTTACTTTGAATGAAAAATTGGTAGAAACCTTTCTGCTGCAACAACATATATAATAACAGCAATGTTGAGCCCTGCTACTTATTCTCAAGTAGTCACTTTCTTCCATGGACATCTGTAAAGAACCTCAGATAAGATTAGAGTCTTACCTTGAGTTAGCCACAGTTGCGTTGTCTTTGAAGACTAAGTTGGAATGCCCCGCATAAGTTTATCGTCTTTATACCTATCAAACTAGAACTTTGCAGCACGTTTTCAAGGTGGAAGAACCAATGTAGTTCGACCGGGGAAGTATCACTTCCACACCTATTTCTTGCGTGAAGCATTTCTAGCGTTTTGATGGAAGGATGTGATTGCTGGCACACTTAAGGCGACAATCATAGTCCTCGGGAGATTGACTTCAGATAGGACCCATGTTCTATATGTTAATTACAGATGTCCATGGGCGGCAGTGACCACTTACCATCAGGCGAACAGCATGCTCGTTTGCTACTTTAGTCAGATAAAAAAAAATAACGTAACACAGGTTTTAGGCAGAAAGAGCTGTGACCATGCTGTCTCTTGTTAACTAAATATAAGTATATACGTTTTAAAATAAATTTACTATAACTATTTATACAAGAGTAATAAATAGCCAATTTTAAGGAGATAACGGCTCCGAAAATCGGACGTGCCGCGGCGCCATTACGCGGCGCGACAAACCGGAAAACCGAAATTACGTAAACGCTACATTGGATTTCCCTGTAATCGCCGACTACCTTCAGGCTAGGCATATTGATATCGTGGATTAACACGCGCTAAATGAAAATTGATACTGGAATTTAACGTGGACATTATGTTTTTCAATCTTATTTGTATCTTACTTACACGCAAATTGACATTTTATACACATTTTATTTTTTTGTGTACCTACAATAATTTTAATGTTTAGTAATATTCATAATAATTAGTAATTAAATTTTGATATTATATCTGAATCTAAATAATGGCTTTTAATATGTAACGTGCTCACGATATCATGTTTTTGTCGGTATTTCGTCTAGTTAAACGGATCATGGTCACGGCAAAGCATTTCGCCTAAGTGCTAAACAATATTCGGCGATATAAGTCTAAGATAATAAATTACGTTGAATAATTAATAATAATCATATTTTATTATAAAAAATATTTCTGCACTTAGCAATTTTACTTGAAACGTCATGGAAAAAAATTGGAAATTTTTAGAGGATTAAAGTAGCAAACGAGCCTCTTATGGACATCTTTAAACAACTTCTTATCGATCAATTCATATTAATAAAATGAAATTCCGAAATTTAGGTACCTACTTCATAGATATAATAATAGATTAAATAAAAGACCGTCTATATAAAAGACACACTGTGAACAGTATCTTGTTTCAAACAAAATCGTATAATATTTGAGGCATCATTAATTTACACGAATATAGAGAAGTCACCCTTAATGAACATGAATATATTTTTGATTCCACGTCAATAAACGGGTATTTAATATAAAACTGTAAAACACTGCCTTGAAAAACATAATTTTACGACTTATATTATTCCTGGGAGTAGTTATTTTCCTGCCGTGTTACAATGCACTCGCGCCATCTGTTGCCGGTATTAACTTCAGTATCTTTCCTAGAAGTTTAAATAGTAATTTCAATTTTCAAGGCACGGGCTCAGAATAATGCTTTAAAGTATCATCAAAGGTTTTTTTTATATCTGACAGAAGTAAATAACGAGCAATCAGTCCACTTGATGGTAAGGGGTCAATGTCCCCCATGGACATCTGTAATCAACTTCATATAGAACATGGGTTATATAAGGTAGCCTTAAACAAATCTGTAGTTGATATGATCATCTTGATCCTGAGACCGCGCCAATTGTCAGCATTGAGAGAATAATGAGGTTAATGATAAGTACCTCGTTTCCGCTTTGTTTATTTTAGTCGTCGTCAATGGTTTTTAAAACAATCGTTTTTGGAGGTTACACTTATACATTTGTCCTTTCCATTTAAAGACACCATATAAACTACAAAAATATAACACTTAGTAGACATGTAAAAGAAGACTATTTGCTGTCTAATCCAAAATTATGTCGAACTTTTTGAATAGTTTAGTGTTCAGTGTCGTAAATAATAATTTCATCGCGAACTTAATCTGCATAAACGATGAGTAAATTTTTATTTTCTATTCTATTCTATTTTCTGAACGAGCCTTTAAGTATTAAGTTATAATAGGATTAAATTAAATTTTACCTGCTTTAATTTAAACTTAAAAGTATGTAATAAATTTCTTACATGACGGGTCCTTAAAATCTGTTTGTATGTGAACTCAATAAAAAATATATTAGCTTAAGCGCATTATATATACACGAATAACCACAAAACTTTAATTCTAGCACTGAATATGTAGTGGAATGCAAGTTGAGAACTTTCCCGTATTAAAACCTACGTCTTGTCACAATAAAGTGTAAGCTCCCTCGGGATATACACCGAAATCCGAAACCGCCATAGTCGGCTGTATATTCCTTCCTTCTTTCAAATATCATTATTTTAACAACGCAAGACAATAGAAATCTTTAAAGTAGTTTTTTTCTCAAATTGATTTTTCATCTTCAGTTTAATGGACCGTCCAGTTTCCCCATTCAAAAAATCGGACAATACATTGCGCACACTCATCATCTTCTATTTAGAACACACAGTAGTATATACATATATTCATCTGTGCATCCAAATTCGCTTGATAATCAAAATAATAATCATTTTTTGATCAGTACCCTTATTACGAGTATACATTTCCATAATATAATGATTGTTTACGTCTTTATCCATTACTGCAATGCTTAATGCATAATGAACAATTTTGAATGTCACATCATATGCAAAAAATGTGTACATAAATCAGTATGGAAAATAATTCACAACTATTTTAGTGATAATAAGAACCAGTTCTATACAAACAGAGTTTTACAAGAATCCTGTGAAGATAGTGTATTTTGAATTAGGAATCGTTTAACATCCAAAAAACGCGATACGACAAGGTGCCAGGACAACATAATATCAAAATTTACTTTAGAACTGAACATTAGTATGCGTATCAATAGGGAGAGAGCACAGCTCTAATAAACAGTTATTTATTATACAAAATTGTACAATAATTGTTATTTGCCATTTAGTATCCCGGACGGTGGTGGGGTTCTGTGTCATTCGAAACGGGTGGCATTTCCTCCAAACCTATTTTTGACTTATAGCAATGTAGAGCGCAACTATGTTCTGCTTTAACACTTTCGCGGACGGTACCGCTTGAGTCTGTGTTCTAGAATGACACAATAAATATCGACACATGACGTATAAATATGTAGAGTCCAATGATATCATACGTTTTAAGGACGTCATGACAGAATCGTGACAGTAGTATTTCTAGTATTTTACATGGTGTGACACAAGGTACATCCAATAAGATTTTAACTTGAAAATTCATAAGGAATAAACGTTCTGTCGTAAATTTCAAGGTGTTTCAACGTCTGTTTCAAGGTTGAAGAACCAATGTAGTTCGACCGGGGAAGTGCCACCGCCACACCTATTTCTACCGTGAAGCATTTCTTGCGTTGCGATGGAAGGATGTGGTTGCCGGCACACTATCACATGAGGCGACCATCACAGTCCTCGGGAGTAGCAACACATCTGTGATTGACTTCAGATGCAACCCATGTTCTATAAGAAGTTGCTTACAGATGTCCATGAGCGGCATTGACCACTTACCATCAGGTGGACTGTATGCTCGTTTGCTACTTCAGTCATATAAAGAAAAAAAAATACATTTGAACGTCATTGTACGTTGTTCCAATATAAAAATCTAAAATTATGTTGCACAAGCACGTTCTGTCCGCGAAAGTGTTAAAGTAAAAAAAACATACTATACATATTCGAGGCCATTCAACTTAGTCTTCGGGAGTAGCAATGTATGACCTCAAGTAAAACTTTAATCTTACTTCAATTAAAACTATATTTTAATTACAATGGACTGAAAACTAGTTCGTTACGTTTCGTTGACGCTTAAACTTAAGGAGTATCTAAAGTTTATAATTGACAATTGATAGCAATCAGGTTTTATTTCAGAAACAGACATCGATAAAACAATCAGCTTTTACGGTTGCACATCAAAATACTAACGAAATAATAATGTTACATACTGACATTTGTGGTGTAAGGATGTACAAACAACTTTAAATGTATCGTCGCCAACCTATTATTGTCCCACTGATGGGCACGGGTCTTCTCTCAGAATGAGAGAGTTATAGGCCATAGTCCACCGCGCTGGCCTAGTTCGAATTGGTGGACTTCACACACCTCAGAACTTTTTTTTTAAGAACTCTCGGGTGTGTAGGTTTCCTCACGATGTTTTCTTTCACCGAAAAGCAGTGATAATTAATTTCTAATACGCACATAAATCAGTGGTGCTTGCCTGGGTTTGAACCTCGGACCTCTCGATCGAGAGGGCAAGTTTCAACCATTAGGCTATTACTGCTCTTAATGCTGCTTTAAATGTATAAATGGATTAAATATTTAGGGATTAGTAATAAACGATTGTAACAAAACTACAGATATGTACTTACTCCGGATACCATGGAATTCTGGCAATTTTAAGTAGCTAGGGTGATACTTGTAAATACAATAGAACAATTTTAGAGCGCGATCAAACTCGAGATAGCCTCAACAATTCGAACCGAACCTTCGTCAAACCGAGGACGCCACAATAATGCTGGTTTCGGATTTTACGTTGACCCCGGTCCCTTATACCAATGATCACTTTGACTAAAGTACCTGTCATTCGATGTAATGCCAAAGATCTGTATTGAGTAGGCCTAAGTATGGTAATTATTCAAAGCATCAATCCCAAATTAACCTGACCCTTACTTCAAATCACATAAGAGTCCGACTCCAAGTACCTCGTATCAAATCGCGGTATGATAGAACATCAAATGATGTAGAGATTGGCCACCCACACCACCCAAATTACACAGAAACAAAAATAAAAATGAGAATACAACTAACTGTGAATACATTAGTTAAAAAACTATTTTTTGTTATCCATAATATTTTTTAGCAATGGAAAGGTCTTCTCGTAATGACCACACCGAGAAATTTCATAATTCTTAAAATTACAAAACTCAAACGGCATATATTGAGGACAAATCATTAAACATTTCACCTGATTACTGAATTTCTTCAAGGTTGCATAATTTCATTGCTAGTAATAAAACCATGAGGTAGAATATCTTTGTTGTGACGGTTATAGGTTAAAATATTAATTTGTCTATATATAATAAACAGGCTACAAAAAATTCAATTACAAAATATCTGCTTCCAAATTATGTTTTAAATTGCTTACGCTAGAGTACCTCGTTAAGTCACATAATACGTAAACTTATTTGCATATATTAAATTTCTTCAAAAACACTGATTACACTAATCCAAAAATATAGCAAAACTTTGATGATCGTGATTAATTATTTCTAGGGCTTGACAAAGTTCAGACTCAATGCGTGAAGTACATAGCCTTTAGGGTCTCATAAAATAGTAAACTACGTAACATGCTCATAAAATATGAGTTAGGAGACCTTTATTTTCACTTCCACTCTATACGTAGTTAATTTTTATGTTAGTTATGAGGCTTTATCATATCGCTACAACAAAAATAGCATGCGGGCGCCAGCTTGTCGCACTATTCACAATAATGTGGTTTCCCGGCATCGGTTGTGGGCAGCACGCAGTATTTGTATCCTTAACAATATAAAAAGTTAAAGTGTTTGTCTGTTGCTTCAAAATGGCAATTTTGGCATCACTTGTAGGTCACATCACATGATGTTATATATAAGGAGCGTTTACTTCGTCTGCCGCGGAAGACGATAACTATTAATATTTAACGTTTAAAATATAAAAGATTGAGAAATTTATCGGAAATACGAAATAAAAACAAGAAAGAAAAACCAAAATTTGATTAATTTGATGATAATGGTAAAGACACGATCACAGCTTCGGTAGAGAAACACCTTTCATAAAAAATGTTTCTTTTTGGAATGAAAAAAAAAAATTATAAAATCCCTACTATATTCAATTACATAGAAATTCTGTTATATTTATACTAATGTGTAACTTTGAGTAATTTATGCTATATTTTACATAATTCCTAAGACCTTTTTAATAGTTTTTATTCCTTGATATTTTTTTGTTTATCCATTGAATTATAATTATAGATTTGGACGCAAAAATGAAAAAAAGCCTCCATCGGGTGTACACATGTGCAAAGTCGAGTGAGCAAGGTTGTAGGGAATATGTGCTACATTAAGCTGTGTAGTTGATCGTATAATCGGGGTCAGCTGTGAACCTGTGCAAATATATCGGTAGGGGATCGAATGGCTTACGGACTCACGAGTAAATGGGCTCAGCTATTTAATTGGATGGTTTAACGTATAGTTCTTCGAAGAGCCCTTTTTCGTAAGGGTGTGGATATACATGGAAATAGTAAAAATGCTTGTACATAAACTGGTAAAAAGTAGTCGCTACAGCTGATAATACATTGTTACTTGATATCGGCCATAACTGATGTAAGAAATTCATTACTTTCGTATTAATAATAATAACTCTGTGCGCTGAACGAAGATCATTATGACATAGTGTTTCATTATAACATAATTATGCCATTATTACAAAAAAAAAAATGCACGGAAAATGATGAAAAGATGAAATGACATTACATCACATTACAATCATTTCGAATAAAATCATAATGATTACTTATAATTTAAAATTTTAAACATAACAAAATATAAACAATAACTACTCCAAAATTTTAATATTACTACTCACCCAACGCAACGGTCGAAATTCGACCGTAATTTAAATTAAAAAAACTAAATTTCATATTGTCCAAATTAGTACGAATATTTCTGAAATTCAACTATTTTGAAATTTTCGAGTAATTTAGAACGCGCATGTTAAATATAAAAAGAGGTTTAATTATCTAAGCTACATTTAAAAGCAATAGCGGTATTTTGACAAAGATATCTGGCATTTTTGACGTTATGTATTTTCATAGTAAGACATTGAATGTTCTATTTCGTTTATTATGTATGTGTTTGTGACAAATGCACGGTAGTGTGTTTTTAGTCGATTTTATGTTTATTATATGCATTATTAAAAAAAATATTAACATTCTGCACTCCTTCCCTACTAATACTAATCCGACCGCGGCATATTCCTTAAAAATCCGTTAAAAATTTGACAGCGAGATCTTTAACAATTTATAGCAACAAGTTAACATCATCATAAAGTAGGTAATTGCTCTGCTTATTTCTATCAAGGGACCCTTTTAGAAAAGAATGGAAGAAACCCTGTTATCTTTTAGGCTTGTCTCATCTTATGGTGAAATACGACTTTAGGGCACTTGTACATTTTTCGTACTTTGATAAGTACTATTAATCAATGATGAAAATTTATTAAAAGTTAGACTATTTATTGTTTGTAATCCCGAGAAGGATGGCGGTATGTGCGGTCGCATACCGTCGTAAAGACTAGAAGGAGCGGAGGGCCCAGCCACCAGTCATCTTTTGAAGGTTTCCCCCTCGAGAACAAAAAAAATATTATTGTTTGTAAAACCACCAAATCCACATTTTTATTTTGTAACACCTAAAATGTCGTAAAATAATTGTTAACTAAGTAGCTAACAGAAAAGTACCAAGTAGCAGTAAGTAATAGATACTTTTCTGGGTACTCTATATATTTTGGTCGTAATATAAAAGATATAAATTGATCGATGCGGGGCGGTAGTGCCTCCATAGTCGAACATTTAAGAGTTCTATCACGTTCAAACTTCCCGAAAAATAACCATAAAATCATGATAACTCTGATCTGATCAAAATTAAAACGGAGATCTGATTTCCGACCGAGCAGAGTTCTGGATAACGAGTAATTTTCTGCAACATTCTATCCGATTTGTGGTCTTTGGATAGTACTAGACAAGCAGGCTGCGGCTGCGGTGGCAGAGCACCGAACGAATCGCAATAGTGGCTTTAATGGCGGCGGTCTACTCTGGATGCTTCACCGAGGAATGAACTCCTTGGTGGACGGGTATCCTACACATACTATTTGTTATCAATCACAGATAAAATGTTGTTTAAGTCTTACGCAAGTTTGGCACCAGATGCGTTTGGACTAAATTTTAATGTCTCATATTAGTATGTATCTACGTATGTCTCCTTTCACAATTGTTTCAGATAATTGTTTTTATTTTAATATGATACAATACTAGGGTAGCCCATCAATTTTGTAGACTTATTACTTACTAAATCAACCAATAAATTGTTTTATTCAAGGGTTAAGTAAGGAAATCTGTCGTTAACAAACATAGAAGGCGAATTCGTTCAAAAGAAATGTGGGTGAATCGGCAATATTTGGGCGCCCCCAGATCGATTGCAACCGACAGCTGTTTGTTGTGATACCACTCGAAACGGCCGGGATTCAAATGATTGCAGTTCGCAAATCCTACTTGTGACTTGAATATCACAATTTTTATAACGAAGAAAGCTTGTTTCTCTCAATAAATGAATTAACTAAGTGTTGGAGACCATGAGACATGAATCAAGGTAATTTTGCAAGTCCACCATGTATGAACTTCAGTAATCAACTTCATAGGTACTTCAGAGGTTCCACTTACCTCAAATGAGTTACTTCTTCAGAGAACTACAATCATCGCCTTCAATGGATTTTTTGAACCTTCCCCGGAAATGCAAATATTTCTTCAAATGCTAGAAATATACCCGTCAGATCATACTACTTCTACCACCTTTAAAAAACCTCTTAAAATTTTAACGATAAAAACGATAACTAAAAATAATTAAATTTATTTCGACTTATAATATAGTAATAAAAAGTCTACAGAGTTTAACGTTTGAAATATTCATCTTTAACGGTACTTATTTACAATAAGCAATCTGCTTGTTCACTTAATTATGATATTTTGTTTACGCAGCGGGCTTACGGCGACTTTGATAAATTGCCCCAACTAAAAGAGATTTCGACTTCGTATGTTTTCATTCCACTTTTTCTTGTGGGTTTAGCACCCTATCTATCTGTAACGTTTCCGAAAAAGCGATGAAATATTTGGGGCGCCTCAAATTCTTTTCCTGTTAGCTTCGACACTTACTTTAACGAATAAACGCGACGAAATTTTATTGATGGCAAATAGGTAATCATCATTGAAGTTCTTTGTAAAACTAAATACGTAGGTATATTATTTAGGGTTATAGCTTGTGCTTCTAGCAATCTTACCACCAACAGTAACACGCGTAAATGTAACTGTTGTCATATATGTATGTATTACTACCAGAACCCGCGTTCCAACTCTGGGATTCATTGAGGTTGTATCAAATTTGGCGGATTTCAACCTAGATTTTACACACTAAAGGTTGATTTTCTGAAAATGGTGAAACAGCTTATCTATTACTTCAAACCAGAAAGTCAATTAGTGAGTTTAATTAAAAATCGATGGACTTTCATACAAACTTTCCAAGCCCCATTTTTATCCCTTTAAGGGGTGAATTTCCGGAGATCTATTCATAGTGCTCCCTTTCATTATAAAAGGAAACATAATGTAAAAATTCAAGTTTCCAATCACACTAGTTTGGGTCGTGTGTTGATATGTCAGTCGTTGGTAGTCAGTATTTCCTTTTAACCGACTTTCTAAGCGGAGGATCTCATATTGGACACTGTTCTATCCTTAAGATCCAGCGAAATATATAAGGTTATTTAAATTGTTAATGTCTTTACCATACAGTCGCCTAGTTTAGTCCTTTCATGTGCGATGTCGCTTGTTGTTGGGATTGCGATGTATGTGTTTTTATTTGATTTTATGTATGTTTTATGCATTATTTGAAAAAAATATTAGCATTGCGTAATCCATCTCTATATCAACTATAACCGTGCGTAATTTCATACTCCTCCGTCTGCGATAAGTATCTTAACAACGGATCACAAGTGTTTGCTTCACGTATTGTTACATAGAAGATAAGTACTCAGGATTAAGTTAACCGTTTCGTGCAAATCTTTGACGATTGAAACAAACGAATATATAAAGAATGTTACGGGACAAATGTAAACAACCCACGCGGCATAAAGTTAATTGGACATCTTACGTTTTAATCCAACACTGTAACGTTAACCTTGACGTAAAGCTCACTTTGGTTAGCAATTGACAATTTCTATAAAACTTTTAAATTGGAATATTTGATAAAACTTTCGGCGCGCGGAATCGGCAATTTCCATCGAAACTGCACCAGTTCGAATCGGAGGTTTTTCATTAGCAGCCCAGCGCGGATTAGTGGATCTCTATTGCCTACTATTTGATCACGTTTCAGGCGAATTCAATTCTTAAAATCAAGCGCTAACGCCGAACTTTAGAACGATTCAACGAAAATTCGGACGAGCGATTTTCGGATTGACGTTCAATTTTAGCTTTGAATTGTGAAATCTGTTAGCGTGAATGCTTGATATAAACGAATTGAGTTGTCAATGAATACAATACCACCTGCTATACATCAGTAACTCAACATTATGGTACAATAGTCACCATACTTCCTAGACCTCAGGTCAAGAAGAAATATAAATAATGAATTTTGTTTTCTGTTTTGTAATTGTATGCTTTGTGACTTTTTGTGTAAGCATGGCAATCACGAAAAACAAGTTTAATAAGTAGTATTAATGAAGCCAGTAATATAGAAAATGTTATTGTTATTAAGGCAGTCCACCAGATGGTAAGTGATCACTGCCGCCCATGGACACCTTTAAGCAACTTCACATAGAACATAGGTTCTATCTGAAGTCAATCACAGATGCATTGCTACTCCCGATGACTAAGATGGTCGCCTTAAATAAAAGCATGCCAGTAACAACACCTTTCCATCAAAACGCAAGCAAACTTTTCATCGAAATACGGTAAAAATCAATTTACAATTTCAATACACGTTACAAAGATACCTATAAAAGTATGTATCTTAGTGCTTGTTTACACTAAAGTCGCAGGAGCAGTGAGGCACACTCACAAAATATTAAACATTACAACATTATGACATTGCATTATGTACAAATGTAGAGTTATGAAGCTGTCGCCCAAAGCCTGGTGCTAAAAGCAGCACGAATTGCGAGGTCCGCCACGCCTGCCACCGTGCTCGTGAGTTCTATGTATAACTATAACCACTTAAAAAGTACTATCAAAGATTTTTTATTTATTCATTCGTTTATTTACTTATGTGTGTACATGCCTTAGGGCATTTTATAAGCCCAAGCGTCGAGCTTGTATCCGTGACCCCTGTCCACGCGCAATATGAAAACGACGCTTGGATCACGATCGAGCCGGTAAGAGCTATTTCATCTAAATATATTAAGATTGTCTAGGCCTTGTAGTTTAATTGTCTTGGTATTGTAGTTAATATATATTAACTGAATAATTCAATTAATTCAATTATTACGTCTTAATTTAATTATACATCTCAGATTTAGTTTATTAAGACCTCCTTTAGACGAGAGCTAAATTTATTAGGTATAAGCAAAGACAGCTCATAGGATTATGGAAACCCGCTTTACAAAGGAATATCTTTTATTTTTCGTGGAGTTTATTGCTTCTTCTGAAAATAAGATTCTAGTGCAAAATTCTATTGATTGTAAATGTTTTATGGCTAAGCAATTAAATATATGCCTATAGACTAATATTATCGTGGAAATGATAATTTTTAACATGTAACTGTTTTAGTTTCGCCGTGACTATCATCTATAAAATTGGGTCGAAATATCCGCAAAGATAATTCAAAACCGCATATTGTATCTACTCATAACATATTAAAACGCGATAGTGAAAAGTGCTATGACGTGTATGACGACTTACCTTAATTCATCTTATAAAATAAAAATACAAAATAACCCCTTCATCCACTTATGTTTTCAATTTAATACCGGCATAATCAAAGATAACATCGTGATAATAAAATGAAATTTTGTAAAAATCTTTTACAAAATACACGGAACATGAAAATTTAAAACAAATACAAATACAATATACGTTGAGATTTTCTATTTGTACGTTTTATTGACTCTTTAAATTGTCTGTTGATTTTTACAGTATTTAAAATCAATTTTATTGCGTATTGATTCCTTTATTATACGTAATAGCCTTTCATAGGGTTTTATCCATTACTTTTAACTGTGGTACATTGCTAACACCAGCTGACGGCGTTATTCAAGTAGAGACGTGGTTTTCAGCTGACTTTGCGTTATGTGTTTGTAACCCACGGATTTCTGTTTTTAAGCTTAATCAGGAAAGGAATGCATTTCTGTCCTTAAAAAACTGGGAACTCCTCATATTTGTATCTCCTTATCGAGGGATAATATCATATCAAACTTTACACTGTTATTTTATAGCTTTGTTGTGAGACAAATATGACAGAGGTTCTAGAGTTTATTGCTACGGCATAGTGTCGGCATTTAAATTCATAATAGATTTCTAAATTAAACCTTTAGTAGTGTACAAATATATCTGTCACCTATTGTGATTTCTGTGTACAAATTGTTCTTAAGTTACTTATAAAGATAAATTGACAGATATATTTGTCGACCCGTGTGGCGCAGCAGTCACCATGCCGGCATCACACGCAGTGGGTTCCGGGTTCAAACCCCGTTCAGAAAGATGATGATGAATTTAGATTTCTAGTCCATTGCATCCATGGCACATGAATGCTCTTAGTATGGACCCGTGAGCGTAGAAGTGTATATCTAATTATAGATCAGTTTTCTAAATACTCGCGCACAGTCGGTATATCACTATATTTTCACTTGTCATTTAGTGTTTTTTTGAATGACGTTGAATTACAAACCACAGATTTCGAATACCAAGCAAATTCTCACCGAAGCCAACGGGGATGTTATGCAATAAGCTGTACGTACTGTACAAGCGCGACCAAATCTTTAAACTTTCAACAATCTGTATCCGCAATTTAATCTCCAAATTCCGAAATCCGGGTCCGGAATGTGTACATGTTGTATATGTATGGAATACTTTAGTCATCTATCTTTAATAAGTACTTAACCCATTTTATTTCGGACTTTCTAAACTTTATTAATTTAAAATGTGTAAATCCGCTATTAAATGCATGCATATGCATGTTGATTTTTGATCTTCCTCGTCAACCCATTATGTCCCACTGCTGGGCACCGGTCTTCTCTCAAAATGTGAAAGTTTAGGCCGTAGTCCACCGCGCTGGCCAAGTGCGAATTGGTGGACTATTTTTGATCGGTAATGCGTAACTTAGCCGTGTGGTGTCGGCCTTTTAGAATAGCACCACTCCCTCTCTTCCCGTGGATGTCGTACGAGGCGACTAAGGGACATAAATCCAAGAGATGGGCAGCAGCATCTCCTTGTGTAATTTACATCTACTGCGGTCACCAACACGCTTGCCAGGCGCGGTGACTATCGGCAAAAACCCCCAATGAAAGGTGCAGAAGAACCCCGGCCCCCAGTCCCCGGCAGCCCCGCTCTATTCCAGGCTACGGTAGCGGCCTAGGTAACGGCGGGGCAGAGGGTGCTAAGAATCTCCGGCAGAGATCCGGCTACCGCAACCGACGACTTCTGCACCTGGCAACATACAACACCAGGACACTGAGGACCGACGAGAAGATACAGGAGCTGGAAGAAGAGATAGACAAGTTGAACTGGAGTGTTTTGGGATTGTCTGAAGTCCGAAGACAGGGTGAGGACACGATAATCCTCAAATCGGGCAACTTGTTCTATCACCGGGAGGGCGACCACCTGTCTCAGGGTGGTGTCGGGTTCCTCGTCCACAAATCCCTCGTCAACAACGTGGTAACAGTCGACAGTGTGTCGTCAAGGGTAGCGTACCTTATACTCAGAATATCTAAACGGTATTCGCTGAAGGTCATACAGGTATATGCGCCGACTTCGACACACCCAGACGATGAGGTCGGGGTTATGTATGAGGACGTAAGTAGAGCCATACATACCTCAAAGACCCACTTTACCGTTGTTATGGGGGATTTTAACGCAAGACTAGGCGCGCGGAACGATGGCGAGCGGAGGCTGGGGCCCTTTGGAATTAGACAACGGAACCACCGAGGCCGCTTGCTTGCCAACTTCTTGGAGAGGGAGGGCTTATTTATGATGAACTCTTTCTTCAAGAAGAAGGCACAGCGAAAGTGGACTTGGATAAGTCCTGATGGTTCATCTAAAAACGAGATAGACTTCATTTTGGCAGACAAACGGCATATATTTAATGATGTCTCTGTGATCAACAGGGTGAAAACCGGAAGTGATCACCGGATGGTAAGAGGCACATTAAATATCAACGTAAAGCTGGAACGGTCACGCCTAATGAAGTCTACGCTCCGACCAACACCTGTCCAAATCCAGGGCTCCGAAGAGTTTCAACTTCAGCTACGAAATCGTTTCGCGTGTCTCGATTCTTGCGTTTCTGTGGACGAAATTAACACCAAGGTAGTAACAACTGTCCACGAGGTGGGGTCTAAATACTTTAAGACCCACTCCAGTGGTAGGTCTCGAGTTCTCTCAGTGCACACTCTCGGTCTTATGAGGGAGAGGCGGGAACTATGTGTGCAGTCTCCAACCTCAATGTCGAAATACAGACTGCTCAATAAACAGATCTCTCAGAGTAGGCGACGCGATTGGCGTGCTCATAACACCCATCGCGTAAAAGACGCTATTGAGCGAAACCAGGGCTCGAGAGTGTTCGCCAGGGATCTGTGCGTTGGGCAGAGCCTGATGACGAGGTTGAAGACCGAATCGGGCACCATGGTTTCGTCTAACCCCGATGTTCTGAGAGAAATTGAGAAATACTACGGACAGTTGTATGCTTCCGCACGAGTTCCCGCCCGCAACAAGGCGGACGACAAACGTGCCAAACTGACCCGACACTATACTGAGGATCTCCCGGAAGTCAGTCTGTACGAGATTAGAGAGGCTCTCAAACAGCTGAAAAACAACAAGACACCGGGCGATGACGGAATCACAACAGAGCTGCTAAAAGCTGCCGGTAAACCCGTACTAGTGGCGCTCCAAAAGTTGTTCGATTCCGTCATTACTAGCGGGACAACCCCGAAAGCGTGGAGCAGAAGCGTAGTGGTGCTGTTCTTCAAAAAGGGCGACAAAACTCTTTTGAAGAACTACAGGCCCATTGCGCTTCTGAGCCACGTGTATAAGCTGTTTTCGAGAGTCCTCACTAACCGCATTGCGCGCAGGCTAGACGACTTCCAGCCTCCCGAACAAGCCGGTTTCCGAAAAGGCTACAGCACCATGGACCACATTCACACGCTGCGGCAGATTTTACAGAAGACCGAGGAGTATAATCTGCCGTTATGTGTTGCTTATGTGGACTATGAGAAAGCCTTCGATTCTATCGAGCACTGGGCGGTGCTGGAGTCCCTTCAGCGATGCCAGATCGACTATAGGTACATCGAGGTGCTGAAGTGTGTATACACAGCCGCCACCATGTCAGTCCGAGTACACGACAGAAGCACAAATCCAATCCAACTGCAGCGGGGAGTCAGACAAGGCGATGTTATATCGCCGAAACTGTTCACCGCTGCGTTGGAAGATTTGTTCAAGCTGATGGAGTGGAAAGGTCTTGGCATTAACATCAATGGCGAACACGTCACGCACCTTCGATTTGCCGATGATATAGTTATCTTGGCAGATTCGCTGACGGACCTCAGCACAATGCTAGGCGACCTCAACAGTGCCTCACAACTGGTGGGTCTTAAGATGAACATGGGCAAGACGAAAATCATGTCTAATGTCCATGTCACACCCGTACCGGTAGTTGTTGACGGCACTCCTCTCGAAGTTGTCGACGAGTACATTTACCTGGGACAAACGATCCGGATGGGTAAGTCCAACTTTGAGAGGGAGGTCACTCGTAGAATCCAACTCGGCTGGGCTGCGTTCGGGAAATTACGTAGTATCTTCTCGTCCAAAATTCCTCAGTGCCTGAAGTCGAAATTATTCGAGCAATGTGTGTTGCCAGTGATGACCTACGGCGCCGAAACGTGGTCCTTCACGGTAGGCCTCATTCGGAGGCTCAGGGTCGCTCAGCGTGCTATGGAGAGGGTTATGCTCGGAATTTCGCTACGAGACATGATTCGCAACGATGAAATCCGTAGACGAACGAAGCTTACAGACATAGCTCTCAAAATTAGCAGGCTGAAGTGGCAGTGGGCCGGCCACATCGCTCGTAGGACCGATAACCGATGGGGAAGAAAGGTCCTCGAGTGGCGACCACGTTTAGGCAAAAGGAGTACAGGTCGCCCCCCTACCAGATGGACCGATGACCTGAAGAAGACAGCGGGAAACCGTTGGATTCAGAGGGCACAGGACCGGTTGGAGTGGCGCCATTTAGGGGAGGCCTATGTTCAGCAGTGGACATCAAAAGGCTGATGGATGGATGGATGGATGGAATGCGTAACTATACCTACTTATAAAATATAATAGTATTATTCATATACGTAGGACAACGCCTTTTTGAAAGGTGTGTGAAATATAGGAATTGCAATCCTGCAAAATGGGCTACATTATCGCGGGATCCAGATTGATTGAATGTTCAGCGGGATTCAGCGTTTTGGGATCTGTAACGATGGCAATTTTTAATATAAATAAATATGTAACTTCCACTTTATCTGTCTCTATTGTCGTTATTTATATAGGGTTATATAACGTCTATATATTTCGCTAGTAGACCTCGTTACTAGAGAACTTTAGCCTGATCTCAATATTACCCCAACATCAAACAGGTTGTAGAACCAGTGTAGTTCGACCGGGAAAGTACCACCGCCACAACTATTCCTACCGTGAATCATTTCTTGCGTTTCGATAGAAGGGTGTGTTGCCGGCAAACTTTGTTATGAAGCGACCATCTTATTCCTCCCAAGTGGCAACGCATCTGTGATTGGCTTCAGATAGAACCCATGTGACCACTTACCATCAGGTGAACAGCATGCTCGTTTGCTACTTTGATCAAGAAATATATAATTTAAAACCCTGTCTTAATACTCTGGACTAGCGCTGAGTTATGTTCGTTACTTTATTATAATAATAGAATCAACTAAAGATTTCTGAAGTCGACACTCATATACGACACAGCAACGTCGTCGAGATCCAGCAACTAACATCGAGCGCCAACTCCTGGAGTATGTAGCCCTGTAGTTCCGAGATCGGAATAGGGCTACGACATCCCCTGCCTGTCGTAAGAGGCGACTAAAAGGGGCTTCCGGGGTTGCAGACGGCTAGAGTGGGAGCTCGAAGCCGTTCGGTCAGACAATCCCAGGAAGGACGGTTTTAGTGCGGTAAAAATCCCACATAACCTTGCGTCGCTGCCACGGCGTCGGGTACCTTTTGAAGATTTCCCCCTCGAAAACAAAAAAAAAGTAGTCAAGTAGTGATGTAACAAATGCCACTATTTGACATTCGCAAATGCGAATGCGAATGTATTTTTTTTTTAATTCTTGGCATAGGGTGCCAGAGGATGTTTTTGCGACCTTTTTTTTTTTTGGGTGACCATACTGCAGTTCGATTTCAATTTGTTTACATTTGGCGACCTTTTTTGCGAAGCACTGCAATTCAATAATTGCAAAATATTCGCACAATTTTTACGAATGCGAAAGCAAATACTTATCTAAAAATATGCGAATATTCGCGAATGCGAATGCGAATATTCGTTACATCACTAGCACCGAGTACCTACTGAGTATATTCTGAGCTTAAGGTAATATGTGTTTATTTAATTTTTTTTTACTTTTCTGTGGCGCGGAGGTAGGTTGCTTTGTTTTTTTTAGATATTGGGATCGACTTCTCCTGTTTATAGAATTTTGGTCTATGGTGGATGGACTTAAGTTGCATTTAGATTTCGTGGGGTTTGCACCTAAATCCCCACCCTTTACCAGGATCGGCCAGTGTTTTCAAGCATTGGACATTTGAAAACTTCTAGATCTGCAGGAATCCTGCTAAAAGCTGTATATACGTCATTATATGTAAATTATGTTAGCCAAACTACAATTTCGTCAACTCTTTTCAAAAGGATGCCTAAACTAGAATTGAGCAGTAAAAGGTCGAAACCAAATAACTTCATTTAGTCTTGGAGAGGGATCGAAATGGATGACTAATTACTAAGCAAATGCCGAGGAGGAGTCAATGGGTCAGAGTGAGGTCACCTTTAAGTTGGTTTAAGTCACTCACCGAGTGAGACATGCATTCCATTATTTTAGCATCTACTCAATAAGTATTTGTTTTGTATCGGAAATTAATATTTTAGATACCTATTTATAATGACAGTTTGTTAACACCGTTATCCATATTTGCTTAATTATCACAAAGCTATAGATATTATAGAATTATTTATTGGTGACAAAACTCATTATGGTTAAATTGTCGCGGCACTTCCATTTATCCGTTTGTATTATGTATGGATATATCTATCTTCTATCTCATTTTCATGAAATAGCAGATGTGAGGCATTTAACAGCGTTTAAAAGTAGCATCACAACTGAAATTGATCTTGGAATGATTAAACATATCTTTTAAAGTATAGAAACAGCAAACGAGCATGTTACAACCTGATGATATGTGGCCATTGCTACCCATGGACATCTGTAATCAATCACAGATACAATTAGCATGACCCATGATGGTGAGCACAGATTCGTTGCTACCTGCAGGGACTAAGTTGAAACACCTCGGGTAAATATGTCTCTCATACTATATCTTTCAAACCAGATTTCAACATCGCTTGTAGCGCAACTTATCAAGAGCGGTTTACTGTTGTTATTAGGCAGAAATTGGAAGGTATATACACAGTAGAGCTACCAGGGTCGGACTACAAGATAACCACTACGAGTACCGGCCTCTATACCGTATGTAAATTCTGTAAGTAAATAAGTTTTTTTTTTATTTCACTGAAGTAGCAAACGAGCATGCAGTCCACCTGATGGTAAGTGGACACTGCCGCCCATGGACATCTGTTCAATCAACTTCATACAGAACATGGGTTCTATCTGAAGTCAATCACAGATGTGTTGCTACTCCCGAGGACTAAGATGGTCGCCTCATATAAAAGTGTACCGGTAACCACACCCTTCCATCTCTTTCTTTTTCTTTTTTATTTGATTTATGGATTCATTAATGTTGGATAGAAATGGCAGAAACGAATGAAAAACAGATGGGGTATTTAGAATCGTGGTAGACGTGACTGAAACGGGAAGACTCGCGGAAAAATGCTAGATATAATTATAATATAGTTATGACATCTATTCAATTACAACACAAGTTTAGACAGTATAAGTAATTTATGTTTAATATTCATTTGATTCCAGACTTTTTGTGTCCTTTTATTTTATAATATTTTATTTTATTGCATACCATTACATTTTAACCAATTTGTAGTACTGTGTCAGTCGAAAATTGTACCATGTATTTCCGTGAATGCCGTCTATGAGAAATCCAGAATATGACCTAAAATGTTTTCTTGCGCAATATGAACATCTAACGCAGTTATGAACAAATGAAAGAGGCAAGTGCAGTGTCAGTGGGTAAAAGGCCAAATTAAGGGAGGCCTTTATTCGACAGTGGAAAGATGGATAAAACATATTTTGCACTGATGATGTCACATTAGGATTCTTGACCGTAACTTTTGAACCGCGTGAATCAAGAATCGTTGCATTGCAGGCATTATTCTAGTACTATTGACAATTAAAATCGCTTAAGCACTAATCCAAAAAGATCACAATTTCTTCCAAAGCGAAAATTGAACGTCAATCCGAAAATCTCTGGTCTGAATTTTTGTTGAATCGTTCTGAAGTTCGAAGTTAGCACTTGATTTTACGAATTGAATTCGACTGAATCGTGATCAAATCGTAGCCCATAGAGATCCACTAATCCGCGCTGGCCTGCTAATGAAAAAACTTCCGATTCAAACTGGTGCAGTTGCGATGGAAATTGCCGATTTCGCCCGCCGAAACTTTTATCGTCAAGTATTCCAGTTTTAAACTTTTATAGAAACTGTCAATGGCTCACAAATATGAGGCTTACTCCTGGTTGACTTTTGACGCGTAGGATTGAAACAGAAAATATCCAATTAATTTTTTGATTCACACTTTTTTTTTTGGCAAATAATTTTCTTGCTATGCATTTGTTACAATAAGGCTGGTTGGAAGTAAATCCGTCGTCCTGAACGGTAGAGGACGCCAAAAAACACTTTTATCGAATTTGCTATATGCTCTTAGCTATACATTGTATATAAAATTTAATATCAAATGTATACTTATTGCACTATGCTATTTGTTTACAGCCTAAGCTAAAATCTAAAGTTAATAATAAATAAATAAATAAGTAAATGTCTAAAGTGTTATGTAGATAAGTTTTATTAATAAATAAACTACGTCTGAGCTACCTTAAAACAACATTAGAATGAATATAGATAAAAATGTAAAGTGAAATCCTTATTTGCTTAGGTTATAGTGTAGACAAGGTTATAGTATAGACAAAGAGACTATGTAATAAAAATGAACCGGTTACTTTCCTTCAGATATCATTGGCTTAACGCCAGATTGCCTTAATATTCTATGTCATTAGTATTATAATAATATTTAATACATATTTTTCTTGGAGTATAGAGGAGTAACGACAACTAGAAAGAAAATAAGAATGAAACAAAAAAGTATATATTAGGTAATATCCACATGCTAAATAAATTCAAGATAGCAACCCTGCCTGCGCCACACCAAAACATAATAATTAGATTTTATTTATTACCTAAATATGTTGGAACTTACTCCGAGAAAATTCAAAAGTTATAGCAGGAACATATTTTTAGACACTAAATATTAAGTATACTTCTACGATATCATAATTGAATCAGCCATAGCTTATCTGCGGAAGTCATTGAACTATTAATATAAAAGAAAACGTCATAAAAGACCCATTAAAATTTAGTAGAAACCACAAAAAAACTACAAAACAAATATACCAAAGAAAAAATACACAAGCACTAAAAATTTAATTTCAATGTAATGACATGGTAGATTTTTCTTTCGCCACACACATGAAAGAGCTCTGAAAGAAACTATGATGATCTCTCACTAAGCTCAGAAGCGTACGTGCGATTTGGACAAAATCGAGTCTACGTTAAACCAATTAAGCGCGGGTTCATGTAGCAGCAGATGAGCTCTTTAATCCGGACGTGATGTTTGTTTTGCAACGTCTTAGAATCACTCGATCACTCAGAACTTCCCTATCGGGGAAAACTAATCGATCGCCGTAATAGCTACTATTCTGATAAGTCTTGGAACTGAGTGGAACCGTGCATTTAGCAAGTAGCTAATACAAATAGAATTAAAACAAATATTATATAACTAATACAGATAGAATTAATAGATATTTGTATTTGTATTAGATGTTTTACTTAATTGTTTACGGTATAAGTATTTAAGTAAATAAGAAAACTAAATACGATAATTAGGTAAGTTTGGTTAAAAACTACCTAAAATAATAATCTGCATTTTCAGTTTTATCTTCATCCTCATCAAAATGTTATATTCGTCTTTATTGTCATCCTGAACTTCATATAAATTAAGAACTATTATATTAAGAATTTGCTTACTAATTCTCTGGCCAGTAAGAATCTTAGATTTTTTTAAATTTAAAATTAAAGTAAAACGAATATTTCTAATATATAGAAATCCCAAAATTTTAATGTGAGTAGCTGAGATTCGAACATTGGTCCCTAAAGTGGACGAAATGTACTCTATACAAGTAGGGCACGACATTTTACACTATTATGATTTATGTTGTTATTTATAAATCACTAGGTGTTCCTCCACATTATTACGCATGTATTTTACATAAAAACCTTTCTCTTGAATCACTCTATCTATTAAAAAAAACTGCATTAAAATCCGTAGTAGTAAACTATTTTAAAGATGTAAGCATACATAGGGATAGACAGCGAGAAGCGACTTTGTTATATACTATGCAGTGATTAAAAATTTATACATATTTGACGTAAATACTACTATCCAGTTATATAAATACACATATTAATTAATATTTTTGGATTCATAGTTTCGTGAACAGCTGTAATATCTAAAATATTATTTAAAAATATTTTTTAAACAAACTTTTCAATGCACTGAAAAAATAGTAGGCAAACCCATCATTTTGTTGCATGCATTTTGTGTCAGGCAATTTCATCAAAATTAAACTAATCATTTTTTTATCTGATTGAAGTAGCAAACGAACATATATATGGCGACATTCAACGAAGAACAGATGACCACGTAGTAAAAATCGCTTTAAAACGTCCTGAACACCCAAGAGGAAGAGGACGCCCAAAAGCTACGTGGTGGTCCAATATCAGAAAGGAACTGAAAGTTTTTCACTTAGACGCAGAGACAACCCAGGACAGAGCGGCCTGGAGCAAAGTGATAAGGAGACCCGACTCTAAATAAAGGGAAAAGGGAAGAAGAAGAAGAAGTAGCAAACGAACATGCAATCCACCGGTGAAGTAATGGTAAGTGTTCACTGCCGACCATGGACATCTGTAAGCTACTTTAAATAGAACATGGGTTCTATATGAAGTTAAACACAGATGCATTGCTACTCTTGAGGACTATGATGGTCGCCTCATATAGAAGTGTGCCGGCAAACACACCCTTTCATTGAATCGCAAGAGATGCTTTACGCTAAAAATAGGTGAAGCAGTAGTATTTCCCTGGTCTAATTACACTGGTTCTACCTGTAAATCATAAATACGTTATTTTAGTAATAAAATAATAAATCTAATAAGTTTATGTTTACATAAACAACATTTTCAGGTCGCTGGTTGCAGCAAAAAGAGATAACCTCATTTCAGCTACACAAAGGCGACCGTACGCCGCAAGGAACTTTCTCAACTTGCTTATGTATGTAGTTAAAGCTTAAAATAGTTGACGTGTATTCTATAGGTAAACTATTTAGTATCGCAATTTATATATCGGCGCAGATGCGGTTCACCTATTATAAATACTGGAATAATTTAATAATTTAAGTTAATTGATTTAAAAATCATCAGTTGATTACTTTATTTGTTATTAATGTTTAAACAGTAGTTTTTAATTTTCTTATTGTGATTCCAACCTAAAAACACGTGTACGCCACGTGCGCCGGTCTCTATAAATACGGCCGCACTTGCGACGCTCGGTGATTCGTGCTCGAGCCGTCGTACCGTGCGGACCTATCTGAGACGTCGTTACGCTGCCCGAGAAATATACGAACTTCACCAGATACTCTTGGAGTTTTATTGCGAAGACCCAACTATGAGCAATCAACTTGATAATTGTGACGTCAGCAATGCTGACGTCACACTTTTTAAAAATACTACGGAGGTCTCCACTCCGTCATCAGAAGTGGGATCACAAGGACTCCCTACTCAAGCTGCTCCCTCATCAGCTCGGTCACCACCTTATCCACTGCAGCCAATCAATGCACATCAGCAGGAACCTGTGCTGGCAAACAATACGCCATTGGAAGGAATACAACAATCGACACTACAAGCCTACCCTCATTATGGAGTGCAGATGGGAGGGATACCACCACAATTCCTGATGCAAATGATGGAAACGATGCAAAAAATGTCGGAGCGCTTATGTGCTTCAGCCACCGAACCAAAAATAAGAATCAAGGACGTCTATTTACCATCATTCGATCCGGACACCCACATTGGTGTACGAGAATGGTGCCAGCATATAGATCAAGCGATCGAAGCATACAAGCTAGATGACTTCGATGTGCGCATGAAGGTCTGCAGCCTGTTGAAGGGACGTGCGAAAATGTGGATTGATGATTGGATGATCACTACTTCAACGTGGGGAGAGCTGCGAAGGAACCTCATCACCACATTTGAACCCGAAAATAGATACTCCCGGGACATAATAATGTTCAGAGAACATGTTTATGACTCAACAAAAGATATCGCGGAATTTTTGTCACGTGCTTGGATCTTGTGGCAAAGGGTTACCAAAGACAAACTAGGAGACGAACACGCTGTGGAGGCAGTATTTGGATGCATAAACGACGAGCGCCTGCGAATCGAACTATTGAATGCCAGGGCAACCACCGTTCCTGAGCTCATATCAGTTGCAACATCAATACGAAAGAAACGTAGTCACCCAAGCTCCACTTCCACTACATATAATAAACGTCCTCGTTTTTCAGATCAGACACCGTCTGCATCGAGCTGCCGTATATGTAAGAAGACGAACCATAACACAATCGACTGCAGATACAAACCTTCAGAATCGAAACCTGAAGCTAGCAGCAATAAGGATTCGAAAACAATTGCCGCGCCTACCTGTACATACTGCAAGAGACCAGGTCACACCTATGAAACTTGCTTCAGACGCGAACGTTCGCTGACCTCTAACGTGAACTGCGTTGCAAGCAATAAGCTGGCTCCTATCAACATCAAAATAGGTAATAGAATCTTACAAGCCATCTTTGATAGTGGAGCGGAGTGCTCAATCATTAAAGAATCTGTTGCTTCAGCTTTACCGGGTCAAAGGCGATCAGTAGTCAATTATTTGAAAGGGATCGGTCAATTCCCTGCGCTATCATTAACCAAACTTACAACTGTATGCGTTGTAGACACCATCAGCGTTGAGCTGGAATTTTATGTATTGCCTGATTACGAAATGTCAACAGACATTTTGGTGGGCATGAACCTCATCCATGACACCAATCTAAGTGTAATAATAACATCTAACGGGACAAGGCTAATACATAAAACATTTATCAATCATGTTAGTACAAGTTCTTCACTATTCAGTAACTTGGACTGTGACCTAACCAATGAAGATGAAGTCTTGCAGCTGCAACAACTTCTGAACAAATATGAACACCTGTTTATTCGTGGATATCCTAAGACTCGGGTTAACACCGGCGAGCTTGAAATCAGACTGAAAAACCCAGATAAATTCGTGGAAAGAAGACCATATCGTCTCAGTCCAGTGGAACGAGAGAAGGTTCGCACGATAATCCAAGAGCTTCTCGAACATAACATAATTCGTGAGAGTAAATCTCCCTATTCAAGCCCCATCATCTTAGTCAAGAAGAAGAACGGTGACGATCGACTTTGTGTGGATTTTCGAGAACTGAACTCAAATACTCTGTGTGACCATTACCCACTTCCATTGATATCTGATCAGATCGACCAGTTGGCAAATGGTTATTTCTACACAAGCCTTGATATGGCGGCGGGTTTTCATCAGATTCCTATTGGTGAAACCTCTATAGAGAAGACCGCCTTCGTCACACCAGATGGATTATATGAATACCTCACCATGCCGTTTGGTTTAAGCAATGCTTGTTCGGTCTACCAGAGATGCATCAATAGAGCCCTGTCGTCATTATTGGGAACCGCCGCACAAGTCTACGTGGATGACGTGTTGAGTAAATGCACAGATTTTCCTGAGGGAATTTCACATTTGGAGCGAATCCTCATAGCACTTCAAGACTCGGGGTTTTCTATAAACGCAGACAAGTGCAGTTTCTTCAAACGGTCCATTGAATACCTTGGAAATGTAGTTTATGATGGCCAAGTACGACCGAGTCCACGAAAAGTGGAGGCCCTCATCAAAGCCCCAGTACCCAAAACTGTAAAGCAGGTCAGGCAGTTCAATGGTCTAGCTGGATACTTCAGAAAGTACATTCCTGATTTTTCTCGTGTAATGGTACCTTTGTACGAACTGACGAAACAAGGAGCAAAATGGACATGGACAGACAAACACGATAAAGCTCGTAACACGATCATTGAATGCCTAACATCTGCTCCAGTACTAACATTATTCCGAGAAGAAGCACCCATCCAATTATACACGGACGCAAGCAGCCTTGGGTTTGGTGCAGTATTAGTACAGGTCATCGATGGACGTCAACAGGCAGTCGCATTTATGAGCATGAGAACCACGGAGGCTGAAAGTCGCTACCACTCCTATGAGTTAGAGACACTAGCAGTGGTACGCGCAATAAAACACTTTCGCCAGTATCTATATGGGCGAAAATTCACCGTAATAACAGATTGCAACGCGTTAAAAGCATCAAAACACAAAAAGGATCTCTTGCCAAGGATTCATCGCTGGTGGGCGTTCTTACAAAACTACGACTTCGAAGTAGAATATCGCAAAGGTGAACGTCTACAACATGCAGACTTTTTCAGTAGAAACCCAATTGAGTTTGCAGTCAATGTTATGATGAAAGATCTGAACTGGCTCAAAATTGAACAACGGCGGGATGATGAACTACGACCAATAATGGACAGCATTAGTGACAACAACCCAGTAGAAGATTATGTATTGGAGGACAATATCTTAAAAAAGAAAGTCAATAACCCTATCTTTGGTTACCAGCTTAGTACAGTAGTCCCCAAGTCCTTTCAATGGAGCATTATAAAGCCTTTTCACACCGCACTTAAACATCCCGGTTGGGAAAAGACATTGCAAAAAATCAGAGAAACTTATTGGTTCAGCAAAATGAATTCTATTGTTCGAAGATTTGTGGATAATTGTGTTATATGTCGAACATCCAAAGGAAGATCCGGGGCCATTCAAGTCCAATTACACCCAATACAAAAGCCGACGGCTGCCTTTCAAGTTATCCATATGGACATAACAGGGAAGCTGGGTACCCCAGATGATCAGCAGTACGTCATCGTCACCATTGACGCTTTTTCAAAGTACGTTTTACTGTACTTCAGTACCAACAAAAACCCACATAGTACATTGGCTGCTTTAAAGCGTACAGTGCACTTATTTGGCGCACCAGTCCAAATTATAGTCGACGGAGGAAGAGAGTTCCTAGGGGAGTTTAAAGAATATTGTGACAATATTGGAATAAATATCCATGCTATCGCTCCAGGAGTCAGCCGAGCGAATGGCCAAGTTGAAAGGGTCGTTGCAACCCTCAAGAATACTTTAGTAATTATCAAAAACTACGAATCAGAACAGTGGCACACTGTACTTGAAGAACTTCAACTGGCAATGAACTGTACAACTCATCGAGTTACCGGTGTTGCACCACTAACACTTATTACCCAAAGAAAGCATTGCGTGCCACCTGAGCTTCTAAATTTGGTGGATATTGATAATGAGACCGTTGATATTGAAGCGCTTACTCAACAGGTACAACAGAAAATGATCCGTTCTAGCGAACAAGACAGACAACGCTTCAACCTACATAAGGCCAAAATCCATCATTTCCAAAAAGGAGATTACGTATTGGTCAAGAATAATCCTCGCAACCAAACCTCGCTTGATCTCAAATTCAGCGAGCCATATGAAATCTGTAGAATACTGGAAAATGACCGATATTTGATAAAGAAAGTTATTGGCAGAGGTCGCCCCCGCAAAGTCGCTCATGATCAGCTGCGCCGTGCTCCACGACCTGGTGATCAGTTGACCGTATCGGCGGGAACTGAATCACCTGTTCACCGAGATCCTGATGCAGTACCAACCGAACCCGTTCCATCAACCTCACGAGAAGAGCTGCAAATACAGCCAAACAACGACCGACAGGGTGAAAATAATCCATCAGAATAAAGGGCAAGTAACTCATTACAATAATTGCTAATTCAATAATTAATACTTTTATAGCTCTACGAGAATCTATACTATAATAAATCTGTAAGAGGTCGCTGTCTGTACATGGAATAAATTTAGGTGAAAACCATTTCTAGAGGTCTTTAATACGATATAGAACCCAAAATAATGGTTTTTAGAAATCTTTTCTGTTTGTCTGTTTGTCTGTTTGTCTGTTTGTCTGTTTGTCTGTTTGTCTGTTTGTCTGTGTGTTTGAAAACGCTAATCTCAGAAACGGCTTATCCAATTTGAATATAATTTTCACTGATGTGTTGTGGGAAACTTCACTTAACATTTAGTGTTTATTTTATGTAAATCGGTTTACAATTAAAAAAGTTATGTGAATTTAAAACTACGCAGTATTTATTCTGTGTTCGATAAGTTTTAATAAGATAAGTAACTGCATAGTTGAATTGGTAGAAAATAAACATGTTATGGTCTGTAAAATGTATTCCTTTGTTATGTATTTTTTATTGGTTATGTGTGTACCTATGTTATTTGATACTATACAAATCTATATCTCTATATCTATATATACTTATATAAAAGCGAAAGGATGCTCTCTCACTCATCTTTTGATTAAACATCGTAGAGCCTAAACTGCTAAAGATACGAATATGATTTTTAATAGGGGTTCCTTTTATGACGTAGACGTCAGTTAAGAATGAATTTTCTGATCCCCCCCCCCCCCAATTTAACCCAAATAGGAGATGTAAGTTTGTATGAAAGTCAGTCAATTTTGAGGCCACCTCAATAAAATTTAGTATTTCGCTTTGATTTTTATTTTAAAACATAGTTTTAAACCGACTTCCAAAAAGGAGGAGGTTATCAATTCGTCTGTATTTTTTATATTTATTTTTTTATTTTATATTTGTTACTCGATTTCTCCGCACTGGGTGAACGGATTTGGATGATTTTTTTTTTCATTTGAAAGGTAGTGCGTGTCATGGGGTCCCATGTATTTTTAGTTCACTTTTGACAGTGGCATCCATAAGAAAAGCGCATAAGTCTGATATTTGCATTAACGATGTGCGCGATAAATAGATGAATAACTCAATATCCGTGCCAACCCATTTTGTTGATTTTTCTTTTATTTGAAAGAATGTACTTCAAGGGTACTCTGATGAGTTTGATACGGTTCTGATCACAGGATCCATTTCCATGAAGCAAATTAACGAAATTAGCGATACTCGGCCAAACCTAAGCTGTAGGAGTCCAATTGGGTTGAATGTAGAATGAGATTACTAAGCAGATATTTCCTAAAAAAATTGACCTGCAACTCTTCAATCCTGATGATGCAGGGGTACTGCTAGCCTGAACCGTAGAAGTAAGTCAATTTGTTTTTATGGATATATAATAAGATTGTTAAACAAATTCGTGGGACAAAAATTTGATCTTCAACTCCTCAACCCTGATGATGTAAGGGTATTTCAAGACTAAACCGTAAGAGTTGGCTATTTGGTACTTACGGTTATGTAATAAAAATACCAAGCAAAGATGAACGGTAAAATTTATGACCTTCAACTCCTCAACCCTGATGATGCAGGATACTGCTAGCCTAAACTATACGAGATGGGCATTTGGTGCTTTCAGGTATTTAATATAATTACTAAGCAAAGACAAATGATGTCAATTTTGACCTTTAACTCCTCAACCCTGATGATGCAGGGGTGCTTCAAGCCTAAGCCATAGAAGTTAGCTATTTAGTGCTTTCGGGTATGTAATATAATTACTAAGCAAAGACACAAGATGAAAATTTCGATCTTCAACTCCTTAAGCCTGATGATGCAGGGTACTGCAAGCCTAAGCCATAGGAGTTGGCCATTTAATGCTTTCGGGTATGTAATATAATTACTAAGCAAAGACACAAGATGAAAATTTTGACCATCATCTCCTCAACCCTGATGATGCAGGGGTGCTTCAAGCCTAAGCCATAGAAGTTAGCTATTTAGTGTTTTCGGGTATGTAATATAATTACTAAGCAAAGACACAAGATGAAAATTTCGATATTCAACTCCTCAAGCTTGATGATGCAGGGTACTGCAAGCCTAAGCCATAGGAGTTGGCCATTTAATGCTTTCAGGTATGTAATATAATTACTAAGCAAAGACGCATGATGATAATTTCGACCATAAGCTCCTCAGCCCTGATGATGCAGGGTACTGCAAGCCCAAGCTGTAGAAGTTGGCTCGCAAGTGCTTACGTATAAGTAATAAGAATACTAAACAAAGACGCGGGATATATTTTTACCTTCAACTCCTCCCTGATGATGCGGGATAGTGCAAGCCTAAATTATAAAAGGTAGTCACATAATGCTTACGGTTGTTTTTAGTATATATTATAAGTTTAATGACAGCTCATTAAACTGAAATGTGATTAATAAATTAAACTTCAATTCATCAACCCTGATAACCTACCTGACAACCTACTTAAGTCGTATGAGTTTGGTATTTATTGATTACAATACATTACAACCCGTTGAGAGAACATTATGATGAAAAGTGTCACTTTGAATACCTAAATCCTGATTATGCAGGAGTATTGTCATGTTATTGTTAAGAGTTGGATTTAGCTGTAGCTT
This sequence comes from Spicauda simplicius, assembly GCA_949699795.1. Taxonomy (NCBI): domain Eukaryota; kingdom Metazoa; phylum Arthropoda; class Insecta; order Lepidoptera; family Hesperiidae; genus Spicauda; species Spicauda simplicius. Next base: position 8,564,589 of record OX453062.1, read on the forward strand.
TTTCAACAGGATGGGTTAGGTTAGGTTGGAACATAAAAGAAAACATAAAAAATAAGCGAGCAGGGTGCGGCAGCGCCCTGCGAGCGGGTGCGCCCTGTTCGCGCCATGAATTGTAAAAGTGTTTTGATTCTGTCTTCTGCTTTACAAAGAACAATTTACGCGCACAAATAGCCCGATGCACCTCTTAAAAGATCTTATCTTTGACCACATGAAACAAAATATGAACTTAGAATATATGTCGCTGTTCAGTGATATTCCAATTTTCTAATGATTTACTTCAAGTAGATAATAGTGCTTTGTTACCCGGAAAAGTCAAAATCAATCTTTATATCGATACGTCTTCGTTTAAATGCGGAGGAGTTGGTTGAAAAAGTATATCCCGATATCTATACTAATATATAAAGCTGAAGAGTTTGTTTGAACGCGCTAATCTCAGGAACTACTGGTTCGAATTTAAAAATTCTTTTTGTATTGAATAGACCATTTATAGGCTTTAGGCTATATAACATCACGCTGCAACTATTCACCAATCGCACCAGTCCACCAATTCGCACTTGGCCAGCGCGGTGGACTATGGCCTAAACTCTCTCATACGGAGAGAAGACCCGTACCCAGCAGTGGGACAATAATGGGTTAACGACGTGAAAAAAACGGGGCAAATTATTCATCCTTGAGGGCTTCCGTTGCGTGCGCTGCGAAAACGGTACAAGATACCAAAAATATATGTATGAAAGAATTATTTTTCTTGAAATGATCTAAGAAAATGTCCGCGACAGTATATGTCTATCTTTTAAGATTAACTCACTAGAACCGTTTTCATGGTAATCAAATTCGGTCGAAATTAGTTAAGAGTTGTATCAACGTAATAATATTAATATTTGTCCAAATAAATGTGTTGTTGATTAAGAGTATTTAATTGTGAACAAAATTGTCTTTGACATCACTTAATTTCAATGAACATCTTAGAATATATAGATCTTAGAGATCTTGCGTCGTTTTATCGTCGTGTAATAATACTTTTTAAATACTATTTGATTTTGTTTTAAGGATATTTTGTTTTAGGTTCTAATAATTTCACAATATTTTTTTTATATATGAGCTATATGAGTTAGCTATGTTCTTTTCAAAACTAAATTGTCTAAAATAATAATAGAAAATGAAACGGACAAAGTCGTGGGTAACAGCTATAATTTATAAAGCTGAGGAGGTTGTTTGCAAAAATAAATTATGCCCAAAATAACTATTCCACGCGGACGAAGTCGCGGGCACAGCTAGTCTTTAATAAATCTACGAGAACTCTACGAGAACTCTACGAGAACTCTACGAGAACTCTTCGAGAACCTTCGAAAACCTACGAGAACTCTACGAGAACCTACGAGAACCTACTCACCTTTCTGGCATCAACATAACAGCTAAGCTAACGCATGTTGTTTACAAATGCTCTACTCGCAGAAACTCTCTATTCTTGCAGATCAACGAGAACCTACGAGACTTACAAAAATCTACGAGGCTGGTGCAGAGCGCGCACCGCCTGTCAGTATGGCCGTATCGGCGCAGATGCGGTTCACCTATTATAAATACTGGAATAATTTAATAATTTAAGTTAATTGATTTAAAAATCATCAGTTGATTACTTTATTTGTTATTAATGTTTAAACAGTAGTTTTTAATTTTCTTATTGTGATTCCAACCTAAAAACACGTGTACGCCACGTGCGCCGGTCTCTATAAATACGGCCGCACTTGCGACGCTCGGTGATTCGTGCTCGAGCCGTCGTACCGTGCGGACCTATCTGAGACGTCGTTACGCTGCCCGAGAAATATACGAACTTCACCAGATACTCTTGGAGTTTTATTGCGAAGACCCAACTATGAGCAATCAACTTGATGCTGACGTCACACTTTTTAAAAATACTACGGAGGTCTCCACTCCGTCATATATGATATCCGATTCGTAATTGTAAAATCATCGTAAAACGTAAACTGTGTATAAAAGTAAGAATGAGGATAATGATTTAGACGAAATCCTCTAAATGATTATTATCATTCTCAATTTTCCTTATTTATAAATGAAATGAGAAAAATTTAAAACGATGATCCTATTAATTTTATAAAGCAGTTTATAACAAAGTTTATATGTTTTTATGATCGATGATCATGCAACAGTTAAACAAAATTGGTATAAGTCAGGTTCGGTATAGTTTAATTAGCTGGATTTGAGTTGAGTTAAAGTTTTTATTACTAAACGGGTACTCACGATATGTGAATGCTAATGGAATGAAATGAAATGTCTTTATTTTGTATAGGCCTATGGGGGCTCTTACAAATTGTGTGTTACATTTTTTTCTTGCACTACCACCGGATTGGAATACGACCTCAACTGAGAAGATCCGGCAAGATACTCAGCGGGTATGTCTTTTTTGATATTTATATAATTTTTTTTAGATATAATTACAATCATCTTTTTTTACATGGTAATGAAAGTTAGCTCCAGTGTCTTGCATAAGGCTTTTGAATAAAATTCAAACGCCTTATTTCGTTTAAACACATGCTAGAACGGCCTCTCACTTTATGAGACATATTTAATTAAGACAGTACAGGTTGTACTTGAACCTATACCATGAAGCTCAATCCTAATTTTGTTTATATGACGTTACATGATTTACACCACTGATTTACGTATTAGAAATTAATTATCTTTGCTTTTCGGTGAAGGAAAATATAGTGAGGAAACCTACACATCCAAGAGTTCTTTAAAAAAAACGTTCTCGGAGGTGTGTGAAGTCCACCAATTCACACTTGGCCAGCGCGGTGGACTATGGCCTATAACTCTATCATTCCGAGATAGACCCGTGCCCACCAGTGGGACATTAATGGGTTGACGATGACCTACCTACTTATAAGATATTCTGCTAACAAGGTGCTCGTCTATTTTCTCAGTAAGATATTCTACTGCTTCGACTATCCGTATCGAAACTTTTGCCAATAACGCTTATTTTACAAGGACTAGCCTTTCGTATTTAGTTTTTAGGAAGATGATTTTGCTAGCGTAGTAAGTAAATTGGATAATTGAATATTTGAATAATAAATCACTGAAGATTTATTATTCAAATATTATTCAAGAGCTATATATATTACATTCGAGAGATATTCAGAGGCAGCCTTATGCCTAAATAAAAACACTTGAACTTTACTTTATACATTTTTATAAATATTTACTTATACTTTTACGGAGTTTGAATAAGAATTTACTTCTATCAAATTTAAATGGAAATATGTTTATTTACATAATTGTTTGATTGTATTTCATACCGTCTATGCAGTATATAGAAGTTTTAACGTCAATCTGTGCTTTTACTTTTTAACATCAGAGATAAAATATAAAAACTTTTTAACAAAAAATATCTACCGACTTCCAGGTCACAAAAAAATTAAAAAATAGTTTCAATTAATTTAGGTTTAGAACATACTCAGTACTTAGTACATAGTTCCGAAGACGGCGCTCAACATATTTCTCTGGATGACGGTGATGAAACTTTGTCCTGTATGAGTACACCTTTCAAATAAAAAAAATCATCGAAATCGGTTCTGCCAGTCCGGAGTATTCAAGTAACAAATATAAAAAAAGAAAAAAAATACAGACGAATTGACAACCTCCTCCTTTTTGGAAGTCGGTTAATAATACAACGTAAGTTATATACTCGTAGTAACATAATCCACGAGCCTGAAGTACATTTTCTCTTACAAAGTTTTTATTAATTTACTTTAAAACTTTGAGTATTGGGGTGGAATTTTGCAACTAATTTTACACTTAACTACACTTACAAGGATTCCAGCGGAAGCGGAAGATTTGCGAACATATTTTTGAGAAATAATTTTAACACACAAAAGTTTTCCTATAAAATTAGTACTAAAAGATATCTATGTGTATGTCTATATGTCTATGCGAGTTGTGTGGTAGTGGTCTATAATTGAACGAATCCTTGAGCTCATAAATACGGTAGGAGGCGAATAAAGAATTACGTCTAAAATGCAGCATAATCTTTTGTTGACATTATCAAAAGGGTTCTAGAGTACTCTAAATGGATTTTTAAGAACTGATGAATATTTCAAGCAGATTTAATGAAAATTGTGTGGAGAATTTTGTATTTTTTTGTTAAGTATTCGATTATATAGTAAATATGGCATTTATGTACTATGTAATACGAATACCCAATTTTGAGATATACAAATACTGCCGCCGGATATTGGACGAGTCTCGGCGCTATTACACGGCGCGACAAACCGAAAAACCGAAATTACGTAAACGCTACATTGGATTTCAGGGCACTGAGCAAATTGATAACGTGAAATTACAGTTCAGAGAAAATACATTATTACCACGGAATATTACACTTCAACTGACCGTTTTAATATTACTAGTCACCCGTTACATCGATCGCAATTCGACCGTAATTTAAATTAAAAAGCTAAACTTCATATTGTCCAAAGTAGTACGAATAATTCTCAAATTCAAATAAAATGTAAGCATTTTCAAGTAATTTTGAACGCACCCGTTAAATATAGAACGAGGTTTAATTATATAGCTAAATCGCATTTAAAAGCCATAGCGGGTATTTTGACAAAGACACTGACATTTCTGACGTTATATGTTTTCAAAGTAAGGCATTGAATGTTCTATTTCGTTTATTATTTATGTGTTTGTGACAAATGGACAGTAGTGTGTGTAATGTGTTTTTAGTTGATTTTATGTATGTTTTAAGCATTATTTGAAAAAATGGTAACGGAGATAAATAGTAACGGAGTGCAGAATGCACTCCTTCTCATAAGTTATACTATGAAACTTTCATACTAATCCGTCCGCGACATATTACTTAAAAATGCTTCACAAGTTTTTTTTTCACGTATTATTATATATAGATAAATATTTAATACAGTTTTTATTGTACATTTTTATTATAAGCGGTCGTATTCACAGCGTCCCAAAATTATCAAGCATCTGGGAACCACTTAATATCATTAATAGCACCAGCCCCGTGTCCGACATTACGGCGAACTTTCCATGAAATTTTTATGTAATTGAATCTTCTCTGCCTAAAATTAATGTAACTGAAATCTACTTCGAACCAAAAATATTTCAGAGAAATAAGGCAACTTACGTGTTTATTTCGTAACGATTTTCATATCGTTACGAAATAAACACGTAAGTCGCTTCCCGCTGTCTGTCCCTACGTATATTTAGATTTTTATAACTACGCCAAGGATTTTAATGCAGTTTTTTTTAAATAGATATTGTGATTCAAAAAGAAGGTTTTTATGTATAAAATATGCCTAATATAGTGAAGGAACACTGATTATTTTAGATTTTTGACTTTTAGGCGGAACGAAGTTCACCGGGTCAACTAGTAATTACCTCTTTCTATAAAATAACATCTATGTAGTTTGGCTGCAGATATATTGAAGGATATAGATTATTTTTTTTATCTCAAGACGCAAGATGCATTATAAAAAGTTTCAGGGCGCCTATTCCAAATGGAGTTAATTATTGACAGTGTCTATACATGATGAATGATAAACCAGGTAATTAAACATAATTAAAATATAAAATACAACGAAATCATTGTATATTTTACTTGAAATTTACTTTATTCTTCCTATTCTGTACGTACTTTGACATTAAAACGGGGTAATGATCCGTTTTATGTGGAAAGTTTATTTTCTAGCTTGCATATCGCATTGCTTTGAAATCCTATTATGTTTGCATGTATAATAAAGAGTAAACGGATATACATAACGACCTTAGCTTTATTACGTAGATTAATGCATTTGCGAAAATGATTGAAATTCGTTTCATTCGTTTAATTAACGTTATTATTGGATTATTTTTTTTTTAACCTTGACTCTTTAGGCAAAGTTTATTTTTTTTAATCTGATTTAAGAGCTCTCCTTCAAAGCCGGCGATGCATTGGCGACTCCCTTGGTGTTGCAAATGTTCATAGGCGACGATAACTGCTTTTCTTCAGGTGGCCCGTCTGCCTAATCGTTAGACCTAACTATAAAAAAGTGGCAAACGAGCTTGCAGTCTACCTGATGTAAACTGATCACTGCCGCCCATAGACATATGCAAGGAATTTTATACAAAACATGCGTTCTGTCTGAAGTCAGTCACAAATGAGTTGCTATTCCTGAGGACTATAATGGTCGCCTTGTATAAAAGTGTATGTACCGGCAACCACATTATTCCTCTGAAACGTACGATCTGTTGTACTGTAGAAATAAATAATTAAAGTTACCAACTCTACTGAGGTACTCGTTTATATTTTTCTACAATTCCAAAATTCCAAATACGAACAGCCATCTTTTGATTCACCTCTCTACCGTAATTACGTATGCTTAACTCGTCGGAAAGTTCACACCGTCGCCCTTTACTTTCCCGAACATTTAATTTAGACAAACTATGTGTTTCCCTGTCCGGACACCTGCCAACAAGGTACGTCACTTATTCAAATCATGACTGATTAAAATATTTTGTCGAATGTCTAAAGTATGCGTTTTATACGTAGGGATATTATTGACAGACTAGGAAAGTCAGGCTTCCAATTGTCCTACGCTTAAGACTTCTCTATCACTCTCGGTACCTTCTATATTCTTATCAACTAAACTAATATAATACCTATAAATTCAATGTTTTTATGTACAAGATTGTAAATAGTAGCAAATAAGCATGCAGTCCATCTGATGGTGATTTGTTTCTACCTCTCATGGACATCTGTAAACAAGTCTATGTAGAACAATCTCAAATTAAAATGGCCGAGTATTACTATGTAAGTCATCTATGCCCTCCAATACAGCTCATTCTACTCTTTAAACTACTCTTGAAACTACCCTTTACACTACATCAATATCAAGTTTGTCCTCAGGTACAACCCATTAAAAAAGGAAATCTCACCAAGCATATTTTCCGTCGGCTTTCGTATAAATGGGACAGGATGGCGTTTCGGCGCATATCCCGAGGGAGAACGGTTATTCATGCTGACACGCATTTGGTATCTGCTTGTCATGTACATAATAATATGTGTGTATATATGAATGTAGTCCACCAATTTGCACTTGACTATGGCCTATAACTCTCTCATTCTAAGAAAAGACCCGTGCCCAGCAGTGGAACAATAATGGGTTGACGACGACGATATATGAATATACACTATTTAATTACATAGTATAGAACTGTAGTATTTAAAATTAAGACTATAATAGTATAATAAACTATATACTTTATACCATATACGTTTAAGAACTGAAAATGACAGTATACAAGTTATAAAAAGTAAAAAAATGCTTAGTGATTGAAACCACGAAGTATCCGTTTGCATGTCGATATTGATTAATGGAACGTACTAACAAATTTCCATACTGAGCTGGGGCTGTCAAATTTCTTGCGGGTAGTCGTTATTGCAAAACTTTTTCCATTATTTCAATAGGAAAACGATGTTAAACTGAACACTTTCGATGGTTTTATCCAAGGCATCCTCCCGCATTTCGTCTTCTAAATCTCATAAAAATATAACTTAGGTTTGAAAACTCAGTGAGAACTTTCCAAATTACTTTACACTTCTTGAAACTTGATCAAGTCATCGTTTGTTTTGTGATACTCTTCTTTAATGTTCTTTTAATATTGTTTCTATTTTATCGTGATTTATATCAAACGAATAGTACTTTACTATTATCAGGTTTAAGTTAAATTAGTAAATGCGGTTGTTGTCATGTATGTCAGTTTAGCCGTTTTCTTACCATCTATCAACTCCGTCACGTAACGCCGAACATCATCAAGAATATCCACCCATAAGCTCCTTGCGGTAGTGGCCGTAGACCTCCACCAATAGAAATTTATTCATATAGTACAGAGCCTTTTTTTGTTCCTGAGGGGAAACCTTTAAAAGGTACCCGACGCCGAAGGAGCGACGCGGGGTTATGTGGGATTTTTATCGCGCTAAAACCCCCCAGTGGCCGTCTTCGACGCTACAAAGAGGACTCCGGGATCTCCAAAGGAACGCAACTGGAATCCTTTGAGCGCGTTGCCCCATCGGGCTTCTCCCAGATGGGCGGCTGGACCCACCGCTACGTCTAGTCTTTACGACGGTATGCGGCCACACATACCGCCGTCCTTCACGGGATCGCTTAACCGAACGGTTCGAGCTCTCACTCTAGCCGCCCGCAACCCAGGGAGCCTCTTTTAGTCGCCTCTTACAACATACAGGGGATGCCATAGCCCTATTCTTACGACAAAACTTAAATAAATTATATAATAGTAGAAACCGAAAGTAGTCGCCTTATTCTTATAATATGTCTATTACAAGTCAATACTCGTAGGCAAAGACTTCACAATACAAGTATTTCTTTAGTTGTAATATTAGTGGTAGATAATCCTCCATATGTGACTTCGACTCACACTTTGCCAGTTATTAGACTTCTCGGGTACTTAGTTTATTGATGAGTGTTTTGAGTTATTTGTGGGCATATTTATTCGACCGGTTTCATTATAATATAATTATGGAATATTATGGAATCCATCCATCCATTCCATATTATAGAATCTATAATAATAAATATACATATTTTTCATAACCACCCGCAACTAATCTATAGAGATATATAAAGTTCAATGAAATATTGTAATAAATCACGAAAGTGGTAATCGGTAATTTCTTGTGAGCGGAGCTGAATAGGTTTACTTTAAAATATAGAATCCGTGGGTCATAGCGTGTATTCGTAATAATTTATACTTGTCAGTTTTAACAAAATAACACTAAATCTAGGCTAATGGTTTTAATGAAAAGTTTCATAAACAATGACTTGAGGATTGTGTAATGTTAAACAATTAGACCTCGATACTGGTTGAGCACACGAAGCAGTTTGGACGGGGAATAGTTTTAGACGACGCAGCCTCATTTGGCAATACACCAAATTGAAAGTAGTGGAGCCACTTGTACATGGACATAAGTGGTCAGTTTAATATACATACTATAAGTGTATGCAGCTGCATAAAATTCCATTAGCCAATCCGAATATTGGTAATAGATGTTAGTAATTTTAAACCCCGTTATAAACGCTAGTTACGTATTTGAAAATGTTGAAATTTAAAACAAATCCAAAACAAAATCCAATAGTGAACAAAAAGTACAGGAGAATCAAAAATAATACGTACAAAATTGGGAATAATACTAAAAAATATATACAGTAGAGCTGCGATAAAATAGTCGATAATTTTAATGAAATAAGAAAATATTTAATTTATATTGCTCGTGGACCATTGCTCTTGTTAATATTAAAATATAATAAACGAGAAAAAACACCTTCATATACGTTCAATAAATATAAAGCACCTATTGTTAAAGCTTCGTTGAATTGGATTGGTTTTTCTCTTTAAGGGACAGCTATAAGCTGAATACCGTGTAAGATACATATAAATTTGAGTGAAGTAAAACCAATTTTTCCGGAAACGTATATTTGTACTCTTAACGCCAATGTTTACCCAAGTTATGCCGATTTTTATATTCCTGGTTAGAAGAAAAAAAACAGACTTAAAGGTAAACTTTAACAAAAATATGTTTCGTTTAAAAATGCTGCAAAATAAAAGAGTAAAATAGGACACCAGTGTTTGCTGTTTACTTTATGCAAAAAATCGGCGTTATTTTTACATTTGGTGAGTGGCTGCAGAGGATAAGGATTTAGGAGTGAAAAATCCCACATAACCCGATTCCCTCACTTAGAGATTGGCAATTTTCAAAGATAAAATATCGAGTAAAGGCTATTTTGTAGGTTCATTTCCCGTGTTACTACCAATCTTAACACCAGTAGTAACACGGGTAATTTTAACGGTGGAGTTGTAAGAAACTAATATCTCGAAAACTAATGACATTTTTAAAACGTACGTATTTTATTATTAAAAGCTTTTTATTATAAGTTTTTATTTAACAATGCAATTATATTGTTGTTTTATTTTGGCAACAACGCAATTATATATAATCAATATCTAATGTTAATCCAAAATGGCGGTCGCAACAAAATGGTGGATTACCTATTTTGGTACAACCCAATATCAAATGAAAGGGCTTAGTGTGTAAAATACAATACAATACGAAAAAAAAGCAAAATCAAGATGGACGCCATCAAAAAAGTTAAAGATTACATTATATTTGTACAACATACCCAATATGGGTATCAAACGAAAGGACTTACTCTGAAGAACACACCTTAAACTGTACACCACGAAAAGAAAAACCAAATCCAAGATGACCGCGGAAAAAAATTTAAGATTACAGATTTTAGTACACCCCACCCAATATAGGTATCAAATAAAAGATAAATAGGTGCAGGGACAACTACAAAAAATAATGAAATAAAATATTATAAAAAATATTTTTTAAAACAAGCTTTTATTTCAATGGACTGAAAAGAAAAAAAATAAAATTATAAATTTACCTTATATTTTTATCTCACTAAAACCCACCCGATGGCCGTCCTCAGTGCTATGTTGAGGACTCCGGGATCTCCAACAGAACATAACCGACGTTCGCCGAGCGTAATATCCTTTTTGGGTTTTTCTCCGGTGACCAATTGATGCTCACCGCGCCTCTCGGTGTTTACGACGTCCCTACCGAGGTCACTTGGCTTGACGGTCCGAGTTCCCACTCTTACCGCCCGCAACCCCGGAAGCCCCTTTTAGTTGCCTCTTACGACAGCCAGAGGATACCGTAGCTCTATTCTGGTCCCAGAACTACAGGGACATTGTATTTACCAACGTGTACCTCGTTTACTATCAAGATAAAACTATTTTTAATCGACTACAAAAATAATAATAAGTTTTTTTTATGTACACCGATTTCTACGCCCACTTGGTCCGATTTTAAACATTTTTTTAATTCAATTAAATTGAGAAACCGATCAAAATAAACTGTTTCTAAACATTTAATGTGAGGTTTCAGATGCCCATAGTCATGTAGTTTTAATACGATTTTATTTAAATTATTTATAGCGTTATATCAGTATATCTGTATATAACAGCAATCTACGCGATTGAACAGTGAAACACCCTCGGGGGAGGAAACCCATTCTCGTTAACGTTTTACGTAAATTAAGGTCGTGTGTCAACAGATCGCGATGGATGAGAGTTACAACCCCGGCAGCCAGCAACGAATTTATTAATAATGCAATAGACGTGTTAAACTTGTGAAAAACTTCATAACTTTGTCAACATTTAGAACTCTACGAGGTTGGACTTTGGGATTACCACTGCCACACCTTTTTTTCGTACCTTCAAAAGGTACTCGACGCCGTGGGAGCGACGCAGGGTTATGTGGGATTTTTACCGCACTAAAACCCCCTCGGTGGCCGTCCGCGGCGCAACATAGAGGACTCCGGGATCTCCAAAGGAACGTAACCGGAACTCTCTGAGCGCGTTGCCCTATCGGGCTCCTCACAGATGGGTGGCTGGGCCCATCACTCCGTCTAGTCTTTACAACGGTATGCGACCACACATACCGCCGTCCTTCCTGGGTTCGCCTGATCGAACGGTTCGAGCTCCCACTCTAGCCGCCTGCAAACCCGGAAGCTCCTTTTACTCACCTCTTACGACAGGCAGGGGATGCCGTAGCCCTATTCTTATCCCGGAACTAAAGGGGGACCACTGCCACACCTATCTCTGCTTTATAAAAGCAGTGTTAAACGCTACTTTTCCTGTCCTAAGCATTCAAACTATTCAACTTACTAACTGTTACTGACCTCAAGAACGTTAATTAAAAATGAATAGTTATAATAGTAATACAATTTTAGTTCTTCTCTTTTTATTCAACTCATAAATAACGTTTATAAAATTATAAACCTATTTTTTTACAAACTAAAAATTCTGATATTATTAATATTATGATAAGATTACTTATTTGCCGTCAATAAAATTTCAGCTTTATTCGGTAAAGTAAGTGTCAAAGCTAACAGAAAAAAATAATCTTAAGCGTCTCAAATATTCCATTGCTTTTACGGAAATGATAAAGACCGAGAGGGTGCTAAATGTACAAGAAAAAGTATAATGAAATCATACGGGGTCGAAATCTGTTTTAGTTCGGGCAATTCATCAAAGTCGCCGTAAGCCTCCGTAAACAAAATATCATAATTAAGTGAACAAGCAGATTGCTTATGGTAAAAAAATGTTAAGGTTCTGTTGGAGTTTTTAATAAAGCCCAACTTATCAACCAAGTTATCTTTTATTATTATAAAAATTAACAAGTTGTATTTTGAAAAATTGTAGAATTGGTATGATTAATGACGAGTAGTTACATAAGAAATTCTTGCATTCAATGAAAGTGAGTGGAAGCCGATTAACGTAAGCCGTCCATCAGCCTTTTGATGTCCACTGCTGAACATAGGCCTCCCCTAAATAGTGCCACTCCAACCGGTCCTGTGCCCTCTGAATCTAACGGTTTCCCGCGGCCTTCTTCAGGTCTTCATCGGTCCACCTGGTAGGGGGACGTAAGTATAAGGCGATCATTTTAGTTCTTAGGTGAAGTAACACATCGTCAGTCAGGTGATAACCCTATTCTATATGGATTTGCTTATAGATGTCGGTAGGAGGTCAACCAAGTGATCGATTATCTGATCGTTGACTTATAAAATATCTTCGTTTCTAATTATTGCATATCTCATGTTTTAACAGTCAACATCCTAGAACCTTGTTTTTAGTTTACGAGGGGGAAACATTCAAAAGGTACCCGACGCCGTGTTGCAACAACATATGTTACGTGGGATTTTACCTCAATAAAATCCCCCCGTGGCCGTCCTCAGCACTGCGTGGAGGACTCCGGATTCTCCAACGGAACACAACCGGAGTCCTCCCAGCGTGTTACCCCTTTTAGACTCTTCTTCGGTGAGCGAATACGCTTACCACACCTTCTACTCTTTACGGCAGCATGCAACCACACATGCCGCCGTCCTTCCCGGGGTCGATTGGTTTGACGGATCGAGCTGCCACTCTAGCCGCAACATCGAAATCCCCTTTTAGTCGCCTCTCACGACAGTATCCTAATATCCTTTTCCATAGTAAAATCATTTATTGAAAGAAACAAGCTATCTTCGTTTTGAGATTCGTGATATTCAAGTCACAAGTAGGATTTGCGAACTGCAATCATTGGATTCCCGGCAGTTTCGAGTGGTATCACAACAAACAGCTGTCGTTTGCAATCGATCTGGGGGCGCCGAAATATTGCCGATTCACCGACATTTTCCGTTTGACCGGAATCTACTCCTATGTTTGTTAACGACCTTTTTTTCTTGAGTAAAACTAATTGCTGGTTGCTTTCGTAAGTAAATAATTAGTAATAAATTAATATTCAGTCTACGTTATATATGGTTAACCCTGGTTAGTATATCATATTTCAAAAATAAAACATTACGTTCAATCAACAAGATAGACATTTCCAACCCACTCAAATTTTGTGGACAATCTTCGAAATCGTAAGGACATATCTTTACGACAGCTTGCACGCTACAAACATATGTATTCAACATATCGAATACTTATTATGGTTGCTGGTTACATATGTAAATGGGTAGCAGTGATGCCTTAATATCAAATAGACGATGCTCTTTTGCTATTTCTATGTAAAAAAACTTCGATGGTTAAATGTCTCATAGTAACGTAGTAAATGATCGTACAGCGGAATTGATTATGGCATATCGCCAACGTTTTCCACAATATAAACGCTACTCTATCTCCATATATTCCATCTCCATATTACGAGCGATCGAATTCCGTCACATTCGTTTTAAAATTACACCAAAGAGAAAACAAGTAACAAAGTAACAAATAAATGTATCGATTATCTATTGTATCAATAATATTTATTACTATGAGCCGAAATTATTTATTACATTAATAGTTACCTATTACTATGAGCCGGTGTTGAATATTATTAAGTTGCAGTATAACTTATGTTCTTAAAATGTAGTTAAAAACATAGAAAGTTTAAAATGCATTATTACAAGCTGAGAGGTAGTTTTCGCAAGTGACCTGCCTTTTTGATATTAATGTTCATTCACTTTAACGGCAAAGAAAAATATCGAAACGACGAAACGAATATACTTGGGAGCTTGTTAAATAAAGGTTTCAAAGATGTTGCGAAGAGCTAATCCCCAACTAACTTGCGTAACAGGTTTTGGCCTAAACTTTTCTTTGTCTTTTTTTATTTCACTGAAGTAGCAAACGAGCATGCAGTCCACCTGATAGTAAGTGGTCACTGCCGCCCATGGGCGTCTGTAATCAACTTCATACAGAACATGGGTTCCATCTGAAGTCAATCGCAGATGCGTTGCTACTCTCGAGGACTATGATAGTCGCCCCATGTGAAAGTGTGCCGGCAACAACACCCTTCCATCGAAAAGCAAGAAATCCTTCACGCTAGAAATAGGTGTGTCTTATTGGAGACACGTGTTTTGAAATATATCATTAATAATTGTTCAATAAGCATAATAACGATGTACTTTTTCTCTTGTTAAAGTTAAAGATTCACATAGTGGATATATAATGGCATTAGTATGGTAAATATGTTATTTATTTGTAATCTATTTTTATCGGAACTTTAACGCACAATTTGGTGAAACTAAAAGTATCATTCTATTAAAGATATTGAAGCTTTTCGTCTAAATCCATTGAAGTACTTCAAGTTAGAGCCTTATTTTATTAGGTTTAAAAGGACTCAGACAACAGTTTTGTCAGAAGAAAGCTTTTGAATCACTGAAATACGATTAAAAGGATAATCGTCACATAGTATTAGTTTAATTAATTATTAAAAAAAATGCTGTGAAATAATTTCCAAAATTTATACGGAATATGACAATAATAAAGACTTCTACCATCTGAATTAGTTATAGCAAAGACGTCATTAGCATTATCAATTGAATTTTAAGTTAAAGGCCGATTATTATTTATGTAAAAGTTACAACAATTACTGAAATTAGTAATGTGTATAAGATATATGTAGCACTATTGTCAAGCCTTTTATATTTCGTGAATTTTAGGTATAACTTTATGTTTTGGTCGAAATAGCATCACAAGGTAGGACCAGTGTAGTTCGACCGGGGAAGTACCACCGCCGCAACTATTTCTAGCGTGAAGCATCTCTTGCGTTTCGACCATCATAGTCCTCGGGAGTAGCAACGCATCTGTGATTGACTTCAGGGGGAACCCATGTTCTGTATGAAGTTGATTACAGACGTCAATGGGCGGCAGCAACCACTTACCGTCAGATGGGCTGCACGCTCGTTTGCTACTTCAGTTAGATTAAAAAAAAACAAAGACTGTTATCTTGTAATCTTGCTACTCAGTTATAAAACAAATCACGGGTTTCATTTATATCTCCCCCCGTACTGACATTGATAATAATGACTACTTAGTATTAGGGAAACTGACTTTTGTTATTGCAGATAAGCAATAGAATACCAAGGACTTATACATATATTTTTATTGATTTACAATATACAGTATATTCATAATTATGTGCTTATAGTTTCGCAATATTTGCTTGTAAAATTGGCATGCAAGCAAAATCTTGTACATCGAGTCGGGTATTAGCGCATGTCTGGTATTAGCTTCCAGAGCAGCTCAGACCGCCGCCATTAAAGCCGCTATTGCGATTCGTTCGGTGCTCTGCCACCGCAGCCGCAGCCTGCTTGTCTAGTACTATCCAAAGACCACAAATCGGATAGAATTTTGCGGAAAATTACTCGTTATCCTGAACTGTGCTCGATCAGAAATCAAATCGTTTTAATTTTGATCGTTTCAATAGTGCCATGATTTGATAGTTGGTTTGTGTTAAGTTTAAATGTGATAGAACTCTTGGTGGTTTGATGTTGGAGGCACTACCGCCTCGGCTCGGTCAGTTTATGTCTTTTATATTATAACGTTTTGAGTTTAATACGAATTTGTATCCTAAATAATACGAAGTTTATTACGAATATGAATTTTCACAAACATCTTATTCTAGATAGTCCAGTTGATACAAAAAGCAAATATGGTAAAATCCGAAATACAACGTTTAATTTGTCGTAGCATGAATGCTTTATTCAAACACGTGCCAGCTATGAATGCTTGATTTTTAGAAATGTCATATTTATTTAAACATTGTATTTTCGAGAACGTACTTTAAGTCTTTTTTTTAACCGTTCTTTGTAAATTCTCCTAAAGCTTAAACAACTCGATCAAAGATAACATAAGTTGAATAAATACCTTGTGTCATGATTAATTATTACTATTTAATAATATTGAAGTATCATACGAGCTTGAAATACTTCTGATGGTAAGTGACTAATGTTATCTATAGACAACTGTTATTAACTCCAAACAAAGTTAATGCGATTGGCCACAGACGTGTTGCTTTCCTTAAGACTAGACTTGAAACGCTTCCGATAAGTACCTTTGTCTCGGCTTACCACTTCGTCTCAATCTCGTCTCGTCACGTCTTGGTTTATCACACCGAATGTAGCCTTCGTGACTTTTCAGTTATAAAGTAAAGATCGGCGTGACAATAGTGCCCCTGGTCTGAAACCCAAAGGATTGTACCATCATCAATTGTGATTGCAATAATACCTCCGTCACTCCACAATATTTAATGGACCTATAATTCTCAGTAGTTGGACCAGTCATACTAAATTATAAATATACTCAGACATACTGAGAAATGGGTTACTTTATATACTGTACTAGGCGACCAGTGCCCACTTCGTTGAGCGACAATTATATTTTGTTAAATCGTAATAGGATATAGCCACGGTACAAATATAGCCTTTCAGCACTCCAGAATAGCTGAGTGTAGCTTTATGATTCTAAAAGAATTTTCATGATTAGTATTTCCGAAGGTCATTAACAAAGTTACAAACTTTATCTCTTTTGATATTAGTATAGATTTTTTTTTTTTTTTTTTAACGTAAAACGCTTTCTACACTCATAGCCCCACAGTAGGATTTTCTCCTGTGTCGTGGGTGCCATGGACACACACAAAGACAAATACATAAACACCCAGACCCAGAACAAGAATCTAAACTCATCATTCAGACACTTGTCTGGCCGGGAATCGAACCCGGGACCCACTGCGTGTCAGACCGGTACGGTAACCGCTGCGCCACGCGGGTCGTCGAAATTATATAAGTAACGTACCTACCTTCATTTTCTGTGTACCAAAAATGTAACTACGTGCAGGATTTCACGAAAATAGCATTAATTTAATTTAGATTACGAGTAAATGCGAACAACATTAATAGAAAAATATTATTCATACTCTATTTTTAATTAATAGTAAATTTTGGTTCAGAAAATATTTTAGTACGTAGTATAATCTCTCAACATAATTTTATTTATTCAGAGATAACACCATTTAATAAAATTTCTCAGTAATTTAAAACAACTTTAATAACTGTACGTCTTCAAATATGATTGTATTTCATATTAAGGCTTTGTGTTCATTATTAATATGTACTCATGTTATTCAGTTCCATTTGAGGTATTTTGTTTCCTATATTTCTTTTATATAGGAAAAAATCAAACTTAACTCCCAAGTACACAAGTAGTTATACGAGGCAATTTAGATTTGTCATCAGAGAAAGTGTGTCATAGGTATAGTTCACATCTTAAGTTGGCCGGATGTCTGTTCATGAAAATAATTTAATCCATTAAATTTGTGTTTTTGTTAAATACTTATCTAAACTAAAAGGCTAGATATTATTTATATTAGCCCTAGCGACTATTTATTATTTAAATGCAATGTTTTTTGCTATTTTGTAAGTTTCACACCCTTACGGAAAGGGCCTTCCACAGAACAATACGTTAAACCATCCAATTAAATAGCTGAGCCCATTTACTCGTAAGTCCATAAGCCATCCGATCCCCTACCGATATATTTGCACAGGTTCTAACACAGCTGACCCCGATTATACGATCAACTACCCTTAATGTAGCACCTATTCTTCACAACCTTCTACGCGCGACTTTGCTCAAGTATTATCAATTTTTACATCAGAACCTAAAATATCAAAAAAATTATACATACATATTTCCTAATTATTAGTTTACCATTTAGAATAGCGCTTTTTTATTTTAATAGATGCATAATTGCGTCAAATGATATTTTATCTTTTTGGCAAACAGTAAAAATTATTATTTCATTATTTCAGAAATCATATGCCATAACTTTTTCAGCGGAAGAAGCAACTCAAAATTTCTTAGTGGGCGTAGAAAATGGTTGTTTCTAAGATATGCCTTTTTCGTTATTTTTTGGGTCAAAATAGTGTACCCGTTTCAACCATAGTAACAAAATTAATCCGACTGTCGCTGCATTATTTCGAGATTAAGAAAAGTCCTTTTTTTTACAGTTAACTGTCGTTCATCATATACATCCGTCCGATACTTATTTAAAGTTAATTAATTGCGCTAATCTTGAATCTTCAGAGTTTCAGTGAAACATTTTATGGGTAATATTTAGCCTTTCGACTCCAATTTATTTTGATGACATACATACAAACAATTACCGTTTAGGATTTAATAACTATTCTAAAACAGCAAGTTGCATTTGTTGTGGATAAACTTATCTAATTTCAAAATTGCAGTTATAGAAAATTGGTTCACCGATGGACAAAACCCAACTTTATATATTGATAAGCATACATGTACCACTGTATGCTCCCAACAAGCGGTGTCGGGAAACCACATTATTGTTAATAGCGGAACAAGCTGGCGCCCGCATGATATTTTTGTTATAACGGTATGATAAACCTCATATCTAACATAAAAATTAACTATGTACAGAGTGGAAGTGAAAATAAAAGTCATCTACTTCATATTTTAGGAAGCGTTAAAGAATTACGTAACGCATTTTTTGAAGATTTTATTTTTTTGCGGTAAGTTGCTGTAACCGTCTTTTTATCTGACTGAAGTAGCAAACGAGCATGGAGTCCACCTGATGGGAAGTGGTCACTGCCGCCCATGGAAATCTGTAATCAACTACCTACATACAGAACATGGATTCGATCTGAAGTCAATCACAGATGCGTTGCCACTCCCGAGAACTATGATGGTCGCGTCATGTGAATGTGTGCCGGAAACCACACCCTTCTATCGAAACGCAAGAATTGCTTCACGCTAGAAATAGATGTGGCGGTGGTACTTCCCCGGTTGAACTACACTGGTTGTACCAACTTAACCGTATTTTACTTAAATAAAGTTTTAAACATAAATAAAACCAAACACGTTACATAATAGGTTATTCGAACCCCTCTTCTATCTCTCATGTATCGCATCGTAACATTTGACAAGACCTCCCCCCCCCCCTCCACCTAAATTGCGTTACGTCATACTTGAACGCTCCCTTATGGGCATGTTAACGATTTTGTGTGACCCCCTAAGGGTTAAGTACCTTATGCGAAGTGACTGTGACCTTTGTCAAGCTAATGAAATAGTTAACTATTTTCATTAAAGTTATGCCATATCACTTTTCAGAAGATATTTAATATTGCAAGCTTGTTGACGTGTTATATGACTTTGTAATGTCCTTTTAGCGTAAGTCATCAGAGACAGTTTAGAAGTATATTTTAATAGTATAATTTTATAGCTGTTTATAAAGATCCAAAAAATAAAAAGATAATACAAAATTGACGATACACCAACAGAATGGAAAAACAAACGTAAAAGTAATACTTCTCATCTTACTATTGTCACCTACATCAAGACACGATTTAATGTTCAGAAGGATTTGAATATTCAGTGCGACTTTATCCAATGTTTGCATTTAATTATTTGCGTTCAGTAGACACTTCCATCAGGTTTTTATTAGGGGAAATCGTATTTTTATTGTTTTCATCATTGTATTAATATTTGGCTTTTGGTCGTAATGAGTAGCGAGGTGTTCCTTATATGCTTGCTTATAATAACGTTTAGTATTAAGTTGTATGTTGTAATGTAAATAAAATTAATAATAATAGAATAAGTCATTTATTGCAAAGTAAATAACACTTTGCTATAAATTACTTATTATGTTGATATAAAAATACTTACACGTTATGTAAGTATTTCTTACCACGCACTATTTTTGGAAATGAAATAACACAAAATTATATTACTATAAGAGCGACCGAATTGAAAAAATGATTACAAGAACCAATATACCGCTGGCATTACCAGCAGATATAACCTTACACGATAAATTTTTTTTTCTCTACTGAGCCTTTTCTATTTTCTTACATTCTTAAGAATGTCACTACCCAGAAATTAGTACTTTGCCAGCATTTAAGAAAATCTATACGTATAAATATAGAAATAAAGCTTTGTACTTATAAAAAAACTCAATATTTTTTATCTTTACACATAATCATAGAAAATGACTGGGTCGAACTCAAACAATAATTAAATATATAATTATAGCTCTGTATTGTATTCATGAGAGGGCTGAACAAGTTCCTTTGGTCATCATTATGGGGCAGTGTTCAAAATTAATCATTTTTATATTTACAAAATAAGGATAGTTCTTGTTTTTCTAAGCAGTATTAGTATTCTGAAGAAATATTTATAATACGTGATCACTTCTCGGTGTACCCATTTAAAGAAGAGTAATAACTAGCGAAATTATTAAATAAACGAATTGATTCATATTTTGATTTTTGTTCCTTTGTAGGGATAGGTATTCACTACATCGATTGTTTATTACTGATTTATGTGCATATTAGAAATTAATCACGGCTTTTTGGCGAAGGAAAATATCGCCAGGAAACCTACACACGCGAGAGTTCTTTAAAAAAAAGTTCTCGGAGGTGTGTGAAGTCCACCTATTCGCACTTGGCTAGCGCGGTGGCCTAAAACTCCCTCGTTCTGAGAGAAGATGCGTACTCGGCAGTGGGACAATAATGGGTTGATGAGAGACATCGATGGTTCGATCACAGAACTGTGATTTGATACGAGGTACTTCAACCCTGCTCCTATATGTTTTGAAGTAAGGTTAAGGTTAATTTGGGTTTGATGCTTTGAATAATTACCGTACTTAGGCCTACTCAATACAGATCTTTGGCATTACATCGAAAGACAGGTACTTTAGTCAAAGTGATCATTTTGTATAATGGACAGGAGTAGACGGAAATTCCGAAACCAGCATTATTGTGGCGTCCTCAGTTTGACGAAGGTTCGGTTAGTTTTGTGTAGGCTATCTCGAGCCTGATCTCGCCCTAAAATTATTCTATTGTATATACAAGTGTCATCTTACTTAACATTCTTGAAATCCCATGACATAAGACAAAAAGTTATTTATTTTTTATCTGATTGAAGTAGCAAACGAGTTTGCAGTCCACCTGATGGTAAGTGGTCACTTACGCCCATGGACATCTGTAGGCAACTTCAAATAAAAAATGGGTTCTATCTGAAGTCAATCATAGATGCGTTGCTACTCCCGAGGCAACCGCTACACCGCCACAACTATTTCGATTTTGTGGTGTGAAGCATTTCTTGCGTTTCGATGGAAGGGTTTGGTTGCTGGCATACTTTTATAAAGGCGACCATCTTAGTCCCCGGAAATAGCAACGTATTTACATCAGATAGAATCCACGTTCTTTACGAGATTGCGAGTGCGCATAACGTACTTTCCGATTTTTCAGCCGGAAAAACTGGGTACACCATTAAACCCAAAATAAAAAGAATTTGAGTGTAAATCTACTTTAAAGATGGCCATTGTCTTACGTTGTTTAAATAATGATATTGGGAGAAGGAAGGAATGTACAGCCAACTAGGGCGGTTTCGGATTTCGGTGTATATCCCGACGGAGCTTACAGTTTATTCTGACAAGACGTAGGTTTTAATACGGGAAACTTGCATTCCACTACACATTTGGAGGTTGTATTACAGTTCTACGTCTCCATGCATATATAATGCGCTTAAGCGAAACGAAATTTTTCATTGTGTTTCATTAAGAAATTTGTTAACTGTTTGTTATGTGCTAACTATTCATAAAACATAATTTAATTATTATATTACTTGTGAGATACATTGTGTTTCCATGCGATTGCCAATTCAACCTATGTATTTCAAAATTTACACTGTCACATGTTTGTAGGTTAGATAATTTCGTAACAATTTAAGACAGAAGGTCCCTTATGTATGGATTCCATAAATAAATAACCGACTTGGTATTACATGGATCTCACAGCTTTTTCCGGTAGAAGAATTGAGTTGCGTGACTTGGATTCTTTAACAATTGTTTTTTATGAGATACACTTTTTACGGCTGTAGAATGATACTCCTTATTTCATGTCTAAAATATTCACAGCTAATTTAAATTAAAGGAAATAAAAAAGAGCAATCTGCATAAATTACGTTCCTGAGAATCTTATTGTTAACCTCAAACTTTAAATCAACAATACACTAAAAAGGATTATTTTACCTTGGATTGTTTAAAATGATATCTCTACTTATACGAATACCTACATTTGCTAAGTTAAGAAATAACTCTTCGCCGCGACATTGTAGCTCAATTTTGGCGAGTAAATGATAAATTTCTATGACTAAAATATGTATCTAACTTGCTCGAATTTTATTGCCCATCTAAGGATATATTTTTAGACCTTTCCTCAAATTCTTAATTTTTTCTTAAATTAAATTCTTTCCTTTTCCTTAAATTCTTAAATTTTTTGCCAAGTTAATAACATTTATAAAAAAGATTGAAAAAAGTTACATCGGCTGTTAATTCCAGCATCAATTTTCATTTGGCGCATGTTAATCCACGATATCAATATGCCTAGCCTGAAGGTAGTCGGCGATTACAAGGAAATCCAATGTAGCGTTTACGTAATTTCGGTTTTCCGGTTTGTCGCGCCGCGTAATGGCGCCGCGGCACGTCCGATGTTCGTAGCCGTTATCGCCTTCAAATTGACTATTTATTACTCTTTTACCCATAGTTATTGAAAACTTATATTTAAAATGTTTATCTTGCATACTACGTGATAGTTAATGCTGAAAGTCGTGGGCTCTATACCTGTGTAGCGCATGATATATGGTGTTGTCAGAATCTAATCAGATTAACGCATTGGACTGCACTCCCGGGGCGTTTCGCCCTGTATTTTTCTGGTCACAAGAAGTTTTTCCAAGTTATCACCTCTTCTTCAATGGGTTCAAGAATCGAAGCGTTGGGTTTGTGAGCT
The DNA here is from genome assembly GCA_949699795.1 of Spicauda simplicius. Lineage (NCBI taxonomy): Eukaryota > Metazoa > Arthropoda > Insecta > Lepidoptera > Hesperiidae > Spicauda > Spicauda simplicius. The sequence continues at coordinate 8,587,805 of OX453062.1, forward strand.
GTCCATGATATCTTTATCGAAGCACATTTTATGGAGGAAAATTCTTCAACACAACATTTTGAATGCGTATACCTATACTTATTTGATTATATTTCTACTACAGAGGCACCACGTTATCCCCTATTTCTGAACAATAACAGTTTTACTTGCGGTGTTTTAGGTTGATGGGTAAGAAAAAGGGCATACACTTATTCAAATCTTTCCAAAATAAGATTCAGGGGTATACATATAGGCATACAGCAACGCATCTATGACTTACCTAAGGTAAAATTTGAGTCTTTTCTGGGGCTGATAACAGATATCCATAAGCGGAAGTGACCATTTCAGCCCATAAAACAGCAGGACATAACTCTGTTGGTATTATGTAAATACATATGTTTTTAATACCTGAAAGAATTCTCCCACCTTTGCCTTGTAAGTGAAGCTAATAAGAATCCAGTGTCACAACATTTCGATCGCTCAGTGACGAGTCGCCACGTATTAGTCTGCCATTCCGCAGATTGGCGATACGATTCGCTGCAGAACCGCAACTACGTAAGAATACGAATTGCTTATCGATACTTACCTAATGGGAAAACTTTCACCGGAAAGTGATTTCCCAAAATGTGTTCCGTTACCATCTGTTCATGGGAAGAAATATAAAGATAACTTTCAATTATATTCTAAGTACCGCGTATTTTCTACGTTAGTTTGCTTTTGATAAGATATGTTTGTTTTATTCTTTGTGTCATTATACGTAACCTCAAATTACATTGTTTAATATTTTTTACGAAGGTATGTATTAATTATGGAATTGTATTATTAGGTATCTACAATGGTTTGAGTTTAATGTGATGATACATAAAGCAACAAACGCACAGGTTTAAGCTTAATTCGAGAATTTGGATTCGTGCCAGAGATTGTTTATAATATATTTTAGCAATGTTATTATAATCCCAGTTCTGGTCTACGACGACGCTCGCGTGTGAAGTTGCGCATTTCAGTTGAGGAAGCTAATGAAATAACGATCTGAAACGTAGAAATGATGGTCCGTGGAACTAGTTTAGGATCCTTTTACTTACGTCCAGGTTCGAATTCGTGATATCATTATAATATTTCAAAGATTGAGATAATGGAAGATATTGTGTGTAAACTTTAATTACTCAAATTATTTCAAAAAAGTATTATTTTTTTTGCAAAAGTTAAATGATTTTATGAAAGATTTAAACAAATTTGTGGTCTACAATCCGCTTAACTAGCGAGGTAAACTATGACTTTCAATCTTATAAATTCTTATTCCTTGAAGATCATATTATTATGATCATAACTGACTCACAGATTATTATGGCTCATAAGTGGGACAGATCTGACCTGTGATTCTTAAATACCGTCGAATCAAAAGAAATCATCAAAGCGTGATGTACCAAAAGATAAAAATATCTTACTACCAGGACGAAAATATTTTTTACATACATGTTCATTAATATTTATTGGTACTGAGAAAAAATGTTTCACAACTTTTTTTAATAGTGAAGTCAGTCCACTCTTTTGTTAAAAGTTTTACTTGCACTCTATATCTTTCGGCAGTTACCACAAAGTCCGCTTTTTGCAATAAGCTCGCTTATTGTTGCGGTTCCCAACTTTTTAGACTCATAATACGCAGGGGCGCGAAGCTGTGACGAATTTCCTAATTTATATCACACGCTTTATGTTGGTGCTTTTAATAAAAGCTTTTGTATCGTGTGTATCAGTAAAAGAAAGCTTTTACCATGGAGCAGTAAAAAGTATCTGCTTTTTGTAGCTTTTCCTTTTGAAGTCGACGGCGAATAACTAAAAGGTGTAATTATTTTGTGATGGCATTATTTTCTCAAGGAAAATATCAAGTCAATTGCGTGAACTACTATGATGCGCTATTTAACATTATTATACCATATAAATAAAATCAGTATAAAATGTAGTTTGGAGTGAATCATTCGTGTGATAAATTTATACTCAAACATTATTATCATACACTAATGATGTGATGAATGTCATTATTTGACATTCACGAATGCGAATGCAAATGTTCGTTTTCTTTCAGTTCTAATTATAGGTTGTAGGATGGATATAAATTTGGCGACGTTTTTTTAGGTCGACAAACTGCAGTTCGATTTCACTTTGGATAGATTTGGCGACCTTTTTCCAAACCAATGCAATTCAATATTCGGAAAACATCGCATAAATTCTTGCGAATGCGAATTCGAATATCTAAAACAAGCAATTATTCGCAAATGCGAATATTCGTTACATCACTATCATACATACACACACGCACATCTACAATTTTGACAATTGACAATGACAATGACTGTAATGAATGATGAGTTGATAAAGTAAGTCATTTATCACTAGATAGTACATAACAAAGTCGCTTCGCGCTGTCTTAGGGTCAAACATGCTTCATACTTAGATTTTCCGAAACACCCTTCTACCGAAACGCAAGAAATGCTTCACGCTAAAATAGGTGTGGCGGTGGTACTGCCCCGGTCGAACTACACTGGTTCTACCACCTTAAAAATATTATTCTCACTGTACAATATTTTGCTAAATTTTGTGTAAGATTTTCTAAATTTAGCAAAACTTTAATGGATAAAAATAAGTTCATACAAAAGCAGTACCCTTTTGTTTCGTCCATTTCTATTTTAGCCTTTGTTAACGTTTTCTTAACCTTACTTTCCTTTGTCACAGAAAGTCGTAACAATGCATAGTGTTAACAAAGTCAACCCTTATGTTGCGGCTTCAAACTCTACATACTTTAAGACCTTACAACAAAAACATTGACATAGATTGTATAAGGTGTTCCTTTTTATATATATGATCGTCATGTCTATTTGTAGTATTTATTTAAACTTATAATTATTACAATTTTAGGAATATACCTGACTTAGTAATTTATAACATGCTGTATTTCTAATAATTTGCTCTTTTGCTTAAAATACAAACAAGTAAACTAATTTAATTATATCCAACTACCTATATGATATATATTCTGATATGAACACACTCATCTGAGGCGTTCCAACTTAGTTTAGGGAAAGCAAAGCATTTGTGGTCAAGCCACTTATGACTCTGTTCTTATCAATTATTGCCAACATCCGTAGGTAGTAACCACTTACAATCAAGTTAACTGCATGCTTATTTATTATATCCATATTATAAAAAAAAACCTTAAAATAGAATCAATCATGATGAAAGTGACGACGGCGATTCAATACATGTTGTCTTCAAACAAGATGGATCTGCCAAAGGGTGACGGTTACACTTGTACGGGATTTCCACAACATTTTGTATCATGATTGATGAACGATGCGACAAATACTGCTTGGATTTGATCGTTATGTGTGTCATTTAAGAATTACCGCGGAGTATCGATATATAATAAATGAAATTTCGTATTATTTGTCGTCGATTGTTTGTTAAGACGGTTAAGTTCAGTCTATGTCGTCCGTTAACGCTGATACTACTATTGTAGTGCTTCTTTTTATGAAGTTAAAGTATCCAATTAGCATGTTTTTTTTTTAAATTTGTAACTAACGATAAAGCAGACGGGCCACCTGATGGAAAGTGGTTACCGTCGCCTATGGACATTTGCAACACCAGAGGAGTCGCCAATGCATCGCCGGCTTTGAAGGAGAGCTCTTTTTGCACCTTTCTTGAAGAGCCTCATGTCATAGCGCTCCGGGAATACCTCAGGAGGAAGCTCCTTCCACAGAAGTACTACTAGAAGTAGTAGATGTTAGATTTAAGATGTAGATGCTAGATCTGAAGATTAAGATGTTCGCTTCGTATTTAGGTCAGCTAGCTACCACATCCTACCATGAAAAACATACACTGCTATGAAAAATAGGTGATACGTCGTCGATAACTAGCATAATCAATTTAACCAAAGAAAGCCGACTATGGCCAATCAACCCATATTTACTTAACAGTATATTGAAATGTCTATAATGTGATGAAAAAAATAATTACGTATTTGATAACACAGATGTATATTCTAACCTGGCTGAATTCATTATCTAAAACTATACAAACAAAATATGGTAAAAAAATACATAATTCATTAATAAGCTTGAACCAAATTACAATTTATAGATACGTTACAACTGCGAAGACGATAAAATTTGATCTTGAGTCTTGACATAATTCCTAACTATTTATTCCACAGCCAACAAAACAACGGCAACTATTACCGTTTTCAGTCAAACTCTCTCGGGACTTCCTGTCACACGATGTAATGGGGTTTCAGAGCACGGCTAACGGACCTCTTGATTCTATCCGGAATCTTCTCAAACTGAGACTTGCGGTCCCGAGAGACTTGACGTAAATAAAATATAAATAGGAATATGACAAAACAGCTGGACGCCGCTAATACGACAAGAAATAAGGGAATTTATATGTCAGTGTTTTTCTTTACAAATATAAAGGTTAAGGTTAATAGAAGTTATATATCATCATTTTAGTTCGCTATGCAGAGGGATTGAATCAAGAATTCAATCTCGGCACGGTAATGATATATACTCGTATATCTCACATTCTGTAAGCGTTTTTTGTCAAGATTGAACGATTCGTTATAAATAAAATGATCGTGGTAAATGATTACTATCCCTGTTGGTAGGTATTTTTTTTTTGATCACCTACATAGTTTACACTAATTATAATATTTAAAAAAAGCAATGGTCTAGAATAAGGAAAAACTAAGTGCAACTTCATTTATAGGCGAAGACTGCTTGCAAAAAGGAGCGAGTAACATGTAGGTCAAATGATAATCGTCTCTGTAGTTCCGGGTTCAGAATAGGGCTACGGTATCCCCTGCCTGTCATAAGAGGCGACTAAAAGGGGCTTCCGCGGTTGCGGGCGGCTAGAGTGTGAGCTTGAACCGTCCAGCCAGGCGATCCCGGGAAAGACGGCGTTATGAAACTTTTTTTTTTTATAAAATTAAAATTAAACTAAGTTAAAATATCTGATTTGTATTGTAATATCACGAAATTTTATGCAGATTGTGGCGAACCTTTCCTTAATTTCCTCACCGCTGTTTGCAACGCTAAGGCTTCGTGGTCCTCCTACAAGGGAAGTATATGTAATACACGTGCGTCAGTTTATGTTGAAAATCTTTGGCGACACGCTGATGACTTACGGCGACAATCGAGAATCGTCATGAACTCGCGCGTTTGTATTATTACAGACGTTTCTATGTTACGTTTAACGTTACGTTACGTTTTTGATTACGTTTGTATGTTATTTCTCTTACATTTGAAATCAAATCATTATAATGCTACAAAAGGTACGCTAATCCGGCCAGTTATCCTGTTAACCGGATTGGATGTGTACATATTTGATGATAGGTACTTCCGGATGATTCAAATTTCCCCCCGTCGTTATTATAAAAGCTGCAGTAAATACATGTTTGTAAAGTTAAGAGTGCAATATATATAATTAATCTCACTAGTGGACAAGTATTGTCAGAATTAAAAATATTTTGATGGCTACGCTTGTGTTCATTTGAAATTTAAGAATATTCCGAAGAACTCTGGGCATTTAGATATCTCCTTGATGCTATTTTTCCGTTATAAATATGTAAATAATAATTTGTTTATAACATGTATATGTATAGTATGAATCATTTTGATGTATTCGGGCCAAAACAAATGCGAAACCAAAAGTTACCTAGTTTACCATGACACTTTACTACACAAGATTCGCGATCGTCGTGTATAATACAATTTGAAAAGGTGGTACAACCAGGAAATTTGAAGGTGGTCGAACCAGTGTAGTTTGACCGGGGAAGTACCACCGCCACACCTATTTCTAGCGTGAAGCATTTCTTGCGTTTCGATAGAAGGATGTGGTTGCCGGCACACTTTTACATGAGGCGACCATCATAGTCCTCGGGAGTAGCAACGCATCTGTGTTTGACTTCAGATAGAACCCATGTTCTGTATGAAGTTGATTACAGATGTCCATGAGCGGCAGTGACCACTTACCATCAGGTGGGCTGCATGCTCGTTTGCTACTTCAGTCAAATAAAAAAAAAATAATGTACCATGATTGGGGATAATATAAGATAATGTTATATCTTGATTACAATATAATTTTATCTTATTATCACTCTAATTATACACATGTCTTAACTTTGTGAGACACTAATATTAATTGCTTTTACCATGCCTTCTACATATTTTTTGTAAATCTTAGGTACTTATTAATAATAAACCATAGGCATATACTACCAATTTGGGCGTATGTGAGTTCCAGGTTCAAGTAGTCACATATTTAGATAATGAATTAAGATTTCCATATTGAGTTTCGAATGGAGACCACGCCTCGGCAAAAGGAGTGCAGGCCGCCCCCCGACCCGGTGGACTGATGACCTGAAGAACCAGCGGGTAACCGCTGGATTCAGATAGCTCAGGACCGGTCGAAGTGGCGCAGATTAGGGGAGGCCTATGTCCAGCAGTGGACTTTCAAAGGCTGATCGATGGATATTGAACTTAAGTTGAATGATGGTGTATTCATCTTAATGTAAAATAACAAGTACTTACACCAAATCTTTGTGGGGGCTATAAGTATAGAAACCGCTTTTTTGCAAACAGCCTTTAATATTTAAGCTTTGTTAGGCAAGCAAGAATATTTTCGTCCTCAAGTGGAATCAATGACCCATCGATCTCCGATGAATCATGAAAAGCACTTAAGTGCGACATGTAATGACAAAAAGGTTCTTACTTAGATTGAGTATTATGTTCTGGTATCTTTCAGGATTTAGGTCTTAGATAAGTATTGTAATTAAATAATGTGACGTACTTTTTAAATACAACATCATTGAAATATTCATTGTTTGATACATTTTAATTTTTAAAGTGTGGAGCGAAACATCTGTGGGGTGGATCTGGCAAAGCTAGATTTCTCCAACTAGAAAGAGCTCAGAGGGCGGTTTTGAAGGTAATGCACTGAAAACCCATACTTTTTAGTACCTCAGAACTGTACAAAATAGCTAATGTCTTAACAGTAAGACAGCTTTTTATTCGCCAGTTGGTACTTCGGAAACATAGGACCTTGCCTTTTGTGAATACATCCAACACTCGACGTTTTCGTTCACGCCGGATTTGTGAGCTCAAATACTGTAGCACTGCTCTTGCAAGGCGTCACTATGATTATCTGGCTTGTACAACTTATAACAAAATAAATAAAGTTATTGATATCTATCCATTGTCATACTGGGAATGCAAAAAGAAAATTACTAAATACTTACAAAGTTGCTCTTACGACGAGACTGAGAATCTCATGTCTGTATGAGTAATACACACACACACACACACACGCACGCAAACACACACACACACACACACACACACACGCACGCACATGCACACACACATATATACAAATCAATCTGATGATCTGTATCTCAATATTGTTAATTAAAGTAGAACATACGAGTATTTTAACGTTCCAGAGGGGGCGTAAACATCTACGACAGAGTTTTGTAACTATTGTAGTTGTTTACGAATATTCAGTTTTGTGATATTGTTAAATATTTAAATCTTATTGTATTATTGGAGTTGTAGCTGAATGTACTTAATAGTAATTAAAAACCTCGTTGTCTGTGCGGATAAATTGGATTATTTTTTCTTCTGTCCATCTGATAATTCAAGTGTTTAATGCCGTCCATAGATGTAAATATGAAATAAATATATTTTATTCCATTCTATAGACGTCTATAAGCATCATAAACAACGAGGGTTTAAGCTGAAATTTATCGCATATGCGTTGCTATTCTCGAAGAGAAAGATGATCGCTACGTATGGAGGTGAAACGGTAACTAGAAAGTAATATTATTATAAATATTATTTACTAAATATGCAAATAATCAATTTATAATTTATGTTCTAGCATTTAGAAAACACGGATGAAAAAACGCCGCATTTCATTTATTAAGGGCATAAATTCTATTTTTAATGCTTCATAAACTTCACATAACGCTTTACGTTCATTAGAATTCCATCTAATGGTCTATCATAACAAAAATCAAACTGATAATGAAATTAACGAGAACATGCCTCACTGTAAGCGAACAGGTGGCATCTGTATATTAATACGTGAACCAAAACCTTGTGATTCGTTTTTAGGATACTTGCCGCAGGCGGAGTATAAAATTATGCACGGTTATAGTTGATATAGAGAAGGATTGGGCAATGCTAAGATTTTTTTTCAAATAATGCATAAAACATACACAAAATCAACTAAAACACATTATACTCACTACCTTGCATTTGACACAAACACATACGTCATAATAAACGAAATAGAACATTCAGTGTCTTACTATGAAAAGACGTAAAGTCAAAAATGTCAGATGTCTTTGTCAAAATACCCGCTATTGCTTTTAAATGCACCTTAGTTAATAAACCTCTTTTTACCTTTAACGGGTTCGTTCAAAATAACTTGAAAATTATTACAATTTATTTAAATTAGAGAAATATTGGTTGTACTTTGGACAATATGAAGTTTAGTTTTTTAATTTAAACAACGGTCGAATTTTGACCGTTGCGACGGGTGACTAGTTATTTAAATAAAGCCCTTCAAAAGTATGAAATCAATTAGATATACTCCATAATAACCACCACCATTTTTCAAAGTAATCCGATATGTATTATTTTGAAATGAAATGTCTTTACTTGCATAGGCATACGGAGGCACTTACAAAATGACAGTTACATATTTTTTTTCTTACACTACCACCGAATCGGAACATGATCTCAACTGAGACGATCCCGCAAGCAACTAAGTGGGTTTGTCTTTTTTTCTTTGAATAACTTTTTTCTATTTCCCCTAATCTACATTCAAACAACGCATAGCAATTTATTGTCTTAATATCATCAATCACAAATCGTTTACCGCTTACACATTCGAAGTAAAGCATGGTGGTGCGGCACGTTTTATGGGAAAATAAATCAAGCAGTATTAGGTATGAGGAAATGGGCTTTTATTTTCTTTCGTCCTCCTAATCTCTACTTGCGAACATTTGCCCTAAAAATAATTAGGCAGTAAAGCGAGCATCGTTCACGTCCCTTATTATGCCAGTCCGCTCTTATCTACCGCTGTCAGTGTCCGCTTATTAATTTTCTTCAGAAATCTCGCCTAAGACCTTTCCGACTATCATTTCACAGGCTAAATATTCTTTTGGTATTTTCGTATTTTCTACATAATACGCTGCGTCAGCTTTATTTAGCGGATTACCGTGACGCTATAATGTATGGCATTTGTTAGTATACGTATCGTAGAGATTTTAATAAAGTAGAAGTATTTATATGTACGAGTATTTATATGATAGCCTACGGAAATTGAAGTTAATATATTTAGACTTGAATTGACTGTAATTGTGATGTTTCAACTGTACATTATTATTTAAACGAAATGATACCCAGTTTTTCCAAACAGGTTATTGAAGTGTACGTTTGATGGTGCTCTTTAGATAATAATAGAGAGCCTATTTAGAATAGTATATGCTAACTTTCTAAAATTCTTCAGAACGAACTGAAAGCCGTGTTCGGAAGTATATATTAAATCAAAATAATATTCTATTTAGTACGTATTGAGTTAATGGTATATTACTTACCCCAGCATAATTTATTAGTATTATTTCGTCAATTATCATGTTATAAGTGGGATACTTACTTTTTGCTTGGTAGCTAATACCAAACGTTTACTACATATTTATCTACTACTATCGTTTATTCACACTTCGTTTTGTATTCTTTGATAATACATTGAGCTAAAAATATATTATTATGATTTTATTACCAACAATATTATATGTCTTATTTACCATCAGTTTTCCACCGTTAACGTCTTTTTCATGATTTATTTCAAATTATTAAATCTCTTTTTCGCTTCTATGTAGGTAATCATAAGATTGTAAGTTGATATGATACTATCTATAAATATAATCTTCCCAAGTAACCTTGAGTTCAGTTAGTCTTCACATTTGGTACATCTGCTAGATTCGATCAAGTCTTAGTTGCTTATGATAGGTACTACCTGGAAGCCTGGACAAGCATGAAATGTATCCGATATACAACTGTTACAGCAGGAATATAATATTTTCTACTTGTTTGATTACATACTTCCCCAAGAAATGCAAAGGCCACAAAGAATTTTTATACGATTAAATCAGCTATTATTTGAAAGTTTCGCTGCAATGTTCAGCTACATTTCGGAGCCTTATAAGATCGAACACGTAGGTACATTTGTTTTTAACGCCCAACTAAGGCAAGCTAATAACGAAGCTAATAATTGAAGCAACTATTGTGTAGTTCTCAGGTAAAATAGGTGTAGCGTCGGGACCCCCATACTTGAAATATAGAGGTCTACAATCTTCAAAGTGCTAGAAATAATATTTTGCATTTTAAATGAAACTTCATCCTATACGCTAACGAATGAACTACAAATGAACCTCCACTAAGTATTTACATGTAGCACGATGCTATCCGTATAAAGCAGACTTACAAAATTAAATATTCGGCTCTTCTTCATACTTTGTAGCTCACAATAGTGTCACAAGTGCATGTTAAATTTTATAGAATGCCAGAAACAAAGCTGGGCTATTTAGCATGACCCGCGACTAGATAATTATACTCGTCCCTGTAGTTCCGGGATCAGAATAGGGCTACGGTATCCTCTGCCTGTCGTAAGAGGCGACTAAAAGGGGCTTCCGGGGTTGCGGGCGGCTAGAGTGGGAGCTTGAACCGTCCAGCCAGGTGATCCCGGGAAGGACGGTGGTATGTGTGGTCGCATATCGTCGTATAGACTAGACCCCTGAGTCCTCTTTTTAGCGCCGAGGATGGCCACCGGGGGGGTTTTAGTGCGGTAAAAATCCCACATAACCCTTCGTCGCTCCCACGGCGTCGGGTACCTTTTGAAGGTTTCCCCCTCGAAAACAAAAAAAATAAAAAGATAATTATACTACCTTACTTCACATCCTTAAATTTGCTCTGCAACTTTAGAAAGTTTGCTTATACCTTTGAGAGCATATTTGTCTATTTTTTATTGCCATTTACTTATTTTCTTGTAAATTCAATAGTTACGAAATTATGAACTATTTTATATCATCAATGCAACATGATATAACTATGACACTCAAATTTACGATAAAGTTTCTATATTTTTTTTAACCCCATCAATTAATTTTCGGAGAAATGTAACTATGACTAGTTAGATATTTGACAATTAAATCTCTCGTCAACCCATTATTGTCTCACTGCTGGACTCGAGTCTTAGTATTAGGCCATAGTCCACCGCCCTGGCCAAGTGCGTATTGGTGGACTTCACACACCTCCGAGAACTTTTTTTTTTATTTCTCGGGTGTATAGGTTTCCTCGAGATGTTTTCTTCACCGAAAATCAGTGATAATTAATTTCAAGTATGCACGTAATTTTAGAAAAGTTTGAACCTCGGACCTCCCGATCGAGAGGGCAAGTTCCGACCATTAGGCTATCACTGCTCTCAATTCTTGTAAATAAAAACCATTAAATCTGTATCATTATTAATATGATTTTATACGCAGTTTTACGCTAAAACTAAGTAAATCTGTAGATCAGGCAATTCCCAATAACAAAAGATCCTTGTTCAAAGGGTTGCCCTCGCAATACGTACAACGTTAACGGCCTTTGTTAAGTAATGTACTTAAGTATTTATGTACACAGGGTATTGTGAGTTCTGGCTTGATTCTCAGGAAAAAACACTAAACGTTTTGGGCATTCTTCTAATTATTACCTGAATGTTATCAGTTTTCGAGGTAGATCAATCTTTCATTTGAGTGGCTGAATGGATATAACAGATCCGGGTGTACATCCGGCGAAACGGAAAATCTTTTAAGAATTTTGGAGCTCATAAACATTCGAAATTTTTCAATCCCATGTGGGTAAACTAGTCGCTATTCCGTTTAATTTCTATAGTCCATTCCTTCGGTTGCTCAATAATTAATTATAACTCAATAATTCACTAATTAAAAGTAACTGAATCTAAGGCAACTGAGTTTCTTGTTATAGCAAATATTTTCTGTAATTTCTGTAAGGCGATTGGATGGAATCAAATAAACTAAAAGTACATCTTTTCTAAGAGGGAAGGAGTGTTTTGAATTGCCGTGTTCTGGTTTAGTAAGATGAGTTTGATTTTGATAAGAGTTTGATAAGATGTATCAACTTAGTCATCATTTTTACTTCACTTAAAATGTCCTGTTTATTCATAAAAAAAAACATAATAAAAAAATAAAACTTCAAATGAAATTTTAGTATACAATTATTATTATGCAAAATCTTTTATAAAATGAGTACAAAACGGTTAGTTTTAACGTGATGCTCGAACAAACAAATAAACAACAGCTTCATTAGAGAAGGCAGATGAATAGATAGAAAACTTATAATCAACACCGGACAAGCTCTTATTAAACTTAGAACAATTAAGAAATCCAGTAACTACCTATATTTTTTTCTTTTCGACGAGTTTTTTTAGTTTACGATATTTATACACTGCACGTATTTGGAGAAATAAAAAACACGCTTTCTACTCTCATAGCTCCATGTCGTGGTGTCGTTTCTCTTGTGTCGTGGGTACCATGGACACACACAAGACGGATACACAAACACCCAGAACATGAATCTAAACTCATCATTCAGATACCAGTCTGGCCAGGAATCGAACCCGGGACCCATTGCGCGTCAGACCGGTATCAACCGCTCCGGGTCGTCAAAATGCTTAGAATTGTTTTTTTTTAAGAAAACATAGCATGCCATGCAACTCAACGTATAAATATCCCTGAAAATAAGGCCGGTGGCTTTTTACGAATTAAAATTGCAAATACAACCACACTTGTTAAATTTCTTCGCGCTCTTTTTGTAATTAGCGCTGAATAAAATGAGTTAAACAAAGTTTCATTTTAAAGGTGTCTAGTCTATTCTTAAAATGAACGACCACGTATATTATTATACAAATCTAGATTGATTTAAAATTTTGTTAATTACTTATGTAGAACATTGATATTGATGTTAAATACAGTAAATATTAATAAAGATGTTTACAGTTTATAGCAAATGTTATAATAAAAATAAAACACTTTTACACATAATGTTAAATACAACTGTAGCTATCTATATATTAGTATGCGCTCATACAACCCATATGTTTTTAATATTTTACCGAGGTTGTGCGACATTTTGAAATCAAGATTCTATGTATGTTTCACGTCAATAACACTTTCATTGAGCTTTTAAATAAAATTCTTCTTTAGGATTAAACTGTAACCCAGAATCAAACAGAACTACGAGTTAAGCATATTTTCTTTATGTCTGAGTTTTCCTTAGCGCATCTCATTATTTGTTTTGAAACCGTCTGGCAATTGAGTCTCGACGTTGAATCTGTCTTTCAAACGTTAGAAAATTACTCAACGTAGCACTGCTAAGATTTACTGAGCATTTTACTCCGACATTTAAATTAAATCCTTCTTTAAGTAGGAGCTTCAGATAATTTAAAAATGTTAGATTAACTGCAACGAACTCTGATAGGATTGTTAGCAAATTAGTATTTTAAGAAAATAATTCGCAATTAAGAAAGCAATTACACTATCAAATTTAGTGAAAATATGTACACACAATTTTTTTATTTCGCCGAATGTGTTTATTACTATTTTCATTTTCATTTTTATTATACATATTATAGCACATTTATTAATATTACTTCAATTCAAACAATGTACTTTTTTGAAAAGGTTGGTGGAAAGTAAAAATTATTGTCATTGTTTTTCACAAATAAGAATTTGAATAACGTTTATTCACACTATTATTAATTTATATTCATTGAAATTTTTAACACTATTTTCTTAATTTAAATTCATTTAAATTTATTTTCTATTTTTTAGTTCGGTTTTCTATAAAAAGCGTGTTTTTTAGTTTTTTAAACTATTATTTATTTTCTACTTTTTAGTCAAATTAAAAAATGGAATAATTTTATCAAATTAGTGTATTGTCATCGGTCCTCAATAAATCTACAAAGTTTGAACGAAATCTGGCCGTTTAAAGTGGGTCAAAATCACGACCAAAGAAGTCGGTTACAAACAAACATACAGGTGAAGCTAATAAAAAGCTAATAAAATCACGTGGGTATAATAATCAGTGAAAATATAAATAACCAAGTAACAACGCACATAAATATGTAATTAAAAAAAGTTTTAGAACATATTTTAACATGCATACCGCGGAATAAATTTTGCACATAAAACGCGTCATTCCCGTGCCTAATATCGCGCGCATATCTCTCGCGGTTCAAAACGCGGGCAGGTAACATTACAACACCGGGTTCCAATTACATGGAAATTTTGTATAAAATTCTTCCCCTGGTCACGGAAGCGGAAGTGTTTTTTAATTAAATAGAGTGGGGTGCTCAAAATCCATTTCATGTGTGGAAATTATGTTGTTCGCTTACTATTTTTAAACGTCACTTAAACGAGTACAACTAAGTTTGTCAAGCAATTGTATCGTTTATAAATGTGCCAACTGCACTTAAAAGCAAATTGACGTAAAGGATGAGTAAATAAAATTGAAAAATATTCATTAAATTATCTTTTCATTTTTTGTTTACGCAATGGAATTTTCTTTTATCTGATTGAAGTAGCAAACGACCATGCAGTTCATCTGAAGGGTTATTCTTAAATGGTCACTGCCGCTAATGGACATTTGTAAGTAACTTCATAGAGAACATGGGTTTTATCTGACGCGTTGTTCTTGCGTAGCCCTCTTGCATTTTAAATGTTTCCTTCAGTCACAAAGGTAGTCGAAAAGATCGCTATCTAACATTATGTATCTTTTGTTTTTGTTACATATATATTGGTGTAGAATAAAGAAATTATGTATTGTATTGTTGCTACTCCCAAGGACTAACATGGTAGTCAGATAAAGTGTGTCATCTATCGAAACACAAGAAAGGCTTCACGCTAGAAATAGGTGTGGCGGTGGTTGGTACCTTCCCGGTCGAATTATACCGGTTCTACTAACTATTCAAAGTGTGTTATATCTGTAGTCAATCACAGATGCGTAAGAATACAACTGTATAACACTGTAGAAAATTAAAATGTTTTAAATAATACTAGTTCCAAAAAAAATTCTGCCTCTTCCACTTCCAGTTCCACGCGAGTTTTATAAAGTTTTATCCTCAATCAGTTTAAAAGTTTCGTAGAAATTGTTAATGGTCCATTGAGATTATAATTGCCTATTATTATAAATTAGCGTACTTAGACTCAGCTTTGGGGTGCTTTAACAAATTTCCACGCCGTAGCTTTAATGTATATCATATAATGTGTTATAAAGTTGATAAGTCGAACTTTCCCGTAAGTAAATTATATATATGATGCAATAGAATGTCCATGGACGTCTGTAATTAATTTCATAAAGAACATGGGTTCCATCTGAAGCCAATCACAGATGCGTTGCTACTCCCGAGGACTATGATGGTCGCCTCATGTGAAATAAGATTGATTTAGCTAGTAGACGTGCATATCATGTAGTGGACTACATGATATGCACGTCTACTGACACGTCTGATGATAATGATCACAACTGTATATGAAAGTATAAGCAACTTCACATCGAACAGCGGTTCTATCTTAATTCGATTACAGATGCGTTGGTACTTTTGAAGACTAAGGTGGTGAATTGTGAAAGAGGAAACTCGTTTCGACGCAAGTACAAATTTAAAGAAAAAAAAAACACGTAATGTAAATACAATTACGTAATTAAGTAGTGTAATTAAATATACTAACAAGTATAAATTATATGGTATAGACTACTTACACATATTTTTGATATTTGGCGCTCAAGAACACATACTCCTATTACTAAGAACTATGATACAAACGTATAAAATAAACTTAACAAAAATCTACAAAATATTTGAGACGGGTTTGTTTTGTTTACGTTTTCATTGTCCGTATTTTTTTCAGTTTCCCAATTAAACCACACGGAACTGTGGAACAATGCCTAGCAGAGGTGTTAATAAAGTCTAGGTTAAAAGAGGGTGTGACCTCGGTAACGTACGCTACGTTTTAAAAATACCTGTTCTTTTATACAAAAACCTGGGATTTTATTTCATATAATGCATTGTTTTGTTTGCCAGTTATCAGCTGCAAACATACTTTAATCGTCAGTCAGTTCATTTTAAGGTATTTTTTATATTGTAAGCCACATATGCTTCACGGGTTTATACGTGTGTGAAGCCTGAAAAGTAATATAAGAGTGAATCCGTAACTTTTGCGCGATAACCTAAATTATTTTAATTCATAATCCAAACCTAAACAACATATTTGTTTAACTAAACCTATAAAAATTCCTTCAAAATCCCGTAACTTTTAAATGGTATTTTAAAATAATATTTTCCTATTGCTTAAAAGTCTCTCAAGTTCTTTTTCTCGTCAGTCTGCCTCGCATATAACGATAACAAACGTGCCAATACAAACACCGTGTCTGAAGCAGTCACGCGGGACTATTGTTGGCTTTGTGCCTTTAAAAATGCACGTATGCCTCACTGGGTGCTATGAAAGGCCGACACTTGACACGCTGTGTTCTAGCCGCGTACTGATCGGGAGCTTTTGTATAGTAATGACTCAGAAACCAGTATTATATTCGTCAGTTTGCAAGAGGATGGAACGAGTATGATTCGACTGTGAAAGGAACATCGCCATACATTTCCGTATAAAAAAAATATACAGAAATCAGGTAATCCTGCAACGGAGCACCAAATAGACGTATTTTCTAACAGTTTATACACTTTTAAGAAAAACATTCGAAAGGTACTTCGACTGTGATAAACGTACATTTAATATTGTTGTTGTACTAATAGTTATTGGAATCAGATTAATTTTTCAGTTCTTATAATGTTATTTATATATTAATCTTTTTTTTTACATTTGAATTAAATTTTATTATTGTTAATTTTGTTTTAAATAGCAGTTTTATATCAGGCTTTATTTTTCTCCAAATCCCATCGATATTTAATGTGTATCTTTTTTAATGTTTTTTTTTTGTTTTAATTAGATATTGTGTATATTTTTTTGCATTGTCCGTTATTTTTTAATTTAATTAATTTAATTTATTTTGATATTACCTATTTTTATTTTATTTTAAATGATTGTGTATTTTTTCATTGTATGCTTATTTAACTTAGTAATATAAATCTTTTTATATCGCTTTTATTATTGCAATCACATTGTTACTGATTAATTATTATCTTTGTTATATGAATTATGAATGTAGTTTGTACCTATAATTGAGGTAACACTCACCATTTTTCTTATTATGTAGCCGACCATAAAATAATGTAATAGTGCTTACTTTGTTGGTACAACCAAATTAATAAATAAATAAATAAATACCAATTTCTAGCGTGAAGCAATTTTTGCTTTTTGGCAAAAAGCTGTGATTGTCGACTGGCCTATATTTGTGAGTTGCAACACATCTGTGATTGACTTTAGATAGGACCTCAGATCTGCATATGAAGTAGCCTACACATTTCCATTGACGGCAGTGGCCGCTTATCATCAGGCTATGTTCGTTTGTTGCTTCATAATTACATTGTATAAAGTTCTAGCACAACAGACTACGCAGTGTACCGCATAGCACTGTACGAGTATGTTAATATACAAAGTCATGTCTAAGTTATACTGCGCAAGGAAATTACATAAACGGAATGTACATCTTGTACACGTGATGTTACTCAAAGTCAACATGATACAAATATACTGTTTTGCTTTACTTCATACTATGCGGAAAGCATAAATCATAGGTTTGTAGAAATAATATAATATTTTTATAACATTGAAGTAGCAAAGGAACATGCTGTCCACCTGATGGCAAGTGGTCACTTCCGCCCATGGACATCTGTATTCTGTAAGCAACTTCATACAGAGCATGGGTTCTCCCGAGGACTGAGATGGTCAACTCACATAAGTGTGCTGGCAACCACACTCTTCCATTTAAACGAAAGAACTGTTTCCCGTTTGAAATAAGTATAGTGCATTTATTTAAACTAGTCACCCGTAGCATCGGTCGAAATTCGACCGTAACTTAAATTAAAATACTAAACTTCATATTGACCAAAGTAGTATGAATATTTCTCAAACTCAAATCAAAAGTAATAATTTTCAAGTAATTTTGAATATAAAAAAGGTTTAATTAGCTATATAAAGCAATAGCGGGTATTTTGACAAAGACACTAACATTTCTGACGTTGTGTTTTCATAGTAAGACATTGAATGTTCTATTTCGTTTATTATTTATGATTGTGACAAATGCACGGTAGTGTGTGTAATGTGTTTTTAAGTGATTTTATGTATGTTTTATGCATTATTTGAAAAAAATATATATTAGCATTGCATAATCCTTCTCTACATCAAATATAACCGTGCGTAATTTCACACGCCTCCGTCTGCGGCAAGTAGGTATATAAAAACGAATCACAAGTTTTTGCTTCATTTATTAATATTCCTACACGATCTTTTTCTTTAGCGCTACATCAAAGGATAATTTATTTTTAATAGATTTTTAACATCGCCCGATCTTATAGGCTCTGATATGGCTTCTTGTCATATCCGCTTTTTGTAGACATGTCAAGCACTTATCGTCTTGACTTTAATTATTTATGGCTACTTATATGTTTTTTACTATATCCTTTAGAAGAAATACTTTAACTATTGTCCAGTAACCTAACCAATTCAAAGCCCCACATTGATAACGAGAATTTGAAAAAAATCTAATTGATATTTCTTCGCACATGGACAATTGTAAGTAAACATACATAACATGAGTTCAAATTGATTACTACTTACTACTCATTTAGTAAGAAACTAAAGGTAATTACTAAATGAGATCCCCACACAATCAATCCTCCGTACCTAATCTGTAAACAAACCTCAATTTGGCCGGCGTCGATTATGTTAATTGAATTGATAGACTTCACACGACTTTGAGAACTTAGGGTATACTCACGATGTTTTCCTTATCCTTATAGAGGATGAGGAATCTATAAACACAGCCATGTCTAGTACTGTCCGGCACTGTGAAATCGAAAGTGTATGCAATCACTATACTTTAAAATCAAGTTATGAAAAAAATAACAACCGGCTAAGTGCAAGTCGGGCTCGCGCATGAAGGTTCCTTATCTTTATCTACAAAAGCGGCAATAAAATCTCGTTTGTTGTATGGGAGCTCCCTTGAATATTAATTTTATTCTATTTTTAGATTTAGATCAGAAATACATCACTTGGAAAAATTGCAACTAACTATCAACGTTCAGATGGACAGCGGAGTCTTAGTAGGTAATAGGGTTACTAAACCGACGTCCCGTAGCTCCGGGATCAGAATAGGGCTACGGTATCCTCTGTCTGTCGTACGAGGCGACTAAAAGGGGTTGCGGGGTTGCGGGCGGCTAGAGAGGGAGCTTGAACCGTCCAGCCAGACGATTTCGGGAAGAACGGCGATATGTGTGGTCGCATACCGTCGCAAAGACTAGGCGGTAGGCCCAGGTGCCTATCTGAGAGGATCCCGATGGGGCAACGCGCTCAGAGGATTCCGGTTGCAATCGTTTGGAGATCCCGGAGTCCTTTGTTTAGCGCCGAGGACCGCCACCGGGGGGTTTTAGTGCTGTTAAAATCCCACATAACCCTGCGTCGCCCCCGCAGCGGGTACCTTTGGAGGTTTCCCCCTCGAAAAAAAAAGGGTTACTAAACCGTAAAAAATCAAATAAAATATAATATACCAAAATACCGGAATTGGCAAACATGATGGATTTTGACTTATATTACATTTTGTGCATTGTTAAACAGGAATCTTATCCTTCGCTTACAGTAGTCGGTAAAGACAACTTACGAGGCGCAATAATTATCGTATCGGTTAGCCATGCCATGCTTGTCTGTTATCTTTTATATATCTGGTACGGGTCGAACCCTTGCTCAACCAAATATAAATGTGAATAACAAATTAAGACACTCATTCAGGGCCTAGACATTTATCTTTAAGTGTGTATATAATCTCTATTACTCAAGGAATCTTAATAAATATAGTATTCATATTTAAGTCTTTAATAGTATTATTCACTAATCATTAGGAAATATTGAAATTAATTTATTTAAATTGATATTTTCATCTCCGACCCTTAAGTAAAGATTTGAAGTAAATTTCCTAATATTCGTGGAAGGATTTTGTGCTACGGTAATATTCTGTTCATTAAGAATGTAAAATGAGTTCCCGGTATACGAATATAACGTCATATCATAATGGTAACGCCTCCTCAGGTTTGAATCTTACCTTTAATCCACCCACTAAACAGTAGGATTAGATACATCTTTTATATTTGCACATTATGTTGTAGTATTTTAAATAAAACTTTATTCTTAAGGAATAAATATTAAGGATTCGGATAGGCAAAGAGGACATCCCTCGAGACCCGAAATTTCTTGCCCAACGACCTTATACTAATACAGCCTCTTATATTAATACCCCTATATGATAGCAATGCATAAAATCTTTATCGAGTTTTACACCGCATAAGATATGTGAATTTTTAAAAACGTTCATTTTATTATGAAAAAAAAAAAAAATAATTATGTCGGCGCGACACCGCGTATTTATGAAAAACACGTCGCCGATAATAATTATTTTAGTTAATTTAAAGATCGAAAATTGTTTGTTTATTGAATTAGCAACATTTAATGATTTTTAGAATTGTAATTTAGTTTACCCTCCATAAATTTATTATTGTCACACCACCAAACATTGTTATAAAAAGGCGAGCGAACGCCGGTAGAAAGGATTATTCTTGTTTAACCGTCGAAGCGATCACACCTCCTCAATTGTGAATAAATCGAAGAAGTTTACTACTGTGTTTTACTTGAAATCTTCAAGAACGAATAATAATGAAGACTCCTAGCCATCCTGACGTCACGCTATCACTTCGATATGTATAATAAGTTGGAGTGATATCGGATCTGGTTAAAGTCGTACTATTGAAATTCTAAATCTATTATCCATTGGTTCCAATTGAATTTAGCTTTCGTTACTGACTTGTTATACTCCTTAAATTGGAACTAGCATATTTTGCTATTATAATTCGGAAATAAACGATCTGACCTACCTTCTAGTACTACCATCAAAGTTAATTTTCTCAGACTACGTTATTCCTTAAATATTCGAACACCAAAGACATTGTAATTAAAAATTTGAATAATTGCCGATATTTACTCATAATTATATTTGTCTGTCAAATTTACCTTACAATATTTAGTCTATTGGTTTCCCGATTTGTTCGTTCCCGTTATTTGAAGACGATTAATATATCTATCAAAATTAATATCCATTGTATGTACATATGTAGATCCTATTACGACATTGTGCCAGTGGCTATGAACTGTAACATATCCGTAATACATACTACTCGAGTATATTGGTCTGCAGTGATTTGATAGATGAGACACATTACCTTCTGACCGGGTTTTGGGAAACTGAGTGACTTGCAAACGATATACCATCTACTTCCGGCTCCCTACGATCCGTGATTATGCGGGTTCAATAAGGTTGTAACCACGTTTGTCAGTGATATTGTTTTATGGTTTAAGAAATTTATTCTTATTAAGAATACATATTCACTTACATGAGAACTTAACTAACTTAATCTAATTACAATGTTGTTAATGCACAGTTGAGCGTTTAAGGTACAATAATAAAAACATTATTTTCTACTGGCTTATTAAAATATGAAATGAGAAGGTAGAAGCAAAACAATACTGCGTAGCAACCGATTCAACGGCATAACTATTAATTATGGAGTATTAATGGCTAGATGTGGCAATTTAGTAAGAATAATTTTGTTTAATTTGTACATAGTGTGTATTTTTTTTTTTAGTTTAAGATATATATTTTTATATTGTGTCGCATGTATTTATGTTTTGTGTTACTTTTATTTTACATAATTTTGTAGTTTAATAATTGTTATTATCATTGTTTAATTAAGATTATTTATTTTCATTATTAGTTATGTATATATATTGTTTATAAGATAATGTTTTAGAAGTTTTTTAAAAATTACTATTGATTGCGAGTTCTTTATATCTCTAGGTAGCTTATTATATAATAGGGCGCCTTCGAACAAAATTGTCTTTTTACCATAATTAGTGCGTGGAGTTCGTAATACTGTTATTGTTATTCGCGTTTCTTAGTTGTATTTTTTGTATTTGTTTTTTCTTTGTAAAATTGATTTGAGTATGAATATTTTTAGCTAAAATTTTACGTACTAGTAGGCAGGTATTGTACATATAGGTTTGAAAGATATTCAATAACCTGGTTTTCTTATATGGTAAATTAGTCGGTGTTGAATAGTTATAATGAAAAAGAACTTTTATGAGTTTATTTTGTGCCCTTTGTAGTAAATTTAGATTAGTTTTCGCTGCTGAACCCTAAATTTCAATTAGATACTCAATATGAGGCTTGACAAGACTATTGTAAATAAGATGCTGTAATTTTTGAGGAAAGCATCGCGTAACACTACGTATAACAGCTGTGAGAGAGGTTAATTTATTTGTAACTTTTTCTATGTGGGGTTTCCATGTAATAGAACTATCGAGAGTGAGACCTAAGTATTTTTCTCGCTCAGACTTATTAATATTTTCGTTATTTATCCGAAGAGGTTGATGTTCGCCTATTATGTTATACTTAGCTTTGAATATCACATATTTGGTTTTAGATACGTTAATTGTTAATAAATTTGATTGGAACCACATGTTAAGTAAATTTAAATCTTTTTGTGCGTGTATAATAATGTCATGTATAGATTTCCCAAAATAAAATAAACATGTGTCGTCTGCATATTGTGTTACTTCTCCGCTTAGACTTAATTCTTGTATGTCATTTATATATATTAAATACAGCATAGGACCTAAGATAGATCCTTGCGGGACACCATACGTGACAGGTCTAGGTAGGCTTTGAAATTTGCCAATTTTAACTACTTGAGTGCGATTGGAAAGATATGACTTAAACATGTTGTATGCAGCTCCAGTTATATCAATATTTTTGAGTTTTTCCATAAGTATTTTGTGACATACAGTATCAAACGCTTTTTTTAGGTCAATAAATACACCCACTGCTATGTTCTTTTGGTCTATATTTACTTTCAATTTAGTTATCAGATCTATTGCAGCCGATAATGTATTAGACTTCTTTCTAAAACCATACTGTTTAGCTGATAGGAAGTTAATAGAATTCAGGTAAACGACGAGTAACGGTAAGAGACGGGTATATAATATCCTTTCAAAACGACGAGTATATAATAAAAAAAATCTAATTTAATAAATTTCATGATTGCGGTATTTATTGTTGTCTTTTTATTTAAGGCAGGCAGGTTTTTGATTTGTAATTTTACGGCTCTTAATAGTTAGCTTAAAAACTCTAACGCATAAGAATCATTTATATTGTATATATATTTGTAATGGTCTATTAACTGGCTTTCATTTGATACCTATGTAGTAATCATAAAAGTATTCAAAAATCATGAGAGTGAATTTCTTCTGATATTTTGTTTCGTCGTTTTCTTAAATATTTTTCTGACAAGAAATCGCTGAATATTACTGTACAATATTAAAGTTATTAATACGTGAAGCAAAAATTTGTGATTTGTTTATAAGATACTTGCCGCTGACAGAGGAGTATGACATTGCGCACGGTTATATTTGATGTAGAGAAGGATTGCGCAATGCTAATATTTTTTACATTTTTGCATAAAACATACATAAAATCAATTAAAAACACATTACACTCACTACCTTGAATTTCACACAAACATACCTCATAAACGAAATAGAACATTCAATTTCCTACTATGAAAACACATAACGTCAAAAATGACAGATGTCTTTGTCAAATCTATTGCTTTTAAATGCAGCCTGGTTAACAAACCTCTTTTTTATCTTTAACGGGTGCGTTCAAAATAGCTTACAAATTCTTACAATTTATTTAAATTAGAGAAGTATTCGTGCTGCTTTGGACAATATGAAGTGTAGTTTTAAGCTTTTTGACGACCCGCGTGGTGCAGCGGTTATCATATCGGTCTGATGCGCAATGGGTCCCGGGTTCGATTCCCGGTTAGACAAGTATCTGAATGATGAATTTAGATTCCTGTTCTGGGTTTGGGTGTTTGTTTATTTATTTCTTGTGTGTCCATGGTACCCACGACACAGGAGCAAATTCTACTGTGGGGCTATGAGTGTAGAAAGCGTTTTAAGTTTAAGTTTTTTAATTTAAAACATGGTCGAATTTCGACCGTTGCGACGGGCGACTAGTTTAAGTTATTAGTGAATTTAAATGGATCTTCTTGAATTGTGTTTCACTTGTTAGTCTCTGCTTCCCTTTGACATCTGTAAACAACATCAAATAGGAATGTATTTCCACTGGGAGTCCGTTACGGATTCGTTACTATCCTTAATGAACAAATTGGGAAGTCACGTGTGTTTTTATTCCGTCGCCAGTTAATCAAAACAGTCTTGTTAAAGTACTACATATTTTTTACTTTACATTAATTGTTGAAAACCAATAAATTATGTTAAAAAACCATTAAACTGAATTTTCGTAACCTCTTTTGATGCATGAATAGCATAATGACCAGATCCAATATGGCGGACCTTTTTATAGACCTACGATAGTGTTTCTAAGAATACGAAAAACAAAATGACATACAGAAACTTGCTATTATACGCTTTTTATATAAATTTATTGTATTTCATGTGCACTAGCTTTGCTTAAATATTTATCACGGACATTCCATTATGGTCCCAACCCATTACGGTCCCAAAAACTCCCTGGAGTGTATAATGTATTGATCGTTTTCGTACTTCCTGTATAACATCGACATTCTATACATTTAAGCTCGTACCTATATTATTAAGGACATTTACAGGGTGATAAAAACGACCGGGTTCGATGTGGACAGTTTTACAAGTATTTCTAACGTGAAACAGTTATTGCGTTTTGGTGAAACGGTATGGTTGCCGGCTAACTTTCAAATGGTGACCATTTTAGTCTCCAATAGTAGCAACGCCACGCCAGTTATGTATTAACGTAACTGTTATATGATGACCCGCGTGGCGGGGCGGTTACCATACCGGTGTGACACGCAGTTCGAAGTCCCGGGTTCGATTCCCGGCCAGACAGGTGTCTGAATGATGAGTTTAGATTCTTGTTCTGGGACTGGGTGTATGTGTATTTTTATTATTGTCTTTGTATGTGTCCATCGCGCCCACGGCACAGAAGAAAATCCTAGTGTAGGGCTATGATTATAGAAAGTGTTTTATTAGTCAGTTCGAACCCTAATTCTACATAAAGTTACTTAAAGTTACTTACAAAGGTCCGTGGGCGGCAGTTGTCACTTACCATTAGGTGGTCTGCATGCTTGACTACTTCAATCATATAATAAAACACTTATATACTATTGCGATAAGTATAACATTATTTTTATAATGTTTTTCAGTCCGCAAAGTTGTTGCCTTTATTTTCAAAAGTGACGTAGGGCTGGTTTTCACAACAAATTTCAAATTTCCTGGAGTGTAATTTGTTTCAGCAATCACGGAACTCATTGTAATTTAATTCGCAACAAGCTCCGTTTAACTTCAAATGCTATTTAAGCACCTGAACTTGCTAAGTTTCTCGCCGCGATAATGGACAAACAAAGCAAGTTCCTTGTTCGGCTTTATTTTGCTATTATCAACTTGTAGAAAGAAAATTATACTTTTCGAGATACAATTTTCTATTTATTTTAATTGGTAACTGGCAGAATTCTACGTTAGTGTCCTTTTTTGCTTCATGTTAGTAGGTAAGAGAACAAATAACTTATAAACGAGTGATAATGGTGGTTTGGTTTTAAGAGGCAAATATACATATAGGTACATACATTGAACATGTTAATATCGAACCACAATAAATATAAAAATTTATACACTCACAACCTCATACTCGAATTTACTTTTCAAATTACACAAAAACAGAAAAGATATATAAATTCATCTATACTTATGTTTGTCTGGCCGGGGATCGATTCGAAACCTATCATGCGTCAGACCAGCCTTT
Source organism: Spicauda simplicius (assembly GCA_949699795.1). NCBI lineage: Eukaryota > Metazoa > Arthropoda > Insecta > Lepidoptera > Hesperiidae > Spicauda > Spicauda simplicius. The sequence goes on from OX453062.1 coordinate 8,613,970, forward strand.
TTTTTTTGTTTTCGAGGGGGAAACCTTCCAAAGCTACCCGACGCCGTGGGAGCGACGCAGGGTTATGTGGGATTTTTACCGCACTAAAACCCCCCCGGTGGCCGTCCTCGCCGCTGAAAAGGAGGACTCCGGGATCTCGAAACGATTTCAACCGGAATCCTCCGAGCGCGTTGCCCCATCGGGCTCCTCCCAGATGGGCGGCTGGGCCCATCGCTCCGTCTAGTCTTTACGACGGTATGCGACCACACATACCGCCGTCCTTCGCGTCAGACCAGCCTAGTGACCGTTCCGAAATGCGAGTCGTTAAAATAAACACCAGTAATTCGTATTCACTTAATTAAATAGACAGCTCAAGTTACATTTTATAGTCATAGCATAGGTTGTGTATTTATTTAATACCGGACTAATTCCTAACAGATTTTTGACGGTGAAGGTATATTATCGCGTTTTTAAAGAACCCTTTAAAAGTATAAGTAGCATTTTTCTGAATGATTTTACGTCAGTGTTATTCAGTGTTGTTAAAATTATTGATTGAAAAGAGTGTATAAAACGTTGCCTGTATCGCGGCGGTTACTATGTTACTCTAACATGCATTTTTTTATCTGATTGAAGTGGAAAACGAGCATGCAGTCCACCTGATGGTAAGTGGTCACTGCCGCCCATGGACATCTGTAAGCAACTTCATATAGAACATGGGTTCTATCTGAAATCAATCAAAGATGCGTTGCCACTCCCGAGGATTATGATGGTCGCCTCATATAAAAGTGTGCCGGCAACCACACCCTCCCATCGAAACGCAAAAAAATGCTAGGAAGAATAATGACTGTGTCGGTATGAATTTTATATGCTATAGTAAAATGAAACGCATTTTAATGTGGCGATCGTTGACAAATTTATTTCACTTCATATTCGTAGTTTTTAGTTTCTAATGCTTTTTTGTCGTCTCAAGTATAGTCGACCAATATAAATTGATACTAACAATAATATCTTATAGGATTAACCATTGTATGCGAAAGAATTTAAAAAGAGTTTTTATGGTCAAAGTTATTTGTCTCTTAGAACCGTGGACACACATAACAATTCGGGACTAATCGGTGAACCCACGTCGAACCGGACCGAGAACAAAGGCTCGTCCTGTAATTCCTCCGGACACCTAAACTTTTTTCGATCGCACGTTACACCCAGCTCGTTTGGATATACGGCTGCGTCCGATCGTACACATTATCGAGCCCCTTTGTGAGCTTTTAAAAGAGCAATGAAACGGCTCTAAAATTTTACATGCAGTAATTTACAACAAAGTAAATATGCAGACCCCACGAGCTAAACAAACGAACGTTAAAAGCTGGTTTCATCTTTGTATTTAGTGCACATACTGTGCATTACTATTCTATGTACTACGCGCTGATGATACTCGCGTGTATATTATGATATGTATTATTTTAAATTTTGTATGATTTGCAAAATGACGAGACATACAACACAGTATTAAACGCTCCAATATAGGTATTAGTCTATTGTTATTGTTTTTAATAAAAACGTAGCAATCGAGCATTTAGTTTGCTAGTAAATGGTTATTGTAATTAATCCCAAATAATATTGAAGTCTTAAGAAGTACACCGCCACACCTATTTCTAGCGTGAAGTATTTCTTGCGTTTCGGTGGAAGGGTGTGGTTGCTGGCACACTTTCATATGGGGGCGATGGCAATCATAAAAGTCCTCGAGAGTAGCAACGCATCTGTGATTGACTTCAGGTGGAACCCATGTTCTGTATGAAGTTGATTACAGATATCCATGGGCGGCAGTGATCTCTTAACATCAGGTGGACTGCATGCTCACTTGCTTCTTCGGTCAGATAAAAAAAATGTAGTCTTACCTGAAATCGGCCTCAAATACGTCGCTACCGCTGCGCTGAGGACTAAATTGGAACATAAACGTAACTCTTACGTATAGAAACTGAATAATTTAGTGGCACTTAAGGGTCGCCGATGCGGTATTAATGTTCAATATAGGTATACTTAATGAACAATTCATACATATATTAAAAACGAGAGTTTCATGTGTCTGCCCTCAGATAATGTAACAATTCACATAAACAGAACTAACAATATTACTACAAAATATTGTGTGTGTGTGATGTGGACTGGAATATTTATTTCAGGCCACATCGTTCGTAGAACTATCTCTGGCCAAAAAGAGTGTAGAGCGCCCCCGACCAGTTGGACTGATGTCCTGAAGAAGACGGCGGGTAACCACAGGATTCAGATGGCTCAGGACCACTCGAAGTGGCGCAGATTAGGGTAGGCCTATGCCCAGCAGTGGTCTTTCAAAGGGTGATGGATGAATGGATGGATTAATGTTATGTGTAAATAAAGGTGAAATAATGGTTACTTCTAACTAATCATCGTGGATCCCAAAATACCAAAGCTTTTCTTTTTATATTTCTCCCATAAGTATTTACATAGGGATTAAATATGTGTAAGATCTACCCGGACAGAGTGGCGGGCAAAAGCTAGCGGTCAATAAATAATGTTTAACAACGTAATTAATTAATTGCAATCTGCAAAATGCTCTGGCGTAGAGCATACAAGAGATTCAGGTTATAAAGTGACAGTTTTTAAAAATACAAACTTTCCACCGCCATCAAATTCTGTTTATTTTCAGAAAAATGCGCTTCATTCGTAGCGGGACCAAAAGTGGCATTAAAATTAACATATTGGCTGTCGCTATGGAATAAAAATATACAATAGACAATAGAACATATACAATAGACCTGTCTAGACATATAACTGTACGATTTTTTTACAAGTTTGAAGTACCAAACGAGCATGCAGTCCATCTGTTGATAAATGGTAGGTGCATATCGCCCCTGCCCATCTGTAAGCAACTATATATAAAACAAGGGTTCTATCTAAAGTCAATTACAAATGCTTTGCTATTTTCTAGGACTAAGATGGTCGCCTCATATAAAAGAGAGCCGTCAACCATACCCGAAACGCAGGAAGTGCTTGAATAAAACAGAAAGCGTTCAGGAATGACTTCAATCATATATCGTATGTTACAATCCGACAAGCCGTTTGGCCTGTAGCGCGTGCCGAAGAAATAGACATACATACAAACATATATAGATACATACGTTCGGAAAACGTCCTTCTGAAGCAGTCAGGTAATAAAATAATCAATATTAAGCCTTAATAGTATACTTAATATAAAGTTAGACAAAGTCAAGAACTGCTTCACGCAAGAAATAGCTGTGGTGGTGTTACCTTCCCAGTCGAACCTTGCAAATAAATTATTAGTAGGTATGATCAGAGTAGTGATAGCCTAATGGTTGAAACTTGCCCTCTCGATTGGGAGGTCCGAGGTTCAAACCCAGGCACGCACCACTGATTTATGTGCGTATTAGAAATTAATTATCACTGCTTTCCGGTAAAGGAAAACATCGTGAGGAAACCTATACACCCGAGAGTTCTTAAAAAAAAAGTTCTCGGAGGTGTGTGAAGTCCACCAATTCGCACTTGGCCAGCGCGGTGGACTATGGCCTAAACTCTCTCATTCTGAGAGAAGACCCGTGCCCAGTAGTGGGACAATAATGGGTTGACGAGAAGAAGGTATGATCATTTGTTAACTTACGTCTACCTTAATTTTCATCTCATTAGGTGTGTTTGTCAAACCCGCAGCTTGCAGTTCAACCAATCAAGTTGCAATCAGAGTCTTTCCATTGGCAATAGAGAACCAAAATTTCTATTTCAATTCATATCAACAAAGTTATTCGTATGAAAAATACTTCTATCGGAAGTCTATTTTTGTTATTTCGACAATTTCGATCATCAGTTCCGAATTCCGGACAGTTTTTGTCAAAACTCGTTCTATATGCGAATAATGCACGTTGTCATACATTGCCGCGACGCATGGGGCATGATAAATGACGTCATTTGTACCATTCCACCCTCCCACTATATTCACCGTACACACATCCACTACCTGACGTGTGTGCGCTGTACTTCACATTCAATGACGGTCGGTGTTACTCCGTTTCATAATGTATTTTTTGTGTATGTCAGAGGAGATATCTCCGTTCTTCGAGAGGAGATATTCTGACTTTCATATCACCGTGGAGAGAGTTTTAAAACATCTTCAGTTTTGCGGTTGACTATCAGTGGGGTTGGTACCCAATTTTCTTCAAGAAAGACTCGCATTGAAGGTGTTAATGAATAGGTAGTATTTTAGTTACACATTCATCGCCATACTGATGTCTCGCTCACATTTCCAGGAATGGTTTCTTCTTGGAACGCGAATGACTTAAGAACATAGTCCATAACATTGGGTAACTTTGTGTTGACAAAATTACCACACCAACACTACAGAGGACTCTGAAGTAAGTAATTTGCACGTTAGGTGCCAATTCCTGTGTTGAACATTACGTAGTAAATTGAGTTCCACGAATTTACGAACCACATTGTACCGAGCTACGTGAATACGTAGACACTGTTTAAACTCATGAAGAAGCAATAGGTCCTAATTGGACTGAATCTAGGACAATATATTCCAAGATATGAACGTACATTAACGCTATTAAACAAGGCTGTTCTACTTGCATCAATTTTGTATAATACGTTGTATAGTGAAAGGACACGAATGTAATATTTCAATTCTCATTGCACACAAATTTCCTATTCGAACACCAAACAGTTCCTAACCTTCATATTCTAAATGAGAACTCAATTCAGAAATACGATCAACAGGCGCATACTAGGTGCGGTGACTATTGGCAAAAACCTTTAATTGAGACCTATGTTCAGCAGATGATAGATGTAATACAGACAGCATCTACACTTTTCCTTCAAAATGCAAGAACTGCTTTATACTAGAATGATACTTAGATTAGGATACTTAGGTTTATAATGATATCTATCTTGATTCCTATCTTGGATGCGTTAATATGTATAAATCAGATTTCTATAAAATTTTCTATACCTACCTGGATATCTTTCTGACTGACTATACTATATATACCTAAATAATTGTAATAAATCAAAATGTAACTGCTTAACTTATATTGAATAGCCCCACCGAGATACATTAAGACTGAAAGAGTCTTAATGGTTAAAATATTATTAGGGTACAACCCTTTATAGCAGATAGCCACGATAATAATCATTCCGTCAAGAGAGTTTGGTGTAAGGACTTTCGTTTATGTTTTATAAAATAGTAGTTTAACTTCCTTTTATGTAGTGATTCGAAAGGTGAACCATTTATGTTTTGATTTCAAATGTAATAACACTCGAAGGGTGATAAAACTTACACGGAGCGTTTCAACTCAGCCCTTAGGAGTAGCAACGCATCAACATGCAGTGATTAAACGTTAAAAAAAAACTTAAAACGATTTCTACATACATAGCCCCACAGTAGGATTTTCTCCTGTGTCGTGGGTGCCATGGACACATACAAAGACGAATACACAAACACCCACACCCAGAATAAGAATCTAAACTCATCATTCAGATACTTGTCTGGTCGGGAATCGAACCCGGGACCCATTGCGCGTTAGACCTGTATGGTAACCGCAGATCGTCAACCTGAGAAAACTCGATGTTACTATAGAACTTCGCTGACACGTGCAACAATATAATCTTGTATAATCTAACATTGGTTACTTTGAAAGTCTAGCAAAAATAAAACTTTTCCTCAAGGCCGAATTCATGAATAAAACTTACTAGTCGTAAGTCAAGCCAACCGGACAGAAGGACCGAACTAATTTATCACTTTCGAAAGCTGTTTTGCCAACAATACAACGATTTCATTTCGATGCCATGACTAAGGACTAATTTATTCGGAAACTCAATTTCAAAAGTATGTTGTTGTTTGTCCAGCAAATTCAAGAGTTCTTATCATATTATGTATGAAAAATAAAGGTTTAACTGTCGATATTTCTGTCGGCTATCTGCGATTGCCCTCAGTCAGAACGCTTCCCGATGTAGCATATTACAGATGTCCATAGGCGACAGTGACTACTTACCTTCAGGTAGACTGACGGTAAATAGTCACTGCTCGTTAGCTACATCTGTCATATAAAAATTTAAGTAGTGTAATAATTTAAAATTATTTTATTGTATTTCTTATAATGTGATTATTCCTAAAGTTTAGGTCTACCTACATCAGTAAATTTAATTATAAACCATTAATCAGACGCACCAAATAAAAAAAATTGGTTTACGTTGTTTACGTTTAAAACATGGGCAGAATTAAAATAAAGAGAAAGTGTAGTACAGCGGCTACCCTCTCTACACTCACTGAGGATATGTGCAATATCAGGGGGGTTCATTTCAATCTAAATGCCGTCCACCACTACCTTGAGACGGCAAAGCCGGCCTTTCTCTTTTTGACCCCGGATGACATATCGTACCTAGAAAACCCTGGCTACAATTTAGAGCACGCGTTCAGGCGTCGAGCCGGGGTACGTGTGTATGTTTTGGGGGAGATATCTGTAGTCACCGTCTTGGCTGCCTAGAAGACAAGGACCTATCTGTATTGTTGGCACGTGTGGATATTGGTGGCCGAACCCGTGGTTATGAGGGCCTATATAGGTCCTACAGTGGAGATGCGGAAACAGCTCGATTATTCGAGCACGTCCAGTGGGCGGCTGACAGAATTCTGCAGCAGTGTCCTTCGTCAGAGTTAGTAGAACCTAAATCCTACCTAAAATCTAAGTTGTTGCATGATAAACGCGTCTCGCAATAACCGCATCACTCCCCACCTAACCTAATTCCGTGAACAAGCGATGAAAGCAGTGTCAACAATATGTCACCTTTAGAGTGAAGGGGATTTGTGATAATCTGTATATAAGTTAAGCTTATTTTCCAACCTTTCCATTGCGCCTTGATATAAAATTCGTCGATTTATGAGTATATCGCCAGGAATGACATGTGATGTCATAAATATATTTTTTTTTTGAAAATTCATGCATTGAATGTGTGAAAATCAGGATCGTTGTTGAGAATGTAACGATCACTGCTGTGTTTTGGTGTGAAGGGGAAACACCGCCAATGCACAAATCCTATCTGGTGTTCTCTGTAGATATCAATGGTCATCAACCACTTGCGATTATGTAGACTACGTACTCATTTGCTACTTCTATTGTTATAAAAAAGCTATGCGGTCGCAATCTGAAGTTGATTGGTTGACTACTAAAGACTAAATATCATCCTTCTTTAAGCACCGTCGATCGTGGCGGTTATCGTTGGAGTGACATTAATCCTGGTGGCTTTATGGACTATTTATAATAATCGGATACAGGTTAGGCTTTGCTCAGACGTTTTTTTACCAATCCTCGTTAGTGCAGTCCAGTTCTATAACTGACTGAGAGAGACAGACATAAATTATGACGCCTTACATCTTACGTCATTTTAGATAATCTATAAGTATTATTCCAACCATAATTATATTATAAACTTTTTCTCACAGATTCATACGCTTGATAAACAATATTTAACACTGTAAATGATACGACCAATTGGACGATAATATTTATCAAAATAGTACGAAACTCTCATTTAAAATAATCGATAAGCGGTATTTGAATTCTAAAACTTCTAAATCAGTGACCTTAAGTTAAGCTTCGTGTTGGAGAAAAGGTTTTTTACTGCGAGCAGATAAGATTCCATCGTTCAGGTCAATAATGTTTTTATCTGACCCTAATAAAATGACCTTTGTCACTTCACTTCTAATGCCATAATCTTCTTAAAGATATACTACTCAAAGGATCACCCATTCAGACCCCATGCTAAAGGTAATATGATTGGGATTTTAAGGGACATTTTGTTTTAGGAATAAATATTTCTCTTCACTATTTTGTTATTGTAATCAGAGACGTAGTTTTCGTAACATTTTTATGTTTGGTTATTTACTTCCAGAAGTACCTACTTTGCGATATGTATATGTGGCACTTACAAAGTGGTCAAACATCCTATATAGAAGAGTTCAAAAATAAAATAAATTCCCAGAAGCTCTTCTCACAGAGAAAAAGTGCAATGTCTGATTTCAGTTCTGCATATTACAGTTTTAATCAATCATATTTGGTTTAAGAGTACACCTTACATTAAAAGCAACATAAATATATACGAGTAGTTGAGAGAAAGTGTGTGTTTTTTCCTAATCTCTTTCTAAATAGTTTGCCATAATTGCTCTTTAAGTCAATTCTTACGACTTTAGTCGCCTCATTATTGGTTTTATTGCGTACTTAAAGAATAGCGACTAGCTTTGTGCTGCTAAGCTCGTTAAGATATTGAAAATGCATTATATGTAATGGACGTAGTGATTTAATAAGTACATTTCTTTGAACCCTTTTTTTCGAGGTCTGGATGTTTATTCAGTAAGTATCCACAGAAATGATCTGAAATATTTTTTATGACATTATGACTTTTCTCCCAACTAGGTTTCAGTTTATTTCGTGAAAATTACAATGATTTTTTAAGCCTTCATTTTCTTCTCTTACGCGTTATTTTGTCACTATCTTACATAATATACATATTTATAAATAGATGACTTTTTATTTTTGAATTAAGCCGCAAAAGATTATGTATATTGTGCATTATTATCTTAGTTGGGTGTACCCCTAAAATAAATTAGATTGATTGGAGCCTTAAAATAAAACTTTTACGGTTTAAAACTGTTATTTCAAAGATTAATAACTTACAACAGTTGAAACTGCCGTACCCCTTGAGCTTGGATTTAATGAGCTTATTCCAGAAAGCAGATTTTGGTTCATTAACATCGATTTAAATTTTTAAACGTAAGTATTTCAGCTCTTAGGTTTCAATATAATTATGATTATTACGTTTTCTTTAAAGTATCTGCTATATATTTTTACCCTTACCCTTTGGTAGAAAGCTATCGTTACTATTTATTAGTTGTTGGGTCGACAAACTTAAGATGCAAACATAAACTGAATCAATGACGATTTTTACAAGAATCTTATTCCTCCGTCTCTGACTCCCATGAATTAAAGGAATCGGAAATTAATTTTCTTCAATGTTTATGTAGTTATGAGTTCATTTATGTTCTATCTATTATGCATAGCCTACATTGTCAATAAAGTTCCATAAGCTCCTTACATAGCCAAAAAAACCTAGGTAGTTAGTTATAAACGACGAATTTGAATTTTGAAAGCTTTCGCGTTGTACAAACGTATATGGACCGTATATAACCGGTTATGTGATGGAGCAGCTATTTAAAGAGACTGACAATAAAAATTTCTAGGTTCGATCCCAGGCCAAGCAGACATTGAACTAATGAGGTAATTAATGTTTGTATTAGATAGTTTTGTGGGTGTGATTTTATAGATCTGTTTTGCGTCATGTTATGGTTCTGTTTCAGTTCACTAAGAATTTGTTAGCTTTATTTGGACATTTGTGTATTTCGCGTTTTCGTTAATTATACGAGTACATCCTACTAATATTATAAATGCGAAAGTTTGTGAGGATGTATGTGTATTTGTTATTCTTTCACGCAAAAACTACTCAACGGATTAGGTTGAAACTTTACAGTAGTATAGGTTATACACCAGAATAACACATGGGCTATAATCCTATCCTACTAATATTATAAATGCGAAAGTTTGTGAGGATGTATGTGTATTTGTTATTCTTTCACGCAAAAACTACTCAACGGATTAGGTTGAAACTTTACAGTAGTATAGGTTATACACCAGAATAACACATGGGCTATAATTTGTAATATTTTTTTTTTATAAGGTTATAAAATAACGAGAAATATCAGGTTAGTCGGAAAAAAAGTTGTGCTCTGAGAGCTATCTTCGCGTACGCTGCCTAAACCGTTGGAGATATCCAAATATAATGTATGGTGGGATTGTTTGGCTCACATAGATCTAAATAAAAGTCCGCGACAGCATATGTCTATATTTTATGTATAACCCACAATAACTCTTTTTATACTTTGAAAATTTTAAAAACATCAAGTTGATGTTTCCATGGGTTTTATACAAACTAAATATTAATCCTTATCAAAATAAATGATTTAAAAAAATCAAGCATCTAATAAAGATTGAATCTTCCTTTTACACCATGTAAATTGGATAAGTAGTTTAGAAGATATTACGAGTATAACACATTGCGTAGTCAATTGATTGACCGGCAGTACGCGCCGTGAGCCGCCGCCGTATACAACGAAGTTGTATGATATTAATTTTTGAATGGTTATAAAACACGGAGCAAAATGTAAAAGGTCAATGACGTCTCTGTAGTTCCGGGAATAAGGCTACGGTATCCCCTGTCTGTGGTAAGAGGCAACTAAAGGGGAGCTTTCGGGGTTGCGGGCGGCTAGACGGAGGGCTCCAAACACCCAGTCAGCAACTTCGGGAAAGATGTCAGCATGTGTGGTCGCATGCTATCGTGAGAGCCAGGATGGACGGAGCTTGAACCGTCCAGCCAGGTGATCCCGGGAAGGACGGTGGCATACGTGTGGTCGCATATCGTGGTAAAGACCAGATGGAGTGGTGGACCCAGCCGCTCACTTGCGAGGAGCCCGATGGGGCAATGCACTCAGAGGACTCCAGTTGCGTTCCTTTGAAGATCCCGGAGTCCTGGTGCTATAAGAATCCCAGATAACCCTGCGTCGCTCCCACGGCCTACCTTTTGAAGGTTTCTCCCTCGACAAAAAAAGAAAAAAAGTCAATGAAAATGAAACAGCGGAAAGGTTAATATGTTATTCAATCGTCATCGACCTTATAATGTAACACAACTCGGCACATATGTCAGATTAGCAGTAGTTTAGGTCGTAGTTGAACACGCTAGCCAACTGCGCGTTGGTAACCGTCACGGGTTTTGAGACAATTTCTTAAAACTTTTAATTTCACAGTAAGCATTAATATCTGTTGCCGACAAAACTAATTCAAATTAATATACGTGCCTGTGATTTGAAATTTGAACACACTGATTTAGGCGACTAACACACGGCACCGCGCACCGCCGCGAATAGCGGTGCCCCGCGCGGTAAGGCGGTTTACGCACCTGTACGCGCGGATGGACCGATCATCAAAATAAACTTTTCGACATCGAAATGCATTTTTGCTTCAACGATGATCCGCGCGGTTAGGCCCGTGTGTGAGGCGCCGACCCCCCGCACTGTCGTTCGCGCGGAGACACGGTGGTGATGAGAACACCGCTGGACCACGCGGCCAGTCGGTGTACGTTTGTGAGGCATCAACGGATTTATTAGACCCCAATATAACATGAGATCCGCTTCACCGCCTACCGTGGCAGTGAGCGGTACCGTATGTTAATCGCCTTAGGAAGTAGGGCAAGGCTTCAATCTGAAGTAAATCACAGATACGTTGCTACTCCCGAGGACTATGATGATCGCCTCATATAAAAGTGAGCCGGCAGGCACACCCTTCAAATGAAACACAAGAACTGCTTTACGGTAGAAATAGATGCGGCGGTGATGCCTCCCTGGTTGAACCATTACTCTACCACCTTACAAACTTTATGTGGCAGACTAAATTCCACGCGAGCGAAGACGCGGGCAAAGGCTAGTAGGTAATAAATAGTGATGTTAGATCTACTAAAATATTATTAACGTTTATATTGGTTCTAATAATTTACACCATTTTTTTACAAAGAATATCATTTTTGTTTCTATATACAATCCAAACGGGGGCTTCCAAAACTGGCCGAGTAATTGTAAATATCTGTAACAGAATACTTTTCCGCATTATGAGGAATGTATCATGTTCCCCCTTTGATGCCGAAGTGACGAATACGCTTTCCGTTGCTCTCAGTCACTCGATTTTATTTATTTCTAGCGTGAAGCATTCCTTGCGTTTCGATGGAAGGATGTGGTTGCCGGTACACTTTTATATGAGGCGACCATCATAGTCCTCGAGAGTAGCAACGCATCTGTGATTGACTTCAGATGGAACCCATGTTCTGTATGAAATTGATTACAGAAGCCCATGGACAGCGGTGACCACTTACCATCAGGTGGACTGCATACTCGTTTGCTACTTCAGTCAGAAAAAAAAATCACTCGATTTGTTGTAATTAATAATAGTTGTTGGTAATACGCTTCTATTCTAACTAGCTTAAACCAAAAAAAATGTAAAAATATGTAGAACAATAAGTAAATGTGTCGGATTGCGAAACATCACGTATTATACAGATTTGTAATAGAGTTCATATGATAATAAAAATCTTTAACTTCGTCACAGATAAAATTATACAGTGATCGTCGATAGAGCTAAATGCACTGACTCGATGAATATATTTGATTAGCAATTTAAGTCTTCATATACTTTTACTAAAATACTGTATTAACTCATACTCGGGGCATAGTTTTAAAACGGGAACCTATTTCTAAGTCCCTTCTGTTTGTAGTACATATACACTTGTTTTTAATAGTGTGTGTATATTAGCCGTTATATATAGCCGTTATACGTAATGTAACAAACATCAAAATATGAAAAAATAAGATTTTAGTTTACTCACAAAACATGTATAACTGTTTTGATACTAAATATAAAAAAGTTAAATATTACGTGGCGCGTAACGCTAAGTGTGTATGTTCGCTCTTGGCAATAATTTGAATTATGAGATTAATTGTCTAAGTACTCGGTATTTTTGAGTAGTCGTCAACCCATTATTGTCCCACTGCTGGGCATGGGTCTTCTCTCAGAATGAGAGAGTTTAGGCCATAGTCCACCGCGCTGGCCAAGTGCGAATTGGTGGACAGTGCGAATTGGTGGACTTGGTGGAATTTTTGAGTATTTAAATTAATTGAACAAAATAACAATGTAACGATTTTGTAATGCTTAAATTATTGACTGTGAACCTCAAAGACTGAAGAAAATAAAGCATTCCTTCACACTATGAAGACACTCTAATAGACCCTGGATCGGGTTCCCTTTGATATCGCACCGGGAAATATTCTTCTAAGGTGAACGAAAGCTGTGCCAAGTAAAATAGTGTTCCTACGAATTTCAATACGTAACGAGCTCAGACAGTGAGCAATGATAGCCTAATAGAGCAGCGATAGCCTAATGGTTGAAACTTGGCCTCTCGATCGGGGGGTCCGAGGTTCAAACCAGTGATTTTTCTAAAATTAGGTGTGTATAAGAAATTAATTATCACTACTTTTCGGTGAAGGAAAACATTGCGAGGAAACCTACACACCAGAGAGTTCTTAAAAAAAAAGTTCTCGGAGGTGTGTGAGGTCCACCAATTCACACTTGGCCAGCGCGGTGAACTAGGGCCTATAACTCTCTCATTCTGTGAGAAGACCCGTGCCCAGCAGTGGGACTGACATGGTTTGACAACAACGAGCTCAGACGACGATGAGTAGAGGAAAGATAGACGACTCCGCTGCGGGCCAAGTGGTGGTATGACGCGGCGCTTATTTTATTTATTTATTTATTTTGTTATATTTGGGAAACAAACAATTACATAGTACTTAATTAAACAACACAGTAAAATTAATACATATATCAGTGAAGTTTCCACTGGTTACATATACATTAATGGCGCAAAATAAAGAAAGCAAACAAAAGCAGATAATAGTCTTATGAATTAATTTAGAATTTTTAAATTTTGACAAAAAATAACAATAACATAACAATAAGCAAACAGTATTATTAAACCAATATATATTTATATAACCCTATTTTATTGTGGCTATTGCCTGTTTTACTTCCCTTTTATACGTCCCTATAGGGCAGCTGAATGGATCGAGGTTCAGCAGATGTCGATTATAAAAATTACATGTGCGATGAAGGAACATGTTGTTCAAGTATTTTCTTTTACAAACAGGTACGTGAAATAGAGACTTATTACGTGAACTTATTCGAGAGCATCTCAAGTTAACGTTGCGTAGGAGGAAGGGCGAATCAACGTAACCATTTAATATTTTATACAGAAACATTTGGTCTCTTTCAGCACGTCTATCAGTAAGATTTGTGGTATGTGGAATGGAATTATATCTGTATTTAAAATGTTTCTTGTATAACTTATGTATTTTATCTATTTTATTTATTTGAGTCTTATATTGCGGGTTCCATACAACTGAGCCATACTCTAATAGGGATCTAACGTAAGCGTCGAATAGCAGTGAAAGGGTAGAACCACATTTAAAATCTTTAGATATCCTGAGTATGAAGCCTAGCATACGGTAGGCTTTGGAGATAATGTAGTCTAGGTGTGCATTGAAAGTTAGTTTATGGTCAAGTAACAAACCTAAATCTTTTATTACTGTGGTGCGGGCTAGAGTCTTGTCCTCAATTCTGTAGTCAATTTTTAAAGGGCGTGTATTTCTCGAAAAAGTAATTACATTACATTTACTAATGTTTAAAAATAGATGATTATTCTTACAGTAAATTTGAAATTGAATAAGGTCCCTTTGTAATTCAATACAGTCAGATTGGGTTTTAATTGGTCTAAAGATCTTTATATCATCAGCGTATAGTAAAACATTGCAGGAACTAAAAATAGAGATTATGTCGTTAATAAATAAGTTAAATAAGAGAGGACCGAGATGAGAACCTTGTGGCAAACCCGAAGTGACCGGCAGAAATGAAGAACAGAAACCCTTAATTGCGACAGCCTGACTTCTTTCTCGCAGATAAGATGTTAACCAGCGCAAAAGATTTCCTTGTATCCCCACTGCCCCCAACTTGCGCACCAAGACCGAGTGCCTTATTTTATCAAAGGCCTTCGAAAAGTCAGTATATATTACGTCCACTTGACATCCTCTATCCATAGCCGATGCCACCTGATGTATGAACTCGCACAGATTAGTTTCTGTCGACTTCTTGTTGACAAAGCCGTGTTGTTGGTCAATAATTATAGGTCTCAATAATGGATAAATGTGGTCATACACAATTTTTTCAAAGAGTTTTGCAATTATATTTAATTTTGATATTGGTCTATAATTATTAACCTGCTGTTTGTTTGCTTAGGTCAACATAATGTAATTTCTTTCATATAATTTTCTGAGAAATCTTCGTCGTCAATTACTGTTCGGCTACTATGCACGAGTTAAAAATAATGGCTTACATAATTATAAAACAATAGTATATCACGCTAGCAAATTGTGGAATAGCAGACTTCACAGACATTAAAGGGATTCGTTTTTATTTTGCAACTGCTCAAGTACGCAGAATTTCTCGTTTGAGATGGTTTTCTCTTAGCTTTTAAAGCAAGTTATGATGAATTTTAAATTCTCTTACATCATGTTTCTATTTCAGAAAAAATAGCTTATTATTGATCGCCCGCTCTCCGACGTTGAAGCTAGAGAAGGAATAACAATAATGGCCCAAAACCCGTCCCTTATGACTTGCCGATTCGACAAGCACCGCCTGACTTCAGTCGAATGCGTTTAAGGAAATGGTATGGCATATAATTTGCATTATTAAAAAAGTCAGCCTTAATGTTAACAAAATAAAGGGTGAATAACTCTTTGTGTTTTAACTCGGGCGACTCTACATATGTCTTTAATTAACAACAGCAATATTAAGCGTAGCTATTAATTATTTGTGACCTTTATAGTAATAGATTTATGTCCAATTATCCATATATACGTAATATAACATCAGTGAACAGTGATAGTCTTGTGGTTGAAACTTACCTTCTCGCTTGGGAGGTCCAAGGTTCAAATTTGAAGCACGCACCATTGAAATTATGTGCTTATTAGAAATTAATTGTCACTGCTTTACGGTGAAGGGAAACATTGTGAGGAAATCTACACACCCTTAAGTTCTTAAAAAATAAATACTGAAAGGTTTGTGAAGTCCGCCAATTGGCCAGCGCGACAGGCTATGGCCTAAATCTCATCATTTTGAGAGAAGAACCGTGCCCAGCTGTGGGAAAGTAATGGGTTGAGGGCAACACACCTACACCAGATGCAGGTGGTAGTACCGCTACCATACCTATTTCTAACGTGAAGATTTTTTTTGCGTCTCAATGGAAGGGTGTGGTTGCCGGCACACTATTAATGAGGCGACCATCATAGTGCCCAGGAATGGCAACGCGTCTGTGATTGACTTCAGAGTGAACCCATGTTCTATTTAAAGTTGTTTACAGATGTCCGTGGGCGGCAGGGACCACTTACCGTCAGGTGGACTGCATGCTCGTTTGCCACATCAATCAGATAAAAAAAACCTATATCACACATTAGCCAAACTCTTACAGTGAAGTTTAACTAGTCCAAGTTTTAAATCCTATACCTATGTACCTTTGAACTATTGTTATTATGAGAGTTGTTGTTCTTGTTACTTTAAGAATTGATAGAGATACGAAAATCTTAATACAAGTTGTATACAAAATTATGCGAAAAAACTTTGTTACTTTAGACAAAATACCCTTTTCTAAACTCTTTCGCAAAGGATGACTAAACTGAAATTGAGTTTTAAAGGGTCGGAGCAAAATAACTTCATTATCCTTGGTTAGGGACGAAAATTGATGACTAATTACTAAGTAAATGCTGAAGAGTAGTCGACGGGTCAGTGTGAAGGTCGCTGAAAGTTGGCTTAATAAACGGAGTGAGGCGTGCAGTTAATTATCTTTTCATTAAGGAGTAGACGAGGAAAAGTAATGGTCTGGTTTGTAAAGTACGTTGTAAAACAATTCGGTACGTTCGGATCCCCGTGACGGGGATCCGAACAGAGACGGGTTGTCATTGTATCTTATAATGCACAATGATACCTCGCCTCTTATATGAGTTGGTGTATGAATGGAATTGATTTATAATCATCTAAGAATCATTAGAGTAGTGATAGTCTAATGGTTGAAACTCGCTTTCTCGATCGGGCTTCCGAGGTTCAAACCCAGGGATTCACAACTGATTTATGTGCGTATTAGGAAAATAATTATCACTGCTTTTCGGTGAAGAACACATCGTGAGGAAACCTATACTTTGGAAGTTTAAAAAAACAAAAAAGTTCTCGGAGGTGTGTGAAGTCCACCAACTCGCACTTGGCCATCGTGGTGGGCTATAGCCTAAAACTCTCTCATTATGAGAGAAGACCCGTGCCCAGCAGTGGGAAAACAATGGGTTGTACTCAAGAATTATTATAGTAACAATATAAATTATAATTAAAAAATAACTGATTAATTATAACTATGTAACATGTATCAATACAGTAGTGTTGTGTTTAGTAAACTCATAAAATACGTATGTTTATAGTATCTGTAGTGTAAATAGTACCCAATTGTTAACATTTTTAACCGACTTCCCAAAGGAAAGAGGTTATCTATTCGTCACGTATATTTTTTTTTTTTTTTTTTTTTTTATGTATGTTCGGGCGAAATGGCTAGAAATCGTTGACCTACCGACACGATTCATACGACATTGTATGCGGCTAGTTTCACAGGCAGTCCCATATTGAGAAAAATGAAAACCTTCCGGCGGTTTTCCCGGAAAATTGGAAAATGTCGGTTTCTTAAAATCTTGAATAACTTGGGTGTTTCTAAACCGATTTCCATTTTCTTTCTTTCATTTGATAGGAAATTTTGTCACGCAACTTTTTCTCTTGGACATGGGTATGCTGTGATGCTTAACTCTGAGTTATGGGGTGGAAACCACCACCACTCCTCAAGTTTTTTAGATAATTTGAGATAACTCGGCTTCTGCCGAATCGATTCTTATGAAACTTGGAATATGTATTATATATCTATGCTTATATAGGTTGACAAAAAATTTGACCTTCAACTCTTCGATCCTGATGATGCAGGGTTACAGCTATCCTAAACTATAACATTAGCTATTTGGTGCTTACATATGTGTAACAAGACTACTAAGCAAAGACATGTGATGAAAAATTTGACCTTCAACTCCTCAATCCTGATGATGCAGGGGTGCCTCAAGCCTAAACCATAGGGGTTGACCATTTGGTGCTTATGGATGTGTAATAACAATACTAAGCATAGACATATGACAAAAAAATTGACCTTCAACTCCTCAACCCTGATGATGCAGGGTGCTGTAAGCCCAAGCCGTAGGTGATGGCCATTTGGTGCTTACAGATATATAATAAGATAGCAAGGCAAAGATGTACGATAACAAATTTGACCTTCAACTCCTCAACCCTGATGATGCAGGGGTACTGCAGGCTTAAACCATAAACGTTAGAGATTTGTTGCTCACGGATTTGTAATAACATTGCTAAGCAAAGGTATACGACGAAAAATTGGACCTTCAACTTCTCAATCCTGATGATGCAGGGGTATTGAATGCCTAAGCCATAAAACTTAGCTATTTCATGCTTACGCATTTAAAATAAGATTAAAAAGATGTAAGGTAGAACATTAAACAAATGGCTATATACGATGGATAATTGGACCTTCAACTCCTCAGCCCTGATGATGCTGGGGTGCTTCAAGCTTAAACTATAGGCGTTGGCCAAACTGTGCTTACGTATATCTGATAAGATTACTAAGCAAAGATAAAAGATGAAAAATTTGACCTTCAACTCCTCAACTCTGATGATGCAGGGGTACTTCAAGCTTAAACCATAGGTATTGGCCATTTGATGCTTATGGGTATGTAATATATTTACAAAGTAAAGACGTATAATATTAAAATCGACCTTCAACTCCTCAACCCTCATGATGCAGGGTACTGCAAGCCCAAGCCATAGAAGTTGGCCATCTGTTACTTACGTGTATGTAATGAGATTACTACGAAAAGATATGGCATGAAAAATTTGACCTTCAACTCTTCAACCCTGATAATGCTGGGGTCCTTCAAGCCTAAACCATAGGCGTTGGCCATATGGTGCTTACGTATATGTAATGAGATTACTAGGCAAAGATATAACATGATAGTTTTGACCTTCAACTCTTCAGCCTTGATGATGCACGGGTACTTCAGGCTTAAAGCATAGGCGTTGGCCATTTGATACTTATGGAATTGTAATATATTAACAAAGCAAAGACGTATGATAAGAAAATTGACCTTTAACTCCTCGACCCTTATGATGCAGGGTACTGTAAGCCCAAGCCATAGAAGTTGGCTATTTAGTGTTTAAGGATTTATTGAAGAAATGCTAAGAAGAGATGACTTATGAAAACCGTTATCTTTAACTGGGCTTTTATTCAGTGGTACTGCCTATCTAACCCACAGGTGATAGTAATATGGCCCTTATGAATATATTAGGAGTTCCATCAACAGAGGCAACGATTAATAAAGTTACCTTCACCTCTTTAACCCTAATAATATAGGTATACATCCTGCCTAAAGTATGTGTGTTTGGTAATTATTGTTCGCAATACAAACAATGAGTTCCGGAAAGGACATAATTATGATCACAAATTCCACTTTGAATACAATTACCTGGACGATGCACGAGTACTGCCAACCTTTTTACATAGGATGGGTTAGGTTAGGTTGGAACTTAAAAGAAAATATAGAAACTAAGCGAGCAGGGCGCGGCAGCGCCCTGCGAGCGGTTGCGCTCAGTTCACATGCACTGTGACAGTAATGTAAGATATCGCTTAGGCTTTTGTTTGACTTGTCGTTTAAGATTGATTTTAAATTACCGTTTCCATTTATGTATGCACTATGCAGTCTTATGGATACTATGTATTACACGGTCTCGTATAACTGATCGAAGTGTCTAGTCGTCCCGTAATCGGATGAATAAAATAAATTAATCGTCCGCTAAACGGTAAATTCGTAATAAAAATGGTCTGTATATTAAACATACTTATTATCCTCGTAATAAAAAACGTATTGAAACTGGTGAGTTAAATCATATTACTGAGATTAATAAGTTGTGTAAAGCTATGGGTACACCTGATGTAGTGAATAACGACCATGCTGCCCGAACTTAAATTGGTTTTGATGGTATTGGTTTTCCAACTAAGGATAGGTAGTCAAAATTATTTTTATCAGTATCAGTTGAATTATACTCTTAGTTAGAAGGTTTATATTACTTTTTCTACTTTAAATATTGATAATTATAGGTATATTCTTTAAATAAATGTTTACTCAGAAAAAGTTGTTTTATTCGGTTAGGTTAGGTTCGAACAGATTTTTCTAATTCAGAATCTAAGGGAGGGGGCGCGGTAGCGCCCCCGACCGGTTGTGTCAAAGAAGTCTATTTTTAGATGATGACGTCAGCACATAATTTTATTCATCCGAAAATCGGACGAATAATTAATTTTATTCATCCGGTTAGCGGACGACTAGCAACAGCCATAACTGATTTTATCGTGACTGAAAAGCGTGAAAAAAAATTTTTTAAACAAAAAATACAACCGACTTCCATGCCACATAAAAGTAAAAAATAATTTAAATACATGTTGGTTTAGAGCAAACACAGTACTTAGTACATAGTTCCGAAGTCGGCGCTCACCATATTTTGCTGGATCATGACGAAACTACATGTATCTTATATGAGCGCCGACTTCGGGACTATGTACTAAGTACTGTGTTTGCTCTAAACCAACATGTATTTAAATTATTTTTTACTTTTATGTGGCATGGAAGTCGGTTGTATTTTTTGTTTAAAAATTTTTTTTAATTCCTTAATAGGCACCAAAGTTCGAATCTTAGATAGGCACATTGAGAAATGTAGAATGAATGATTTTATGAAACAAATAATAATTGTTTACTTGACTTGCATAAACAATGAAGGTAAAAATCACGAAAACTATTTTAATCTGAAAGCCATCTATCGAAAATTTTAAGATATGGATATCAAAATTAGGAAATTAAAGTCAAAAGAGAACAAAGATAAACGTAGAATTCGGGCATTATTGTTTGCAATAAACCTAATTAAATAATACATCACATTTGAATAGTAAGCGTTTCATAAAATAATATTGCTTCTTGCTAAATACACGCTTATGATCTATTTTAAGACGTATCTGAATAGTAGCTACTATGGCGATCGATTAGTCTTCCTCAAAGGGAAGTTCTGAGTAATCAAGTGATTCTAAGATGTTGCAAAACAAACATCATACCAGGATAAAGAGCTTATCTGATGCTTCATGAATCCAGGTTTAGTTGGTTTAACATAGACTCGACTTTGTTTACAGCTCAAGTGCACATTTAAAAAGTAGACGAACATATCTATTTATGAGCTCCTCTCTTATGGATGTCCTAGCATAGAAAATATGGTATAACATGTTTTAAATAAAATTGACTAGTGTTCCTATATTGGCAAGTAGAAATAAAGTAAATTGATAGTTTCTAATGAATTAAACCAGGGACATTATTACACGCCTCACACATTCAAACATGTAGGTATGCTTTAATCTTGTCCCTGTAGTTCCGGGACCAGAATAGGGCTACGGTATCCCCTGCCTGTCCTAAGAGGCGACTAAAAGGGGCTTCCGGGGCTGCGGGCGGCTAGAGTGAGCGGTTGAACCGTTCAGCCAAGCGACCTCGGGTAGTACGATGGCATGTGTGGTTGCATGCCGTCGTAAACTCTCACTACATCAAATACTCACTAGGGAATAGCCCGAAGGGTTATCGCGCTCGGAGGATTCTGGTTTTGTTCCGTTGGAGATCCCGAAGTCCTCCTCGCAACGTTGACTGACGGTCACCGGGAAGGTTTTAGTGAGGTAAAAATCCCACATAACCCGGCGTTGCTCCCACAGCGTCGGGTACCTTTTGAAGGTTTCCCCCTCAATAACAAAAATAAAAAGCTTTACTCTCAACATGCTGGTCTAAGTCGAATTTGAGTTCTATGATTCTATTGCATTATTCATAAAAACGTTGCAGGGTCTGTAACTCTTATCCATTGCGTTCTGTTGACATACGACCTTAATTTACGTAAAACGTTAACGAGAATGGGCTTTCTCCCCCGAGGGTGTTTTACTGTTCAATCGCGTAGATTGCTGCTATGTGTAATTTTGTTTTATGCCTATATAACTCTATAGAAGTTTTAAATAGAAGAGAGGTATTAACTATGCGTATACAACGAAGTTAGTTTTAATAGCGTGTAATCGATATTCCGGAACCCTACATTGAACGCTAGAAATAGATCAGTTTGATCACTTTTTCTACTGAATTGATTTAAATGATTTTTCTGGTGGTAAACATAATAACTTAATAGTACAGGCTGCGAACCCATGTCCGGAACCCTTGTGCTGTGTTGTTATAACAATAAATCATATATGTTTTTAATCAATAAAAATATTCTTCTATATTTTCACTGCTTAGTCTGTAGGAAAATAGACTTAAATAGACAAAAGCAATCTTTCTGCACTAGACTTTTTTAGAATGATAGAAAATCGTCCACCCAGTCAGTGTCTTGCTATCAAAAATAATAGACATATCTATAGGTATAGTTAAATCTAAGCAGTGGTTTGAGGTTAAATAACTTTTCCGTTTTGTTAAGCATTATGTTCCGTACATATTGAAGTAAGGGTCTAGGATTTGTCGAATGTTTCGAATATATCTTCAATAAATAAGGAACTAATTGTTAATGAGTCATAAAATACGTATATATTTTTAAGGCGGTTTTTCAAAATTTTCGCCAGTTGTTGGTTATATTAGTAATAAGACGCCAACCGTACCTACAAAACAGCCTTCATTCGAACAGGAAATATCCTGTTCGAAATTTTTCCAATCTCCATGGAAAGTTATCGGGTTACGTGGGATTTTTCACTCCTAAATCCTCCTTCGCAGTCGCTCACCAAATATAAAAATGATGCCTATTTTTCGCATAAAATAAACAGCAAACACTGAATTCCTGTTTCACTGCTCTTAGAACTAAGTTGTAACGTCTATGTTAGTTTCTTTGCTTTTTACCTTTCATTAGGGCAGAATTTAATATACCGCCGTAGTCAAACTGCCCATACTTTTATTACATTTAACAATTACTAAGTGAACCCCGCAGCTTCACCCGCGCTAAAAAACCGATGTATCGCTTGTCCCGTGAGAATAAGATATTTTCCCACTGTAAAAAGTAGCCTATATGTTGATGTAGAGTATCAGAAAAGCCCAACCAAATTTTATGAAAATCGCTCCAGCCGTTTAGACGTAAAAAAGTAACAAACATACACTCTTACAAACTTTCACCTTTATAATATTAGTATGATATGATTTAACAATTATATACTGATAATTTCTGTTCAATATCTTTATGCCGGCTTTTATTCTCTTGTTCACTAATTTAAAAATCATTATAATTATCTCGGATAAACATTGGCGATTAGATTATGAATATAATTATTGTTTTTTGGAAAAATTGGCCTTGTTTCACTAAAATTCCCATTCATGTTACCCGGTGGTAAGCCTATAGGTGTCCCTAAAAGAAAAACGCCAATCTGTACGTAGCTTTGATAAAAGGCATACATATTATGTACCATCGCTCCGCAGTATAAAAGAGCTGACCAAAAAAGTACATCCTACGTACACGTACATGGAAAATATATTATAAAATAAAAATCTATTAACATAATTAACACGTAGTTTTCAACCTCTCCACACTTGTCCGCCCATACTTCAAAATAATAAGTAATTCAACGTATCATTTATCAACGGCCGCCAGGATAGACCAAGAGAAATCAAAATAATATTATTATACGTTCCTCACCTACCTACCCTATGTAAGTACGTATACCTACCTACCTATATACCTATACCTATGTAAGTACGTTAATGTATTCATACTGTGTACTCTTGCTAACAAGTGTTTGTAAGAATATTAGTTTTATCCTGGGTGTTTTTGTGAATCTACCTAGATTTGTAGTAAACCTAGAACGATGAATGAAACTTGTCAAACCGCAATCGGGTAATCTACCGAAAATAGATGAATTTGTGATGACAGCATATTTTGCATCAAATTTCGATTTTACTTATAAACTGACCACTTAAATTCATGTACAAGTGGCTCCACTACTTTCAATTTGGTGTATTGCCAAATGAGGCTGCGTCGTCTAAAACTATTCCCCGTCCAAACTGCTTCGTGTGCTCAACCAGTATCGGGGTCTAATTGTTTTACATTACACAATGCTCGAGTTATTGTTTATGCAACTTTTCATCAAAACCATTAGCCTAGTTTCAGGCTTATTTTGCGAACAAATTCTTCAAGTCGTTTTCTTGTAGGTATGGTATATATTGAAACATTATCTGAAATCCTAATTAAAAGTTTTTTCTCAGTTTTATTATTTTTTCTGCGATAACACTCACAGTAATACTGTGTAAAATTTGTAAAGGTTTATTTATTGTGGTTTAAAAGATAGAGGCTTGTAACAAATTGTTCTTTGACAACAGAATCCTAATAGCATTTTTAGCAGACAAATTAAAGACTTAACTAAAATGGATTATTGCATAAAAATAAACAGGGCTTGGTATTAATTAGACGTGCATAAATATTTAGTGTAAAGGAGATGTTTCAATTTTGGCTAGGTATATGTACACCATCTCAAAAAATCGAGAAAAATCTCAAGAATCCTAAAAAAATACTTAAAATTCATGGAAACGTATACTTTTCTGGTACAAAACCAATTAAAATCAACTATTTTCTTCGTTTTCCAATATGGCGGAACAACTGATTTAGACAGTCTGTGGATAAAACTGTAGTTGTCATTATCTGACAACTGTCATATTGATTCTTTCAATCCATTCCACTTATGGAGCGAGACTAACGTCCAGCAGTAAGACACAAAAAGGGTTGCAGCCAATTACGTTTTTCTATCAATTGACCATCAAATAACTTGAAAGCAGTAGAACTGTAAAATGAATGTGTGAAGTGAAAGTCTAAAACGGCATAATTATTAATTATAGTTGACACATTTAATATGACTGCGTTGGATCAGATGATCATTGACAACTGATTGTCATTGTCACAGTTTGTTTATTAACTTCAACTGTCAAAATGCAATATTACCGCCGCCATTATTTTGTGTTGCAATTCTAACTTAAAATTCTAGTCTTGTACCAATAAACCTAGTCGATTATAATAAAATGCTTAGTCAAAAAGTGCTCTATACTTTATTAGCATTTTTATCATATGGTGTACAGATACCTGGCCAAAGGTCCATACATTTTGAAACATCTCCTTTACAGATAAGATTAATAACGTAGGCAGTGGTACTACTGTAATAAAATAAACGAAAGCAGAATAAGCAACGACATAAAATATAAGTAGTAAAATTTGCAAATAAGAAATTCACCCCGTAACTACAGGAAAAGCCAGATAAACATTTTTATACATAATAACAATAAAAACGAAATATTAAAATGAATCGTATTTTTTGCGGTCAAAAAAATACAGGAAAATCAAATCCATTCTCATAAGTGAATTTAAGACAAGCGGTGCATTTGTATTTATTTATTTTATTTATTTATTTGTTTTACTATAATTAAAACGGTTATGTGCACCACTTACATTAATTATAGACACTACCAGTTATGTATGATTGATATCATTTATTTGTAGACTTAGTTTGACGATTTATTGCCAAAAATCAAACACCCTGAATTCTCTTAATTTCGTTCTTTATCAGTATTCTTACCAAAATACTTACCTTTAACTTTTATGCAAACAACAATGGATATTCTCACCGATGTTCAGAGTTGCGAGACAGAGCTGGTGAATGGTAGTAAAACGGGCAACATGACATACATGTCTCATCTATATTTTAATACGTGAAGCAAAAACTTACGGTCCGTTTTTAAGTAACTTGCCGCGGACGGAGGAGTATACAATTTTGCACGGTTATAGTTGATGTAGTGAAAGAGTTGTCCACCAATTCGCACTTGGCCAGCGCGGTGGACTATGGCCTAAACTCTCTCATTCTGAGAGAAGACCCGTGTCCAGCAGTGGGCCAATAATGGGTTGATGAGAGAGAGAGAGTGAAAGAGTACCAAATGCTATTTTTTTTTTCAAATAATGCATATACCATACATAAAATCAACTAAAACACGTTACACACACTACCGTGCATTTGTCACAAACACATATAAAAATGTTAAAAATGTCACATGTCATTTTCAAAATACCCGTTATTGCTTTTATATGCAGCTTAGTATATTAAAATAGTGTATTAAAATAGCTTAAAAATTAATAAAATTCAATTTATTTTGAGAAATATTCGTGCTACTTTGGACAATATCTGGTTTAGTTTTTGAGTTAAATTACGGGCGAATTTCGACCGTTGCGACGGGTGACTAGTTTTATGATAATACATAATATCAAGAGCGAATGTCGGTAATAATCGCTTTTACTAGCTACCCCAAAGCCTGGTAATTATAAATTTCTATTTGTATCATAGAGCTTACAGTAAAAGAGAAATGATATTGAAAGAACATCATAGAAGAGGATTACAAAACAAACGATGTCTTGCTCAAGTTTCAATAAGTATAAAATAATTCGAGATTTTAAACCGAAGTTAATTTTTATAAAACTTGAAGACGATCTTCGTGAGAATGCTTTGGATAATACCATCGAAAGTGTTCAATTTAACATCGTTTCCTATTGAAATAATTGTTTTGCAATAACGACTACCAAGCAAGAAATTTGACAGCTTCAGCTCATTTTTGAAATCCAGGAAATTTGTTAGTACGTTCCATTAAACTATATTGACATGCCAACGGATACTTCGTGGTTTGTGGTATAGCAAATTTATAAAAAGCCTTCGTTCATAACTTCACTTGGCAGATGTACGATCTTACAATTTGACGTGTTTAGAAAATGTCTGAGTGAAATGGATCTCCAAGAAAGGAACCAAAAGTTAATTCACTGTGTCCTTTCTAATTAGTCTTCCTTGACAAGTTTCAAATTAAGCAACCCGTGGTTTAAACCGGAGTTTTCAATTAAATACTTTATCGAAGCAGCGTTTGCGGTCGCTTCATTTGTTTCGATGGTATTTGTATTTTTAATTAACTTTTTTAAATGTAAGGTATCTTTGGAATGTTCTTACAAATGTCTTTGATTATAATATTGTATTAAAATTCTTTGACTTCGAAAAGTAGAGAAAAAACATACAGTTTTTATCTATTGATGCACCAATTGCATCATTGATGCATCAGAGCCTAATGGGTAAAATTTGGCCTCTCGATTAGGAGGTCTGAGGTTCAAACCTCCTGATCGAGAGGCCAAGATTGCACTGATTTACTCGTATGTGCGTATTAGGGTAGGCCTAATACGCCAAGAGTTCTTTAAAAAAAAAGTTCTCGAAGGTGTGCGAAGTCCACCAATTCGCACTTGGCCAGCGCGGTGGGCAATGGCCTATAACTTTCTCATTGCGAGAGAAGACCGTGCCCAGCAGTGGGACAATAATAGATTGACGACGATGCATCAATTCGAAAATCTAAACATTAACATAATAATAAGAAGCAGATTGGTCTTTCGAGCCTTATCTGGTTGTACGATGCTAGGTACATCATCGCACATATATTTTTTTTATTACGCGATCAATGTTCAAGTGCAAGAATAATGAAATGTAAGATAAAAAGAATTATTTTTTATACATATGGACAGATATTCAACTGCGGTAGTAACCAGTTAACATCAGGTAGATTGAATGCTCACTTAGCAAATGAGCGTAGTAACCTACAATCTAAAATGTATAAAAGTATTGCTTTGCATCTATATATTACTATATAAAAATATAGGAGTAATTATGTAGTACATTACGTTGTTCTACATATATTTAGTTATAGATATAAAACAACGTTATCTTAAATTACTTCAACATAATTCTATAGTCGATCACAAATGCATGGCTACCGATGAGGACAAATAAAGTTATGTAAGCTATCCACGCTTCCCAGCGGAATATAACGACTAGTTCATGTAAAAATACGTATGATGATGATAATAATAATGCTCTTTATTGTACCCAGAAAGTAAAAATAACAATAAACATACAAAATATTCGATTTTTCTGCACTTCCCAAAGGTTGGCTGGTATGCTTTTTAGCATTAAGCCCGCCTATTGTACTACATTTTTTATTGATGCAATAAAGTGTAAATAAAATAAATAAAATAAAAACAATACAAAAGGCGGTTATATCGCTAAACAGCGATTTCTTCCAGACAACCTATGGAGTTAAAGTAAGAGGTAAATATAAGAATGGGTTAGGTGCAATGGTAATACTTTCCTGCCGAACCATGCTCTCTACCCTTTAAACTACCTTTCACACTACGTCAATAATAGTTTTGTCGTCAGCTATAATCCATTAAAAAGGAAATCTCACCAAGCACATTTTGCGTCGGCTTTCGTACAAATGGGACAGGATGGCGTTTCGGCGCATATCCCGAGGGAGAACGGTTATTCATGCTGACACGCATTTCGTATCTGCTTGTCATGTACATATTATTATGTGTGTGTATGTGAATGTATACTATTTATGTTTCTAGTATAGAAAGGAAATATATTTTAAACTAAAACAATCATTATGAAAATACATTTAATTAATTTACTTAATAACTTTATGTCTTAGTTCCATATACATAAATAAGGAAGCTAAAAATAATGTGATAACATTATTGAATGTATTTTTTGTGTATTGTGTACGAAAATATTATTCTTAAATGCCATGTGCCATATTATTTAGAAGAGATTATGATAATCATTAAAAAATACATATTAAACACATGTGTCAAAAAATTTGAACCATTCATAATTATTTGAGTATTTGCTTACATTAGCAACGTAACTTGTTGGCGGGTGTCCGGACAGGGAAACACATAGTTTGTCTAAATTAAATGTTCGGGAGAGTAAAGGGCGACGGTGCGAACTTCCCGACGAGTTAAGCATACGTAATTACGAGGTAGACAGGGGAATGAAAAGATGGCTTTTCGTTTCTCCCGTGTAATTTTGGTATTGTAGGAGAAAATAAACGACTCTTGCTAGCACTGGTAGCTTCAAAGGCTCTTAGAACATATATGGTTCGACCGCCGATCGGCAATATACTATTGCCACTTCTATTTGTAGCGTGAAGCATTTCTTTCGTTTTTTGTACGTGGAATGATGTGGTTGCCAGCTTACTTATATATGAACCGACCGCTCGAGACTAGCAACGCACAAAGGAGTGATGGAGTACAAATTCCACTTACCATACTTAGCAAACGAATATGCAGTCCACCTGTCTGCGGGTTCGTTTGCTACATCGATATTACAATAAAAATCTATTTTTACGTTTAAAAATAGGTCCGAAAAAAATCACTACGTTATAATATATCTTTCATATTTATAAGAACTGCATTTCTTTTTGACATTACTCGTTTATATTGTGAAACGCAACGCTTAGATTTTTTTTTTAATAAAGTAATTTGCAATATTTTTGTTACTATTTTATAATTATGGATATGTTCGTAACTTTTCTTGATATATGACGACTTATCTTTTTCAAAACGATTTAGATAATTATTTGAAATTTAATTGAATGTTTCATATAAAAGTGAGCAATTCAATAAATTGATGAGGAGAGAGGTGTGATTGGTGTGTGATCTTTACAATTAAACTATATATAAAACTAAAAATAATTTATTGTTCCGACAGAATCTAAAATTTGTTTTTTCTAAATTCTACCAGTCATGGCCTTTCGTTTATTATCCAAAATCAAAAATCTAAAATTATTAAAGTTTCTCTACTATATTATACATATAAACCTTCCTCTTGAGTCAGTTTAACTATTAAAAAAACTGCATTAAAATCGGTAGCGTAATTTTAAGGATCTAAGCGTACATAGGGACAGACAGCGAGAAGCGACTTTGTTTTATACTATGTAGTGATATTGGCAGGGTTTTAAGAAATTGCATGTATAATGCTATGTTGCAGCGGCAAAAGACTTATACGTAGTCAAAATTAAAAATGTGTACCTTTAATCCAGTAATCGATCAAAGGAAGGGTGTAAATTTCAGTTACTAGATTTGATCTAAAGAAGACAAGTTGATTAAAACTATTTAATAAAAACGTTTATGATAATGATGTTTTAATTTTTTCTCTAATATTCGTTTTGTTCATGTAATAATCTAAATGACTAAGCTAATGTTGTTATGTTTGTCGTTTCACTCTATGTTTTACAGACATAATAGGATTTCATAGCAACGCGATATGCAGAGCGGAGAATAAACTTTGCACATAGAACGCATCATTACATTGTTTAATAACGCCAGCATATTTCCGGTGCATACATCCAAGAAAATAGGTATACCATGACTTCGTTGCATTTTACATATTAAATGTATTTACATAGTAAAAGTCCTGGTTTCCAATGCACTTTTGTCCGTACATGTCCTTAATAACTACGTATACAATGATGTACTGAAACTGATTTTGAGTTGCTACTTCAGTTTAAAAAATAATTTCTATTAATCTATACTATAATAAATCTGTAAGAGGTCGCTGTCTGTACATGGAATAAATTTAGGTGAAAACCATTTCTAGAGGTCTTTAATACGATATAGAACCCAAAATAATGGTTTTTAGAAATCTTTTCTGTTTGTCTGTTTGTCTGTTTGTCTGTTTGTCTGTTTATCTGTTTGTCTGTTTGTCTGTTTGTCTGTTTGTCTGTGTGTTTGAAAACGCTAATCTCAGAAACGGCTTATCCAATTTGAATATAATTTTCACTGATGTGTTGTGGGAAACTTCACTTAACATTTAGTGTTTATTTTATGTAAATCGGTTTATAAATAAAAAAGTTATGTCAATTTAAAACTACGCAGTATTTATTCTGTGTTCGATGAGTGTTAACAAGATATGTAACTGCATAGTTGAATTGGTTGAAACTAAACATGTTATGGTCTGTAAAATGTATTCCTTTGTTATGTATTTTTTATTGGTTATGTGTGTACCTATGTTATTTGATACTTTACAAATCTATATCTCTATTATCTATATATATACTTATATAAAAACGAAAGGATGCTCTCTCACTCATCTTTTGAATAAACATCGTAGAGCCTAAACTGCTAAAGATACGAATATAATTTTTACTAAGGGTTCCTTTTATGACGTAGACGTCAGTTAAGAATGAATTTCTTTTATTTGAAAGAATGTACTTCAAGGGTACTCTGATGAGTTTGATACGGTTCTGATCACAGGATCCATTTCCATGAAGCAAATTAACGAAATTAGCGATACTCGGCCAAACCTAAGCTGTAGGAGTCCAATTGGGTTGAATGTAGAATGAGATTACTAAGCAAAAAAAATAAGGTCAATTTTTTTCCTAAAAAAATTGACCTTCAACTCTTCAATCCTGATGATGCAGGGGTATTGCTAGCCTGAACCGTAGAAGTAAGTCAATTTGTTTTTATGGATATATAATAAGATTGTTAAACAAATTCGTGGGACAAAAATTTGATCTTCAACTCCTCAACCCTGATGATGTAAGGGTATTTCAAGACTAAACCGTAAGAGATGGCTATTTGGTACTTACGGTTATGTAATAAAAATACCAAGCAAAGATGAACGGTAAAAATTTTGACCTTCAACTCCTCAACCCTGATGATGAAGGGTTATTTCAAGCCATAGCCATAGGAGATGGCCATTTAATGCTTTCGGGTATGTAATATGATTACTAAGCAAAGACACAAAATGAAAATTTCGATCTTCAACTCCTCACCCCTGATGATGCAGGATGCTGCTAGCCTAAACTATACGAGATGGGCATTTGGTGCTTTCAGGTATTTAATATGATTACTAAGCAAAGACAAATGATGACAATTTTGACCTCTAACTCCTCAACCCTGATTATGCACGGGTGCTTCAAGCCTAAGCCATAGAAGTTAGCTATTTAGTGCTTTCGGGTATATAATATAATTACTAAGCAAAAACACAAGATGAAAATTTCGATCTTCAACTCCTCAAGCCTGATGATGCAGGGTACTGCAAGCCTAAGCCATAGGAGTTGGCCATTTAATGCTTTCGGGTATGTAATATAATTACTAAGCGAAGATACAAGATGAAAATTTTGACCATCATCTCCTCAACCCTGATGATGCAGGGGTGCTTCAAGCCTAAGCCATAGAAGTTAGCTATTTAGTGCTTTCGGGTATATAATATAATTACTAAGCAAAAACACAAGATGAAAATTTCGATCTTCAACTCCTCAAGCCTGATGATGCAGGGTACTGCAAGCCTAAGCCATAGGAGTTAGCTATTTAGTGCTTTCGGGTATATAATATAATTACTAAGCAAAAACACAAGATGAAAATTTCGATCTTCAACTCCTCAAGCCTGATGATGCAGGGTACTGCAAGCCTAAGCCATAGGAGTTGGCCATTTAATGCTTTCGGGTATGTAATATAATTACTAAGCAAAGACACATGATGACAATTTCGACCATAAGCTCCTCAGCCCTGATGATGTAGGATACTGCAACCCCAAGCTATAGAAGTTGGCTCGCAAGTGCTTACGTATAGGTAATAAGAATACTAAACAAAGACGCGGGATATTTTTTTACCTTCAACTCCTCCCTGATGATGCGGGATAGTGCAAGCCTAAATTATAAAAGGTAGTCACATAATGCTTACGGTTGTTTTTAGTATATATTATGAGTTTAATGACAGCTCATTAAACTGAAATGTGATTAATAAATTAAACTTCAATTCATCAACCCTGATAATCTAAGTACACAACCTACTTAAGCCGTATGAGTTTGGTACTTATTGATTACAATACATTACGACCCGTTCCTGAGAGAACATTATGATGAAAAGTGTCACTTTGAATACCTAAATCCTGAAAATGCAGGAGTATTGTCATGTTATTATTAAGAGTTGGATTTAGCTGTAGCTTTTTCAACAGGATGGGTTAGGTTAGGTTGGAACATAAAAGAAAACATAAAAAATAAGCGAGCAGGGTGCGGCAGCGCCCTGCGAGTGGGTGCGCCCTGTTCGTATGAATTGTAAAAGTGTTTTGATTCTGTCTTCTGCTTTACAAAGAACAATTTACGCGCACAAATAGCCCGATGCACCTCTTAAAAGATCTTATCTTTGACCACATGAAACAAAATATGAACTTAGAATATATGTCGCTGTTCAGCGATATTCCAATTTTCTAAAGATTTAAGTAGATAATAGTGCTTTGTTACCCGGAAAAGTCAAAATCAATCTTTATATCGATACGTCTTCGTTCAAATGCGGAGGAGTTGGTTGAAAAAGTATATCCCGATATCTATACTAATATATAAAGCTGAAGAGTTTGTTTGTTTGAACGCGCTAATCTCAGGAACTACTGGTTCGAATTCTTTTTGTATTGAATAGACCATTTATCGAGGAAGGCTTTAGGCTATATAACATCACGCTGCAACTATTAGGAGCGAAGAAATAATGGAAAATGTGAAAAAAACTGGGCAAATTATTCATCCTTGAGGGCTTCCGTTGCGTGCGCTGCGAAAACGGTACAAGATACCAAAAATATATGTATGAAAGAATTATTTCTCTTGAAATGATCTAAAAAAATGTCCGCGACAGTATATGTCTATCCTTTAAGATTTCATGGTAGACACTAGACACTAGAACCGTTTTCATGGTAATCAAATTCGGTCGAAATTAGTTAAGAGTTGTATCAATGTAATAATATTAATATTTGTCCAAATAAATGTATTGTTGGTTAAGAGTATTTAATTGTGAACAAAATTGTCTTTGACATCACTTAATTTCAATGATTATCTTAGAAGATATAGATCTTAGAGATCTTGCGTCGTTTTATCGTCGTGTAATAATACTTTTTAAATACTATTTGATTTTGTTTTAAGGATATTTTGTTTTAGGTTCTAATAATTTCACAATTATTTTTTTATATATGAGCTATATGAGTTAGCTATGTTCTTTTCAAAACTAAATTGTCTAAAATAATAATAGAAAATGAAACGGACAAAGTCGTGGGTAACAGCTATAATTTATAAAGCTGAGGAGGTTGTTTGCAAAAATAAATTATGCCCAAAATAACTATTCCACGCGGACGAAGTCGCGGGCACAGCTAGTGTTCAATAAACTAAGCACAGCAGCGCTACTTAGGTGTTATATTACAGGCACTGGTAAAAGTTTATTTTTTGATCTCTTGCTTAATAAAATTAAAGCGAATATAATTATATAAATATGTTGACTTTTTTAATATCTGACTGAAGTAGCAAACGAGCACGAGGTGGACTGCACACCTGATGGTATGTGGCTACTGCCGTCCATGGACATCTGTAATCAACTACATACAGAACTTGGGTTCCATCTGAAGTCCATCACAGATGCGTTGCTACTCCCGAGGACTATGATGGTCGCCTCATGTGAAAGTCTGCCGGCAATCACACCCTTCTATCGAAACGCAAGAAATGCTTCACGCTAGAAATAGGTGTGTCGGTGGTACCGGTCGAACTACACTGGTTCTACCACCTTGAACTATTTATTTTATTACTACAAAAGAAGCACATAAACTGCGTCGTTCTCCTGTATAATATGGCTGAATTATTTTTGGTTCGTAGTAGACTGAAGTGTCATTAATTTTAGGCAGAGAAGATTCAATTACATGGAAATTTCATGGAAAGTTCGCCGTAATGTCGGACACGGGGCTGGTGCTATTAATGATATTAAGTGGTTCCCCAGATGCCTAATAATTTTGGGACGTTGTGAATTCGACCGCTTATAATAAAAATGGAATACACGAACAATATTCGATATTTGAAATATTTGAACTATTGACTCAAGTGTAATATGATAGTATTTGTGTTATGTAATATTCCATGGTTATGATGCACTTTCTCCGATTTGTAATCAATGTTATCAATTTGCTCAGTCCCCTGAAATCCAATGTAGCGTTTACGTAATTTCGGTTTTTCGGTTTGTCGCGTCGTGTAATAGCGCCGCAACTCGTCCAATATCTGGAGGCGGTATTTGTGTATCTCAAAATTAGGTATTCATATTACATAGTACATAAATGCTTTATTTTCTATATAATCCAATTCCGAATATAAAATTGTTAAAGTTTCACATTAAGACTTAAATTATTTTTAATTGAAATCTTAGGTTCTTATTATAGGAAAAATTAGTTCTTAGGTTTCCATTTACAGTACTTTTGAACCATTTTGTCAATGTCTACAGAGGTTGATGCTGAAAACTAGATTTAAACCTTTAGTCGGCTCCTAACATATTTTAATTAATCATATTAATTAATTGACTCATCCTGTTCATGACCAATACACAGTCACACTATATACAAAACTAATTGACCCGGCGAACTTCGTTACGCCTAAAAGTCAAAAATCTAAAATTATCAGTGTTCCACCACTATATTATGCATATACGATACATAAAAACCTTCCTGTTGAATCACTCTATCTATTAAAAAAACTACATTAAAATCCATGGCGTAGTTTTAAAGATCTAAGTATACACAGGGACAGACAGCGGGAAGCGACTTTGTTTTATACTCTGTAGTGACTAATAATTGTGATATGAAAACTTTTCCGTGAAAAGTGATTTTCCAAAAATGTGATCTGAAATATCTGCCTCCTGCAGCAATCCTTGTTAGAAGCGAAAAGTTTTAATTAGTTCCCTTTTCGAAATCAAAGTTCTCGCAAACGGAGCTCAGATTTTTTTATTAATTTTAAGGACACCGCGCCATCTCAGTTTACGTAAATCGCTGTAAACATTTTTCGTATATTTTTATAGTTAAATCTATATCATATATTAAATCTCAATCATATATTAAATCATATATTAAATCTATATCATATATCAAAATATTTATCAGGTGACTAGTGTCGTTCGACAAAGGAGGTACAACCGTCACACCTATTTGTTGCAGAAGCATGTTGCCAGCTCACTTTTTTATGTCACAACCATTTTGAACGGAAGATGTTATATCTACTAGCCATTATACTTCGTAATTGTGACTTCACACGGTCAAAGTATAATACAAAATAGTGTAAACAATTCAACTCAACTTAGAAAAATCTTTTCTTAGTAGGTGTCTAGATTATACGCCCTGTAGTTCCGGGATCAGAATAGGGCTACGGCATCCCCTGCCTGTCGTAAGAGGCGACTAAAAGGGGCTTCCGGGGTTGCAGACGGCTAGAGTGGGAGCTCGAACCGTTCGGTCAGGCAATCCCGGGAAGGACGGCGGTATGTGTGGTCGCATACCGTCGTAAAGACTAGACGGAGCGGTGGGCCCAGCCGCCCATCTGAGAGGAGCCCGATGGGGCAACGCGCTCGGAGGATTCCGGTTGAAGTCGTTTCGAGATCCCGGAGTCCTCCTTTTCAGCGCCGAGGACGGCCACCGGGGGGGTTTTAGTGCGGTAAAAATCCCACATAAGCCTGCGTCGCTCCCACGGCGTCGGGTACCTTTTGAAGGTTTCCCCCTCGAAAACAAAAAAAAAAAGGTGTCTACATTATAAACGGAACGATTTGTCTAAGTTCTCATGGTTCAAGCAGTATTAAAGAAGCTGTAAAGGCTTTGTAATGAAAAGTCAATCGAACACATAGGTATTTTATGTGATTGATTTTATACAAATATCGGTGTAGAAAAAGCGAAGAAGTCGAAAAGAAGAATTGGAGGAAAGTCGAAGTAGACGTTTTATTGAGACCTCTTGTGTTGGGAGCTAAGACCCCTTGAAATCGGTCGTCGGGATAAGTAAAATCTGTGGGTATCACACGTAATCCATTTTCAACAAAATGCTGGCGCTATTTCTTTAACCGCGATATGATCATTGTATAAGATTTTGTTACAACAAGGTTTGTAAGCATTTCGTATTTTCCGCGATATATGTATAACGAAGATATGCCTAACATACATGAACTTGGCTTTAGAACATAGCCGATATAGGTAGCGTTTGTCATACTGTGTACTTATATAGTGACTATATAGTTAATAGCTTCTTGTTGAAACTACACAGACAATTAGGTTGCTTGTAAGCATTATAATTATGTAAGAAAAAAATAATAATTTACCATATTATTTTATGTGAAATCCTAGGAGAACGGAGACTACCGACATAGTTCTTAGAATAAGTAAACTGCTGATCAGGTTGACTGAAGATCTGAAGAAGACTGCGGGTATCCGGTGTTCAGATGACTCAAAACCGATTAAAGTAGCGTCAATTATAGGAGGTATTTTTTGGTTCAAGGTTGAAACATTTCAATCTTTCTATTCTGATCCCGGAACTAGAGAGACTAGATTAAGGCGGGCCTATGACTGGCAACGGACTTTCAGGTATAATTAATATACTCCTTTAGCCGTTAATTGAATCTGAGATGTATTAATGATTTCAAATATAACCGATGAGCTTTAACTCGTCGGAAAAGTTACCTATAAAATTAGTTTCAAAAAATAATATCGGCAAAAAGAATTCTTAAAGAATTCAAAAACTGCATATCGGGAGAACCCGTTGGTTATTAAAATAGTTTCAAAATTCCACCCGAAAAAATAGAGACCCAAAATTTAAAAAAATGTGCTGCCGGCTCGTGGTTTGTATTAAAACGATTAAATTAAATTAATTAAATTAAATTCTATTATTCTCAATGATTATAGGTAAAAACAGATTAAATAATGAAATTGTATCTACGCATATTGTTGCCGTACAGACGGAGTGACAAACACCTTATAGTTACGTTTATAAACAGATTTTCATTTAGATTTGATAGAAGTACATTTTGAGTTAAATTCCAACTTGGTAAAAAATATAATATAACATTTATAAATGTGTAAATACGCTACCGAAGGAGAAAGGAAAAAAATCTAGTATTGTTAATTTAGGACGTAAAAATTCCTTTGAATATCTCTTGAATGTAATATAGCTTTTGAATAATACTTGAATATTAAATCACTGGACCGTATTTTTAATTTTCCAAATTATCTACTCTACTCTAGCAAAAGTATTTTGCTAAAAACCAGATACTAAAGTCTAACGTAGTTTTTGTAAAGTAAGCGTTATTGGCTAAAGTTTTGATACGGATAGCCGAAGCGGTAGAATATCTTACTGGGAAAATAGACGACCATCTTGTTAGCAGAGTATCTCTCCAAGGATCCATTAAATATGTAAGTAGATTTATATCACGACTAAAAAACTAAAAGTTTGTCTTTTAGATGTATTTAATGTCTGAGCAGTGATAGCCTACGGGGGAAACTTACCCTCTCAGTCGGGAGATGCCAGGTTCAAACCCAGGCCTGCACCACTGATTTATGTGCGTATCAAAAATTAATTATCACTGCTTTTCGGTAAAGGAAAACATCGCGAGGAAACCTACGTATAGAGAGTTCTTTTTAAAAAAGAAGTTCTCGAAGGTGTTTGAAGTTCACCAATTCGCACATGGCCAGCGCGGTGGACTATGGCCTAAAACTCTCTTATTCCGAGAGAAGATCCGTGTCCAGTAGTGGGATAATAATGGGTTGACGATAATGTCAGAAGCAAATAGCATAAGTAGTATAAGTTTCGACGTCTTAAGCAGTACAAAACGCAAAAGTTCGAGTACACCGTGACACTTGTTAGCGCATTTAGGTACACCACTGAGAATTCTACAAAAGAGTTCTATGGTCGTGTCTTCTACGGATTAAACCCTCATATTGTAGAAAAAACCTGTGCAAATAAACAGCTAACGATAATCAAGAAAATTAGAATAGGGCTATACGGTATAGGCTTAAATCCCACTTCTACTACCTTACACTACGCGCTTCCTACGCACATGTGTAATTTAAAAATATACAACTATAATTATAGCGAATACCCGCAACTTTAGATTGGATATCCTGGTGTTATATGAAACTCGTCAATCACGACATTGTTGGTAGAACCGGCAATAAATTGAGTCATTGTCTAAATTAAAAATGTCACATAAAGGGGGCGGCCATCCTACCATTTCTAATAATATTCCCGCAAAACCATGCGGAATTAACAAATAATTGTAGTAATCTACATTTTTTACACTAATTAAATTCGTAATTTAATAAAAAAATTAAACGATAAGAACAGTACCTAATTATAAGAGTCTTATGTTTAAATTCAGCTCATTAACTATAACTGGACAAAATTTCTTTCTATTCTATTCAGCTGTTGCGACATCGAATAACGAGTACATAATGCAAAGCTACATCACTGTTCTTAACGATTTTTAAATACGTTTTGTTTTAGGATATAACGATATTAAACAGCTTACTTTGCGTATAGAATACACATCAACAATTTTAAGCTTTAACTACATAAATAAGCAAGTTCTGAAATTTCCTAACCAGCTTACGGTCGCCTTTGTAAAGCTAAAATGAGGTTAGCTCTTTTTGCTGCATCCAGCGACCTGAAAATGTTGTTTATGTAAACGATTATGTTTATTATTGATATTTAGATTAATAGATTTATTAGTTTGATACTAAAAATAAAGCTATGTTAATATAATTTTGAATGTCATATGTACGATGCTTGATATAAAGCTTTTCGATATAAAGCGATTCGATTTGATGAAGATACAGATTTGATTACAATTATTAGTAAACCTACACATCCGAGAGTTCTTTAAAAAAAAATCTTGGAGGTGTGTGAAGTCCACCAATTGGCCAGCGCCTTGGACTATGCCCTAAACTCTTTTATTCCGAGACAAGACCCGTGCCCGGTAGTGGGACGAAAATTAGTTAACAAGAGTAGTATAGTAGACATATTATATAACTACTTATTAAGTACGCGGTTCCACACTACTCCAAGACGTATCAGAATAGTAGCTATTACGGCGATCGATTAGTCTTCCTGGATAGGGAAGTTCTGAGTGATCGAGTGATTCTAAGAGGTTGCAAAACAAACATCACGTCCGGATTAAAGAGCTCATCTGCTGCTACATGAACCCGCGCTTAATTGGTTTAACGTAGACTCGATTTTGTCCAAATCTCACATACGGTTCTGAGCTTAGTGAGAAATATCGTCATATTTTCTTTTAGAGGTCCTCTTTCAAGTGTATTGCAAAAGAAAATTCAATTATTTTATTACATTGAAATTTACTTTTTATTGCTAGCATATTTCCTAATGAAATCATAATAAGTTTGCAAAAACGGCTATCCTTTTTCAACTGTTTATTCAATTTTCTTCTGTATTTTTATTCTAATGACTTACGCAGATAAGCTACGATGTAATTCATTATGCTGTGATAGAATATACGTAGTGTTTTGGAAATTATTCCTGCAAAAACGTTACAAATATCTTCCAAACAAGTCAATGCATATGTCAATGCATAATTAGATATAATAAAAAAAAATACTTTTAATACATATTTTGTATTGCAAGGTTGCTTAGAAAAATGCTGTCATTTTGGGATCATACAAGAATCTCTTTTTTTTTTTGTGTGTGGATATTATTTTTAACATTCGTTGTTTATTGTTGCTTATTCCTTATTCAACGAAGCTATTAGACATTGTTTTAACACTTAACACAATAATAAGGCAATCTGGCGACAAGCCAATGATATCTGAAGGAATGTACCCTTTTCATTGTTATTACTTAGTCTCTGTCTATGCTATAGCTAAATTAGACAATGTATTTCACTTCACACTTTTATCTATATTTGTATGCTAATGTTATATCGAGGTAGTTCCGACATTGTACACATTTTATATTGAATTGATTGCACGTTATACACATTATATATTGTATTATATTGACATTTAGATTCTTGTTCTGGGTCTGCGTGATTGTATATTCGTCTTTGTGTGTGTCCATGGCACCCACTGCGCAGGAGAAATCCTACTGTGGGGCTATGAGTGTAAAAAGCGTTTAATAATTTAATTGTTTATTTATTATTTTTACTCTTTGAATAAAATTAATCTTACATATCACATTAAGCTTAGACTGTAAATAATAATACTTGTAATTGATATATAAATTAACTTATAGATGAAATATACAGTACCTATAAATAAAGCAATATCCGAGGGCACTGCAGTGCCCCCGCCAAGTCGAGCAAAAAAGCGGCACGGCCGTACCATACTTTTCTCGAAGCAATTCGGGCTATTGTTAACCCACTATAACTTCGTTCTGGTAAATACTTTGATTGGAACAACTTGAAATGATCCCTGCATTCATTTTGACCTGTATTATCAAATTTAAAACTAATAAGCATATAGTAAATTTTATTGTAAGTGATTACTGACGTCCTTCTTTATTATTCGCGCATCCAGAATTGCGGTCTCTACAAGCCTCAAGTAGGTTTTATAAATTTGAGGGCTTAAAATATAATTCAAGATAGGAAAAACATGTGCAAATCTTCCTCGATTGCAACAGAGGCATATTATTGTAAGGATATTAAGAAGTAAATTAAAAATATATGTATTAAGAAACTTAAAAACTAATATTAAGAAGTGAATTAAGAAAATGAAATAAAATACTAAGAATTTAATTGGATATTTTCAGTTTTAATATTACACGTCAACGTGACCAGGACTAAGCTTCACTTTGGACAAGGCTTACCCTTTGACAATTTCTATAAAAGTTTAAAACTGGAATACTTGACGATAAAAGTTTCGGCGGGCGAAATCGGCAATTTCCATCGCAACTGCACCAGTTTGAATCGGAAGTTTTTTCATTAGCAGGCCAGCGCGGATTAGTGGATCTCTATGGGCTACGATTTGATCACGATTCAGTCGAATTCAATTCGTAAAATCAAGTGCTAACTTCGAGCTTCAGAACGATTCAACAAAAATTCAGACGAGCGATTTTCGGATCAACGTTCCATTTTAGCTTTGGAAGGAATTCTGCAATCTGTTGGCGTAAATGCTTAAACGAATTAAGTTGTTAATAATTCTTGCCTGCAACACAATGATTCTTTATTTATGTGTTGCAATAGTTACGATCAAGAAAGTCAGGACACGGTCACAAGACATTTAGATAGATAGATAGATAGATAATCATTTAATCGTTCTGTTTACACACACAATTATCTATTACACACTATTACAATATTATCAAATATAAAAGAAAGTGCAAAACAAAACGAATGGACACTGCTCAGCATTATGTTGGCATCCGAGAACAACCAACGCTGATCTTCCGCAGCATCCAACAGGTGACGACACGGAGTAAAAAGGCCAACATAAATATACAATTCTTGCATAAAAACTGAAGAAAAAATGAAAAAAATATTTTAAAACTGGAAAAAGGAAAAAAGAAATAAAAATAAAAATAAAATAAATAGCATCGACCAATTTTATCTGTGTTGTGACACCGATGTTGACACTGACATTACTCAATGACAATGTCATAATCAACAAACTACAATAATTCAAAACATTACATCTCTAATATTTTAATTTAATTTAAATAATGATTACGGATTCATTATTTACTAGTACTAATCAGATAGAAATAAAGACTAAAAAACATATTTCAGAAAGCCCGCGGGTACATATACAGTCTATAGTCCTATACAGCACTTGTGTCATGTTTGTAAGTTTCCTGACTTTTCTGGTGAATGTGTAGAAGTTCCTTAAGTTTGACTTTAAATGCATGAACAGTTTGCAGGTTTCTAATCGGCGGAGGGATGTTATTCCAGCATTTCGAAGCTGCATAGCGGAAACAGCCTCTGAAAGCAGCTGTTTTATGTCGCTGTATAGTGAGAGGCTTCACGCACACTCGAAGACCACATGTCCTGTGGCTGGAGGCCCAAGTGATCTTGTCGTACAGATAACCTGGCACTTTGTGTTTAATAACTCCAAAAAGAAGACATGCTAAGTGTAGTTTTCTACGATGCTTCATTTTGAGTGTTGAGTATTTATTCAAATATGGGGTCACATGAGCACTAAACGGAATATTGAAGCAAAAACGAGCACATGCATTCTGTAACCGCTGAATTAAATTTTGTGTTCTAGATAAAAGGCGAGGGCCATAAACAATATCCATATAGTTTATTTTGGATAATACAAGTGACTCAACTAGCTGAATACGCAATTCTTCGTTTAAAAAAGGCCTAATTTTGTATAAAACTTTTAATTTGTAAAAGCAACTTTTCACTGAATTAGAGACATGTTTCTTATAGCGGAGGTCACAGTCCATGTACAAACCCAGGTTTCTAGCTTCATACACACGCTCTATGGGTTCATCCATCAGCAAAACATTCAGTGTCGGTTTGACATTGGCTAACTGTTGCTTACTGCCAAACACCAGATATTTTGTTTTATGTGCATTTAGGAGCAGTGAGTTATTATTAGGCCAAGTGGCAATCCTGGATAAATCCTCGTTAAGTTTAGCTATGGCACCATCGATTTCGGCAGGTTTACAGGAAATATACAGCTGAGTGTCATCCGCATACAAATGGTATCTACAATGCTTAATTTGTGATATCATATCAGCAGAGTATAAAATGTAGAGGATTGGACCCAACAAAGATCCCTGGGGAATGCCCCTAGTGCATTCCTTTTTGTCTGACACCATTTGCAAACCATCACTGCGACTTAGCTTAACATATTGGTATCTATTAAGGAGATAACTATTGAACCAGTGTAATGCTGAATTGTCAAACCCATAATAGCTTAACTTAGATATTAATAAATTTATATTTAAAGAATCGAAAGCCCGGGAAAAATCTAGTAGTACTAGCAGGGTACACATCCCTTTGTCTTGTGCACATAATATATTTTCTGTCACATCAATCAAAGCAGTGACAGTAC
Organism: Spicauda simplicius; assembly: GCA_949699795.1. Classification (NCBI taxonomy): domain Eukaryota; kingdom Metazoa; phylum Arthropoda; class Insecta; order Lepidoptera; family Hesperiidae; genus Spicauda; species Spicauda simplicius. Next base: position 8,657,509 of record OX453062.1, read on the forward strand.
TACGTCCCTTACGAAAACCTGACTGTAATTCTGGCAAAATGTTATTGGATTCAATATATTGCGTTAGCTGATTACAGACAATTTTTTCTAAAATTTTTGATATACAAGGCAGGATGCTAATAGGTCTAAGATCCTTCAGCTGCAAAGGGTTTTTGACCTTAGGTAAAGGATGCACAATAGCAAGCTTCCATATATCTGGAAAAGTAGAGGAAATTATGGACCTATTTATAATATCTTTTATACAATGAATTGTGTATGGGAATGTCATTGTAATCATGTCCAAACTTATACCATCACAGCCTTCTGCTGTGATGGTAGGATGGGTGGATAGGATGGACCAAAATAATCATTTAAATAATTATTTTGGTCAATATTCTTTATTTGGTTGATGAATATTTGTTATATATGTGGAAGTTACTCTAAGCCGGCGGTTAGCAACAGGCGGACCGCGGTCCGCGTCCACTTATGTTTAACAATTGGTTTCTTAAACAATTTGAAAGTAAAATAAACTTATCATTATCAGGTTTTTTTGAACCTCGGTTAAACTTTCAAAAGTATCCGGACTTATAACTACTTGAAGACCCCTGCTCTAAGCTTTAACGTGAAGTCACGGATGAGGATATTTGCCAATAGACACTGCTCTTGGAATGAGTCGAGGTAACTTCAGTGCGTGTTGATATTACACAGGAAGACGCTATTGGCTTATTTCTAAATTTGGTCTCTTAGTTTCTTTTACCACATGTGTGGAAGCGAAGCGTGTTATACAAGACTGACAAGACACGACAAAATAGTTCATAATGGTTTTCTTATTAGTTTATATTGGACTTTCATTTTTCCTAAAGGGTATAATAAGTTTGAAAACAAATTATTTTTGAACCTATTCTATTATCTAAACCTGTGTATTTAAAAAGGGTAGACAGCAATTATTTTTAATTTCAAATCTTATAAATATTGCTATTATAAGTTTATGTTTCGATCCATGCTTGTTTTCCTTATAACTGCTGCCCCCATGGGCTATGGGAAGTCTATCCTGTGACTTTATAACACTGTGACTTTAGACAGAACAAAGGTTGATAGAACCTAAATAAAGGCAATCACAAATGAGTTGCTACTTCCGATGACTAAGATGGTCGCCTCATATTAATGTTAACCGGCAATCACACCCTTCCTACGAAACGCAAGAATTTCTTCATGCTAGAAGTAGGTGTTGTGATGCTACCTTCCCGGTCGAACAATTTCCTCCCACCTCTTTGTAAATGTTAACCAGCAATCACATCCTTCCACCGAAACGCAAGAGTTTCTTCTTTCTAGAAGTAGGTGTGGCGGTGCTACCTTCCCGGTCGAACAATTTCCTCCCACCTCTTTGTAAATGTAAACCGGCAATCACATTCTTCCACCGAAACGCAAGAGTTTCTTCTTTCTAGAAGTAGGTGTGGCGGTGCTACCTTCCCGGTCGAACAATTTCCTCCCACCTCTTTGTAAATATAAACCGGCAATCACATTCTTCCACCGAAACGCAAGAGTTTCTTCTTTCTAGAAGTAGGTGTGGCGGTGCTACCTTCCCGGTCGAACAATTTCCTCCCACCTCTTTGTAAATATAAACCGGCAATCACATTCTTCCACCGAAACGCAAGAGTTTCTTCTTTCTAGAAGTAGGTGTGGCGGTGCTACCTTCCCGGTCGAACAATTTCCTCCCACCTCTTTGTTTTGGTCGTTTGTTCATTTGTGTATACCTGTGTGTATATTGGTGCTTGCATGAATGTACTGATGTGAGAGTTCACTTTGGTCGTTAATTTCTTCGTTCTTTTATTACTTATAACGTAGTGTTCGAGATATAAGCTTTGCTCATTTGTTTATGCTATTTCTGTCCATTCATTTCAAATGATTCTCTAACTTTTAAAGTTTATAAAAACAAAACGGAAAGAAACATCTTAGCTACCGGAAACAAAGTTTCAACATCAAAGTTGTATCAGTTAAGGATCGCGCTGATCTTATTTGAAAATGTAAATAAGAAGTTCGAAGGATGGAACATTTTTTAAAGGAAAAATCAGTGTATTCGATTAAACTTTAATTGGATTTTATACAGAGCTACTTTTTCTCAAATGTTTTATGTAGAAGATATTACTTACAGAATTTCCATAACACATACAGCCAGAAAGGGAAGTAATATCCTCTGTGGACTTACCCTGGTAAATACGTGGTAGTGCCACGTATTTACCTTCCTATTTCTGCCTTATTATAGCAGTGTTAAGCGCTATCATAGCCCTGTTACATTTCCACATTTGCCTAACCTTTTTTTCTACTGACGCTTCCGCCTCCTATGCCGAAGAAGTCATAATATTTGTAATAAACTAGAGATCGACGCTACAGAAACTGCACATTCAGAAAAGTATATGCACTAGGACCGCGGACCGGTTTGCCGGGATGTGGCCGCTGCTTACATAAACAGCTTTTTCGAGCCACTAGTGGAGAGATTGTGAGATAATGAAGTAGCACTTATATTTTATGTTAGGACAGTCAAAAGTACATATCACTTTAAAAACACCCACTACGCCTCAATATTGAGTAAATACTACGATAGTGAAATGCATTTTACTTTATTACTTAAAATAACTTAAAAGGTGTCCTCTCGCTGACCCCTTGACTAGTCCTCGGAATTCGCTTAGTAATTAGTCATCAATTTACGTCCCTATCCAAAACTAAATAAAGTTATTTTGTTCTGACCCTTTGCAACTCAATTCCGGTTCAGTCATCCTTTACGAAATACTTTAGGAAAATCTATTTCGTCTAAAATAACAAATTACTTTAAATAAACGAATGTCCTGGAACTTTCAGTGTTCCACATGTATTGTTTATAAAACCAATAAGATTTAAAAACTCGGACAAGTTTATCTACAAACAAATATAATTTGCACATTTGTTGTAGTAATAGAATGTATTTGTTATTATTTAACAACGCATATAATGTCCTTTTTATGTTATGCAGGGCGCCATCTATCAACAATGCGTTGTAACTTCCACTGCGTTAAGAAGAATTAAGAATCATGCAAATCATGTGCGCCGGTATATATTAAAAAAAAATTATAAATAGGAAATGTGAAATAAAATGAGTTGAGGTACCTACTGAAGTTACGATGATAAAAGTAAATATATTCCCTACTTATACAACACGCTCACATTCCGGACCCGGATTTCGGTATTTGGAGATTAAATTGCGGATAGAGATTGTTGGAAGTTTAAATATTTGTTCGACTTTGTATAGTACGTACTGCTTTTTGCATAACATTCCAACTTTAATTTTGTGTCGGTGACAATTTGCCTATTTGAAATTCGTAGCTTTAAATTCAACGTCGTTTAGATACCTACAGTTTAATAATGAGCGAATATATAAAGATAAATTTTGGTACTACTATTCCGGTTTAAAAACGAAATAAACAACGTTTTCTACACTAATAAAAATCTTACTAGTGCTATTAGTTGCAGGTGAGACTATATATAAATAACTCTGACTTCAATGTTAAATTCTTTAGCATCCGGTCAGTCGTAACCATATCAGCGAAGTTAAAAGTCCCGTAACTGTGCGTAATGTGGAATCTGAAAACTTCAATTTTGGAATTTAAATGATTATTAATAAGTACTAAAACACATAGTTTCATATTAGGATTTTTAATGTGCCATGGATGCCTGCAAAAAAAAAGACAAACACTCAGACCCAGCACAGGCATCTAAATTCACCATTCATCTTTTTGGCCGGGGGTCAACAGAGTGGCGACTGCCCCGCCGGGTGTCAAATATGTGTGTCAATTTGTCTGAATGATCTCGATTCCTGATAGAACTAAAGGTCCAATTTAGAGATCTGTTAAGAATCTGGGTGTATAAGTGTTACGGGGGCTCCGTATTAGCATTTTACTACTGTTTTACTACTGTACTATCTCTGTCACCATTGTCTCACAACAAACCTATTACATTTAATGTAGGGTGTAATATTGTGTGATAGCTTTTAAGAGTAGTAATGTATTCCTGTACATAGTGTATATGAGCTATAGTGAAGCCATAAAGTAAAGGCAGCTGAAAGTCATGCCTCTTTTTAAACCACGATGTTTGCTGACGGTTATAGTGTACCAAAGTGTAAACTAATAGAAAAAATCTGATGAGGGGTTGTCCATGTAACAGAAAATAATTAATCAATAACCAGTAAAGTTGCGCTTAAATACTGTGAAAATTAACAGGTAATGGAAATAGTCCATAAAACGTACAAAAAGAAAAGTACATCGTAGAATGTTGTATTTGTTTTAAATTTCGTGTTCCGCGTATTTTGTGAAAGATTTTTACAAGATTTTATTTTATTATTACGATGTTATCTATAATTGTGTCGGTAATAACCTGAAAACATTATTGGGTAAAGGTGTTATGGTGTATTTATTTCATTTTATTACATTTATGGGGGTGTTAATTCATTATACACGTCATAGCACCTTTACCTATTTTTTTTACTTCAACTGCATACATTTTTTATAACGGATGCTCAAGGTATACAGTTTTTTGAATTATTTTGCTGTTACCGAAAAAAATTTAGTCCTCAGTGATAGTAGCGCGGCTAATATCATTATCATAATTTAGCATTCACCTCATGTAACTCTGATCTCATCTGAGATACAGAGTACACTGAGCACGGGCTCAGTGTACTCTGTATCGTGTATAGATGTACACGGGTGGCAGTGGGAACTTACCATCAGGTGGACTACATGCTTATTTGTGGTTTTTACATTTTATAAAAAAAAAGAAATATTTCACTTTATTGGTATTTATCGGTACTTCCTTTGATATTTAATCATGTAGGTTGTCGTCAGCAGTATTGAGTTTTGTTGCTGAACTTATGGGGAGGCACTCGTATTTACAATCTTATTGAAATGACTATTTTACCCAAAATCTGAATTGTAATATTATAATCAATCGTATTTTTTTAAAATCTATACATCTAAAAAGTATATAGATAGTAGGATAGTATATACCTAGATAGTAGGATAGTATTTTCTGCCTGGTACCTATTTCAAGGAAATTGAAAAGTTCATAAGAAATATTTTTTTTGTAGAGCAACATTCCATTTTCCCCAAGAGCTGCCTTTGCATTTTAATCAAATTTAACTCCCAACTAAAGGACACTCTTTTAATAAATTAAAAGCTAAAATGAGTAATAAAATTAAGACATAATAATTATCAACCATCCAAGCAAGCTCAAGTCTCTTTTTACGGTTCCGTACTCAAAGGGGAAAAACGGACCCCTATTACTGAGACTTAGTTTTTTAACCGACTTTCCAAAGGAAAGAGGTTATCTATTGGCCATGTATATTTTTTTTTCATATAGGACACGTAATTTCGTCGTGATCCAGCGAAATATGGTGAGCGCCGTCTTCGAGACTATGTACTCAGTACTTTGTATGCTCGAGACCAACATGTATTTAAATTATTTTTTAATTTTTTGTGGTGTGGAAGTCGGTTATATTTTTTGTTTAAAAATTTTTTCGTTTGTCCGTTTGTACGTTATCAGGATGCGTCTCATGAACCGTGATCGTTAGATAGTTGAAATTTTCACAGATGATATAGTGTCGAATTTAGAGAATGGTCATAAGTGCCTCGCTATCTCTTTGGACCTTCGAAAAGCTTTTGACACGGTATCTGTGCCATTATTAATTAAAAAACTTGAGGCTCTCGGAGTCAGAGGTGTCCAACTCTCGCTGTTTGAATCATACCTGTCTGATAGAAGCCAGTTCGTTAAAGTTGGTCAGCACACCAGTTCACTTAGAAAAGTTAAATACGGCGTACCACAGGGAAGTATTTTAGGTCCTAGCTTATTTTTGATATATATCAATGATCTTTGCAACCTTAACTTAGAATCGGGTAACATCTATTCGTATGCAGACGATACGGCACTTTTATTTACCTCAAAAGACTGGACCACTACCTTTGACGTTGCACAAAATGGATTCGACATTGTTTCTAAATGGTTAGACTGTAATCGGTTGTCTCTAAATGTGGATAAAACCAAATTAATTACTTTTGCGATCCGTAGCTCATCCCTTCCTCCTGACACACCGAACCTCAATATCTTCACTAATAAAAATACTAATTCAGTGTATACAGTTGAACGTGCAGACTCGATTAAATATCTTGGTGTAATATTAGACAAAAATCTGAATTGGCGCTTACATATAAACACTGTCTCTGGAAGAGTTCGTAAACTTCTGTATATATTTTCGCAACTAAGTGCCTCCGCTTCTCTAGACGTTATGAAGATGGTATACAAAACCTTATGCGAGTCTATAATAACATATTGTATTAACACATGGGGAGGCGCATCCAAGACATCCTTAATACAGTTAGAGCGGGCTCAAAGGTCAATTCTTAAAGTTAGCTTATCTAAACCATTTCGCTTTCCTACAGATGACCTTTACAGCATTGCTAAAGTCTTAACCGTTAGACAATTATTCATTCTCGCTACCATTCTGAAACAACACCGACTTACTGAGTACCAACCATTATCTATTCGACGTAATCATCCAGTGGTTCAGTACATACCGACAAAAAAAATCTTCACACAACGCTTTTTCATATATATGGGGCCTCATCTATATAATTTACTGCACAAAAAATTAAACTTTTACCCATTAATCACACACAAATGCAAAGAACTTACAATCAACTTCCTCCTCAGTACTGACTATGACAAGACTGAAGCTCTCCTTAGGTTACCAATATAATTAATTCAACTTTTAAATCATCACCCACATAGATGTCCTCACATTCCAACGCGCACACACATCCACACAATCACATACACACACACAATCAATACACATATATTCTTTTTTGTTTTCTTCTTTATTAATAGTACTAACTTATATTTTAAACCTGAATCTGTTTTTCTCACACAAATAGTCTCCATGTTACTTTTAAGTTTGTTTGCATAATAAAACTATCGTTGCAGTGGGCCTGGTCTCCTGTGGCACAGGTTTTTAACCTTTTATAGGGACCAGCCTCCACAAATACTCTAGTTTTGTTATAAATGCACCTAAGTTTTGTAACCCTTTATGTATTTGTGGTGGAAATAAACGATTATTATTATTATTATTATTATTATTATTATTATTATTTTCATTCTTGGTTTCATGCTCCCATTCAGAAGGGGTGAAGGTATTCTTTTTCGCGGGCCTGAGCCAAGCGAAGCAGAAGAACTAGGATTTCAGATATTTAGAAACTTTCGTGTGATGCGACATGTGTTCAGTATAGCTGCTTTTTGTAGAAGTATAAATGTTGAAGTGGGCATTTGGAGAGCATCAAGACTGGCGTGTAGAGATTTTGGAATAACACCAGTGGTCGAGATAACAATTGGTATTGTTGTAACAGTATTTACTTGCCACTGTCTTCTAATCTCTAAGGCAAGATCTTCATATTTAGCTAATTTTTCCGAGTGTGTGGTAAGTAAATTATGAGTATTACATACTGCTATATCAATAAGAAATACGTTTTTTTTTGTCTTGTCTAAAATTGTAATATCTGGTCGGTTATAGTGCACTGTTTTGTCAGTAATGATGGTCCTGTCCCAGTATATTTTTATTTGATTGTTTTCTAAGATATTATCAGGTGTGTATTTGTAATAGGGTACTTTTTGTGTAACAAATTTATGTTTAAATGCCAGATTTTGATGGATTATTGCAGCTACCTGGTCATGCCTATGTTTGTAATCGGTCTGAACTATAGATTTACATGCTCCAGTAATATGTTGGATCGTTTCAGAGTTGCTGTGACAGCGTCTACAAATGTCAGTTTCCAGATTTGGTGTTCGAATTATATATTTTTGGTAATTTCTAGTATTAATTGTTTGGTCCTGTATGGCAATCATGAAAGCTTCTGTTTCCGGGAACAACTCACCGCGTCTTAACCATGCATTCGAAGCTTCTTTATCAACATGCCGTTGTAACAAATCTTGGATATGTCTACCGTGTAAAGATTTATTTTGCCATGCTTTAATTTTTTCTTTTAGATCAGTGATTTTTTCATTACGTTGTGTGGTTTTGACGTGTAAATTTAATGGTGTCAGTCGAATATCAGCCAAAGTTATGATTTTATGGAGATTGGTAAGTTCTGCTTGTTCGTAAAAGAAATTACGTAATGATGATATTTGGGAATTATGCAAATTTACTATATCCACTAAACCTCTCCCACCCTCATTCCTGGGCACTGTTAATCTTTGAGAACAGGATCTCGGATGATGTTTGCGGTAATTTGTTAAAGCTTTATTTATATTGCGTTGCATTTTGCTCAGTTCGACCTGTGTCCACTTGATTATACCGAAGGAGTACGTGAGTAATGGTATGGCATACGTATTAATTGATTTGGTTGTGTTGCGTGCATTTAGTTGGGAACGGAGTAAAATATTTATTCGGTGTTTAAATTTTTTTTCAATTTCTAATTTTATCTGGGTGTGGTTAATTTGTCGATTTTGATGAAAACCTAAATATTTATAAAATGAATTGAGGTCGAGTGCTTCAATGTTATGACCTGACTTAAGAAGATAATTATTTTGAATTATTGTGCCGTTTTTTACTTCTAGTGTTTTACATTTATCAATCCCAAATTCCATGTAAATGTCGTTTGAGAATGTTTGTATGATATCCGCAAGATTATGTAAGGATTGAGTGCTATCACTATATAATTTGATGTCATCCATATACATGAGATGCGTAAGTGCAGTTTGATGATTATTAATTTTTATATTAAATCCGCTATTAGTTCTATTTAACATATTTGAGAGGGGATTTAAAGCAAGACAGAACCATAAAGGACTGAAGGCGTCGCCTTGGAAGATTCCTCGTCGTATGTTTATTTCAGAGGTTTCTATCTTTGGATTATTTATAGCTTTTAGTTTTGTTGTCCAATGAGTCATAGCAATTTTAAAAAAATTAATTATATTGGTATGAATTTTATAATGTTGTAATATATATATAAGCCAACTGTGTGGGACTGAATCAAACGCCTTTCTATAGTCGATAAACATTGTACTAATATTCTTCTTATTTTTAAATGCTAGGTTCATAACTACGGAATCTATAATTAGTTGCTCTTTACAACCTTGGCTTTTCTTTTTACACCCTTTTTGTTCAGTAGCTAATATGTCATTTAGCGTTACATGTTGATATACAATCTCCGCTATACATCCTGTTAGTAGCTTATAAATTGTCTGTAAACATGTGATTGGTCTATATTTAGCTGGATTTTTATAGTCTTCATCTTTGGCTATCATATAAGTTACCCCTTGGGTTACGTATTGAGGCATTAATTCAGGGTTGTGAATGAATTTATTTATGTAATTAAAAAGTAGTGGATGTAATTTTGTAAATTTTTTGTACCAATAATTATGTATATTGTCGGATCCTGGACTCTTCCAATTATGTGCCTTTTTAAGAATTTTTGAAAATATGTCAAAGGAAATGTAATCAGTATTCATTTGTTGTATATTATATAACCTTTCTTCATTTATCCAATCCGCAGAAATATTATGTTGTACTGAGTTTGACCAAATATTGCTCCAAAATTGGTACATCTCGTCTGTGTTAGGTAAAGGTGTTTCAGTTGTACATTTACTAAGGTTGTTTGATTGTGTCTTCTGTGTATTCTGGTCTAATTGTCTGTAAAATTGTTTTTCATTATTAATGAACTGCGAATTTTGTTTTTTTCTAAGGCTACACTGAATATATCTTTTTAATCTACTAGCAGCTGCATTAAGCTTTTGTTTTAAAGTATCTAAGATTTGTTTATCTGTAGTATTCTGTTCTTCATGTTTTGTGTGAATCTTGTATTTAGTTTTAATTTCTTCTATATTCTTACTTAGCTTTAGACTTATGTTTCCCTGCATATACTGCGTCATTCGACCTATATCTTTTCTAAATGCTAATATTTTATTTTCTATTCTTCTTTGCCATGCTGGTGTATTATTTATGTACTGTCTATTTGTATCTCTTGTGTCGTAGATTTTCACGCCGCTGCACACAGTAGCTGTATAAGCAGCAGCATATATAATGGTTTGTATAGTAAGAAAATCTTGATTATTATGTGTGTGGTTGATTAGTATATTGGAATTTATATATTCTACAATATGTTCAAGCTTTTTAGAACATTTTAATTTAGGTATACGTGGTCGACTTGTAGGGCTTGATTGTTGAAAGTATTTGAGTGTTTCCTTAAAAGTTTGCTTAATTTTATCAGAATCTATAAATGTTTTTGGTGTGGTTGAAACGTTTTCTATTCTATTTTGTAATGGATTAGACGTGCATGTTTCTATTGTAGTAGTTTCTTCTTCTATGCAATTATTTTGGCCAGTTCGAGATGTTTCTTGTTGTGGAAGTGTTCTTTGTGTAGTGTGTTGTATTACATCTTTTATTTGTCTTCTCAACTCACAGAGCCTATCTTTTGTAATTAAGTTATTATTAATGATAGATCTATTTTGATCAGCAATATGTTGTTCAGATAAGTGGGAAAATTGCGGATAACTATCTATAAACTTATTTCTGAGCTGAGTTCTATATGATGTCTTATTTGTTTCACAGTGAGTTACTTCGTAATAGCACCTGATAAGAGTTTCGTTCATCTCTCTTGACCACTTTAATCTGCTGCGTTGAGAGTTTTGTGTATTTGAGGGTACTTCTATTCTTGAATTATTTGATTCGCTTACACTGAGCTGCATCTTAATTTCCTCCCGAGATTTTTTGTCTAGTAAGTTGTTCCTGATTATAGCTCTCCTTTGATCTCCTAATCTCTGTTTAGATACATTAAATTGAGGATATTTTTTATTAAATTCATGATGTAATTTATCCAAGTAATGACGGGTATCTGTCTCCATGTTTGTTGTAATTAAATAAGTGCGCCAAATGAATCTATTCATGTCTGGTGTCCATTTTTTTCGCGCACGGCAACTTTCAGTAGTGGGCTCAAGAAATACGGCTTCTGCCTCTTGTGCAACATCTACCGAAAGGGAAGAAGATGATGATGATGGGGTAATGTTAACTTGTTCAAATGAATGAGGTGATGAATTAGGTGTCTGAAAATGACAAGATGATACCGAAGAAGTCGGTGAACTCGAGTACACTATAGCTGCTGTTTGTGACTCATTTCTTAGAGGACCTTGATTAATCTGTTCTTCAGCATCATGGGCTAAAGAATTTTGACATCGTCCGTTAACTGTAGACGTATTTCGACAAGCATTTTTTCGCGGCCGTAGATTATACTTACTTAAATTATTTGAGTTATTGCTTAATTTCTTCATATTCATAATCGGCCCCACTAGGGGGCCAGGAGTACAGCAAGGGAACTAGTACGTCCACCCCGACAGAGCCCCGCTTGCCAGGGTAAGGCTAAGTACTCTCCGAGGTCGCCAGGTATCGGAGAGGGACCGTTCGGAGTTGAGCACCCCCTCAACTACGCATCCATCGGCACGGTACCTTCACACGTGGGGATTGGGGTCGGGCTATCTGCCGGCCGCCAACAACAAATGTTGAAATGTTGTTGGCTGCGCCGCCCAGGGTGCACCGGTCCGATTATACGGATACTCGTGGAGGTTGCCCGACAAGCACCCCTTATTATTATTATTATTATTATTACGGTTGCATTTATAACAACAAAATGGAAACAAAAACAGAATAAAGAACATTACCCTCCTTGCGCAGTCTGGTAATAAATATTTAAAGGCTTCTCCCGTACAACAAAAATATTTTTTCTTACTAAATTAAAACACACAACAGCGTATTAGCGTGCAGCGTGTTGACAGGATATCTAAAAAGGATAAATCCCCTACAACAAACATGATTATTTTGCCTTTTGTTATAGATATTAGTACAGAACCCTTAGCGCGCAAGTCTGACTCGTACTGGACCGGTTTTTGTCATATTCATGCCCGCGTGACAATTAATTGCCCTAACGCATGCATAAGCCATTTACGATCGAACTTGTCGCATGCGACCGTAGTTCGTGCGACAGTCCGTGCGACGACCGTTGTAAGGTGAATGCCCACCTTAAATTATCCAATGATTCGCATGTCATATTCCGTCAAGTCGTTTGATCTGAAGTGCTTGTTAAAAAAATAGACTTACATACGATGGAAAAACATTACTCTTCTTCTGAAGCAGTCTTGTAAGAACAAACAGTGTAATTACAGTATTAAGCTCTCAATTCATAAAAAGAAATCTGTATTTTCAACTCAAAAATAAACAATTTTGAATTTTGCGCTTATTCATGCAAATCAATGTCTTCAATATATTGTGACCGTTCCGTATCACGCCTGCGATTTCTATGAGAACAACCACTAGGAGACATACTTTTATAAAGACCTTTGTAACGTATACTGAAATTATAAATTAAGTGCCCTTTTCGATACAAAGGTAAGGGCACTAAAGACAATTTGGGTTCAAAGGGAAATTGACTCCAGACTCTTTGTGCCTTTGTGACATTTATTCATTACCAGTAAGTTAATAACAAATATATTTTATTTACTATTGTATATTAGAAGTTGTTCATACTAGTTGCCAAGTTAAAAAAAATGTCAAACATGAAATTTCAAAATAAAAAATAATTTCAATTATTATATTTTTTTCCTGACCGAGGTTTACTAGTAGGTAGGTAGTAGTAGGTAGATTTACCCCTTGAACCCTGCGCAAGATGCTCGAACACCCCACAAAGTTTGGTTTTTGTATTTATTTCGCGAGTGTTAAATTCACAAGACCTCTCGTGTATTTTGCCATGTGGGTCCGTACTACTCAATGGCCAATAATTCGGCGCAAGCCTTACGGTGTCGACGTGTGCATAAGTGTCGTGGGGTACCGTAGCACCCCAATGTAGGAATACGGTAAGTATTATTTACGTTTTTATTTAATAATAATAATAATAATAATATACTTTATTGTACCCAACAAGGAAAATAATACAATGAAATCTTAATATTAGAATACAAAAGGCGGCCTTATCGCTCAACAGCGATTTCTTCCAGGCAACCTAAGGTTATGGAGTTAAGATTAAGGTGAAAATAAAGAATAGGTAGGGTGCAAAAATCTGGTTAATGAATTTGAAGCAACGTACAGATTAATAAAAAAGTAAAAGCGAAACTAGTTTTTTAAATAACAACAATTGTGAAAATAATACAGTTTAAGGATAGCAAAAAGCGTAAGGAGAGGATTGGAAAATTAGAGCTTAAGGTAATGGGACTTCACACGATTTTTAAACGAGTATAGGGATTGGGCAAAACGGATTGAAACAGGAAGGGAGTTCCATAAATGTATAGCTGAAACAGTAAAGGAGTTTTTGTAAAATGAAGTTGAGTGGGAAAAAGTGTAAAGAGTAAGGTTATGAGTGGAGCGAAGGGATCTATCATGTGATAGGTGGAGAACGGTTAAACGTTCCTTGAGGTATGGTGGAGAGGTCGGATTAAATAATATACAGTACAGAAGAGATAGAATGTGAGCATTTCGGCGAAGACGAATTGGGAGCCACTTGAGTTTAGCGCGATACTCTGACACATGGTCATATTTCCGTAAGCCGAATATGAACCGTATACAAATGTTTTGAAGACGCTCAAGCTTATTTAATTGCTCCTCGGTAATATCAGGATAACACACATCAGCATAGTCAAGTATTGGTAGAAGTAGAGATTGCGCAAGCGTAATTTTTGTGGGTATAGGTAAAACATTTTTCAGTTTGCGAAGGGAACCCATAGCAGCAAAGAGCTTTTTACTGACTTCCGTGATCTGTGGTATCCACGAAAAATGTTGGTCCATGTAGATACCTAAATTCTTAACCTTATTACTATAAGGAATTGCAACATCATCCAGTGTTATAGGCGGTAACACGTGCCAATCAATTCTGGCAATCAAACGCGAACTCTCTATAATAATTGCCTGGGATTTAGTGGCATTTAATTTTAATCCGAAGTCTTTGGTCCAAGTCGAAATACAAGTCAGATCCGTGTTAGTAATCCTGATGGCGCTGTGCAAGTTGTTAAGGCTAGCGTGGTTGTAAATTTGCAAGTCATCCGCATATAGATGGTAGTGAGAAGTTAAGTGAAGACTAATAGAGTTAATGAAGATAGTAAAGAGGAGAGGAGACAACACGCCACCTTGCGGCACGCCAGCAGTTTTACTCGACCAAATGGAAAAATTGTCATCGATTTGAATACGCTGCCGGCGCCCGTACAAGTAACTACGAAACCAATCAATTGCCGTCGGAGATATGTAGAGAGAACGCAAAACCCCCAAGAGGACGTCAAAATCAACAGTGTTGAAAGCATTGCTAAAATCCAACAGAGTTAACACCGTTAGCTGTTGATTATCCATCCCCATGCGAATGTCATCTGTAATTTTCAGCAGGGCAGTAGCCGTACTATGACCAGGGCGGAAACCAGACTGAAGAGGATTTAGTAGGGCTTGAGAGGTAAGAAAGGAGCTAAGCTGAAGGTGGATAAGGCGCTCAAGGACTTTGGATAGGAAAGGTAATATGGATATTGGTCTGAAATCAACAAATTCGGTTGGATTGGATTTTTTGGGTAGGGGAATTATGTTGGCATCTTTCCAGGAAGAGGGGAAGGAATTACTTTGGATAGAACTATTAACCATGAAAGTAATTTTAATATTTATGTTATCATTATTATTTATTTTATTTATCTTAACTATTTATTACATACATTCACAATAATTCATATTGTAAATGTACCAGGGATTTTTTAATCATATTTTATTGAAGTTATAGAATAAGTGTAATAACAATTATCACTTTAATTTTCTAAAGAATATGTCTCATATATGATCAAAGAATAAGAGAATATGATCAAGGAGAACCTGCAAATCCTGCGTCACATACAGAAGAGTCTAACTTGACTCGATGGCTTGGTTGACTTTGTCTTACAGAGGATATCGATGTGACAAATTCCTTAGTATTTTTTTTTAATAATTGCGTCTAAATCTCATATACGAACATTTGAAGGAACGTCTACAAAGACTAATTAATATTCAGGAAGGATATGAAATCATGTATTTGTTCTGTTTTCAAAAAACCTATGTCAGCCGATTCCTCTACATCTACCTATACACCACATACAGAATTGTTGTGGTTTCTGTCCAAGGAATAAGGATCGAAAGAGCAAGACCAGATGCAATAGCATACCCTCAATTTGTGTACTACTAAATAGTAGTACGCAAAATGTGTTGTGTTAAATATTAATTATAAATTATAAGTCTGATTTGTGATCTCAAAACAGTAATCAACAGAAAAAGTATATAATTTCCAAAGACTGCTTTTATTTTATTGTAATTATTCTCATTTTTATTTTGGGGTATCCCAGCACCCCAGTGCAGGCAAGTTTTATATTTAGTATGTTAAATATAAAACTTTCGTGACACAGGAGAATGAATTTTCGTGACATATATTATGGTGACTGTTGTAACAAAAAGGTTAAGAGATGGTATTGTTAGAGAGGGTATTGTATAAACCATTGATAGCTCAATCCGTATATATCATGAATTCACGCCCACACATTCCACAATTCCTTCCAAAGCTAAAATTGAACGTCAATCCGAAAATCGCTTGTCTGAATTTTCGTCGGATTGTACCGAATCTCGAAGTTAGCAGTTGCTTTTAAGAATTGAATTCGCTTGAATCGTGATCAAATAGTAGCCTATAGAGATTCACTAATCCGCACTGGACTGCTAATGAAAAACTTCCGAGCAGTGCAGTTGCGATGGAAATTGACGATTCGGTCACCGAAGCTTTTATTGTCCAATATTCCAATTTAAACTTTTATATAAGTTATCAGTGGATTCCCAAAAGGCGTTTAATGTTAAAATTAAATTTAAATGTGTAGGATTAAAATGGAAAATATCAAAAAAAGAATTTTTTCATTAAGTTTGCTTATGAATTGTTTTAATATGGCCCTTAATATTCTTAATATGGGCAGTGATAGCCTAATGGTTGAATCTTGCCGTCTCGATCGGGAGGTCCGAGGTTCAAACCCAGGCACGCACCACTGATTTTTCTAAAATTATGTGCGTATTAGAAATTAATTATCACAGCTTTCCGGTGAACGAAAACATCGTGAGGGAACCTACATACCCCGTTCTTTAAAAAAAAATTTTCGGAGGTGTGTGAAGTCCACCAATACGCACTTGGCCAGCGCGGTGGACTATGGCCTAAACTATCTCATTCTAAGACGACCCGTGCCCAGCAGTGGGACAATAATGGGTTGTACATACATACTTATATACACAAAACCACAACCTAATAATCACACCATATCACATCCTAACTGCGTAGTCGAGTACAACATTGTATGAAAATACACGATTTTATTCGTACGAACCACATATTGCCATCCAATTCTGCAACATATATGATATTTACCACGTAGAAACCACATAGCAATCTCATCGTGACCATAACGCAACAACAAACCAGTTGATACATGAGGACGGCCACTTTACTACTAGTGGCACTAATAATGGACTTCAAAAGGCTAGTGAATGGATGTATAGTCTATTTCTTTCAATGTACTGTTAAACATCATTGATTATTATTACACATTTATATGAGGTGACCATCATAGTCCTAGAGAGTAGCAACGCATCTGTGATTTACTTTAGATAGAACCCATGTTCTGTATGAAGTTGATTACAGAAGTTACTGATTACAGATGATTACAGATCAGATGGACTGCATGCTCGTTTCCTACTTTAGTCAGATAAAAAAATAGAAATGGCAACTATAAGCACAAACTCCTCTTTCATCTTTATTCTTACTAGTTACCCATCGCAACGGTCGAAATTGCACCGTAATTAAAATTTAAAAAACTATACTTCATATTGTCCAAAGTAGCACGAATATTTCTTAAATACAAATAAATTGTAATCATTTTCAAGTTATTTTGAATGCACCCGTTAGAGATAAAAAGAGGTGTAATTAACTAAACTGCAAAGCAATAGCGGGTATTTTGACAAAGACATCTGACATTATTGTCGTTATGTATTTCCATAGTATGACATCGAATGTTCTATTTCGTTTATTATTTTTTGTGTTTGTGTCTTATACAAGGTAGTGTGTGTATTGTATTTTTAGTTGATTTTATGTATGTTTTATGTATTATTTAAAAAAAAATCTGCATTGCGTATACCTTCTCTACATCAACTATAACCGAGCGTAATTTCATACTCCTCCGTCTACGCCAAGTATCTTACAAACGTATCACAAGTTTTTGTTTCACGTATTAATATATAGAATTATCCTCGTTCTTTTAATATGTAGGTATAACCATGTTTTTTCCATTACTATTGAAGTGAGTCAAGTTTATAATAAATATTTGTTTCTAATAAGTGTAACTTAAAAAATTTAAAGGTGTGTAATTAACATTCAATCTTTGGTCCCAATATTAAATAACATAAACACACGTGTATTATACAGACAGGTATTTTTTAACTAAGTAAATTAAAAGATTTAAGTACATTAGAACAATTAGTCTACGATTATTATAAAACAATTTCCTTGATACACGTGCAAGTTGTGGAATGAGCTTCCTCCTGAGGTATTCCCGGAGCGCTATGACATGGGGTTCTTCAAGAAAGGTGCGAAAAGAGCTCTCCTTCAAAGCCGGCGATGCATTGGCGACTCCTCTGGTGTTGCGAATGTCCATAGGCGACGGTGACTACTTTCCATCAGGTAGCCGGTCTGCCTTATCGTTAGGTTAAAGTATAAAAAAAAAACGTTTGTTTACTTTTGTTTAGAAACGATGTTATACTTGTACTTTGTTGTATATTTTACTTATTTTCTTATGGGATTGAAGTAGCAAATAAGCATGCATTCCACCTGATGGTAAGTGGGTACTGCCGCCCATGCACATCCATAAGCAACTTCATATACACATGGTGTCTATCTGAATTCAATCACAGATGCGTTGTTACTCCCGAGGACTAAGATGATGACCTCATATAAAAGTGTGCCGGCAACCTGCGTGTTTTTTATTTGTCAATAAAAACAACACCGGTTTTAAAATATTACATGAAAGCTAGGCCAATTATTCCTGACCATAAATTGTATATTGTCTTATAAAATCTATTTTGACAAACGATAAAGTCTACTTATCATAATTTTATTTACCAAGTTATTGAAAACATCAAGTTCCATGAACTTCCCGAATTAGCATCATCTTACAAGAGTACGTTTGTTTTTATCAAAAATTTTCGTTTGACAAACTTTGACAAACAACACGGCGACTTCTAAAAATCTTCCAACTGACTTACCAAATGTTATTTAACTTTAATCATCGTTTATTCATAGATCTAAATCTAATATAGGCTCTGCCGTAGATTCTATTGACATAAACGGTATTCTATGATTGTATTCTCATCAGTTATCAATAAAAAGGAGTTGGAAAAATATGCAGAAACTTAAATTGATGTATATGTTACGGTAAATGTAAGTAAACGGTAATTATCTATAATTACCGGTAATTATAGATAATTACCAACGCACATGGTAAATGTAGTAAATTATCCACATTTACCGGTAATTATATAAAACTTCCGCGCGATCGTGGTAAATGTTGATTTAAGCTTTGGAATGGAGAGCGAACGGAGCGGGAAATGGTCCGAAGGAATAAAATCTATTTAGTTTATGAAAAATAAAGCTCATCACTCAGGAATAAGCCGTAGCCTCTATGAGGCTATCCTGCCGTAGAAGTAGGTCAATGCGTAAGAATTAAGGTACCAGACGTATCAGATCGAGCCAAAGCAGATGGCCGAAATATAATAGCCGTTTTAATTTCGATCGAGAATGAAAATCTTTACAAACTTGGTACGAAATACGGGATTTTAAGCCAGTTGTACTCAAGAAACGAATTATTTACTACATTTATTAAAAGAATATGGTAGTTTTATATAATTTCCGGTAAAAATGATTAATTCGAAAGTTTTTACAACCTTTACCACGAGCACTGGTAATTATGCATAGTTCCCGGTAATTGTACATAATAGCCGCACTATTCACATTTACCGTAACATATATACATGTCGGAAATGGCGGTATTGTGGCAACACCGGAACGCCAGCGCCATCTAGTGGCGTTCGATGAAGTTAGGGTTGTACCAGTTTAATGGCCGACACCTCAGTCTATCGTTGACGGTCGGCCGAAGCAGACGACTCTAAAATCATCCCGCGTTCTTAGTGCTACGATTACTTGCCTACTTAATTTAGTTTGATTAATTCAGTGATTGTAATAAGTTTAATTTGGCAATATACTGTGTGTTAAAATCGAGTCTGCAATTTATTCTCGTGCTAACATTCCCTATCAGAGCCCACAGTAGGTTATCCTGATACGATGAGCGAAAAAGAACCACCCCCTCCGTCATACATATTACTAGTTGACTCGGCGAACTTCGTTCCGCCTAAAAGTCAAATATCTAAAATAATTATCAGTGTTTCTCTACTATATTATACATGTATCATACATAAAACCTTCTTTTTGAATCATTCTATCTATTAAAAAAAACGGAATTAAAATCAGTAGCGTAGTTTTAAAGATCTAAGCATACATAGAGACAGACAGCGGGAACCGACTTTGTTTTATACTATGTAGTGATATACTCGTAAATTAATAGTACACACGAACGGACACATATGTACGAACATACATACATAAATACAGGGTGTATTGGGTGGATAATAAGAGGCCACTGTCTTCTACAGGTTATAGTCAATCAAAGTTATGATCATGTGTCATATTTAGTTTTAGTTTTATGAGAAGAATTGATATTTTAGCTTCACTAAACCAGTTGGATGAGCAGTTTCGTAAATAAAAGTAATACTCGAAATTGGCAAAAAAATACTAAAATACGATGTAAATTATTTGAAGCTTTTTCGAATCAAATTATTCAGATACGTAATAGATTGTCTAATTCTAGAATCACCGCAGACATGGGCTGTTTTTAAGTATAAAAACAAATCTACTAAGTGTTTACATTTTACATATACAACATTTTCGGATCGCCGGTTGCAGCAAAAAGAGCTAACCTCATTTCAGCTCCACAAAGGCGAACGTAAGCCACAAGGAACTTCGATAACTTGCTTATATTATTATGCCATAATATTAATAACATATCAATAATACACTGAATAATAAATTAATGTTATAGGTATTCAAAATAAAATCGGAAATAGAATGTGTCAGAAAAACTACGGAATTCATTTGATATTGGGGTTTATTAGTAATTTTAATAAGTTGTGTCGGTTTTTAAATAATATCACTGGTGCAAGCGTAACTATTATTTCTATTACCTTGTCAATTTAGTATTCAGTTTATAATAAAACTAACTGTAACGCGCGTTGCTACGCCATCACAATAAAATACACCAGAAACCTTCGCGAGTTCATGAATAACAATTTTGCTAAAGATCTTCACATGATCAAATGAATAGTTTACGATTTTACAGATATACAGACAAACATTTATTTTTATAAAGAAGAGGCTAGCTGTGCCCTGCGCGCGTTGCTACGCCATTACAAAGAATAAAAAATACACCAAAAACTTTCGTGAGCTCATGAATAACAACTTTTCTAAAGATTATCACATGATCAAATAAATAGTTTACGATTCTATAGAGGACATAACAAAAAATCATTTTATAAAGAAGACGATAGTTTTTCGCTGAGAAATAATAGGTATCTAAATTGTTAAGTAAAAATACGGTTCAGTGATTTATTTTCCAAGTATTATTCAAAGGCTACACAGAGACATTTAGAGCAATATTTACGCCTAAATTAACAATGCCAGAAATTTTCCTTTCTCTAAATTTGGCAACGAATTTGGAACATTTTTATTAGATGTTGATTTATACTTTTGTTGAGTTTGAATTTAACTAAGAATTTAGTCTTTCGTGTCAAAATGTAAATGGAAAAACGTTTACGTAATTATTTGGGTGTTTGTTACTCCGTCTGTACTTCATCTACTTTGGTAAGGAAAATTTTATGCCTAGTCTTTTTTTTAATAGGTATACAAGAAGCAAACGAAAAAAGAAAATAATTCGAACAGCACTCGGGGACTGCCGCGGTAAAGCTATTAATTAGCTTTTTTTTATCAACTATGTGATTATCATTATTTATTTATGCGGTATTTTTTCTTTCATATCAACTCAAGTTATTTTTGATAGAATGTACTTTACTATATGTTTATTTTGTACTAGCTTATTTCCGCGGCATCGCTTTGGTCGTTTCTACAACGATGTCCTATCCTATAGTTTAATATAGATCATAAACTATGTGTGTGTATACTACAAATTTTAGCGAAATTCAATAGGATGAAACAAACAAGGAAGGGAACAATCTAACATTCAAATTTACAATATTAATTTAATATTTTGTATAAACACCTTAATATTATAAATCCGGAATCCTAATTTTACCCAAAAAATTGAAAAGGTCTGGCGGTAATTTAAGAGACTTAATATTTTACCCCATTTGTGAATCATGGATTCGCTACTTTTTCGTTAGGTAAGGAAGGGAGAACTTCCTTCTAATATAAAGTTAGTCGATTTGATGGCGAATCATTTGTCAAGACATCAAGATATACTTATTTTTAAACAGGGTATTTTGACCTAAAAATTAAGGATGTCTTTGTGAAAACTGATGAAAATTATGCACGAAAAGCTACGCAGCCAAAGCTCGCGCGATGTCCTGTAAATTAATGAAAAAACCAGAGCTACGTTTGCGAGGACTTTGATTTTAGAAATGGGAACTAATTAAAACTTTTCGCTTTCTAACAAGGATTCCTGCAGGAGGCAGATGTTTGCGGAACACGTTTTTGGGAAATCACTTTTCACGCAAAAGTTTTCCTATTAGATTAGTATTGAATGGAATCCGTAATCTGCGTTAGGCGTGTTGGTCTATGATAGTATCATTCCTTTTCTTTCTGTAAATAAAGCGTGAACTAAGGGTCTGACTTCTCGTCTACCCATTATTGTTTCACTGCTGGGTACGGGTCTTCTCTCAGAATGAGAGAGTTATAGGACATAGTCCACCGCGCTGGCCAAGTGCGAATTGTTGGACATCTCACACCTCCGAGAACTATTTTTTTAAAGATCTCGCACATAGTTTTAGAAAAATCATTGGTGCGTGCCTGGGTTTGAACCTCGGACCTCCTGATCGAGAGTGCAAGTTTCAACCATTAGGCTATCACTGCTCAGGTCTGACTTTAGTAGGCAGCATTATTCTACACAGTTACACCACCTACACCAATGGCATCTAAACTTTCTATATTTGAGATTTTCTTGACTATCGTTTTAATAATATCACATTAAAATTCGCCAAGTTGATGGCATTTCAATGAAGTGTCCTCATCATACTGCTACGTGCAAGGCGCTACAAAGAGGACTCCGGGACCTCCTGCCAGATGGACGGCTGGGCCCACAGCTCCGTCTAGTGTTTACGACGGTATGCGACCACAAATACCGCCGTCCTTCTTGAGATTGCCTCACCTGTCCGGGCAGCTCTAGCCGCCTGCAACCCCGAAAGCCCCTTTTAGTCGCCTCTTTCGACAGGCAGGGGATGCCGTAGCCCTATCCTGATCCCGGAACTACAGAAACAAAGCCGCTGTACTTGGCAACCAACCTTCGTTCGAACTTTATGGGTATAAAACAACCTACCTAATATATTTCAATCCTTGCAATATCTATAAAGCACGTAGGTTCAATGTGATACCAACACCCAATTTTGAGATACACAAATATCGCCTTCGGATATTGAACGCGCCGAGCGCTATTACACGGCGCGACAAACCGAAAAACCGAAATTACGTAAACGCTACATTGGATTTCAGGGGACGGAAAGTATTGTCGTAAAATTATTATTAAGCGAAAATACAGCATAACTATCAAATATTAGAGTGCTTCAAACCATCATTAATAATACGAATACTAATTTAAACACACACACGCTTTTTACACTCATATATGTTTTGTATATAATATATGTTAACAAAATATATTCTTTATAGCAGAACAAGAATGAAAACGCCAAATATAAAAAACAAAATTAAGTTAATCCGCTATGACACACACGCTCACACGCACGCTTTCCAAACTTAGCCCCACACTAGGATTTTGTCCTGTGTCGTGGGTACCATTGACACACACAAGATGAATACACAAACACCCAGACCCAGAACATCAATCTAAACTCATCATTCATATACCTGTCTGGCCAAGAATCGAACCCGGGACCCATTGCGCGTAAGACCGGTATGGTTACCGCTCCGCCACGTGACTCGTCAATTTATTTTTGTGTTTATCTTATTAATAATATAAATGTGAAAGTTTGTGAGGATGTATGTGTGTGCAATAGTGATGTAACGAATTATAATATTTGACATTCACTAATGCGAAAGCGAATATTGGTTTTTAAGCTATTGCATAGCTTTTATCGCGGGCTTCGAGCGCGGCGACCGAATAAATAATATCCGTAACAAAAAAACCTAATACCCCCCAATTCAACTATCCTGTAGCGCGGCCGAGCGTTCGCTTATCGTGTATGAATATGGGACGACAGTACGAAGCTTGCACGGATCAAGACGAATTGCTCGGAAACGGGACAAATCTATAAGCAACTGTTTGTGAGAAAGTATATCGTATAAAAGAAAAAAAAAATTACATGAATAAATAATTATATTTGCATAAGTCTATACAAAATACTATGCAATAGCTTTGCCGCGGCAGTCCCCGTGCCGCTCGTTTTTTTGTGTTTTTGTGTAGTGTGTCGGAGGATATAAACTTTGGCGATCTTTTTTTCTGAGAAACTTCAGTCGAATTAATAAATTTGGCAACCTTTTTTTTGCAACACACTGCAATTCAATATCCGCTAAACATTCGCACATTTATTTCGAATGCGAATTTACGATACATCACTAGTGTGCAACTTTTCTTTCACGCAAATACTACCGGTTGGATTTCACTGAG
This sequence comes from Spicauda simplicius, assembly GCA_949699795.1. Taxonomy (NCBI): domain Eukaryota; kingdom Metazoa; phylum Arthropoda; class Insecta; order Lepidoptera; family Hesperiidae; genus Spicauda; species Spicauda simplicius. The sequence continues at coordinate 8,681,533 of OX453062.1, forward strand.
ATATGGCATGCACATAGTATATGACCAAAATTAGCAAATAGGACATAGATATACACATTACCATTAGAGCAGCGATAGCCTAATGGTTGAAACTTGCCCTCTCAATCGGGAGGTCTTAGGTTCAAACCCAGGCACGCACCACTGATTTATGTGTTTATTAGAAATTATTTATCACTGCTTTTCGGTGAAGAAAAACATCGTGAGAAAAACTACACACCCGCGATTTCTTTAAAAATAAAATTCTCGCAAGTGTGTGAATTCCACCAATTCGCACTTAGCCAGCGCAGTGGACTATGGCCTAAAACTCTCTCATTCTGAGAGAAAACCCGTGCCCAGCAGTGGAACAATAATGAGTTATACCCCCCATAAACATTATCGGGGTAGACGTGACCAAAGCGGGCAACTCCAAGCGAATAACCTAGTTGAATTCATAATATAGGTCGAATTATCAGCGCCTCAAAATCATTGAGCGTCCGGGGAACCACTTAAAGTGACACCAAGTCTGTGTCAGACATTACGGCGAACTTTCAATGAAATTTGCATGTAATTGAATCTTTTCTCATTAAAATTGATATCTACTACGAACCAGAAATATACATTGACATGCATTCTCGTCTGAAATAGTAAGGTTTTAATGCATTATCTTACTTACACTGTTTTCATGCCTTTGTGAGGAGAGTACGTTTATGTTGCATCATGGGACCGCGATTTAATACAACTGAAATCTTCTCAACTACATAGTTTAACTAGTTTAGCTAGCGATCTTGCATATTACAGGATGTACAAGAGTACAAGATTATTCTGATGTTTCTGCTGAACCATTTATGAACAAGTATAATTACAAGGCTCTATGACGTCTCACAAGGCGATGTCAGGTAGAAACTATGTTGCCTAAGAATTTTATCATAGACAATTGAAAATTCCTTTCGTTATTATCTCATTCATTTGCTACTCCAACTTATAAGTTGAGAAGCAAATGAGCGAGTGGTTTTTATGATGGTAAGTGATCACCACCGCCGTTTAAATGTTCGACTAACGTAAAAGTGAGTCAGAAAATCACGGTGAAAGGTCACCGAAACACCGGAGCACCACGGCAAAGCCAAGAGGAATCCCAGGAAGGATACTCTCCGAGTGGGTTTGGCTGTGGGCCCGCTCTGTATGAAATCGAGGGGGCTGCGGTTGCCGGTGTTTTCTGACCTCTGCAGCCACGAGGGGTCACGGGAGGAGAGGTGTCTCGGTGTGTCATTGGCGTCCACCCTGTCCTCTGCGGCTGTTTGGTGGTTTGCGGCGGAACCAAGGAGCGGATCCGCCGCTGCTTTGGGAAGTCGGCGCCTGTAAGGTGTAGAAGGCTTTGCAGGTGTCGGCTTGCCCATGCCCACGGCTTCTGGGTGGCGGTCTCGGGGTTGGTCCGTCGCCCTGCGGATGGGGGCCTGGAAGGTAAGGAACGCCTTTGTGTTTTCTGGTACGCCTTGCTGTTGGAGGGGAGCCTCATGCTCCACGCGGGAGGTTGCAGGAGCGGCCAGGCACCAGTGTGCGGATGATTGCGCAAGCGCTCGTGTTCCCGCCGTACGGTGCAAGGAGAAAGCACAGTTAGAGTTTAGCCGGCAAGAGTCCGGCATAACCCAGCTGCTGCACCGGGCGGCTGGGTATCCATGAGGATTATCCACTTAAAAAAGGCTAGGTATATATTTTTCTGAAGAAACCTACTTAAATATTTCTGTTGTATGCGCTAAAAATATGCTAGAATTGTTAGGCAAGGTAATGATGCATTCTATGTGCAAAGTTTATTCTCTACTCTGCATATCCCGGTACGTTGCTTTAATATCCTATTACGTTTTTCTGTGAAACAAAGAGTAAAGGTATGGAGTAAAGGAGACGTACCTACATCAGGCTAGTTACGTAGATTATTATAATTCCTAAAAGATAGCGGAAGAGAAAATTGTATTTGAGGCCACTAATTTATACTCCTAAATTAATTTAATTATTATATTTTTTAATTATACAATTTGATGCATATATGAGGTGACCATTATAGTCCACAGGAATACCGACGGATCTGTGAGCGACTTCCGATAGTAGCTCGATATACGACGATTGTAACCCCTTATCATATGGACTACTTGCTATTTCAATGTGATAAAAAATTTCTAAGTGACGCGATTTCATATATTGTCTCGAGAACAAAAATATGGTTATTGCGAATAGTAGCAGTTTAAGTATTTAATTATAGTATTTTTTCTTTAGAAATATTTTTGAAAGTCATAAGTTAAGAGTTCTCGTAAGGCGTTTCGTTGAGGCAAAAACAAAAAGACATCTTTTTATTCCCCTGTCTACCTCGTAATTACGTATGCTTAACTCGTCGGAAAGTTCGCACCGTCGCCCTTTACTCTCCCGAACATTTAATTTAGACAAACTATGTGTTTCCCTGTCCGGACACCTGCCAACAAGTTACGTGGCTAACTCAAACAAACATTTAAATTATGAATGGTTAAAATATTATAGTATTTTGAGAAATGTATATAAATGTTTTATTATGTCATTTTGGCTACTTTAATTATTGCTGTAAATCGTGTTAATGAGATTACCAACATCATTTATGCATAATAATAGAACCCAAAGTATTGATTTTTAGATTTGTATCTGTTTGCCTGTATGTCTACATGTAAAACGGAGGGGTGGAGGCGATGTTCAGCAGTTGATCTCAAAAGTCTAATGGATGGATCATGTTATTCCGCAAGTAATTAATAAAAATCTTAGCAATTTTTATTTTCTTACACTGTAAATATTTACTTTATGAAATTAATGATTAATTTGGTTTATCATATAACGTATAGCCTCATCTACATTCATAATATATGTAAGTATGTAAATTAGGAACATGATAAGCAGTTACGAAATGCCTGTCAACATGAATAACCGTTCTCCCTCGGGATGTGCGCCGCAACACGATCCTCTCCGATTTATACGAAATCCGAGGCAAAATTTCGAGCTGTTTGTGACTTCCTTATTTTAAGGAACTTGAGTTGGCCACCAATTTGAGATTGTCATTATTTTAATTCTAAAAAATTTTGTAGGTTACGATGCACTTATTGACATAACTTTTTTTGTATCTGACTGAAGTAGCAAACGACCATGCAGTCCACCTGACGGTAAGTGGTTACAGCTGCCCATGGACATCTATAATTAACTTCATACAGAACATGGGTTTCATCTGAAGTCAATCACAGATGCGTTGCATTACGTTCATTGAACATGTTACAATATACTGAATAATGTAGAAGTGGGAATACATAAAAAAAAATATGTATTACTTGAAATTTAATGTTACATTGGAAAAATCTGGTTACTTATTCCTGTCTAATAATAACGTATTAAAGCACTGATGTGTTCAGATTCAAAGGCGTGATAAGGAAGAAACACTTATATGTTGCGTACATTGTCTTTAGGGTAACAAATAATCTGTGGTCGGCCGCAGGTTGCCTATAATCCAATCATTCGTTATGTATATTCATGTAAGTATGATATTCTCTACTCATCACAAGAAAGACTGCGTGATCATTTGCCACTTCTATAATTTAAAAAGAAATAAGAAACTTAAAAACCAAAAATGACTTGAATTAAATCAAGTTAAAATTGTTATATTACTTTTTATTAAAACAAAGGTTTTGATAAGAAAATTCTGAGGAGACCCTATATTGGAAAAAGGTTATCGAAAATCCGAAAACCATTAAAACAAATGAAGCTTCCACAAACACCGTTTTAATGGGGGTCTATAATTGAAAACTCCGGTTAAAACCACGGCTTGCTTAATTTGAAACTTTGCGAGAAAGGCTAATTAGAAAGGGCACAGTAGATTGACTTTAGATTCATTTCTCGCAGATTCATTTTGTGCAGTGATTATTTTAAAAGTGAAAAGTATAAAATCGTAGGTATCCATTAAGTCCGCACTGAAATAAAATTCAATACTTTACACAAAAGTAAATATTTCCTTTATGACGTTATTCAGTATTTAATGTTTTAAAATGTTTACCATGTTAATCGGGAATAACACTTGTGGCGACCTCCCGCAATTCGTCAAGAGATTCTAGTATTCTGAAACATGCTATCGAAGTATTCTCAATACCCTGCATATATACAAGTTCCGAACAAAGACTGTTGGAGCACGGCCGCTCCCCAGACATGATCACCTAGCCTGGCACGAGATCTCCCTTTGCCAAACACTCATGCGCGTTTTGTCAACTTTTTCAACCTTAGGTATTCCAATGGCAAAAGTAAAAGATATTCCACTGACCTATAGTTCAAAATATTCTATATTTAAGTAAATAATTTGTCATGGCCTTACTTCATTGGTAAATAGGGAGCTAGAGTTAGACGAAAGAGCTAAACGGTTTTCTAAAGCAGATACTTTGTTTACTTGTATTGATTGAACTATTGTGTATTTTAACTGTTTAATTTTAAATTATTCAATAAAAGGGCACAAATTATAAAATGTAAAAAACGATAAAAAATTGAACATACAAAATATTCGTTAGCATGAAGATATTGATTGATAAAAGTTTTCACTATTAAGCTGGGGCTGTCAAATTTCTTGCTTCTAGTCTTTATTGCGAAACTTTAACCATTATTTGAATAGGAAACGATGTTAAATTGAACACTTTTGATGGTTTTATTTAAATCATCATTACGCTTTTCGACTTCCAAATTCTTTATATTTCCGTCCTTCCGACTTCTCTTATAAATATAACTTTAGTTTGAAAACTTAGTGTGAAGTGATCCTTTATTTAGTGATGCTCTTTTAGAATTTTTTATCATTTTCTTTTTTAATCATTAAACAATACCTCTCAGAATACTGTTTAAACCTTATCTCATCACACAAATTAAAACCAAATACTTTTTCTTAATATCAAAATCTCTCTGTGTGCTCGATTTAACCGAGATATTGAATATTTGGCTCGTTTTATAAATATTATTTGTGATATAATCAGTTGGCATACAACCAAATTGTATTAAGAGGCTGCCATCTACTAGTATGATTTTTGATTTGTCAGTCGACTACTAATGTCTGAATGTGGCTTGCAAATTCAACAATAAGCTTTTGCTGTTTCTTTTATGTCTTAATACAATTGTAATAACCGTAAAGATAAGATAACCGTTAAGATGTAGATTTTTTTTTACTTTTTATGTTTGTAGTCGTATTAGTTATAATGTCAATCATTGTTTAAATATTAGAGAGTTAAATGTAATGGGGTGCATGTTCAGATGTAAAAGAAATAAAATAAATTAATATACTTTTAAAAACACGCACACGCCTTCTACACTCATAGAGGATTTTCTCCTGTGTCGTGGGTACCATGGACACACACAAGACGAATACACAAACACCCAGACCCAGAACATGAATCTAAACTCATCATTCAGATACCTGTGTGGCCGAGAATCGAACCCGGGACCCATTGCGCGTCAGACCGGTATAGTAACCGCTGCGCCACGCGGTCGTCAATACAATAAACCATTTATTTTGAGCAGAGTCACGCATAACACTATTTAAAATATAGGGTGATGTAAGAACTACGAGCTATAGCATCTATCTCCCTATAATTTTCACTTGTCAAAGTTTCTAAACAAAATAACTCTGAATCTAGGCTAATGGTTTTGATGAAAAATTTCATAAACAATGACTTGAGGATTGTGTAATGTAAAACAATTAGACCCCGGTACTGGTTGATCACACGAAGCAGTTTGGACGGGGAATAGTTTTAGATGACGCAGCCTCATTTGGCAATACACCAAATTGAAAGTAGTGGAGCCACTTGTACATGGACGTAAGTGGTCAGTTTAAATATAAATACACCATTAGTTAATCATACATCATTTAATACAATACATTTTTCAAGGTGGTAGAACGAAAGTAGTTCGACCGGGCCACACCTATATCTAGTGTGAAGCATTTCTTGCGTTTCGATAGAAGTGGTTGCCGGCACACTTTCACATGAGGCGAACATCATAGTCCTCGGGAATAGCAACGCATCTTTCATTGACTTCAGATATAACCCATGTTCTGTATGAAGTTGATTACAGATAATCATATATCAGATAAAAAAAAAACATACGATCAATATGTTGAACTGTACAAAGAATTCCATCTCGAATCTACGAGTATGTAAAGTACCTAGTGCTTACAAAATCACTTTTTAAACGCCAATAAAACAATGCAAGGCTTATATGTTATGCAATTTAATTCATCGTTCAAATTACGAAGTTACGAAAATATAATGTTATGATTACACAGCTATGAATGGAAACTGAAATGTAATTGTTATTATGATTTTGTTAAAAAACATATAAAGAACAATAAATATACCATTCTATTTCAAAGCGTATGTGGTGGTTTTGTAATAAATTGTATTAAACTTTTCTTTTAGAGGAAAAAGTCATGCAGCCGCGGGCATACCAACGAGTAACATGTAGGAATTTAAGGACACAAATAACAAGTTGTAATAAAATTCAAAGGTTATAGCAAAATATGTAGTTTTTGTTTTATATTGCGAAATAAGAGGGATTAGAAGTAAACTTGAAGGTCGTGTTGTGTTCAATATTAAGTACTTTGGTTTTTTATTTCATAAAGAATGTCTTTAAAATGGGTTTTGGTAATGCAGATTTTACATAAAAAAGCAAATTAGATAATATCGTTTAAGAATCATTATTTATTAAATTTCTTATGAAATAATCATAAAAAAAATAAAAGAATAAACAGTAAACTTCCCCGGGCGAGAAATCTCACTCGCGTTAATGTTTTAATTAAATTATAATCGTAGGTCAACACATTGCGATGTATCAGAGTCCCAACCCCTATAAAGTTTTTTATTACTAAGCGGTGTGTATAGATCGCAAAATCTCTAAAATTACAAAATGCGCGAGAATACGTGTTCAAAGGCGGAAGGTACACAACGCCCACAACAGCTCCAGTGCCCAAGGCATCTATTAGGAAAACACTAACTAGAGTCAAAGTAGAGTGGCGATGATACAACAATAATTGTATTATAGGAAATTTATCTAAATAAATTGCCACATGAACATCCCCTTTCTCAGTAATTCCGAATCAGCTTAAAGCTAGGAAGTAGATTTGTAGATGAGTTTAAAAGTGGTTTTTAGACTTTTGGCACGCAGACTATGCACTTCAAAGGCAGTCTCAAGTTTGGAATAGTAGCTCAGAATACTCCATGTTTAATGATCAGATACACCTTATTTTTTAGTATACTTTAATATACTCTTGAAACCAGAATGTACTACAAAGGCGCATTGTGTTTCCTGTGTTTAATTTAATAACATCCACTTCATTTCAGCCATTGCATTAAAATCGCCAAGCCGAACACCTTAATACAAAATATACGGTGAGTATATTGAATTTTCTGTTAATGTTCAACGAAGCCTTCAACGTAACGACGCTTCGCTAATACATCCTTTCACCATACCGTAGAGGGTCGCAGGTCGGCCATTCATATTGTTATTTTAACACGACCACCGACCTCCGATACGATTTTTATACGTGCTTTATCGGGCGTAAATTATCCCGTATTCCATTTTAACTTCCCCAACGCGTCGTTAATAAAAGAATTATTTTTAGTGAAACTTGCTGACTCTCTCCATATTTGATATAAGAGTTTCGGAGGTCATTGCATGTTTTGTCACCTTGTAACGTAGCTATACCCCACGTTGGGCGCCAACTGTAAGCTAGATCTTTAGTTGTGGGAAGAACCACAGGAAAAGATGGTGTTATCGGCTAGCTAATGTTCTTACAGTAAATTTATATAAGGTATGTAAGAATATTAGGGAAATATCCAAATTAAACAAAGGTTACACAATTAAATATTTATTACAACTCTGAAGTTAATGACACAATTTATTTAATTTATACAATAAGATCATTGATATTCCCTAATACCAGCGGAAGAACATGAGACTAAATACAACAACGGACTCAGGGCCGCTTGTGAGGATCCGCGAGGTGAGCACATATAATCCCTTAAACTCTAGCACTAGGGCATAAAGTTATAATGACTGCGCTTACAGATAAACAGTCTTGGTCACACACGGTTTAATAATAATTGTAATACCAACAATAACGACAAGGTTATATAATTTACCTTTGTAATGATAAAGTAACAATAAAGGTGGCTATTTTACTTTTTCTAACGGGTGGTAAGAATTTACTTTTGTAACGGAGCAGAGACCCTTGGCATCGGAGAACATGGATAACCATGTGGCCGCAACCTCACGGAAGACCTACGTGTAGATATAGACAGGGAATCCTATCCTACGTGTCTGTGGTTACCTCGGAGACTGGGGCAGACGCCCGCGACGGCTGTCCTGGTGTGACGCTTCGTCGGCACGCGAAGGCACACTGTCCAGCCTCGCCACCGGCTACAGCCACCGGAGGACGGACTTCGAGGACACCACGTGGCACGTGGTCTGGACTGGACTGCAACCTCTAGGTTCAGGCTAGCGCACACGCAATAGACCTGAAACCCATATCCCCGCAAATTAGGATGACACTCCTAACAAGTAGAATAACAAATAAGGGCTCTAATATGCACGAATTCGACACTCACGTGGCATTGGAGACTTCGACGCAGATTAACTGCTGCCGGGCGTCAGGGAAATCACATTCCCTATTACATTTTTGTGGTCACACCATCCCTGGAACCACCATCGACTTCACAGGGTCACCACATGACCATGACCCGTACACAGGGCTACCGAACTTCCATGGCCTTCAACTTGACTGCTCGGCCGCCAAAACGAAAAGAACTCCCATAACGACCACTGGGACTAAAGACACTCTGACACAGATTATAAAACAATAACCTCAGCTAATTGATGTTAGACCTTGGAGTACTAAATTTATATTTTATTATTTATTAATTTGATTATAAAATTATTTCTATTTAATATTAAATTATTTTTAACCGACTTCCCAAAGGAAAGAGGTTATCTATTCGTCACGTATATTTTTTTTTTTTTTTTTTTTTTTTTTTTTTTTTTTTTTTTTTTTTTTTTTTTTTTTTTTATGTATGTTCGGGCGAAATGGCTAGAAATCGTCGACCTACCGACACGATTCATACGACATTGTATGCGACTAGTTTCACAGGCAGTCCCATATTGAGGAAAATGAAAACCTTCCAGCGGTTTTCCCGGAAAATTGGAAAATGTCGGTTTCTTAAAATCTTGAATAACTTGGGTGTTTATAAACCAATTTCCATTTCCTTTCTTTCATTTGATAGGAAATTTCGTCACGCAACTTTTTCTCTTGGACATGGGTATGCTGTGATGCTTAACTCTTTGAGTTATGGGGTGGAAACCACCACCACTCCTCAAGTTTTTTAGATAATTTGAGATAACTCGGCTTCTGCCGAATCGATTCTTATGAAACTTGGAATATGTATTATATATCTATGCTTATATAGGTTGACGAAAAATTTGACCTTCAACTCTTCGATCCTGATGATGCAGGGTTACAGCTATCCTAAACTATAACATTAGCTATTCGGTGCTTACATATATGTAACAAGACTACTAAGCAGAGACATGTGATGAAAAATTTGACCTTCAACTCCTCAATCCTGATGATGCAGGGGTGCCTCAAGCCTAAACCATTGGGGTTGACCATTTGGTGCTTATGGGTATGTTATAACAATACTAAGCAAAGACATATTATTAAAAAAATGACCTTCAACTCCTCAACCCTGATGATGCAGGGTGCTGTAAGCCCAAGCCGTAGGTGATGGCCATTTAGTGCTTACGGATATATAATAAGATAGCAAGGCAAAGATGTACGATGACAAATTTGACCTTCAACTCCTCAACCCTGATGATGCAGGGGTACTGCAGGCTTAAACCATAAACGTTAGACATTTGTTGCTCACGGATTTGTAATAACATTGCTAAGCAAAGGTATACGACGAAAAATTGGACCTTCAACTCCTCAATCCTGATGATGCAGGGGTATTGAATGCCTAAGCCATAAAACTTAGCTATTTCAATCTTACGCATTCAAAATGATATTTAAAAAAATGTAAGGTAAAACATTAGAAAAATGGTTGTATACGGTGGAAAATTGAACCTTCAACTCCTCAATCCTGATGATGCTAGGGTGCTTCAAGCTTAAACTATAGGCGTTAGCTACATGATCGCTACGTATATCTGATAAGATTACTAAGCAAAGATATAAGATGAAAAATTTGACCTTCAACTCCTCAACTCTGATGATGCAGGGGTACTTCAGGCTTACACTATAGGCGTTGGCCATTTGATGCTTATGGGGATGTAATATATTTACAAAGCGAAGACGTATGATAAAAAAGTTGACCTTCAACTCCTCAACCCTGATGATGCAGGGTACTGTAAGCCCAAGCCATAGAAGTTGGGGATCTGTTGCTTACGTGCATGCGATGAGATTACATAGAAAAGATATGACATGATAATTTTGACCTTCAACTCTTCGGCCCTGATGATGCAGGGGTACTTCAGGCTTAAACCATAGGCGTTGGCCATTTGATACTTATGGATATGTAATATATTTACAAAGCAAAGACGTATGATAAGAAAATTGACCTTCAACTCCTCAACCCTGATGATGCAGGGTACTGCAAGTTTAAACCATAAGCATCGGTCATATGGTGCTTACGTATATGTAATGAGATTACTAAGCAAAGATATGACATGATAATTTTAACCTTCAACTCCTCAACCCTGATAATGCTGGGGTCCTTCAAGTTTAAACCGTAGGCATCGGCCATATTGTGCTTACGTATACATAATGTTGTTGTTCACAATACCAACAATGTGTTTCGGAGAGGATATAATTATGATCAAAAATTCCACTTTGAATACAATTACCTGAAAGATGCAAGAGTACCACCAACCTTTTTAAATTGGATGGGTTATTTTTATCAGTATCAGTTGAATTATACTCTTAGTTACTTTTTTGTTGTTTTGTGTTTGTTTTTTGTATGTACCAACTTTTGTTCTATGCTTTGTATATGTATTTTGTGTTGTATCACAAGTTATGAAATAAATGTTTTATCTATCTATCTATCTATCTATCTATCTAGTTATAAGGTTTATATTACTTTTTCTACTTTAAATATTGATAATTATAGGTCTATTCTTTAAATAAATGTTTACTCAGAAAAAGTTGTTTTATTCGGTTAGGTTAGGTTCGAACAGATTTTTCCAATTCAGAATCTAAGGGAGGGGGCGCGGTAGCGCCCCCGACCGGTTGTGTCAAAGAAGTCTATTTTTATATGATGACGTCAGCACATAATTTTATTCATCCGAAAATCGGACGAATAATTAATTCTATTCATCCGGTTAGCGGACGACTAGCAACAGCCATAACTGATTTTATCGTGACTGAAAAGCGTGAAAAAAAAATTTTAAACAAAAAATACAACCGACTTCCATGCCACATAAAAGTAAAAAATAATTTAAATACATGTTGGTTTAGAGCAAACACAGTTCTTAGTACATAGTCCCGAAGTCGGCGCTCATATAAGATACATGTAGTTTCGTCATGATCCAGCAAAATATGGTGAGCGCCGACTTCGGGACTATGTACTAAGAACTGTGTTTGCTCTAAACCAACATGTATTTAAATTATTTTTTACTTTTATGTGGCATGGAAGTCGGTTGTATTTTTTGTTTAAAATTTTTTTTATTAATATTATATTTTGTTAATTGATAGTTAATATTGTACTATTAAAATATTTATTGTCTCTGTTTACAACATTAGCGCCACTGTGTCAAAGGAACTAATTGGTTATCGATCTACGGTAATTAAGTTACCGTGACCCGACAGATGGCGCTGAGACATATTATTATCACACAACTTTATGTCAAATTTGCTACGTTACAACCTTGTTTCCTAATTATCTTGGGTCCACTTTGGTTTTAACACCCAAATAAATAATTTAGAGCTTGAGTTCCATCTAATAGACCCTGATCAAGCCTCATTGTAAAAGGTGTTAATTAGGATTCTGTTTAAGCTAAATTACCTTATATTTTCAGATTCTGTGAAATCTTCACAATGTACACTTGAGTCCGTATACTCTGGTACAGATTTAGAAGAAAAGGTTATACAATAATAATAAAGCCAATAGAACATCATTGCATAAAGTACGTATCCATCAAAGACGATAGGAAAAACTAAAATAAGGCGACACGAAGATTCCATCATTTTCCGGAAATGGTAAACATAGATAGGGTGCCAAAGCTACAAGAAAAAGTGAAATGAAAACATACGAAGCCGCAATCTCCTTTAATTTGGGTAATTTATCAAAGTTGTCTTAGGCCGGCTGCGTAAACAAAATATCTTAATTAAGTGAACAAGCAGATTGCTTATCGCAAAAAATAAATTATGAAAGATAAATATTTTGAATTTTAAGATTTGAAATTCCAACATTTTTAAACAATTTTATTCGCAATATATCTAGGAAGTGTGTATCAGATTCTATTAAAATTATTACGAGAATGATAGTTTGTTGAAGTTTATAAAAGTAAAAAAAAACAAAAAAGGTATATAGTAAATAGATATAAAATAGTAAAGAAAATTTGGCTTTATTAGTCAATATAAACTTTAGTGACGAATGTGGCAACAAGTAGAATATTATCACTTTAAAAATGTTTTACTTAACATTTCACGTTTAACTATTCTCCCGTTCATGCCTATAGTAAATGTATTTATTGAGTTAAGCTTGCTTCGTTATGAAAATCATAATGTTCGAGTTACAAGTGGGATTTGCAAACTGCAATCATTAGGTATATCCCGTATTTTCGAGTGGTATCACAATAAATATTTGTCGGTTGCAATCGATCTGAGTGCGCCGAAATATTGTTGGTTCAACCACATTTTCCATTTAAACAAAACCACCTCCGGCGTCTGTTAGTGGCAGTTTTTCTCGTTAATTTCTAAAGTGGTCATTGTTTGTTTAGTAAGAATTTATTTTGTATAGTTCAGATAGTACAGTAAATAGTACTGTTGTTCATTTATTTTATTTATACGAATTGAATTATAGGTATATTTCACGTTATATTTTCATCGTTTCTTTGGAGAGTAATGTTGACTTAAACGTCTGGTTGATTTATATTTCTGTCTGTTGATTATAATTCGTAGCACTGCATTTTGCCAAAGTAATTAAACTAAAATCTTTCCGATTTTTGTTATAGTGATTACCGCCAAAGTCAGACTCGATATATTGATTCTTACTATTTAACCAGTTATAAAAAAAGCAATTCAACATCCTGTTTTGGGGTAATAATGTAATAACATTAAAACAAATGTATAGATCTCAGTGATATTAGTCCATAGTCTTTTAATATTTATTAAGCGTTTAAATAAAGTTATCCGACGATTTTGTTCCAAAGAAATTTCTACTCATTATATTTGGGGTTACATTATCACAGGCAGAATTGGTAAACTGGTGTGGGAATGTGCGAGACACATCGTTCATGAGAGTCGGTGAGGTTGAAAAGTCTTCGAATTGAGACTACGTCTGGGCAAAATGAATATAAGACTGATGACCTGAGGAAGACAGCAGGTAACTAGTAAATACAGATGGTTCTAGATGAGTCGAAGTGGTGTAGATTAGGTCCATATCCAGCAGTAGACTTTCACTGATATATAAATTAGAAGCATTAGCCATTTAACGCCAATAGAAACTGTTTGTTCCGACAAAAACAAAATACAGGCAAGAACTTAGTAGTCGTTGCTTTAAAAATAACTTTTGATCTTCGTTTGTTGAATGGCTGATAGTGACGCAGTAAACGACCGTACAGCGGAATTGATTATGGCATATCGCCAGCGTTTTCCACCATATAAACGCTACTCTGTCTCCATATATTTTCGAACGATCGAATTGCGTTACATTCGTTTTCCAACTTCGCTGGGGAAAAGCAAATAACGCAGTGTAAATAAATAAATGGTAGATGCTTCGTATTACTTGAATTAATTACATATTATTCGATGGTATCAGATTCTATTAAGTAATAATGATGACGACACATTGGGTGATCGACCGGATTAAAAACAAGCCAGTATGATTAAGGAATTCGGTTAAACCGAGTGCAAGCGATGCATTCGGTAATCAGCCGAAAATAAATTCACCATAAGTAAGCCGTATTTAGCATTATTGCCAAGCCCACTTTATTTCAACATTGCAGCGTTATATGTTGACCAGAAAAGCATCATAAAGTAGACTCACTTTGAGGGGTTTTTACTTAGGAGTAAATAAGGATTCCTATTCTTTAATTTTCTTACTTATTGCCATTTGCAATAGTGACTATTTGCAATTAGATTAACTGAGTTAGATCAGTCTGTCTGTTATTACTATACCAATGACATTGTGTCATTCCCATATTGTAAACATATACAACAGTAACAATTGATACCTACTTATATTTTATTGTTATTTATGCACCGTACAAAGTTGTACTTGTAGTTACCATAAGTAATTACCATACGTTTTAAGTTGAATCATTACTTACCTTAATAGCTGTACAAATACTAAATAAAATGACTTTTTAAACATACTTATCATTAATTAACTATAGTAATGAAAGTACTAGAAATGGACAAGTTCCCCAAATGTCCTATTTCACCAAAAGATTAGGCAGACCTAAAAGATAACGAGTTCTCTTTTAAGCTACCTTAAGCTTTTGTAAAAGGGTCCCTTGATAGATATAAAGAGAGAAATTACCTACTAAGAGAGTTTATTAACTTGCTACTAGAATAAGATAAAATTATCTTTTTATTACAATTATTACGTTAGTCGCTAAACAGATATAATTGTATAAGATTTATATTTTCTGTATGATATTTTTTATTATCAGTACCTATTATATTATGCGTTAATGTTAAAATGATAATATATAATAATGTGTTGTCCGTTGAATTAGCTTATACGTTTAAGGTTTCAAAGAAAGAAGAATGGACTGCAAAAGCTATTTTATACTTGTTCTTTTTATAAGGAATCATAAATACTATTTTTATGTGAATTTCGAAGGTAAATATGCTATAAAAAGGGAAAGCAATATTTTCTATGCTTCATTTTTATGAAAGACAGTAAAATGTGCGAACTGATACATTAATTTATTAATAAAAAATAATGAACAATATTTCTTCTTATAGAATTTTTTCAACAATTGTCTCGTTTAAGGCAGTTGTTTCCAAAAGCAGAATGGGCCAGCAAACCCTTTTGATAAGTTTTATTTTATGACAACAAACGCGATTTTATTCTGATAAATACATTCTTAATTTGTCATGCCACGAATGTTTCATCTAAATACGTGCCCATTTTGATGTCTTCTTTTTTATTATATTTCTTGTAATACGCCGAGAACAAATACATTTTCTTAGGATATCATTAGAATTAACGGTTATGCGTATATTTTCATTTATTACATTTTAGTAATTCGTGTCATTTGCGCATATGTATTTTAAGTTATTAAATGAGATTCAAGTGGCAAACGATCATGCTTCTACCTGATGGTAATTGGCGATTGTTATCCATGAACATTATAATACCGATAAACCGATATTTCGACCCAGTTGCATGGATCGAGGTCACGGCCAAATACCACGTTTAGCCAAAAACCACGTTTAGCCGTGATCACGATCCATGCAACTGGGTCGCAATATCGGCAAAAAGAATTCTATGAGAATTCATAAACCGCATATCGTGAGTACCCATTAAGTATTATAATGTATTAATTCCGCGATAATAATTCCATGCCGCTCTATCTCATATTTAATGAGTCCCTAAGACAGGGAATCTTCCCCAGTAAATGGAAAACTGCTAAAATCGTGCCAATATTCAAGTCAGGGGATGATTCTTTAGTCGATAACTATAGACCGATTTCAATCCTGAGCACCTCTGCTAAGGTTTTTGAGTCTCTGGTTTGTCCTTACGTTTCAACTCATTTCAGAAAATATTTATTACCAAATCAACACGGATTTGTAAAATGCAGATCAACCACTTCTAACTTGGTGACTTTTGTTGAATCCCTCACAGAATCAATAGATGCTAATTGTCAAGTTGACGCAATCTACACGGATTTCACCAAGGCTTTCGATCGGGTTCCCCATGATATCCTTATTCAAAAACTTAATATATATGGCTATGGTGGATCATTAATTAAGTGGTTAGATTCCTATTTAATTGGACGTTCTTGTTATGTAGTTGTAGATGGTTACAAATCTAATCCTTTTATGGTAACATCTGGTGTCCCTCAGGGATCTCATTTGGGGCCCATTCTATTTAATATTTATATTAATGATATTTACACATGTTTTCAAAATTCTACTCCATATCTTTATGCTGATGATCTTAAATTTATTAGAGTTATAAAATCTAAAGTCGATCAAATAATTTTGCAAAGGGATCTTGATAGATTGACATACTGGTGCGACCGCAATGGCATGATTCTCAACCCTTCAAAGTGTATCCATATTAAATTTACGCGCAAGATCCGTATTGAACCTACCTATTACTGTATAGATGGAAACAAAATTATAGAGGTCAATAAAGTAAAGGATTTAGGAATTACGTTGGATAATAAGTTATCATTTTGCGAACATTTGAATCAGGTTATAGGAAAAGCGAATAAAATGTTAGGATTTGTCATTCGAAACTCCAAAACCTTTAAGAATCCCAAAACTAAAATTGCACTTTACAACACATTGGTCCGCAATATCTTAGAGTTTAATTCTGTGGTTTGGCGTCCGCACTACGCTACGCACATTCTAAGAATGGAACGGGTGCAAAAACGGTTTATGTGGCATCTTTCCTTCTCGGTTGGTGTGATTAAGAAGCTACCCTCGTATGATAATCGTCTACGTCACTTTAAAATGCAAACGCTTGAAAACCGTCATGTACTACTGGACCTTACTTTTCTATATAAATTACTTAGAAATCAAATAGATTGCCCTGACCTTTTAAATAAAATTAAATTCAATGTCCCTCGGAAAAGCTATAAAAAATGCTTAAAACCTCTCTGTGTTCCTTTTCGTAGAACTGTGTTAGGGGCGAACTCCACAATTCCTCGCTTATGTAAACTGCTGAACGCATGCCATGGGTCTCTAGACTTAAATCACCTCACTTTGTATAGTTTAAAAAAATCAATTGCTTCTGAACAACACACATAAACAAAAATCTTGATTAATTTTGATCTTACTTTTTATCTACTATTGTTTGTGCATGCGGTGTTTGCCTTAATAGGTTATATACTTAGTTTTTAAATAGGTTAAGTCGAATTTGTAAAATTAGTATTGTAACCACTGGCATACCTTTTTTAATAAATAAATAAATAAATACTAGTCTAAAATCATCCATGGACATCTTTGAACAACTTTATGTAAAATCCCAACGCAATGCGACGGCGTGTCATAAATTCCGCCACGACACGACATCGTTTACATTTCGTCGCTTACGATTCGACATCATATTTGAGTACTAAAATTTAATCTAGTTGCAGGATTACAGAGGCAAGAGCATCAATTCAACTCAGATTATGAATAAAC
Organism: Spicauda simplicius; assembly: GCA_949699795.1. Lineage (NCBI taxonomy): Eukaryota > Metazoa > Arthropoda > Insecta > Lepidoptera > Hesperiidae > Spicauda > Spicauda simplicius. The sequence continues at coordinate 8,699,108 of OX453062.1, forward strand.
ATGAATAACATAATAGGAGCATATTATTCATGTATTATGAATTTAAAGTAGTGAATTTTCGAAAAGAAATGTCTTTATGTAATAAAAATGATAAACCAAATTACCTTCGCAATTTAAAAAGACCTTAATAATTATGTACGTCTTCAAATTACGGTACTTTCTTGCTGGAATTTGTATTCATTAGATTTTGTATTCACGAAAATAAGTGGCTGTCGGGAACTTTTATCTGAGTTTCGTTCAACGTGCTTATTGTTGCTTATTTTCCTGTTTTATTGTCAAACTTTTACCTGGAGAATAACAATTAAGTAGATCAATCTACCAGTAAGGATTCCGTTAAGCGTATATAAATTGTTGAACAAGAATTGATTTATTCTTAATGCGTCCCACACACAATACCTTTATCTAGTATTATTATTTAATGTAATCAAATAATATAAATATCCTTTAACTGAATCCGTAACTCATTTTCTGATCCGAATGCTCAGAATGAAAGAGCATGTTTTGAGGTAAGAGAAAACATACGACATAAGTAAATAAATAAAAGTCACCGATGCTTTTATCATGCAAAATTAAAATAAACAACGAATACGGCTTGTTGAACCAACTTAAATGCCAATATTAGTAAAATACCTACATCCGACCTCTAAAATAAATACCAATTTGTCAAAACGCTCAAAGAAACTCGCTGTGTGCATTCAGTTTTGTCTTTTAATGATATAGTCAAGAACTGATGTTCTATTTTAAGGTGAAAGAACATACACTATATATTAGAATTTAGTCTCAGCGGTACCAATTTATCTGTTGCCAATATCTTTTTCGTTTACAGATAATAACAATCACAATCTAGATATTAATACGTGAAGCAATAACTTGTGATCCGTTTTTAAGATACTTGCCGCAGACGGAGGAGTATGAAATTATGCACAGTTATAGTTGATGAAGAAGGTTTACGCAATGCTTATATTTTTTTCAAATAATGCATAAAACATACATAAAATCAATTTAAAACACATTATACACACTACCGTGCATTTGACACAAATGTGTATGTACGTGACATAACAAACGAAATAGAACATTCAATATCTTACTATGAAAACACATAACGTCAAAAATGTCACATGCCTTTGTCAAAATACCCGCTATTGCTTTTAAATGTAGCTTAGTTAATTAAACGTCTTTTTACCTTTAACGGGTGCGTTCAAAATAACTTGAAAATTAGTACAATTTGTTTGAATTTGAGAAATATTCGTGCTTTAGATAATGTGAAGTTTAATTTTTAATTTAAATTCGAAGTCGAATTTCGACCCTTGCGATGGGTGACTAGTATATTCTACTATGAAAACAATGTTACAACAGCAGTGCTAAGAGGTATCGTGTACTGGTCTGAACAGCGTGGGTCAGGAGGCAGGACATACTCATCTTTTTTTATATATAAGATTGAAGTAGCAGACGAGCATGCAGTCCACCTGACGGTAAGTGGTCATTGCCGCCCATCTGTAAGCAACTTCATATGAAACATGAAGTTCTATCTGAAGCCAATCACAGATGCGTTGCTATTCCCGAGGGTTGAGATGGTAGCCTCATATAAATGTGTGCCGGCAACCACACCCTTTCATCGAAACGTAAGAACTGCTTCATGCTAGACGTACTTTCCCGGATGAATTACATTAGTTTTACCACCTAGTTATTCCTTCAATTATATTTAAAGTACGCCAATGCTCCATATGTGGTAGTAGTCATTTATCATTGGTTTGACTGCATTCTTGTTTACTACTTCAATGTTGTAAAAGTAATTAAGAAAATCGAAGCGTATGCCCCTAACTTTATTCCATGTTACATTTTGTGTACCCACGCCTATATCTGTAATTTATGACTGGGTTCATCGTCTAAGGATGAAACAGGACGTCATAATGTGTTCCGTTTTGCGCGCAGCGTTATCGTTGATGGTGCGAGAGTGATGAATTGCCTACATGCTTTCTTTTATCGGTTCAGGCCAAAATTATGGTGTAATATTAGCAATGATAAGATTCGATTTGTGCCGTTAATTTATTCAATTACTCGCCGTTTCAGTCGACTTTTTATAATGTAGAGTGATTTTTATGAATCTCTTTATATCTCAGACCTAGAATTTGCAGATGTATGGGAGAAACAGAGAGGTGAAATTTTTATTTGAATGCTTTGACAGTAAAAAAATTATTCGCTTCAGCTACAATGAGGACTATAACATAATATACGCATAGTGGAATGAAAGTGTGTTTGCTAGTTCGATTTCATTGCCGGACCTGCGTCTTCTCTTCCAGTAAGTTTTAAGGCACAATTGATAGACAAAGTAAGAAGGTTCCATTAATGATGTACAATATTCAATAAAATAGCACACACTTTCGATAAGAACATTACTAAGAACAACACGTTAAACCATCCAATCGAGGAGCTGATCCCATTAATTCGCAAGTCCGTAAGCCATTGGATTCTACATCTATACATTTGCACTGGTTCTGGTACAATTGACCCCGATTATACGATCAACAACGAAGCTTAATATTGCTCCTATTACTATGTACGAGGTTCTACGATTGCATACATACACGCACGCGTAGGTGTTTAAATTTTTATATATGAACTTATAAAGTTTTAGTGTGTAATATAAAATAAAAACTTTTTAACAAAAAATATCTACCGACTTCCATGTCACAAAAAAGTAAAAAATAATTTAAATATATTTTGGTCTAGAACATACTCAGTACTTAGTACATAGTCCTGAAGTCGGTGCTCGACATATTTCGCTGGACGACGGTAACTACGTCCTATATGAGCACCGACTTCAGAACTATGTACTAAGTACTGAGTATGTTCTAGACCAAAATATATTTAAATTATTTTTTACTTTTTTGTGACATGGAAGTCGGTAGATATTTTTTGTTAAAAAGTTTTTATTTTACACTTTTTAGTGACTATATTTTTATGTTTGTATTTAAATAAAGCCTCTAAGTTTGCTTTGTGCATCTACATATTCACAAAAATTAAACATAAAACACTTTTACAATTCATACAAACAGGGCGCCCCCTCTGGAAGTACCCCTCCATCATCAGGGTTGAAGAGTTGAAGGTCAAATTTTTCATCTTATATTGTTGCTTAGTAATCTTATAACATATACGTTAGTACCAGGTGGCTAACTTCTATGGCTCAGGCTTGCAGTACCCTGCATCATCAGGGTTTAGGAGTTGAAGGTCAAAATTTTAATTTTGTGCCTCTGTTTGGTATTATTTTTACATACCCGTAAGCACCAAATTGCCAACTCCTATGGTTTAGAATTGAAGTACCCCTTCATCATCAGGGTCGAGGAGTTGAAGGTCAAAATTTTAATTTTGTGCCTCTGCTTAGTATTATTTTTACATAACCGTAAGCACCAAATTGCCAACTCCTATGGTTTAGGATTGAAGTACCCCTTCATCATCAGGGTTGAGGAGTTGAAGGTCAAATTTTTGATTTTATATTTTTGCTTAGTATTTTCTTTACATAACCGTAAGCACCAAATTGCCAACTTCTATGGTTTAGGATTGAAGTACCCCTCCATCATCAGGGTTGAGGAGTTGAAGGTCAAATTTTTCATCCTATGTTTTTGCTCAGTAATCTTATAACATATACGTAAGCACCAAATGGCTTATTCCTATGGTTTTGGCTTTAAGTACCCCTGCATCATCAGGGTTGAGGAGTTGAAGGTCAAATTTTTGTCCCATGAATTTGCTTAACAATTTCATTATATATTCGCAAACATCAAACGACCAACTTTTATAGTTCAGGCTAGCAGTACCCCTGCATCATCAGGATTGAAGAGTTGAAGGTCAAATTTTTCATAGTAAATACCTACATAGTAATTTTATTCTATATTTTACTCAATTGGACTTCTCCAGCTAAGGTTCGGCCGACTATCACTAATTTTATTATTTTGCTCCAAAAAGTTGAAGATCCTATGATTAGAACCTTATCAAACTCTTATCAGACTACCCCTGGAGTACATCCTTTCTAATAAAAAAAGAATCATCAAAATCGGTTGGCGGGATATTGAGTTATTCATACATTTATCGCGTACATTGAAAATGCAAATTTAAGACTTATGCGTTTTTCTTATGGATGCCCTAGTCAAAAAAATACTAAAAAAAAATGGGACCCTATGACACGCACTACCTTTCAAATAAAAAAAAAATCATCTAAATCGGTTCACCCAGTCCGGAGAAATGAGGTAACAAATATAAAAAAAAAAAAAAAAATAAAAATACAGACGAATTGATAACCTCCTCCTTTTTGGAAGTCGGTTAATAATAATTTTGTTAGTAAAAAAAAAACCGCTACGTCAAAATAAATCTTCCATCCGAATCGGTTAAAAAGCCAAGATTAGGTAGACAAGGCGTACCTAATCTTAACCATGTCGTATTTTCGTCGGGTTTGCATAATGCAATATTGGTCTGGTTGTATGTATAATTATTACAAATCGTGAGTGGATTTTAAATCTAAAATGTTAGTTCCCTTCTGGCCACTTGAAGTTGCATTAATAGAATGTATATAAAGCCAAAATTTCAAACGTTGAAAGCCACGGACAAACAGCAAATTTATATATGAATAAAGATGTACATGTACCACTGCAAGCTCCCCACAACCGGTGCCGGGAAACCACATTATTGTTAATAGCAGAACAAGCTGGCGCCCGCATGATGTTTTTGTTGTAGCGGTATGATAAAGCCTCATAACTAACATAAAAATTAACTACGTACAGAGTGGAAGTGAAAATAAAGGTCACCCAATTCATATTTTATGAACCTGTTACCTAGTTTGTTATTTTACGTTGTCCTCGGGGATGTGTACTTTGCACGACCCGACTCTGAAGTTTGCTAAGCTAATGAAGTGATTATATCACTAAAGTTTTGCTATTGCATTGTGTATTTTAGAAGAGTTATACCAGCATGGTTTAATCTCGAATACCACCTACTACTACCAGCCTGAAGCAATTTTTGAAGTTATATTCTTTAGGCGTGTTATGAAAAAATATTGAGTGAAATTTAAGATTCGTCACACAAAAGTTACAATATGAAGTTGCAGCTCTTATGTGTTTTTTTAAGATTGCGTTTTTTTTTGTTTTATTTTTAAGATTTTTATCTTTTCGCCAAAGAAGTATAACTTCTATCGCGTGTACATAAGTACACACACTTTCTTTTTTGTACGTCGGAACGGTCACACCATCTTAGTTTACAGGCGTAGTAATACATCTGTGATCGAGTTTAGATAGCACCAATGTTTTATTTCTGTGTTCCTAGTAAAAACAGTACTTTAGTCCTATAAAAATACAATGTTGTGAAATATTTCGAATATTGCAAGTTTGCAACCTATTTCAGGTGTTCGGTGACATTCGCGAAGAGCCTCAAATATTAAAAACAAAGTTTCGAATCAGATACCGTATAATTGCATAATTTTATATGAGTTTATTATGGCCGTGCAATTAACATAAAATAATGAGCATATCTAAACTCAAAACGAAATAAAGTTTATATTTAATATTTATGTAGCTAGTTCGCCATTTTTATGTGTTAGACTTTAGTGAGGTATCATAACAAAAAATCAAATAATTTTGTCTTTAAAATTTTACTGAGTTATATTTTATGGAATTTATAGCAATTTTGTGCGACAAAAAGGTTTTATTTAAACGATTTCGTTGATTGCTCAAATATTGGTATACGAAATAGTTTGAGGCTATATACTTAAGATATCTAGTGCGATGTCTAATATTATTTGTTAGTCTGAATAGAAATATCATTGCACTTGTATTAGGTATATTAATATTGCATCAATGGTAAAGTTGCTAATAACAAATGATAAATCTAATATGCCTAAGAGAAGGCCTTAATAATGGAATAACCCTCTACCCTAATCTAATAAACCATAGAAAACCGTAGAAATACGTGCACTTTAACTCAATAGCCCCTTTATCTAGCTTATGAGTAGGTATAGGCTTAGTTGGTTTAAATGGTTAGAGCTAATTGCAAAAATTCGAGGTTCTCCCAAGCGGGAGCTAAAAATGCAAATTCGTACGTTACGGGCAATAAATAAAGAGCGGATGTTAAAAAAAGGTTTATTTATCTTTAGTTTGTTACTGTGAAACGGTTACTTTATGCTATAATATTTAATAATATAATGGGGGTGGGTTTACTACAAATAATAGTCGCGTATGTAACTTGGTCATTAAGTAGAAACTAAATGGATTTAAAACCTTTATAATATATAATGCATCTGAACCTTATCGATTCATATGCATTATATTATAATAATATGATGATGCATTATACAGGGTTACAGGAAAAGTCGTGCTAGATCCGTTAAGGGCGTAGAGTACCCTTTTCGAGATATATACTTCGTCAAATAGCTGATGAAACGTATATATTTTAAAATACATCTACTGAACAACTGCCATAGTATTTTTTTTTAAATATCCCTTACAGAAAAATAAACTTTCTAATATTTCTTTTCATTTCTTAACTTTAACTTGTCTACTAATGCCTGTTTAATTAACTTATGCACTATTTTAATAATGGACGTCCTAAAGCATCTTATTATACATCTAAACATGCAATAATAATAATGATAAGACTCATAGAACTAACAAAATTAAGTTTAGTAGCGTAAAAATTGGTAATTTTCAATGAAAAAATTAAAAGTCGAATATCTCGAAAAGGGTCAAGTTTAGGGTAGGGTGTTTCACAGTAAAATAAGTCAGAAATGATGGGTACTCCACGCCCTTAACGGATCTAGCACGACTTTTCCTGTAACTCTGTATATGTCTGCGCGACACCGCGTATTTATGAAAAACACGTCATAATTATTTTAGTTAGTTTAAAGATAGAAAATTGTTTGTTTATATAATTAGCAATATTTAGTGATTTTTAGAATTGTAATTTAGTTTTCCCTCCATAAATTTGTTATTGTCACCTCACCAAACATTGTGATAAAAAGGCGAGCGAAAGCCGGTAGAAAGAGATTTTTGTTTAACCGTCGAAGCGATCGGACCTCCTCAACTGTGAATAAATCGAAGAAGTTTACTCCTGTGTTTTACTTGAAATCTTCAAGAATGAATAATAATGAGGACTCCTGGCCTTCCTCACGTCACATATCACGTTTCACTTCGTTATATATTACTAGTTGACCCGGCAAACTTCGTTCCGCCTAAAAGTCAAAAATCTAAAATTACAGTGTTTCTCCACTATATTATTATAGGTATATATAAAAACCTTCCTCTTGAATAACTCTATCTATTAAAAAACTCCATTAAAATCCATAGCGTAGTTTTAAAAATCTAAGCATACATAGGGACAGACAGCGGGAAGCGTCTTTGTTTTTTACTATATAATGATAATGATGTAATGATAAAAGAAAGTTTTGGATTGGGTACAACCCATTATTGTCCCACTGCTGGGTCTTCTCTCACAATGAGAGAGTTTTAGGCCATAGTCCACCGCACTGGCCAAGTCCCAATTGAGTTTTGGATTAGAGATTATATTTTAGTTGGAGAATAAAAAGTTCACATGTTCATCTTACTGACTGTTTGTAACAAAGTTAAATGTTCATGTTCCATCTATAGCTTTAGTCTTAAAAGTTTCATGACCACAATACAGCTACGATTGCCTGATTGTGAAAGTGAGGGCTTCGCAACCCGCGAAGGACGGTGTTGTGTGTAATCGCAGGCAAAATCCATCAGGGTTCGACTTTTACGCCAACTAGGGTTTCTGTGCTCGTGGACGCAGACAGAGCAACACGTTCATAGGATTTAGGTTAGTCCAGTTGTGTTCCTTTGGAGATCCCGGAGTTTTCGCAGCACTGAGGATGGCCACCGTAAAGGTTCATGGATCGCAATACCGCATAACTCATTGTCTCTCCCACGACGTCGGGTACGTTTTAAGGGTTTTCCTCTCAAGAAAAATTTGTAGTAGCGTTCCGTTTTTACTGTTAGGGTTCATAACCTTAAAAAGGTACGTCTCATATAATATGTGAGAGGTATGGCGGCACAGAATAAACTACATAATAATTACTTAATATTTCAAGGTGGTAGAACCAGTGTAGTTCGACCGGGGAAGTATCACCGCCACACCTATTTCTGGCGTGAAGCATTTCTTGCGTTTCGATAGAAGGGTGTGATTGATTAGGTAGGTAGGTACCCACAACAAATATTGATAATAGAGTCTTGCGAAATAGTAACATTCCAAGATTGATCTCATTTCTATAGTTAATTGATCTATCTATGGTAAAGGTAGTGCTCATAGTCGATCGGATATTTCCACGTTTTATTAGACACACACAAACAAACTGATGTTTATCTTTTATTCATTAAGGTCTTGAATTTCTCATTAGGAGGTTTCATTATTTTATTCTTTCGTCTTGATGTTAATTTTCGGCTTTTGATCGTACTTAATGAGTAGCGAGGTCTCGCTTTTATGCCTAGTTTACACCAGTTTAGTACTTGCTAGTAATACGTAGCGCTCAGTAGCAAATTGTGTTATGTTTTATTAAAAGCGTTAATAAATTATTCTAAGTCAATATAAGTAGAGTAAGTAGTACCTACTTGAATTTCATTTTTTGGATTGTTTATCATGCTTCTACTATTTTATTTAGTAAACTTAAAAAAGGGCTTAAAAATTGTTTGTATAGGATGCCGTGGCGATATAAAGTACCTGTATAAAATATTGTTGTTTTTTTTTTTAAATCATTCGATTTTAATTTGATTGGAATTTATAATGGTTTTAGAGTTCTAGATTATACCCACGATTAAAAAGTCTCTTGTTTATAAAAATAAAATGAAAAATATGAGATATCACAGTATTGTAACTATTAAATTGTAATTAAACATTTGGCGCGACCATTGCAAAACTTGGCAAGCGATAACTTTATGGCTTAGGAAGAAAGTAAAGGTAGCAGTTTGTCCTTTTCGTAACTAGGATTAGTTTCCTTTGAACTTGCAATTTCACTTAGCACTAAATTAGACATATAAAATTGTCTTAACAAGGCATTAGTGTGACTGAGTAAATTCAAATATAACGTTACTAATAACATGTAAACGAGGCATTAATTACGAACGAAGATTGCGAATGATTGTTCTACTCACTTTGTTGCGTTTGATTATTTTATTCTTTTGAGTTGGGTCACAATTAGTTACTGCGGATATTTAAAAATAAACCCAGCAAAGGCTCACCACGAACTCACTATTTTTATAAGGTATATATTTATAATATATACACTCATGCATATTTATGTAATTTTTATTTGATGGAAATTGCAAATGATCATCTAGTCCATCTAATCATGAGAGGCTACTACTACCCACGGGCATCTTTAAAGAACTTCATAGAGAACATCATATCTATCTGAAGACAATCACAGATGTGCTGTTACTCCCGAGGACTAAGATGGCCGCCTTATGTAGTATACTAATACTCATAAATAGATATCATTAGATTCAAGCGTACTAGGTAACCACGGAGTATAATGGACTCTCGGTAGATGTTACAGACTAAGTAAAATATCCCATTTATTTAAATAAGGATAGAATTTAATTTTAGAATTTAATTTTAATAAAGTAACATTAAAGATTTTAATCGATCCGTCAGACATGGAAATCTGTTAACAAATTTGAGTATAATACCCCATTTATTTAAATAAGGATTTTAGAATTTAATTTTAATAAAGTCACATTAAAGATTTTAATCGATCTACCAGACATGGAAATCTGTTAACAAATTGAACGTAAATATTTGTGTAGACGTTCTAAGGTTCTAAGGTAATAATTATATGCTTTGAAACATCTTCACGATAGAATACATAAACTTAATAGCGTAGCATGGTCTTAGCATGGAAGTAATGCCGTCATAGCCAGACCGCAAAGTTCTGACACATACGAGTATAGGGTTTATGTGCTAAACAAGAGTTTGAGTAAATAATTACTGAGATAAGATAAATTTTCTATTGGCTCCGTATTAAAAATTCCAAAAATAAGTTAATACGTCATATTAACCATATCCAATCTCATTAAAGTATTTTAATTCCATTATTATCTTTTGACTTAATTTAAAATTGTTTTGGAGTTATGGTAAAATATTACACTCATTGTTCCATACTAGGATTTCACCTGTGTTCAGTACCATGATCACACAAAGACGAAAACACAAACACCCAGACCCAGAACAACGTCTAATTTTATCATTCAGACATCTATCCGGCAATGCGTGTCAGACCGGTAAGGTGACCGCTTCGCTACAATGGTCATCAAATCAGAATTTCTTGACCAATCTATACCAAGGCGTTTAACAGAGTCTATTAAGAGTAACTAGCTAAGGCAAAGCGAAAAGCTAGAAAGAACATAAACCATAAGCAAACAGACCCGGGCTTCAATCCGCTAAGGAGCTTATAGTGAAGTGCAATTAAGATTTACGTTGTTATTGCTTACTCTTTCAGATCATGAGTCAGATGAATTGAGGGTTGAGAGCCGTCTTTATGAGTGAGTAGCATTGTTTTTAATATAGATATTATATTGACAAATTCCTTTTTTTTTTTTTTTTGAGAGGGAAAGCTTCGAAACGTATCCAACGCACTGGGATCGAGGCATGGTTATGTGGGATTTTTTCTGCACTAAAACAGTCACGGTGGCTGTCCTCAGTGCTACAAGCGCTAAAAGGACTTCGGGACCTCCAAAGGTACGCAACCGGAGTCCTCTGAACGCGTTGCCCCATCGGGATCGTCCCATGTGAATGGCTGAGCCCACCGCTACATCTGGTCTTTGCGATGCGTAACTGAACGGTTCGAGCTCCTACTCTAGTCGCCCGCGACCACGGAAGCACCTTTTATTCGCCTCTTACAACAGGCAGGGGATACCGTAGCCCTATTCTAATCCTAGAACTACAGGGACGAAATTGCTTTTACCCTAACATTAGAATATAAAATTTTGATAATGTAATTGTATAAATGTTTTATACATAAAAAGAGCTTATGTATGTTTGTGCCTTTACAATCCAATTAGTCGAATTGTATGTAGTTAAATTGATTTAAAATACACTACATCGTTATGAAATGATGCTTATATTTTTATTTGAAATTATTACCTTTAATTTTAAACCAAAGATTCGGGAATGAGAATGGAATCTCGTAGAATAATGGCTGTTAGATTGAACAAGAGTGAAGAGAGCTAGTTACCAAATTTATGAAACATTTAGTAAGCATTTTATGAAAATGCTATTTTATGTACTTTTATCACGTGTGTAGTAATTCTTCTATATTATACCCTCGCACATTTTTCATTATAAACATTTTAGGCTCAATTTTATTGACATTATTGGAAGAGTAAAAGCTTATAGACTCCGTTGGCTCGGACATCTTGAAAGAATGGAGGAAAAATGGAGGAAGATCGGGCGGTAAAACGCGCATACATGGGACGGCCGAGTGGTAGACGCCCAGTCACCCGTCCCAGGTTTCGCTGGAAGGATGAAGTCATAAAGGACTTGCGCGAGCTTCAGGCAGATAACTGGCTGCAGATGTCGCATGACAGGCCGAAGTGGTTTCTCTTAGTATTGGAGGCTGAGACTCACTTTGGGTCGTTGTGCCATCGCATATAAGTAAGTATATTGTCATTTACTGTATTTATATATTTAGAGAGTTCTGATAAGCGTAATAAAAATAACTAACAGCTCTCTATGTGCATAATATAGAATACATCTCTTTAATTAATATTCTTATTTGTATGATAATTTAAAAGACAGATATTTATTTTTATTTAAAATATATATTTTTTTGTTTTTTATACACAGGTAAACTAACGGACACGCTCTCATAGTAAAACTTATATTGAAATTTTTTCAAGGTAGAAGAACCAGTGTAACTCGACTGGGTAAGCACCTCCGTCACTCCTATTTCTAGCGTAAAGTATTTATTGCGTTTCGATAGAAGGGTGTGGTTGCCGGCACACTTTCACATAAGGCGACCATCATTGTCCTCGGGAGTAGCAACGCATCTGTAATTGACTGCAGATGTTACCCCTTGTTCTGTACGTAATTGATTACAGATGTCCATGGGCGGCAGTGGCCACTTACCATCAAATGGACTGCATGTTCGTTTGCTACTTCAGTCAAATAAAAAAAAACATTTATGTTATTACGGTTGTGCCTAAACTAGGTAAAGGATTGCATAAACCGATATACCCCTAGCATGATAACTTAAATGTGATGAAAAATCTGTGGAGTGGCCCGCAGCTATATACCTACTAATGCCGTGAAAATATTTTCCCTATTGAGAGTTTTCTATTTCTTGTGTTGGGGTATGTTTGCTCCCGGTTATAGTGGTCGTAATTTCCCCGAAACTAGCGCTTTGCTCGTATTGAGGAAAATCTGTACGGATATAGACAAACTACATTTTACAATGTGGTACAAAAAGTATGTTTCAACTGAGGACTATCAAAGGCGAATGCCGGATTGCTAAAATTCGAGCCGACTTTAGTTGTCATCACACTAGTGTGACATATGTAATTTATTTCAGACAGTACCCGAGTTCTGTGTGGTATTTGTTACGGTTTGTTGATAATCTATTGGTCGGTATGGATTAATCATAAGCTGGACTGCACACTCGTTGGCTTCTTCGATAAATATTTGAATCATCTGCCTTTACTTTCGATATAATGAACAATTTTTAACTTTGAAAAGTAATAATAGACGAAGGGTTTTGTCGGATTCGAAATCCTAACTTTGTGTTGAATTTAAAGAAGTTCAGGAACTACTTCCTTTTATCATTAAAGATTCAAATCAGAGTATATTTGTGTAGAATATTAATATATTTCATGTTAAATAGTATAATGTAGGTATTTATGCGATTTGAAGTACGGTTGGGTTAATTTGGGCCCGGTACTTCGAATAATTACCATTATTATGCCAACAATCATCTCAATACAGATCTTTGGCATTACATCGAATGACAGGTACTTTAGTCAAAGTGATCATTTGGAAGGTATAAGGGCCCGGGGTCGACATAAATTCCGAAACCAGCATTATTGCGGCTACCTCAGTTTGACGAAGGTTCGGTTCGAATTGTTGAGGCTATCTCGAGCCTGATCGCGCCCTAAAATTCTCCTATTGTTTGTACAAGTGTCACCCTTGCAACTTAACATTGCTTAAATCCTATAAGATCCACTATAAGTATCTGTATTTTGTTACTGTAGCTTGTGTACCAATGTTTCAATAGAAGGACTTAATACCTTAGGTGTAAGTAAGTTTGTACTCGTAGATTTCATTAACCTTATTCTTTCAGACTAATTGAATTTATCTCGGACAATATTTTATTATTCTTTGAACGCTTAAACTTTATTATAAAGTGCGCAGATCCATAGGACATGAAAAACATACAATGAACCTACAGTTAACTAACAATTTTTTTTCCTTTTGTTTTTTAACAGTAGGTATAGTTTTAAACAAGGTGAAGCAAGGTGGTAAGTATGACGTAAGTTGGGAAAAATTATGTAGATTGTAGCGCAACTTAAATTTTAAAACATTTGATGTGTTAGTTTTTAGGACACCGTCTAATTAAATTTTAAAGATTTATTATGTTTATGTCCCACATACTAGTTTAATCTTCATTTATATTAGAAAATCAATAATGGGTATTACCAGTATAACCTTTGTCGTTTATATCTAAGTTCAGTAGATATGCCTTATATGTTCTGTCTCAGAAGTCAGTAAAAAATGTGAAATAAAATTACCCTAAGATATCTATCTATACTATAATAAATCTGTAAGAGGTCGCTGTCTGTACATGGAATAAATTTAGGTGAAAACCATTTCTAGAGGTCTTTAATACGATATAGAACCCAAAATAATGGTTTTTAGAAATCTTTTCTGTTTGTCTGTTTGTCTGTTTGTCTGTTTATCTGTTTGTCTGTTTGTCTGTTAGTCTGTTTGTCTGTTTGTCTGTTTGTCTGTTTGTCTGTGTGTTTGAAAACGCTAATCTCAGAAACGGCTTATCCAATTTGAATATAATTTTCACCGATGTGTTGTGGGAAACTTCACTTAAAATTTAGTGTTAATTTTATGTGAATCGGTTTATAAATAAAAAAGTTATGGCAATTTAAAACTACTCAGTATTTATTCTGTGTTCGAAAAGTGTTAATAAGATAAGTAACTGCATAGTTGAATTGGTTGAAACTAAACATGTTATAGTCTGTAAAATGTATTCCTTTGTTATGTATTTTTTATTGGTTATGTGTGTACCTATGTTATTTGATACTATATAAATCTATATCTATCTTCTATACTATAATAAATCTGTAAGAGGTCGCTGTCTGTACATGGAATAAATTTAGGTGAAAACCATTTCTAGAGGTCTTTAATACGATATAGAACCCAAAATAATGGTTTTTAGAAATCTTTTCTGTTTGTCTGTTTGTCTGTTTGTCTGTTTATCTGTTTGTCTGTTTGTCTGTTTGTCTGTTTGTCTGTGTGTTTGAAAACGCTAATCTCAGAAACGGCTTATCCAATTTGAATATAATTTTCACTGATGTGTTGTGGGAAACTTCACTTAACATTTAGTGTTTATTTTATGTAAATCGGTTTATAAAAAAAAAAGTTATGTCAATTTAAAACTACGCAGTATTTATTCTGTGTTCGATGAGTGTTAACAAGATATGTAACTGCATAGTTGAATTGGTTGAAACTAAACATGTTATGGTCTGTAAAATGTATTCCTTTGTTATGTATTTTTTATTGGTTATGTGTGTACCTATGTTATTTGATACTATACAAATCTATATCTCTATTATCTATATATATACTTATATAAAAACGAAAGGATGCTCTCTCACTCATCTTTTGAATAAACATCGTAGAGCCTAAACTGCTAAAGATACGAATATAATTTTTACTAAGGGTTCCTTTTATGACGTAGACGTCAGTTAAGAATGAATTTCTTTTATTTGAAAGAATGTACTTCAAGGGTACTCTGATGAGTTTGATACGGTTCTGATCACAGGATCCATTTCCATGAAGCAAATTAACGAAATTAGCGATACTCGGCCAAACCTAAGCTGTAGGAGTCCAATTGGGTTGAATGTAGAATGAGATTACTAAGCAAAAAAAATAAGGTCAATTTTTTTCCTAAAAAAATTGACCTTCAACTCTTCAATCCTGATGATGCAGGGGTACTGCTAGCCTGAACCGTAGAAGTAAGTCAATTTGTTTTTATGGATATATAATAAGATTGTTAAACAAATTCGTGGGACAAAAATTTGATCTTCAACTCCTCAACCCTGATGATGTAAGGGTATTTCAAGACTAAACCGTAAGAGATGGCTATTTGGTACTTACGGTTATGTAATAAAAATACCAAGCAAAGATGAACGGTAAAAATTTTGACCTTCAACTCCTCAACCCTGATGATGAAGGGTTATTTCAAGCCATAGCCATAGGAGATGGCCATTTAATGCTTTCGGGTATGTAATATGATTACTAAGCAAAGACACAAAATGAAAATTTCGATCTTCAACTCCTCACCCCTGATGATGCAGGATGCTGCTAGCCTAAACTATACGAGATGGGCATTTGGTGCTTTCAGGTATTTAATATGATTACTAAGCAAAGACAAATGATGACAATTTTGACCTCTAACTCCTCAACCCTGATTATGCACGGGTGCTTCAAGCCTAAGCCATAGAAGTTAGCTATTTAGTGCTTTCGGGTATATAATATAATTACTAAGCAAAAACACAAGATGAAAATTTCGATCTTCAACTCCTCAAGCCTGATGATGCAGGGTACTGCAAGCCTAAGCCATAGGAGTTGGCCATTTAATGCTTTCGGGTATGTAATATAATTACTAAGCGAAGATACAAGATGAAAATTATGACCATCATCTCCTCAACCCTGATGATGCAGGGGTGCTTCAAGCCTAAGCCATAGAAGTTAGCTATTTAGTGCTTTCGGGTATATAATATAATTACTAAGCAAAAACACAAGATGAAAATTTCGATCTTTAACTCCTCAAGCCTGATGATGCAGGGTACTGCAAGCCTAAGCCATAGGAGTTAGCTATTTAGTGCTTTCGGGTATATAATATAATTACTAAGCAAAAACACAAGATGAAAATTTCGATCTTCAACTCCTCAAGCCAGATGATGCAGGGTACTGCAAGCCTAAGCCATAGGAGTTGGCCATTTAATGCTTTCGGGTATGTAATATAATTACTAAGCAAAGACACATGATGACAATTTCGACCATAAGCTCCTCAGCCCTGATGATGTAGGATACTGCAACCCCAAGCTATAGAAGTTGGCTCGCAAGTGCTTACGTATAGGTAATAAGAATACTAAACAAAGACGCGGGATATTTTTTTACCTTCAACTCCTCCCTGATGATGCGGGATAGTGCAAGCCTAAATTATAAAAGGTAGTCACATAATGCTTACGGTTGTTTTTAGTATATATTATGAGTTTAATGACAGCTCATTAAACTGAAATGTGATTAATAAATTAAACTTCATTTCATCAACCCTGATAATCTAAGTACACAACCTACTTAAGCCGTATGAGTTTGGTACTTATTGATTACAATACATTACGACCCGTTCCTGAGAGAACATTATGATGAAAAGTGTCACTTTGAATACCTAAATCCTGAAAATGCAGGAGTATTGTCATGTTATTATTAAGAGTTGGATTTAGCTGTAGCTTTTTCAACAGGATGGGTTAGGTTAGGTTGGAACATAAAAGAAAACATAAAAAATAAGCGAGCAGGGTGCGGTAGCGCCCTGCGAGTGGGTGCGCCCTGTTCGTATGAATTGTAAAAGTGTTTTGATTCTGTCTTCTGCTTTACAAAGAACAATTTACGCGCACAAATAGCCCGATGCACCTCTTAAAAGATCTTATCTTTGACCACATGAAACAAAATATGAACTTAGAATATATGTCGCTGTTCAGCGATATTCCAATTTTCTAAAGATTTAAGTAGATAATAGTGCTTTGTTACCCGGAAAAGTCAAAATCAATCTTTATATCGATACGTCTTCGTTCAAATGCGGAGGAGTTGGTTGAAAAAGTATATCCCGATATCTATACTAATATATAAAGCTGAAGAGTTTGTTTGTTTGAACGCGCTAATCTCAGGAACTACTGGTTCGAATTCTTTTTGTATTGAATAGACCATTTATCGAGGAAGGCTTTAGGCTATATAACATCACGCTGCAACTATTAGGAGCGAAGAAATAATGGAAAATGTGAAAAAAACTGGGCAAATTATTCATCCTTGAGGGCTTCCGTTGCGTGCGCTGCGAAAACGGTACAAGATACCAAAAATATATGTATGAAAGAATTATTTCTCTTGAAATGATCTAAAAAAATGTCCGCGACAGTATATGTCTATCCTTTAAGATTTCATGGTAGACACTAGACACTAGAACCGTTTTCATGGTAATCAAATTCGGTCGAAATTAGTTAAGAGTTGTATCAATGTAATAATATTAATATTTGTCCAAATAAATGTATTGTTGGTTAAGAGTATTTAATTGTGAACAAAATTGTCTTTGACATCACTTAATTTCAATGATTATCTTAGAAGATATAGATCTTAGAGATCTTGCGTCGTTTTATCGTCGTGTAATAATACTTTTTAAATACTATTTGATTTTGTTTTAAGGATATTTTGTTTTAGGTTCTAATAATTTCACAATTATTTTTTTTATATATGAGCTATATGAGTTAGCTATGTTCTTTTCAAAACTAAATTGTCTAAAATAATAATAGAAAATGAAACGGACAAAGTCGTGGGTAACAGCTATAATTTATAAAGCTGAGGAGGTTGTTTGCAAAAATAAATTATGCCCAAAATAACTATTCCACGCGGACGAAGTCGCGGGCACAGCTAGTACTATAATAAATCTGTAAGAGGTCGCTGTCTGTACATGGAATAAATTTAGGTGAAAACCATTTCTAGAGGTCTTTAATACGATATAGAACCCAAAATAATGGTTTTTAGAAATCTTTTCTGTTTGTCTGTTTGTCTGTTTATCTGTTTGTCTGTTAGAATGTTTGTCTGTTTGTCTGTTTGTCTGTTTGTCTGTTTGTCTGTGTGTTTGAAAACGCTAATCTCAGAAACGGCTTATCCAATTTGAATATAATTTTCACCGATGTGTTGTGGGAAACTTCACTTAACATTTAGTGTTAATTTTATGTGAATCGGTTTATAAATAAAAAAGTTATGGCAATTTAAAACTACTCAGTATTTATTCTGTGTTCGAAAAGTGTTAATACGATAAGTAACTGCATAGTTGAATTGGTTGAAACTAAACATGTTATAGTCTGTAAAATGTATTCCTTTGTTATGTATTTTTTATTGGTTATGTGTGTACCTATGTTATTTGATACTATATAAATCTATATCTCTATATCTATATATACTTATATAAAAACGAAAGGATGCTCTCTCACTCATCTATTGAATAAACATCGTAGAGTCCAAACTGACAAAAAAACGAATATGATTTTTACCAGTAAGTTTGTATGAAAGTCAGTCAATTTTG
This sequence comes from Spicauda simplicius, assembly GCA_949699795.1. Taxonomy (NCBI): domain Eukaryota; kingdom Metazoa; phylum Arthropoda; class Insecta; order Lepidoptera; family Hesperiidae; genus Spicauda; species Spicauda simplicius. The sequence goes on from OX453062.1 coordinate 8,717,688, forward strand.
AGGCCACCTCAATAAAATTTAGTATTTCGCTTTGATTTATATGCTAATACATAGTTTTTAACCGACTTCCAAAAAGGAAGAGGTTATCAATTCGTCTGTATTTTTTTTATTTTAATTTTTTTATTTTATATTTGTTACTCGATTTCTCCGCACTGGGTGAACGGATTTGGATGATTTTTTCTCTCATTTGAAAGGTAGTGCGTGTCATGGGGGTCCCATTTATTTTTAGTTCACTTTTGACTGTGGCATCCATAAGAAAAGCGCATAAGTCTGATATTAGCATTTACGATGTGCGCGATAAATAGATGAATAACTCAATTTCCCGCCAACCGATTTTGATGATTTTTCTTTTTGAATTTGATTTGAAAGAATGTACTCCAAGGGTACTCTGATGAGTTTGATACGGTTCTGATCGTAGGATCCATTTCTTTGAAGCAAATTAACGAAATTAGCAATACTCGGCCAAACCTAAGCTGTAAGAGTCCAATTGGGTTGAATGTAGAATGAGATTACTAAGCAGATATCTCCTAAAAAAATTGACCTTCAACTCTTCAATCCTGATGATGCAGGGGTACTGCTAGCCTGAACCGTAGAAGTAAGTCAATTTGTTTTTATGGATATATAATAAGATTGTTAAACAAATTCATGGGACAAAATTTGATCTTCAACTCCTCAACCCTGATGATGTAAGGGTATTTCAAGACTAAACTGTAAGAGTTGGCTATTTGGTACTTACGGTTATGTAATAAAAATACCAAGCAAAGATACACGGTAAAAATTTCGACTTTCAACTCCTCACCCCTTATGATGCAGGATACTGCTAGCCTAAACTATACGAGATGGGCATTTGGTGCTTTCAGGTATTTAATATAATTACTAAGCAAAGACACATGATGAAAATTTTGACCTTTAACTCCTCAACCCTGATGATGCAGGGGTACTTCAAGCCTAAGCCATAGAAGTTAGCTATTTAGTGCTTTCGGGTATGTAATATAATTACTAAGCAAAGACACATGATGAAAATTTCGATCTTCAACTCCTCAAGCCTGATGATGCAGGTTACGGCAAGCTTAAGCCATAGGAGTTGGCTATTTAGTGCTTTCAGGTATGTAATATAATTACTAAGCAAAGACACATGATGAAAATTTTGACCTTTAACTCCTCAACCCTGATGATGCAGGGGTACTTCAAGCCTAAGCCATAGAAGTTAGCTATTTAGTGCTTTCGGGTATGTAATATAATTACTAAGCAAAGACACATGATGAAAATTTTGACCTTTAACTCCTCAACCCTAATGATGCAGGGGTACTTCAAGCCTAAGCCATAGAAGTTAGTTATTTAGTGCTTTCAGGTATGTAATATAATTACTAAGCAAAGACACATGATGAAAATTTTGACCTTTAACTCCTCAACCCTGATGATGCAGGGGTACTTCAAGCCTAAGCCACAGAAGTTAGCTATTTAGTGCTTTCGGGTATGTAATATAATTACTAAGCAAAGACACAAGATGAAAATTTCGATCTTCAACTCCTCAAGCCTGATGATGCAGGGTACTGCAAGCCTAAGCCATAGGAGTTGACTTTTTAGTGCTTTCGGGTATGTAATATAATTACTAAGCAAAGACACATAATGATAATTTCGACCTTAAGCTCTTCAGCCCTGATGATGCAGGGTACTGCAAGCCCAAGCTATAGAAGTTGGCTCGCAAGTGCTTACGTATAAGTAATAAAAATACTAAGCAAAGACATGGACTTTTTTTTTTACCTTCAACTCCTCCCTGATGATGCGAGATAGTGCAAGCCCAAATTATAAAAGGTAGTCACATAATGCTTACGGTTGTTTTTAGTATATATTATAAGTTTAATGACAGCTCATTAAACTGAAATGTTATTAATAAATTAAACTTCAATTCATCAACCCTGATAATCTAAGTACACAACCTACTTAAGCCGTATGAGTTTGGTACTTATTGATTACAATACATTACAACCCGTTCCTGAGAGAACATTATTATGAAAAGTGTCATTTTGAATACCTAAATCCTGAAAATGCAGGAGTATTCTCATGGTATTGTTAAGAATTGGATTTAGCTGTAGCTTTAAACAGGATGGGTTAGGTTAGGTTGGAACATAAAAGAAAACATAAAAAATAAGCGAGCAGGGTGCGGCAGCGCCCTGCGAGCGGGTGCGCCCTGTTCGTATGAATTGTAAAAGTGTTTTGATTATGTCTTCTGCTTTACAAAGAACAATGCGGGATTTACGCACACGAATAGCCCGATTCACCTCTTAAAAGATCTTATCTTTGGCCACATGAAACAAAATATGAACTTAGAATATATGTCGCTGTTCAGTGATATTCCAATTTTCTGATGATTTCTTTGTTATCCGGAAAAGTTAAAATCAATTTTTATATCGATACGTCTTCGTTTAAATGTGGAGGAGTTGGTTGAAAAAGTATATCCCGATATTCTTTAATATAACCAATAACACTATAAATTGGTTCCAAAAGACGGCTATATACCCACCCACCAATTTACGTGTCGATAAAATAAATGGTTTTTTTTTTCAAAATTTAAAGCAGCGTCACAGATCTACTATTCGGTAGACACAGTCATTGAGATGGAGGAAGCAGTACATTATCCAACAGAATTTTTGAGTTCCTTAATGCCTTCCGAAAATCCTGAACACAAATTAATATTAAAAGTAGGTTTACCTATAATCTTACTTAGAAATTTGAATCCGCCAAAATTACTTCAAATAGTATTTTCCAATTCGGAAAAATTCAAATCAATCTTTATAATCGATACGTTTTGGCTCAAATGTGGAGGAGTTGATTGAAAAAATAACCCAATATTGTGAATTAGACCACTAAGAATGTAAATTGGTTAAAAAAAGCGGTTTACAATATTAGAATTCGTCTAATTTAAAAAAAATACATAACAATACGTTCCTACCCAAAAATACACACTTTAAATTCGTTTTTTCACTCTGTGTTTGACCAGGTAATCCTTGAGCGGCCAAACCGATTTTAATGTTACTACTTTTTATCATAGAATTCCCACTAGAAAGATACATATATAGAAAGTGAAATATTTATTTATTCTAGCAATATATGGAAGACTATTTCAATGTAACAAAAATAAAGGTTTAGGCATATTCCTTATCGCTAGATTTAGTTATAAATAAAAGACTGTATAACTGATAATCCAAAAATTGGAAGATTTGTCACAACTTCGAAAAGCAACTGATACGAGATCTTCCAATACCATTTGGTTGTTTGCCAACCACTTATTTCTGAAATATTATTCGCAATATTGTCGTTCTTCTTTTTCAAGCACTAAATAAAATGATTAATTGCGTATATTTCATGATAACG